>OY743219.1:4398704-5602848 GCA_963555745.1 Cardamine flexuosa | reverse complement strand
GTTCATTATTATTCCCTCTATTTCAGTTTATATATAGTTTAAAGATTTTATACACAAATTATAAGAAAACGATAAGTTTGTCTCTCTTTTATCTTTCATTAATATATCAGACAAACAATTTTATTGATATGACATTTAACATAATAGGGGTAAAAGACAATTTGCATTGAAAATTCAAAACAACATGAAACAAATTTTAAAAACTAAATTAAAACTACAAATAAACTGAAAAGAGGAGGTAATAAATAGTGGTGGTTGATACATAATAGAAAAAAAAAAGATAAACAAATGTAAGACTTAAATCTTGATAGAAACAGTGATTTTGAAAAGAGAAATATTAAGAGAATCAACCAACGAGAGAGAAGCCTTGTCCAACTAAAGCATTGGCAATAATCTCATTGGCAGCTTCAGAGGGATGAACATTGTCCCAAAACACATACTGAGTTGCATTGGAGCATATCACAGACGATTTTGGATTACACAAGAGTGAACTTGTCTCCACTGTTCCTCTTCCACAACATCCTTTTCTTGCTTCCAAGAATCCTGTTAACAAAAAAAGAAAAAAAGAAAAAAAAAAGACGAAATTGCGTTAATGCATTATCTTAAAGTAGATCAACAACAATAAATGTTACCCTGAGTTATCCAAAAAAGTAAATAAAATAAATGTTATTATTTGTGTGACTTACCGGATTTGGAAGGGTTTTGAACAAGATCATAGAGTGGAGTATATATGTCGAAGACAACAATCTTAAGACCAGAATATTGCTTCTGGAGCTTTGAAGCAGCTACGCTAAGTTTCTTGTTGAAATTTTGAGCATCTATGTTAAGTCTTTGAACACAGCCTTTTTCATGGGAACCAAAAAGGGTTCTTGTAGCTGGAAGACATCCCGTTGGAGGCAGAGAGTTCACACCGATCTTTCTTGCTCCAATCTCATACACTTGCTACATCCACAAAGACTCACAATAATCAAACAGATCTAGGTTAACCAAAAAAAAGAGACAAAGGAAGAGATAAAATGTTACCTTGATAAACGTAGAGAATCTAGTGATAAGGAAAGATCCATACTCATCAACGGTGTAGACTTTGTAAAGCCGAGGATTCACATAGTAGTTATGAACAAAGTCGCTGCTTCCAGCACTTAACAGATAGATTGCTCCTTTAATGATCGAATCAGATTGTTTTCTTCCAGCAACTTTTATGAGCTTGCTTTTGTATTCCTTGAAATACACAACTTGCTGAGACAATGGGATCGCGTGCTGCCGAGAAAAGAACAAAAGCTCAATAGATAAAAAAAACAAAGGAGAAACGTATCACAAAGAAAGAAGAGTCACTCACATCCTTAAGAGCAGATTTGTCATCGTAACCTGAAGCTGCAGAAGCGAAATTAGCACCAATGAGAAGGTTCTTGCCTGAAGCTTCGGGACTTAGATAAGCTGGTGGGTATTTAGTGAACCCTAGAGTGTCAGCTGTAACAGAAAACCTAAAACACATCAGTTTTTCAAACAGCTTAAAAAAAAAAAGGATACCTTGGGTGACAAGGAAGAGCTATTACCGATAATGTCTGTAGCTAGTTTGCCGTTAGAGAAACGGCCTGTGGGTTTGTGGTTAGCAAAATCACGGCCATAAGGAGGATAATCAGCTTTGAAATGGGTCTGAAGGTGGTTGTTGTTTCCGACATCGACTTCGGAGTCACCGAATGTAATGATTGCAGGAAAAACAGTTGTTGGAGTGTATTGAGCAAATGAAGTTTGGAGAATGGAGAAGGTAGACACCAGAAGGAGAAGCCAAAACGGGGTCGTGAGATGATACATTTTCTGCTTTGGTCTCTGTGATTATGAAAGATTTTATATGGACTTTGGTTTATATATAGAGAGAGTGGTAGGTTACACTTCCACACAAAGCGATTCTAATAATTCTAAGGCCTAAAGAAAAATAGCGATACGTGGCCTTCGTTTATACGTATACATATATATTTTAAAAACTTTTTGTCATTTAATTTCCCATATAGAACAAGTAAACAAATTAAGTTTTATTTGTATAGTGCAACAAAAAAATGTGATCTAATATAATAAACTACATGTTTTGGCTAGTTTGATATTATTTGTTTAATTACTGCTAACTTACTGTCTTATGTCTATATTTAAATTTCAAATGTTAAAATGGTGAAGAAAATAAAATAGTATTAAAATATCATTAATTAGTCTGTTATGAAGAAATAAATATGATAAAAGAAAATGACACCTAAAGAAGAAAAACAATGGAAACCATAAAATAAAGAATAATAAAAGATGACAAATGTAGACACGATCTATGTTTAGAACAAGTACTTTAAAAGGCCAAAAAATGTTGCAAATCTATGCCTCCACAGTCCACACACACCAACTTGGAATTTTCAAATATGGCCTCAATAAATTCGTATTTAAATGGTGGCCCCTAAGCAGATGCTTTTATCTGTGCTAGCCCCGCTCGACTTACACAGTGACTAAGGTGTTGATGAGTTATCAATGTTGTATAAACTCTGAACCATCTCTCTTATTCAATATTTTTTCCAACCATTTTGATTCGTGGAAAATTTTGAGCCAGCCTGTTCTCCTTTTAATGTTATAGCGAATTTTATAAAGGAAATTTTCATGATAATGGAAAAATGTGCACATGGATGCCATAAATAAGATCTGAGTTGAAATAAGGAAGATGAGAGTGAGTGATAAATAACTAGGGCTAATAAATGAAAGTAGTTTCACGTCCCTTTGGAATTTAATTGGTTATTTAATTCATAAATACTTTCTCTGTTTCAATTTAAATATTGTCTTAGATATTTTTGTTTTTTTTGTTTCACAATCTAAAATGTTCTGGAGATTTTTTCAACTTTCAATGCAAAATATAAAATTAATCTAATTCTTATGACTATTTGCAGTCTGCAGTATACTTTATCATTGGCTAACTTGTATTTAATTAGATTTTAAAGTATGTTTTTAATGTAGAAAAAAAGAAAAAAGAAACAACGTCATTTAATTAGTTTATTAATTTTTGGGTTTTACCTGAAATATCTAATGAACGAGAGGGAGTAGCTAGAAAGAAAAGAACAGAAGTACAGAACATTTATCTCCAATTCTCCATAGTCCATAGTCCATAATATTAGGCTGCTGAGTTTTTTTCTTTGTTTTCTTTCTTTCTTTCGGGTCTAAAAGTCTTCTACGAGTCAGCGTTACTCTGTAGTCTGCAATAAATAGTGGACCCTTTAGTCATAAACGTTTAATTTATTTATCTACAGTGGAGAATTATTTTCCACGCACAATGAGGTCTAAATATAGTAGTTTTAAGGGTTTATTATATCGTATGAAACATATCTTAAGAGTTATTAAATAGGGAAGTATTATTACAATATTAGATTCGTATAGCAAAATATTGAATGTTTTCGCTAGCCTTGTATATATATATATATGTTTTTTAATAAGCATTAATCAGTATACTAGTAGAGACTAGATTCTAAATTGCAAATTGTCTTAAGATAATTAAAATAAAGTAGTTAAAAAATTAAGGTTCTGACGGTGTCTGGGACAAACCAAATAAGGCAATGCATTCGTTTTTTTAACATTTGTTCTTTTCTTGTCTTTTTGTTTGTCATCAAGACATTCATTCATCATAGAATCGAAAAATGCATTTTATTGGTCTACTCTTTTCTTGATATATACCCTTGATTTGATTGGAAGCCAAAAATGCTACCAAAAAGGTAACAGTAAATATAAGCTCTAAGAGTAAAAATGGCCATATAAGGAAAAAAAAAAAAGCATAGAGAAGTTTGGACAGTTTATTAGATAATAATATTACAATCCAAGATCTCTTTATAACGTAGGACATTGTAATGATAGAAATAAAGAGGAACTATTTATTAAAATTTTCTACAAAATTTCGCCAACGATTCCTCATTTATATCCCTCTCTCTTATTTGGGCCTACGTGCTGTCTCCTTAGGCCCCGCCTGTCTAGCCAACTGTTTCATTACAAAAATAATCTTCGGTAAATAATTGTTACAAACTTAGTATAACAAAAGGTATTAATGTATTAATCACACAATTATGTGATTTATCAAGAATTTATAAGCATAGTTGATCGTTAGCTTGCCTGGAAATAATGTTCAAGCTTCTTTCTCAACGTGGAGTGTTCTTTCTTCAGCTGCTGGAAAGTCCTCAAGCATCTACACGTATGGAATAGCGTTAAAAATAGTTAGGGCGTCGAAAAGCAAATAAACTAAAAGTTCAAGGTTCAGCAGATTGTTGCAATTTTGATCCCGTATTTTTATATATTTTCATTTTGACCCCAAGAGTTAATTATATATAATTTATAAATTCAGAATTGAGAAGCACGAAGACGAAGTTATAAGTGTAAAGGCGAAAGTACCCTTCAGCATTCCCAGCTCTGCAGTAATCCCTAAACACAGTGCACTCAGCTTTCACCTTACTCGCCCCAATGCTACAAAAACATTTGCAACATTTTGTCAATTATTTAATTACTTTGACAACATTGCTAACTTTGATTAGAAAATGAAATGATTTTCAGTCAAGTAAAGTCTGTCTTTGAATCATGAATGAAAATTAAAGTAATTTAAATATGCTTTTCTGTTACACTCTTTCACGTTTTAACTTTTAAGTAAATCAATGCTTCCCATATCTGTAAGTACACTGATTTAATTACTGTTTTTATTAGTATAGTATTTAATTTTATCAAAATTAAGGGGGAAATTACCTCGTGCTGCTGCCCTTAAACTGATGCATGTAACTATCCAGACGATTAAAATCAAATGATCCTCTTTCCCTGCATTGTTAAAATAATTAGGAAAACCGCAAATACTTATGCAAAAATATTTTTAAAAGAATTTACTCACAAAGCTTGGTCAATGTTGTTGATTAATCGAGCTGAATCTTTGAAGTATAATGCGGAAACTTCTTCAACAAAATTAGGGTTTGCATCATCTTGGAGCTCTTCTAACGCCATGAATTGTTCGTCGAGGTATCCCTGCATGCATTTTCGCATTTTATCTTTTAGTTTTTTCATTTTATATTCTCTTAAAAGAAATTTACAACTACGTAGTACAAACATATATACTAGAAAAAAACACTAAAATAACCTGATCAAAGAGGGACTGCTTAATGAGTGCAACTTGCCTCTGCATTTTTGTGTAAATATCGAGAAAATTTAACCAATAAGTGAGAAAATCAGACTAATAATTCTTTTTTTTTTTATCTTAGGTAATTCGAGTGGCACTGCAATACTGAAACGGTGGACATCTGAGATATATATAGGGAAAGATAGAATATAAAAATAATTTAATTTCATATTACATCAAAAAAAGAGAAAGTAGAAAAGAGAAGAGAATATTTATAAAAATGATGGGAACCTGCAACGTAAGTGACACGAATCTGTTACTACTTCAGAAATAAAGAGAAAACGTGTATTCGCTATTATCAGCTTATTTCGATAACAAATGGATGCATTTCTCGATGTTTTTTTATAAATTTTAATATACTGTAGGTAATCAAATGATATGTGTCTTGATATAGTTTTATGTACAGCAATATTTATGTTTAAGTTAATGAATATGAGATTTCAAGATATATATTAGAGAATTACTCAATGTAGATTACTTAGTTAATAGTAGAATCCATTATGAAAGAAACCTACTGTGGATGACCGATCTATAAAAAATGTTATTGAATTGCTTACAAACTAATAAGTTAATCAAAGGATCTCATGAATTGCGAATACATCTAATATTATTTAATAACGTACATCATAAAAACAGTTAAATTCGAATTTAGAACCTAAAAGCTAAACGTTGTTACGGTACAATACATCTTTAGAAATGGGGGTAAAATGTATTTGGACACGAATTTTCTGAAAGTGAAAAGAAAAGTTCTTATTTGAAAAGAAGTATACAACTCAAGAGAAATATATTCTCAACAAATAATATGACCTTTTTTTTGTCTTGATTAATTACTGAATATTTTATCCATGTTTTCACAAAGTTTTCTTTGATATCACTATCTTTTTACTTTTTGGTATTTCTATTGTTGTGAATCCCTGATATTCATACTTTCATAGTACCATTTTCACCCGCAACATTCAAACTATGTACGTATGAATTAAATAAAATGCGCGAAATAAAAAAATTCTAAGCATTGTAATAGTTTATTAATATATTTTATGGTAAAGAAGAAAACTTTATTCCACATACTTTTTACCTATAGTTTTCTTAATCTTAATGACAACAAAGAACAAAACATATGCATTTCTAAAATAACTTTATATAAAAAAAAATATTATATAATCTTATTTTCACATATTTTCTTAAATAAAATGGGCACCTCCTGGCTCCTTGTAAAATATGTATGCAAGTTTGAACTTATTTTCACAATTCGGATAAATTTGCTCTTAAAGTAAAATATAGTAGATAAATTCAATTAATTAATTAGCAAGAAAGTTAATTGTAACTACTAACTACCATTCAACCAAGAAGAAAGGAAAACGTTTTTAAAACTACTAGCCAGATATATTTTTGTGTATTCAACAAGTATGGATCGAATTTTATTGGGTGCATGTAAGTACAAATACAATACTTGGTCCCTCCTAAGTCCTAAACATACTATAAGTAACAAGATAGTTGGTTTTAGAGTATATACATATTACATCTTCTGACAAACTTATGAAAACAACAAAATTAAACACAGTTGAGATTATTATCTTGATCAAGACATAGATAGATTTTAATTTGATATGTTTTCTCTTCAAGCGCTGCAATAAATATTCAAAAATCAGAATGAATTTGAATTCCAAAATTTCTCTACCATTTAAAAAACAACCAAGATTTAAAGGTGTACTTGTGCAGATGAGAGGGTGTTTGTGTGCCAAGGAAAGGCTAGTGCTTGTGGCCTTGTGCGGATGCGTGCATTTCCTATTTCTAGTTATTTTTTCCAAATAAATTATATGAGATACGTGAAAAAAGAAAAGAGAGAGATAGAATAAGATACATTTGTCCAAAGAAAAATAAACTAATAATAAACCATAAATTTCTGTTATTGGAAATAAGGAACAAGTATCTAAAAAGGAAAAACTGAACCAAAAGTAGAGAACATAAACAAGTGCGATATAAATGATTGACACAAAGACAGAAGAGATCTTTTTATCAATATAGCATAATTTGTTCCATCTCTCTCTCAGACAAGCATCGTGAGATCGAATTATAGAAAAGAGAGGGATTGATCATGTACAACATTTTCAGCTTTATTTATTCCAACCTCACATAGAGACTTCTCTACTACATATTTTGGGTGGAAGTGGGTTTAGAATATAAGTTTTATTATTGCTTGCTGTCTCATCTCGATTATTCTCCTTAATTCCGACCTTCCCTGTTACAACAAATACCATACACTATACCAAAAGATTGAGAAAAAAACTAACCATGCAACAATTGTGAGGTTTAAACATCGTAAGAACGCAAGTGATCAGATCTAAAAGAAATCTCGGTATTTTTTTTTGTCTATTTAATTTCTAAGCTTCAAAGGCTTTCTAGTCTTATTATCACGAAATCTTATCTATCATCTCTAGTATAAATAAATAATTATCTCCTTTGGAGAAAATATGTAGGCATTTATTTTCATATATACTTCTATTAATAAAGACTATAGGCTAAGTAACGAGCTCTAAATTATATAACTTAGACCCATATTCAAAACAAAATCAGTCTTCTGATGCTTTAGAAGGCTACCTTGTTTTTTTTTAATAAGCAGAAAAGGCTACCTTGTTCCACTATTAAGTCCATAATTGATTTTAAAAATGATAGATATTCTTCCGAAAGTTTTCTTGAGATTTTTTGTTGGATATGCCTGATGCGAGATTTTTGCTATTAAAGTTATTACAAGTAGCTATTAGCACCTAATTAATTTGAACGAAATGTTTAGTAAAAAGGCCACAATGTTGACTGGTTTGTGATTGAAGATGACTCGTTAAAATTTAACATGTCGACACGGAAACAGATTTTGTTTTCTTCCTTCTAAATATTGTACTGATTACCTTATTAAAATGTCTTCTCAACTTCAAAAACATCAAGTTATTTGAAAGCCGTAACTTCAATCATCTATCACCCATCCTATATAAAGTATATGCTAAACACATTTATTTTTATCCTCTATCACTTTCATGAATAATTACACTCCGCGATATTATGATTTGTGAACATGATTCCCCCACACTCCTTTCTCAGAAGCTATATATAATTATTAAAAATTAAATAATCCTATACAGTTATTAAAAATCAAATAAAACGGCCGATAGCGACTAATTATATTCATAAAGTATAGTATTAAAATATAGAGATGAGATTCTGTTAAATGAAAGGGAACCGTCTTCCGACATAGCATGTTAATATCCAATTTCATTTACTCATCCCAACTAGAAATACTATCATTATTACTATATACAGTATATTTTTTGAGTATAAATGTGATAATAACCCAGCCAGGGCAAACAGATTTCATTATTAAGCGAAACTAGTGACGAGGATAACCAATACTAACTACGTTTGAGTCAATCGGAGTTTTTGTGTGTTTCATACAGTTTTATTTTTCTTTGAAAATAAAATGTATGGGTTATATAGTTCTATATCATCAGTCTAAGCAATTATGTATAAAAATAAGTGCTACGAACAAATTAATTGAAATTTGATAACTATTATCTCATTTACTATATTACTAGATACTGATGAGCAATATTTTAAAATAAAACAATTTCGTTTGTTTTTATTTATTAAATCTAAAATATGAGCCTTTAAAAATGAACGGACGAATTTTGACAACGTAAAATTTGTTGTTTGTGTAAATTGATTAAATGTACAATTTTATTATTTACTGTTTCTTTGATAATTTGATTCGCTTTCGAGTTATAAAATAGTAAAGTAATGTAATTTGTTTGGAGATTGAGTTATATAATATTATGATAGTGTAATGTGTTTGAGATTCAAATCTTTATATTTAATGATGATGAAACTAACTATAATTTGTATAAGTATTAAATTAGTGGATATGTTTCAATAGTATAGATTATATCGCAATAATTAATACGTGTTTGAGAATTCAATTATATTTTTTAGTTATACAGTTTGATTATATTTTTTCGTTATACAGTTTGATTTTATTATTAATTTGAATTTAAGAAAATCTGGATAATATTTAATCACACATTTGAATTTTAAAAAACCTAGATTAGAATATTTATGAGATTTTATTATTAATATATTTTTTATTATTTAGATGTTTATTTCCTTAAGTACAAAATATTTAAAATCCCATTATATTTTGTAAGGATCCCCATGTTTTTACTTATATAATTTTTCTCATATTTCATATTTAAGGAAATAATTTTGAAACTACATATTTATAAAATTAAAGATCATCTGTAAATATCCGTATGTTTTACATATTTAAGGATTTTCACATATTTTCGGATTTTAGGAAAATTAAATTATTATTTGTTACATTTTTTTCTTGTGTTATAAAATACTCTCTCTTTTCTTCTGGTGTTACAACTCCACATCTTTTTTTCAAAAATACTCTTTCTCCATATTCTTTTTAATATACATTTTCATACGTTTTCCATATATTTAAAATAATTTATTTGTTCTCCATATATCTCAATCATTTTTTCTCTCGATCATACGTTTTATTTATTCAATTTGTTTTTCTATATCTCTTTATTCTATTTTTCTCCTCTCTTTGTCTTCTTCTTCTTATTTTATCTTTTCATTTTTTTCCACAACAAAAACAAATAAATAAATTTTACTTTCTTTTCTAATTATTTTGTTTCCATATTTTGTTCTTCTTTTTTTTTCTCCATAATACTGATGAAATGATAATTTTCATGATTTATGGAGTTTTAAATTTTTGAGTTTATATATTTCTGAGATTTTGGTAATTTTTGATGTAAACAATATAGTATACATACACAATATTTCTGATGTAGAATTTTTTGATATGTTATTTACCTTATATATGATAGTAAAGTTTTTTAAGTACTTGAATATTTAATGAAAAAAGTTTTATAAAATGTAGACTATATATATTTTGTCTCTATAATATAAATAATAAATTTTAGACTTATTTAAAGAAACAAATAATTTATATTTTTTGTTTTTGAATTTGATAATTTAGTTTATTAATTTTTGGAATTTACAAGATTTTTTAAAGATTTAAAAGACTTTTAGTAATTAATTTATAATTTAAATATTAATTTTGTTAAAGCATTTTGAAATAAAAATATATTTTATGTAAAATTGGAAGTGTCATTGAATAAAATGATATATATATATATATAATGATTATCTGTTCAGATTTTTTTAAATTTTTTCAATGAATCATAGAATATACAATTAAAATCAAATTTGATACATTTTTAAGACATATTTGTCCTTCCTAATTTCAGAATTAATTTTAAAAAGTGGATAATTGAGTGGTAATTTACATAATAATAAGTATATTAGAGACTTTATAAAAATATTTGTTTTCTGATTAATAGTATAGATTTAACATTTGGTCCATATATTGTGTTTCTCCAACAGATCCGCATGTTTTGATTGTTCTCTTTATTTTTTACTATCTAATAAATATCATGTGCATACTATTATTCAGATCGCATATTTGCATGCATTTCGTACTTAAATAGCATGAACTCATTATTGCATCTACTTCTGGTTCCGAAGAGGCGATGTAACGGAACCAAACACGCGATCAAACGAACTCATGAATGTATCTAATTATTGTTCTTTATAAGATTTTGTTTACATAAACTTGTTGATTTAAAACAAAAAAAAAACAAAAAAACCTTGTTCTTGATAAGATTTGTTTTGTCGCTTGATGTAGTATGCTTTCATGAGAATAATTAACTGATTCATGTTTTTGTTGAATGTTTTACAATTAAAGCATATGATCACTTACAAATTACAATTAAGTGATAAATCCTTCTAGAGATTTTAGCTAAACACAATTGGCTTAATTCATTGTAGACACAACCGCAATTGATAGATCTGTGAATCCACTAAATAATTAAAACATAAATCGTAATATAAAATCCGTACTGGGTCATTCGAGAAGCGAAAGAGACGGTAGATTGAAGCACAAGAAAGGAATATAAATAAAAGAGAACAAGGTAGTAGTGTAGTGTGAATACACATTTTACTGTTTAAGCATTAGAGAGTGACTCGTTTGGAATATTTTAGAAACTTACGGGGCAGAACTGCAATCATTTACAAAATTCGACTTTAGGGTCACTTTTTTTTTTTTTTTTTTTTTGGAAGAAATTATTCCCAACGCAGCATTGATTCTCTCTCTCTGTTCAGTCCTATTGGTGAAAGCAGCTTCACACCAAAGAACAAATACTCTTTTTTTTTCTTTCCTGTTTTGCTTATATCCAATTTAATGTTCGAGTCGAACAACTAATAGTAGATAATTAGATATGCTCGAACGGTAGCAATTAATATTTGGTTTGTAACATTTTATATGATCTAATCTCTAAATAATAATAAAAACGATAAACATTAAAATGAGGGGTATCATTGTAAAGTTAAGCTTGTCTTATGTAAGTAACGTAATACTGAGAAACGTGTTTTAACTGTTTGGTAAAAATCTATTGTTACAGTTTGCTCTGTTTTTTTTTTCCTTCCTTTGTAAAAGTACTTTGTTCTCTAATTGGAATGGTTGGTTTAGTCCTAAACCAAGAACATCCTCTGGTTTAATCCGGTCATGGTCTTCTTTCTTCATTCTTTAACTCACCAACAAGATTTTTTCAAATGGCTTGAATCGCGCTGTTTCCTTTAACCGAGCCATTTGAATGAAACGCCGATGGCCTTGAGGACTCTCCTATAAGTTTCAAAGATAGTGGAGAAGGAGAAGTAGAAGTTTCGGTTTCATGTCTTGTCACCATTCCTATACTAAGCTGAGACATACCAACAAGCTCTTCCATGTTCACACTTTCTTTAGCAAATCCAGGTTTTGGTTTTAGGACTTGATGCTGCTTCTGCAAAGAAGCCTCAGCTTCTAAGTAATGTTCTGCTCCTTGAAGTGACGTGGAAGTCGCAGGGAGCCAAATCGTGTAAGTAACTGGAAAACAAGGAGGAAAGAACCCCCCCGGGACTAGCATTGGTGTTGATCGTTCAATGGCTTCTTCTGGTTTTTCATGTAGTGGCGCTATGGCTATGACCGGTTCAGTTTCTGTAGTGTAATTGAGTGAGAGCTCTAGTGAAGGAAGGTAGCTTTTGTTTTCATGTTCTTTGCTTGGAGAAGACCGGTTTAAGGTTTGTTCTTCATGTGTTGGCGATGAATCGGTTACCTAAAAGGCAACAAAACAGAGAACATATTCAATACAAGAATTCCATAAAAACATCGCAAAATCAAATCGAGGCATTGTCTAAAGTGGAACCTTTCAAAATATTTTTTAAAATAGTAGAGATTTTCGTTTAGGAAAAAAATTTTAAAAGATATATTTTTTTGTATTTAATCCAAATCATAAAGAGATAGAATTAATGATGCAAACCATTTCATCTGTAACCATGTCGAAAAGGCTAGACCGTCTTTTCCTTCGGCTAGAACTAGTATGACGAATGAAATACTTCTGAGCATGACTAGCCACTTGTGTAGGAGTTCTTGAAGTTACATAGTTTCTTGAAATACCTCGCCAATCTCCTTTCCCAAGTTTCTGAAGACCAACTAAGAATAGCCTATGTTCCTCCTCAGTCCAAGGTACACCTATAAATTAAAGCCCTAATTTCAAATATAAACCATATATATCACATTTTAACCTTAAACCATTCATCTTCCAACACGTCACCACTTCCAACAATATCATTCACAAAACCATTCAAAAACAGAGCAATTTAAAATTTTAAAAGTTCAAAAACGTTGCTATGGATTTGTATTAACAACAATAGATTAAAAATATTGTTACCTCTTTTCCTCTCGCCACGACGATGAATAGAACCAGAACCATGAGCTGGATCATCAGATAAATACCCTTCGTGTTGTTGATTAGAGTAACGTGCGTGATCCGATAACGGAGACTCGTTATGATTAGAAGTCGCTAGAGGAGACGACGGAGATAAACGGTGGTGCGTTGCCGCCGCCGCAGCAACAGCCAATGCTGAGAGATTACCCATACTCGCACTCTTTTTAATAATCGACCCATCCGTTAACCTCACGCCGAATAGCTTCACGGCGGAGGAACAAGATCCTCCTCCTCCTCCTCCACCTCCTCCTCCGTTACCACCGCACGTGCCACCACCACGCGTTGGACACGTGCGTGAATTGTGTCCATTGTTGCTACAATGCGAACACCTACGAGTCATTCGGACAAGACACAAACAAACAAACAGGAAAACGAAACTTTTTTTTTTTTTTTTGGTAGTAAATATGTTCTTGCGTATACACAAATTTTTTGAGAAGATTAGATAAAGAGAAGAGTAATCTCAACCATGGAAAAGAAAAAGATGAGGACTTAGGTTTTGATTTCTTATGGAAAGAAGAATGTAAGGGTAATTTGGGTATTTTTTATTTGAAAAACGAGAGGATTATGGTAGATCGTACGTTGAATTCGTGTTTTTTAATTACTATTATAAGCTTTTATTTTATCCTATCTTACCTGGAGATTTTCGTTTATGACAAAAACAACGAATTTATATCGTTTCTTTCTTTGTTTAGGATAATTTTTTAAAATAAAGACAATGTTACCGACAAATTCATTTCTGTAACCAAGATGATCTAATAATTGATTAAGATGTCAGGATAATATTATTTAATCTAAAATCTGTCCCAAAACGCAATTAAATATCAATTTCATTTCAATCCACTTGTTTACGCGATCTATCTATAAGTTATAAGAAACACGTGGTCTTACTAGATGCACGTTTTCAATATGAGATTGGACCAAGTGGTCTTGATTTAAATACGATTGGATAATATCACAAAGCGTATTTACACACACATATTTCTTGATTTGGCACAAAATGTGATTGAGGTTTGAACAAGCTTTCATATATTATTACTTACCCTTGTGTCATAATTTCCTCCTCTTCTTTTTCTTTCCTCAAATTGTTTTATAGATCTCATAAATGGCAGGTAGATACATCGATATACATAATACATGTGAGGGGCTTCTTTTGAAAAAGTAAACTTACTAGCCAATTCATCTCTAATATCCAAATAATTGAGATAAGGTGTGAAGATAATATTATTTAACCAAAATTTGTCTTTAAACGCAAGAAAACTACTAATTTTATCTCTATCCACTTCTTACGAGATCTATCAACATTTACAAGAAACATGTGTTATTGCACGATGAAGGTTTTCATTATGAGATCTTCACATGTATACACATATATATTCTTTAGTGGGCACAAAATGTGATTGAAATTTGAACAAGCTCATACTATTCATGATCTCCCTTTTTCTAGCGTTTTCATAAGTTAAATTTTTGTTTTTAAAACCTATGCATTATACCAAAAAAAGTTGTATAAAACGCATATAACTTCTGAAGTCCGAACCTTCTTCATCTGTGTTGGAAGTTGAGCGTTTTTATGCAGAAAGCAAACATAACCGCAAAAAAGAGAGTGAAGCCCACTAACACAATAGCAACAGGGCCCATAAAATCAGCATTGTATCCGTAGTGGTTTTCAATGTACCACTTTATCGTCGGATCATATGCCATACCCGGAACTTTAATCGTATCCTCCACGTCACCATACTGCGAAACAATCAATCCGTAGACAGTCCAAGCCACTGGACAGATCCAGTAGTACCATACCCACCATTTTGGAATTCTCTGCAGGAAAGTTACACAACTTATAAAAGAATCAAAAGAAGAAAAAAACCCTTAGGGTTTAAGCTTTCTTGCGAAGAAAGTAACTGAAACTAACCGGTCTAGGGATGACAAAACCAGAAAAGAGGTTGAAAAGTCCATAGAAAGCTCCAGCCAAAATAGCTGCGACTTGCTGGTTCGGAGTAATGGAAACTGCCATCATCCCGTAGTATGTGAAGTAGAGGAAGGAGAAGAATGATACGAAGAAAAACCAAAAGAATTTAACCACTGTCCATTCGAAACACATCATTGCGTATATAATCAGCGTATAATACGTAGCTTGGATCAGCACATACGGTATTTCACATACCACCTGAAACCATTGAAAAGTTTTAGTTAATTACTACTCGTCAAGGTTTCTTGATAACCAAGTAAGGTTTCTAATTTAAGCTTACTTGTGCTAGGGCATAAGGTAAAGCAGAGTACATTTCAGCAGCTTTTTCTCTATAGAAAACAGTTCGTTCAACGGCTACTAGCGGTTGGACAGATGAGGAATTATTTATCCCCACGAATAAAACCGCAGCATACATTGCTCCAATAACCTTTGTAAGATCATTCGCGTTGTCCCTATTGAACAAAAGAATTGGTATATAGTTTATGTAAGTACGAACTCTGATATTCGATTCGAGTCATTGAACAAACCTTTTAGTGCCAACTTTCCAGAAAATGGATCCGACCATGAGAGCTGCAACTAATGTAAAGAAAAATCTGGATAAATTGTAGTCAGGAGTTCTCCAATAAGTTATCCACTGCTTCCACAAACAAGATTTGAATTGTCCTGAAAATGATTGTGAGAACCGCGTTGAGAAGTAGAGATCTTGTGCTCCTTGTGGAGGTGTGCTTAGTTCCTTTACAAGATTCTTGTTTTGTCTACACCAACCAAGAAACAGTTATAATTGAGTATAATGTGTTGGAGATGATCTTAGCTTTGAATATTAGGTTTTAACTTACTGATATAAGGATGATGTTTTGTAATGCTCAGCAAAATCTATCTCAAGCTTGGCTTCTGTAGCCACTGAGCTAACTTCTAGCATCCATGTCGCTGGATTATACTTCTCTTTAATTTTTGGAACTTCAGAAATCGCCTGCGGTTTCATAAAATATTACTGGTCATGAAAGTTCTTACATTTGAACATCAAAATCTGAACAAAATGTAGAATGTTACCTGAAAATATTCAATAATCTTGTGAGAGTTTTGACCTAAAGGGCCAGCGTAAATAACTTGTCCTCCTCTCTTCATAAGAAGAAGTTCATCAAAAGCTTCAAAGATATCAATGCTAGGTTGGTGGATTGTGCAAACCACAGTTCTTCCAGTGTCAACTGTGTTCCTCACTGTCCTCATCACAATCGCTGCAGCTCTCGCGTCAAGACCAGAGGTTGGCTCATCCATGAAGATTATGGAAGGATTCGCTACTAATTCCACTGCTATTGTAAGTCTCTTCCTTTGTTCTGTTGATAACCCTGTGATCCCTGGTAGCCCCACTACTGCATCCTTTAGACTCTCTAGCTCTACTAGATTCATCACTTCATCTACAAATCTCTACAAAAGTCAGTGCAAATAAGGTTAGTCTATGGATGATATTTTTATCTCGAATTGTGTGAAGTTACTATAAGAAGTAATAATACCATTTTCTCATGTTTAGTGACTTCTTTTGGGAGACGAAGGAAAGCAGAGTAGATGAGCGATTCTTTGACAGTGACTTGTGGCGAGTGGATATCGTTCTGTTCACAATAACCAGAGATTCTTGCAAAGGTTTCTTGTCTTTTAGGGAAACCAGAGATTCTAATGTCTCCTTCGATGTATCCACCGGTTTTTCTACCAGCCAAAACATCCATTAAAGTGGTCTTACCAGCTCCACTAACTCCCATCAAAGCTGTTAATACCCCTGGCCTAAAGACCCCTGTCACTTCCCTTAGCAGCTGAAGCTTGTCTTTCGAAACTCCTTGTTCTTTCATTTCCTGTTTTTTTTTGGGGGGGGGGGGGGGGGGGGGTTAAACAACATTAGGGTTTTAGTGTTAACACACTTACTGTATGATTTTAGTGTTATTATAACAAGGTTTTTGGATTTGGTGTTACCTTAGGCATGTCGACGTAGTAGTTGACATTGTCAAACGACATTGAGAGAGGAGTAAAAGGTAGAACCATTCCTCTTTTCACGTGAGTGATCTTATTCTTTGAGCCATTCTCGTCTCTATTTTCTTCCTTTGAAACGACGGCTTGCTGTTTCCCAAGTGCTGGCGTATAATCATGATGTTGTTAGCTATGAGTGAATTGTCCCATACTTAGATTTAGGTCTCAAGTTATTGTAGATATGTGATTCTAATAGAACAATATGATAAAAAAATCAATCATATAAGTGTAGTGTACTCACGGTTTAGGAATGTAAGAGCAAGCGTTACAAGGATGTTAAAGAGTACCACAAACCCGAGAATGACTCCTACACCGATCCAATACCATTTTGGATCCGTGAAAACATCGAATATCTCAAGAACAGCCAACCCTAACCTGGTTGAATTATCAGAAGACTGCAAGAAAAATAGAAGAATGTGTTACTTAATATATTAAGAGGTTATATAAGAGACATGTTAATAGCAGAAATTATCTGTTGGAATTTACCTGTTGATTCATCCATCTAGGAGCAAACATTTCATTGACAGTTAAAGCTTCATAAGTGTAACCCATTGGTGAAACCCAGTAAGCCCATTTCCACCATACAGGAATGTCACCTATTAACAATCAACAATGCATATATAAAAACCTACAAAATTTTAGAATTATATTGTAATTGATGTATAAAAAAGTATATAATATAACCTCTAGGAATAATGAATCCTCCACTCAAGAACAGGAGGAGGATAACTAGAGCTCCTCCTGTATTAGCAAGAATCATCGATCTGCAAGTTGCCGCAATAACTCGAAATATACCACCAGCCATTTGCTGTGTCAGAAATATCACCAATAAATGCTTCAAGAACCTGCAAAAATATTTTTAAAATATTTGTATTTTCATAACTTAGGTCTTAGAGGTTGCTCTAGGTCAAAAAATGTTTTTTTTTTGTTACTAGGTCAAAAAATGTTGCGGGTTCAAGAACCATCTTCACCTGCTGAATTCTGGAGCAAACCCAATGAAGTAATAAGTAATGCTGACCCAAACAACGGATTCGAAGATGGAGATAGGGACTCCCAAGAGAAATGTTGGGAGAGTCAATGTCCAAGAAGGGTGAAACAAAAGGTCTCGTTGCTTGTAAAACACTGGAAGTCTTTCAATCATCAAAGCAAGCTCCGTGAATCCATTAAACATGTTAACGATCATAGAGAACATCAACGCACCGATGTAGACTGCTCCGTCACTCTCGTTCTTTGTGCCCATCTCCGTCCTCAGATAAACGGTGGACGCGATCAAGGCCATGATAATAATCTGAACGGTCTTTGTAACGTAGAAGAAAGAGTTACGTTTCATTAGAAGTAATTCTCTGTCCCAACAGATCTTCAAGAGTTGAGATTTTGGAACAGAGTTTTTGTTGAAGACTAGAGAAGCTGGATGTGATTTGAATCTGTCGTATGGGATAGATAGATCTTTTTCAAGATCAGCTCCAACATGAAAGCTTTTGAATCGTTTGGAGAATTCGGAGACAGGTATGTATCTGTATGGTTTTGTCGTGTCTGCCCAATACTGTTCTTGGTCTTTCCTTGAAGTTACCTGTTCACCAAGGCAAGTGTGTCAATATTTGTTTTTAATAAGATTGATTTTCTTCTATTATACCAATAAAAAACAAACATCCCACTCACAAAATCAGTATCTTGTAATTAATGGCCAATTGATATACTTTACGGATATATAAAGTATGATTTTGCACCGGTTGGATGTATCAATTTCTATAAAACTATCAATTCTTGGTTAAGTAAAATAAATTCGGTAAAGGCGAACAAAATATGTAACTGTTCACCACGGCAAGTGTGTCAAATGGATTTTTTTTTTTTTCTTAAGATTGATTTTCTTCTATTATACCAATAAAAAACAACGACTCACACACATGATAACAAACAAAATCATAATGTTATAATTAATGGCCAACATAATTATTTAATTTTACTGATAAAGTATTCTTTAGCAGCCATTCGAATCTAATAGAAAAATTCTACAAAACTATCAATTCTTGGTGAAGTGATATAAATTCAGTAAGAGTGATCAAAATAAGTACCTCTTGCAAGAAATCGGCCGTGCCTTTACGGTCGGGACACTTGAAACCGCAAGTCTCAAAGAAGGAAACAACATGGTCACGTGGACCTTGGTACACGATCTGACCTTCAGACAATAGAATGATGTCGTCGAAGAGCTCGAACGTTTCTGGAGCCGGTTGTAATAAGGACATGAAAACGGTTGCGTCCGTGAACCGAACAATCTCTTGAAGACATTTCACTATTTGGTACGTTGTTGAACTATCTAGACCTGTCGATATCTCGTCCATGAACAATGTCTTTGTTGGCCCCACTATCATCTCTCCTGTATTTTTTTTTTTTAAGGAAAAGAGTTAGAATCGTGTGACTCACGGCTCATGGAGTTAACATGGATCAGAGTTGAAAAACAGAGAAAGTTAAACCTGTTGTGACTCTTTTCTTTTGACCACCCGAGATTCCTCTTGTCATTTCGTCTCCGACCACCGTATCTTTGCATATGTCAAGCCCTAGTATCTGAAAAAAATGAAAAATCAATAATTACCATAAATTGCCAAATATAATAGACTAAATTGTTCATTTCAGGAACTATGGGGTTATTCAGTGAAAATTGAAAAGATACATGAGTTTTAGGTGAGAGTAGAAAGGGAGTAGGTAAATGTAGGGTCCACGAATAGCGTGGGTTGGATTTTAAATTTTTTTAAGATTAAAATGCTTTCTCCTGTGAGGTTTTTTTCTTTTTCTTTGGTTAAATGAAAATATTTTAGTTTTTAAGAGTATTGCATACATGACTCATCTGATAAGTTGGGATTTGTTTGATTATCTCCTTACTTGTTAGTGAATCATTAAAATATTGGCGAAAACAAATACCACCATATCAGTTCAAAGAAACACATACTTAACGTCATTTGTTTTGGGGGGTCAACACATACTTAACGTCTTAAACTCAATTTCATAATTTGTTTTTTTTGTCAAAACACAAATTTCATAGTAAAAATATCTATTAGCTGCTACCAACTATAAATGTTAATAATACCTTTACTAAGTGTAACTGATTAGATTGGAACCTTTACACGGTTACTAAGTGTAATTAAACGTGTATACCATTCCTAATAAGATCGCACTATAGGTTAAAGTGATGAAATCATTACTTTGAGAGTGTAGTCTGTGCTGAGACTGCTCTTGACATTGCCAGCTGCGATGGACTTCATGAAGAGATCCACTTCAGGTTCCGGCAATATCCCTGCGTCCTTCTCTCTTCTCACCAACTCACTTAACAAATCTATAACGTCACAACTAAAAACTCGTGAGTTTTCTTAGTTTCCAATCTAACTAAATCCTATTATAAGTTTTAACTAATAGAAAGAAAAAAAAATGATAATTACCGTATCTAGTGCCAACTCCTTGACACCTAGCAGAAAAATCAAGAGTTTCTTGGACAGTCATGATTCCTATATGAACATCATTTTGGCTTATATAAGCTGATGTTTTCTGTGGCACAATCTCTTTCAATCCATGCCCATTGTATGTTACTCTCCCTGTCACCTGTCAATTTTCATTAATCTTGTTACTATATAGTTCAAGTCTCTTTTTTTCTTTCTATAATTTGTAATTTTAATTAATCATATGTTTTTAACCTTTAAACTTGGGTCTAATTGGCCAGCTAACGCCAACAAAAGAGTTGTTTTCCCTGATGATGGTGGACCTAATAAAAGTGTCATTCTACAACCCACCACCAAAACCATACATTATATGAGTATATAATCAACATCAAAATGATATAAAATCAACTTTTTATTTATTTTTCAAGTTTCAATCACCTTGAAGGTTTGATAATACCGGAGGCGTCTCTAAGAATAGTGAGTTTAGTGGTTTTGGTAAAGTTAAAACCAAACAAACCAAGACCTTTCTCTGCAATGTTTAAAGCAACGTTAGGTAATGTGGGAAGAGCTCTTTTTCCGATGTGACAATCCGCCTCTATAGTTACTTTCTCGAATCTTACTTCCACTGTCGGTAGCTTTATCCCCACTCTGCCTTAGCAATAACTTAGTAAATATTAGAAACCTCACAATAACAAGTTAAACAAAACAAAAAAGCAAGGAGATGTTTATATATCAGAAGAATATTTTGGTGTTGAAAGAAGAATTTCAAGAAATTAACGTACATATATTTTAAAAAAATATAGGAACATTCTTTTCAAGAAAACAGTCATAGCAAAAATCTAGAATAATACCTATCGATTCGTTTTCTCAACTTTTTCAAGAACTTCTCGTTATCTTCTTCTGTAACTTTGAAGATAGAATCAATGAAATTCTGGCGATCATCAACGCCCATCTTGGTGACGTCTACGAGATCATCATGAGTTTGGATGATAGTGGTACGAAGACGAGTGAAGGTTGGAAGTTTCTCAAGAGCAGCCCATTTAAGAGCTTCCTCGTCATGATCTCCCATAGAACCGCTTCTCCTCGAGAAATGGTTACTAGCTAACAACTCTCCTAAGGTCCTGCTTAGGCTTCTTGACAACGTGTCCATTGTTTTATATATTTTGTTGGAGAATTTGGGGAATAGGCAAGAAGAGAAGGGTTTGTATATTAATGCCAGTTTTTTTATATTTGGTAGCGGAAGAGACTATTTCGGAAAACAAAAAGAAAGCGTTAGTAGCTAGTCAGCGGGTTAAGTGGACGAGAGCAAGAACACGTGTACTCTTAAACAACTTTAAATTAGGAATTTTAGTAGATTTAGGGAATAATTTCTACAATGGGTAAAATTTTGTTTCTTTGATAACCGTATCATTATGTAATTTCTTTTTTAAACTGTGCATAATTTTTCCTTTTTAGAAAGTTTTAAATCTATCACTTAAAATGTTTCTAATAACCGTAGATATAATTACATATTTTCAACTTACTAATCTAATTTTAGAAGACAACTTTAATATATATATTTACCCAATATATCTCACTAAAACTTCAAATCTACGTAATGGTTTAGATTTAGTCATTGGTAGGTTACGCCGCCTAACTTACGCACTACAGAACTATACACGAATGGAGTTGATTACCCATCTAGTTCATTAATTTATGGTTATATAAATATGATATCTAAAGGACGATCAATTTTTCACGAATATTAGATTACCAACTAATAGTACTTGTGACATAAAGGTGAAATTATTTATTTCCCTAAGATAATTTAAATTAATTTTCGTAGGATAATTATATTGCAAGAGGGCATATAATGTTTGAATGAGTGGCAAATGCAGATTTTTTTTTTCTACCTGAGAATCAAATATTGATGGGATTTGCACTCACCAACTCAAATTTGCAACATGTTTGCCGTTGAACAAAACAAACCAAACTTGTAATTAAGCTCAGAGGTCAATTTGAAATTAATTTGATAATTTCTATGGCCTCGACAGTTCACGGACCCAACACCAACATTATATAACCTTTTCCTGTCTTCATAATGAACACGTGGACACTTAAAATTATAATGTCACAAGTTCGTCATTTGGGCGTTGATATTTCGAAAGTTTAATTAAAAATCGAAAGTTTCTTTTATACTTTCGTACACTGATGAGTCTGATGTAATAAGAATATAAGATAATAAATATGACATGAGACGTCAATTTTTTTTGTTTTTAAATTGAAAGTGAATACCTCTCGCTGTCGCACACCAGCAACGGACTAACTAAATTTTGTATGGATAAATAAATATATGAAGAAATTTATTTAAATTATTAAGGAGATATATATAAGAAATAATAAATGTTATTTCGAAGAACTCATCCAAGTTTAATTTGAAGCAAGTTGGCCCATAAATAAGATTGTAGGCCCAAAGAAGTAGAATCTTAGTTGGTCTCACTAGCCGTTATACAACATAAACTACTCAAGCAAGTGTATTACTTAATCACATATAATACAAAGTGTAAATAAATTACTTAATCATATAATTATGACATATACTATAATATATCTTCTATAAACCAAAATAACAATATTACAAGGATTATGGTAAGTGGCAGTGGAAGACGTAGTCGTGGTAAACACTAGCCAAAGTTCACTATTAAGTACATCTTTTAACTTATGTGTATCTCTTCTAAAATAGCTTAAGTGTATGCTTAAATTAGTCTTTCCGCAAAACTAAGCATCCAAACCATATGATTAAACAAGTCATAGCCTTGTAATTTCACTTGCATTTCATTAGAAAATTAACCCTATCAAAATAAAAAAATTAGTGTAATTAACTCAAAAATGTAAGTAAATTTTGGAAATTTAAAGATTCGATTTAAATTGTTTGACAAAAGAAAAAGAGATTGAATTAAAATAGTCACTTTCACTTATAAAAAGAAGTTTTTATTTGACTCCTACCTTTTTGTTGATTGTGCCATTGGGAGAGTTTGTTGCTTTATGAAAAGAGTTCAAACTAGTAAAAGATAAAGAAGAGAGTTTCATATCTCCGAGTTGAAATATTAAACATAAAAATTTCGAAAATCAAATTTTTAAAAAGTTGAAAAGAAAAAGAGAAAAAAGTTTGTTTTTCTTTTCTTTTATTTTGCTTTAAGGAAAGAGCCAAACAGCTTGCCTTCATTAAGCCTTTACGACTATACGACGTAACACCCGAGTTTTTTCTTCTTCTTTTTTTTCTTTTTCTGTTTTTGATAAAAGTTTTTTTCTGGTTATACATACATGCACAATTATATTATCCAAGTATAAAATGTCTTTTCTCTCTATGTAGTAATCATTTAGAGTCAAGTGAATAACGAGTTTCAATACTCACTATAGCGAGCTATATTGAGTTAGGCAAATACATATCTGATCGTAGAATAAACCAGCTAAACAAATAAACAATGGCTAAAACCACACAATGTTATATATTTTCGGGAGCTACTAGTGAAATGTATCTCTATAATATAGATTAGGACTTTGAATTTGTTAGTTCTTTCATTTTTACGTGATTTCTCGTCTTCTATTTTGTTTGTTTTGTGATTTTTAACTATAAAAAATCATAATTTATATTTCTGATTCGTAACTACTAAGGTGATTGGACTGGTCTTGGCCTTGGGTAGATGAAACAAAAGATCCCTAAAATGATTAAACACCTCAAACCTTCTTCTTTTTTATCAACCACATAATTTATAATTTGGTTCTCGCAACCAAGTTTGTCTTCTTCAACAAGTATGCATTTCACTATACTGTATATATGGCTATGATACTTTCCAAATTCCAACATCTTACAGATAGCAACAATCACTCATTTTTCGTACCTAATCTGATCAGCATTTATACACCAAAATATCTCACACTTTCTCTTTATAGTGTCAGCACTGCATAAACGGATTCGACACATACATATTTCGTAGAAAACTATTAACATCTTATCCTAATTCGTAATTTTTGTGCTAAATCTTGATTCCATAATTTTTCTGTAAAATCTTGGTTCTTCATATTTGGCGTTATCACAATTCTGCTATGTTTTTTTTCTTTCTAAAACTTGTTTCAAATAATTCTGATTATGACAAATCTCTCTAAGGTCACATGTGTACAAGTCTAAAAAATGTATTTCAACTCATTTTACTTATTATGAAAATTATGTTCAAGGCCACAAAGTATTTCGTCTAAAACGTGTTTCATCTCATTTTCTTCACTAAAAATATAAAAAAATTCCAACTTCTTAACTATATAATTTCTTTTCGCCATCAATTCCAAAAATTTCAAATATTCAAAGAAAATAGCCCCTTACAAAAAACATTACATTTTCCAAACTAATGTAGAAAATGGTCACCTGAATAAAAGTTTATTCATACCAATCTAATTATATCAAGCAATGAGAAAATAATTCCTCACTCTCCCATCAAGAATGTTATTACAACTTCGGAACAAAAATCAGCAAAAAGAGAGAAAATATTTAGAAAGAGAAATAAATATAAGGTTAAAAAAAACAACCATTTATTTAGGTGATGAGAACTCAATCATCTTCTTTTGTTGATTCAAGTTCTTATAAAACTTCTTTATGAACTCATCCGCTGCTTTGTCTACGTGTCCGTTGGCCTCGTCACCATCTTCTCGTAACGGAAATGGTGAGTCCGTTACCCGTAAAGGCCTCACAAACCCCGGCAAGTAAGGAGATAACGCCGTCAAAGCCTCGACGGACAAAGCTGGCGTGTTACAACCCTTTTCATGCTCTCCAACGTCGTTAAGCAGCTCAAGGACGGCTCTTGAGGCAGAGGTATCGTCGTCAAGAGTCGGTGGCACTTGGCCACACGAGAAGAGGCTGTTGTGGTAACTCTTCTTCTTGAAGGCAGCCATGTTAAAAGGGAATGAGTAGTTAGGAGTGTCGCTACAGCTAAACTCGTATTCTTTCCGCGGCTGAGACGCGAAAGTAGTGGCGGTGGCTGGGACGCGGCGGCGGTTGTGGAACATGAGATTCTTGCCGCGTTTGAGAGTGGCGTTAAAGTCGGCGAGGAGCTTTTGCTTTGAAATACCTTTGTGTAACATGTAAAAGACAAAACGTACGATGTTCCATAACTTCTTGCTTATTGGTATATTCTTCTCCATCTTTAAGAATTAGAAAGATAGATAGAGAATGAGATTTTTTTTTTTTTTTTTTATGGCTTTGATATTTGCTTATGGACGAAGGATCGATGTGTGTGGGATTTATAAAGGAACAAGAGAGGGAGACTTTTCTACAAAGAAGTACTTAAACGTGGAACAATTACACAAAAGTCATAAACATTTTAATGTTTTTTTATGTTTGTTGTTAAATAAATAGCTTTAGGATTTCGAAATCCAAATAATGGAAAAGAAGAAGAAAATTTTGATTTTTTTTTTATCAACTTTTGTTTTACTTTAGATTGCACTATGTATCAGCCATCTATATATGGATATTTGGTCATGCTTTTTCTATATAAAATAAATTGATATACATACAAAATTTAGCTAGTGGAGTTGTATAATATGACTTGGCCTTCTACTATGACGCTTTACAACTACTTTTTTAATTTAAAACTTTTGCTTTCTTTCAAGAAGTTCAATAAAAACACTATATTATTGCCACTGTGGCTTTTAACCTTTCATCTTTATACTTAACTTTTTAGTTCGTACGTCTTAAAAAGTTTAAATCCTTCACCAGATAGTTACCACTGGTGTAATGAGTACCACAAATTTATGAAAAGAAAAAAAAATTATTGAAAAGGAAAGTTTAAAGGTTTAAAAAGAAATGAATATGCAACTCAACTCTACACAAATTTATGTAATTACTCCCTAATATTTTTCAATCAGTTTGTCAAATTTGCAAAGTTTTGTTTTAGGGTTAATCCTATCACAAGACTAATCTAAAACTGAGAAAAAATCATAGATGACTTTGGGTTATACGAGAAACATAATTGGGGTGAATACTTATACCTGCACAATGAATCTACAAATTTTCCACTATCTCCAGCTCGTCTGGTACTATCAACCTATCCATGTAAGCCTGCAGGCACAGTGAAGAAATTTCTATCAAACACAAATAAACCACTCACAATTCCTAAAGCAAAAATGTGACCATGATTGATGCTTGTGAAGCAAAACAGTGAAGGAGTCTTAACCTTAATCTTGGCAGCATCAGATGGAGATGGCTTTAAATCCAAAGCAGTGCCGAAATGTAACACGGCTTTGTCGTATAGCTTTAGCTGCTTGTATATTTTTCCAAGCAACGCATGGACACTGCTCTCATGAGGAGAACAATCTTTGAGCTCTTCTAAAACTTTCCTTGCTTTGTGATAATCACCGAGGTTGGCTAATATGTTAGCTTTGTAGTACTTGGGGATCGGATTCTTCGCATCAGCGATTATAGCCTTCTCCATCATCTTCAACGCCTCATCATTCCTCTGCAAAATATTATCTCAACCTTTAAGAAATTATATCTGAATTTTATATTTTCTGGCAAGCTTAGTTTCACAGCTAAATCAGAACATCACAAAGTTATAAAGAGCATATCTCAGGTTCAAGGTTCAAACCTTAGACTCATGGAAAGCAATTCCAGAGTAACACATGATGACTGAAGATCTTGGATTTATTTGGAGAGCCATCTGAAACTGATTCTGTGCAAATTCGTATTTCTCCAAACGAAGGTAGGTCACTCCAAGACCATACCATGCATTATAATGTCTTGTATCTATGCTCAGTGCCCTCTGGTAGCATCTCTCCGCAAGCTCAAATTCTTCCAAAGCAGCAAACCTGTGAAGAGCCAAGGTGAGATTATTAGTGTACCTGTTTGGTTATATGTAGGGGGAAAGACAAACAAAGAGACGCATGGAAAATAATTTTTACTCGTGACCACAAAGGGTATGCGCATATGTGAATCTTTCATTCAGTTGGATAGCTCTCTGAAACATTTTGAGAGCCGTTTCGTGATCCTTACGCAAACTGTAGCAGTTCCCAACAGCACACCTGCGATTCGAATTGCTAACACAGTCACTACAGGAGAAAACAAATCCAAGCCAAAAGAAAAAAAAAAACTCTGCAGTTTCAGATATTGAATTACGCTAGTGGTAAAAGCTGGTTTCTATAAACAGTTTGTTGTTAATGAAGATTTTAAGAAAGATACCATGTTTCTGGAGATAGGCGGTCAACTGAAATCAGCTCCTGAGCCAAATAGCCTAACCTCATATCTTTTTTCAGGTGCTTCAAAACCAAAGACAATAAATCACTCAAACAATAACAACAACATAGAAATACTTGCAGGTCTATCTAAAATAAATTTCTAAATGCTTTGCAACAGGATCACGTTCAAGAGTTAGCTCGTGGACAGTTCAAAATGAATAGCAGGAAACTCTGCAAATAATGACAAAAGCTCACATAGAGAACAGTGGAGTACATCTCCATTCCTTCCAAAGCATAAGGAAACTTTTGATGAGCAAGAGTAAAGACAGCGTCAGCGTTGAAGTAGTCTTGTAGCTCAAAATATGCTTTTCCAACCTATGTCAAAACAATTCTCATGTTTTTAAATTCAGAATAAGAAAAATAGTGTCCAATAAAAAAGAGTAGAGGAAAAGCCACTCAGATTATCACCTGCATGAGAACCCAGTGTGTATTGTATTGTTTCTGAGATAACTTTTGATATACCAACAAAGCTTCCTGCAGTAGTATCCAGTTTTGTCATTCTTGGCTTCAACACTAATAGTTTAACCTTTAGGCAGAGAAATCAAGTTGGAGAATATGAACCCCATAAGCATATTGCATTAATAAATACCTGACAGTTGTGCATAAGTAAATGCCTGTGGCCATCCCCAAGAATTTTCAGAAGGTTTAGCACTTCTGAAATTCCAGAAACGAGGCTGGAACGATCCCTGGAAGATCCACTAGGATTTGAACATTCATCATCATTAACAGAGCTTCCTCTGTCACTTATAGACTGGTCTGACGTAGTTGCTGAATCATTTAGAGTAACGGTATCAGGAACCCCTGAAACACATATGTCAAGTATGATTATCATGAAAATTACTTAAGCCACCAAACTATTTACATCATGAACTAGTTTTTTCCTCAAAATTGCTTTCAAAAACAACAAACAGATGATGACGTGATGCTCCATAGCTTGGTTGCAGAATAGATAAATATTAGAGGGAAGAGACATCACCTTCTTTGCTGCTTTGGATTTTACATTTTCCAATCATCGAGGAAAGAGAAGGTACACAGTTTGACTCGGAAGGTGAAAGATGTAGCCACTGTGAATCTTTAACATATGACTGCGACATAGGAGTCTTTTTCCTTGCTGCTATTCTAGCACTTCGGCGACGCCCAGATTCTTCTGCAACCTTCAACATAGAAGATGGGGAAAGTAAAATAAAAGACCAATAAATAAAGTAGCATTAAATGGTCCAGCCATAGATCTGGAGAATAGAAACCAGTTCTTATGCAACGAAAATAAGTAATTGCAGATATACACCTCTGCTGATGTTTCTTCACTAACATATTTTCTTCGAGACTCCCCATGTATAGACATCAATCCTTCCACTGCTGGACGACGCATATTCTTATAAAGCAGAGGTGGTGGAGCATCCAATACCTGAACGATATAGATTACAAACTTCTCATTACATCATGAAGGAAATATAGTACAAAGATTCAACAACTGAGGAGTTTAAGCTAGAAACAGTAACAAATACGTTCTCAATCTAGCTCGACTAAAGAGTATCACCTGTGAAAGCACTGGAGAAGGCGTTTTAAAGTCCCATACATTTGTATGAGAACTTTTGTTAAGTTGCCTGTAAGTATCTGGCGGAATATCTGGTTCAAGCTGCTTAATTGTCAGATCTTGTTGGTTCTCTCCTTGAGCATCTTCTGTTTGCCATAAACTTGAATCTTTTGAGGCCTTATCAGAATCTGTTAGCTGGTCTAAGATTGCTCCATCTGAGAAGTTTACTTTTTGTGCGACACAAGCTTTCTGAAGACACTGGGAAGAGTCATTACCGAAAACTCTTGAGGCTTCTTCAGCGGCACCTGAAAAGGTAATGAAAGAAAACAATATATTATCTGTTGTCCCAGATTTATACATCAACTCATACACAGCTTTTCACTTACCTAAACTACAAAGTTCTCCATATGCTTCCCAACACAATGGATCAAGTGACAATGCCATCCTAAACTGTTGTATTGAACTGTTCTTCCTCCCAGCATATCTGCAAGCAAGTAAAAGAGAGTACACACATATCAGAAGGTAATGTCATTGTTATTTTTCTCTCTTTAGCATTTATACTATGCTTCCAATTCTGAACCATACTTAGACTAAAAATCAACTGCAGCATACAAGAGCCAACAATATCTCATATAGAAGTTGCAAAGTAAAATAGCCATCACCTATATATAAGACCAAGAAGATAATGTCCAGCAGCACCACCAGGAGGAACCTACATGTTAGAAATACACTTTGTCAATTTTCACTCCAAGAAGAATAATAACATTGCTATTGAAACGTCAACGGAGATTTGAAAAAGAAACACCATATACTTGTTCAATATATTCTTTACTGGGCAACAATGCGGTTTCAGCCTCTCCAAGAAGATCCAACTTAAAGCATGAGAGTGCAAACAGATACCGAGACTGATGCATTTTTGAACCTTTTCAATTCACAATGTAAAATAAGTTTTAGTTTTTATTTTTTCCAAAGCAGATGTAAAATAAAGAAGATAAAGCAGTATATGAGATGCAATTACCTTTGAGGATATAATATGCACTATAAGCTTGAGAGTTACTCAAGTAACACCTAGCTAACAATTGCAGATTCACCTGCATAGTGAAGAAGTCGATCACCATAATCACAGGACAAGAGAAAATTAAGAAATGTGAAATTGAAGTAACGGCTCAATCAGAAATGACAATAACCAAATCGCAACCTAAAATTCAAGGTTCACCTCAAAACAACATGATTGAGAAATCGAAGAACAGCAATAGAAAACAAAAGCCCAGAGTTCGACTCCGCATAAATCGAGAATCACCCCCAAAAAAAAATAAAAAAATACAGAGCTAGAAAACCGGATCAGACAATAAGAGCAACAGAATCGTCACTAGTTACCAAGAAAAAAGAATGATGATGTGATATACCTCAGAGGGAAATTGGGCGAGAAGACGTTGGCAAAGGAAGATGGCATTGGTGAACATAAACTGGCTAAGGTTTTTCTCGATAGAATTGAGCAGTAGATTCTCCATTTTTGATGACGAAATTGACGAGAAGATCGATGTCCTCGGAGGCTGTGTAAAAATGTCTCTGTAAGCAAATCGCGCGCCGCTAAAGTATTTCAAAAGCCTAATTTTCTCACGCGACGAGCGTGTGAATTTTGCGACACAACGCAACCTCAGGTTTTTGGTCGACACTACTATAACCGCGTTTTTGGCGTTTGTCGTTTAAAATTAGAGAAAGAACAATCAAAGGCAGTTAAGATTAGAGAGACCCAATTTTTTTGAAATTATAAGTACAAATGAACTTATGTGTAATTAAGGATGTACAAATACAAACCATGATCTCCAAATACTGATAGCCATTAAAAATGATTCCATAATAGCAACATATATTCTAATAAGGAAAAACTAAATTACGTGGCAAACATCATGTAAATCATCTATAAGCGCAGTTTTATTATATAACCGTTAAATAGCAAAAGCGCGGAAAAATAGTTTTATTTTTTGTTAGTACCCAAAATTTTGGATTGTATTGTAGAATCTAGTTGGGTATTGTAGAATCTAATTGCCATTCAAGAACCTAGTTTTTAGATTATATTTGAAGTCATGTTGAAATAAATTGTATGCCTTTTTTAAGTCATGCATATATAATTTCTTGGAAATTGACAAGGGAATTTTGTTTTCCAATGCTTTAGTGTCATATTTTGTGTGTTAGGTACTGTTTGAGGATTATATGCATATACAACAAAGTTATGATAATTAAACAATAACTCCATTGAAACATTGTTTGTGTTCAAAAACCTATCTTCTTGTCTATCACTTATGGTTTAACCTTTCTTATGATATAACCAACAAACAAATTAAGAATGAAAATGAAAATAGTGACATAATTTTTTTAGTTAGCCACAATCAAAAATCCCATCATTTCAATTAATTAAATTGAGAAACTCATATATGAATGATAAAAGTAAAATAAATAGAAATTTTTAGCTTAAAGGTGAAATTTGAGTGCACTTGCTGGATCCTTGTAATAACTGAGCAATCTAACCTTATGTATGTTCTTTTGAAAGAACAAAGCTAAAATAAAAAGGAATAGGTTATGACAACATTATTAAAAAAACAGTGTTTGAAATAAAACTGTTAAATTGTGTAACATACTTCAAAATAGTTGGATCTATGAAAAAGTATCGTAAAATTCTCTATCGAAGTTATGTTTAATGGTTTTGTTGTAATATTCAACGTTAATTTTTAATGCTGAATATAGTGTTACATACCCTGCATGACTAGAGGGCTGAGTTCGGTGACATTTTTTGATGCATTCGAATTAAAACATATGTCCACAGTCAAGATAACCAACGTCCACAAACTCATCCTGACATATGAATCACCAATCCGTAGCATTATCCTCAGCAGCAGTGGCCATTGTTGAAAGACAACAAGTATTAGGGAATTGATTTTTCTGAATTATTTAGATATCTCATATAAACAGTTTGTATTTGTGTTTTTAGTCAAATTTCTTTATACAGTAAATTTTTTATAAATTAATAATATTGAGATCATTATATTTTGTAAAATTTTATTAATTTATCATATGATTAATTATAGAAATGATATTTTAGTCAAAATATTAATTTGAGATCAAAGAAAATTATTAATTTAGCAAAATATTAATTTATCAGGTTTTCTGTAAATTAATAACTGAACAATTTTGTTTTAAGTTTTCGCCATGGAAAACCTCTACTTCCAAATAGGCCCAAGTCCAGCCCACAGGATGCGGCTGCCGTTGTACAAATATGAGGCTGTTTTGGTCATTTCGCAAGGTTCTTGAATTTTGCGAATATTTTTAGATTCTAGGGTTTTTATTTCCTTCCCTCCGCGCCCTTGAGCACTAGCTGAGATTTTCCCAGATACCTACATCGGAACATCACCATCTGAATCTTCAGGTTTGCTCTATCTCCCTCCATCGTTTTTATCAGATAGACAAAACGATTACTGAATCTGTAAACCCTTACATAAGCTTAGCTCAGTGATTTTCAATCGTTAGATTTCATAACCTTAGATTAGTGATTTCAATTGCTAGATTCACCTAATTCCGAGACTAGCTTTGCAAAATTTTGATCTTCCCAAGTGGATTAGAGTCACATAGTTAATGTTGATGAGCTTTTCTTATGTAATTGTGCTCAAAACGAAACAATTGTTGCTTTTGCAGGGAGATAATTAAAAAAAATGAGTGCTACAGCTCACAGGACTCCTAAATCAGGGAGACAATCTCTGCTTTTTCAAGATTTAGCTTCTCCAGTTTCAGCACGCAGAGGGAAATTCTCAAGTCCTGGCCAAGCAGCTGCGGTATCTGCACTATGGCGTGAGAATTTCGGTGGATCAGATCTTCCACCACCTCCAATGTATACTTTGGATGACCGGTCAGATTTCTCTCCTGAGTCCGGTATTGCAGACTACTCAGCGTCTCCAGATTTCAAATCTGATAGAAGAACGCCTTTCCAGAGTTCTGGGAAAAATATTGTAACTCCTGGTAAAGCAAAGTTGGAAGCAAGTCCGTCTTTTTCTCTACTGAATGCACAGCAGAGTCAGCAAGTTTCAGGGAGTCCGAGTTGGTGGTCGCAGTCTAAAGCTGGTAGTAGTACTGAGCAGGATGATAAGGGGAAGGGTTCTCCTGTAGAAGGTGTGGTTCATCCTGGTGCATTGGTTACACTTCCGCCGCCGAGAGAAGTTGCTAGGCCAGAGGTTCAGAGACAGATCATACCTACAGGAAATTTTGAAGAGGAAGAGTGGGTGACTGTCTATGGGTATGGCCTTTTAAGCTTTTGTTGCTGTCATTTAAGTAGTGTTGCTTTACTGTTTTTAATGCTCTTTATTTTGTTAACACTGTCACTTCTGTGGAATGCTATGTGCATGGTTGATAATGGTATATTGGTAGTGCTATTAAGTGTGTTATCTAGTGTCTGTATCCCATTTCTTCAATGTACCTATGAAAGCTAGGTGAACCAAGTACTTAAGCTCAAATATGTCACAGCCTTTGATTGTGATTTTATTTTTGGGCATTGTGTATTCTGATTTCTGACTCTTCACATGAACTGTTATTGTGGTATTGGTATTAAGTGCCTTATCTTGTGTCTGTCTCCCATCTTCTCGAATTTAAGAACTGATTATAATTATTGCTTTCAGATTTTCTCCAGGTGATACAAATTTGGTACTAAGGGAGTTTGAAAAGTGTGGTATGATCTTGAAACATGTTCCTGGTCCAAGGAATGCAAACTGGATGCACATACTTTACCAGGTTACTTTTTAAACCTGTTTGATGAATGATGCTAATGATCTAATTGGATCTTCTGAATAAGGGAAGACTACAGAACTGATCAATGTTATGTGTATTTGATGCAGAACCGGTCTGATGCACAGAAGGCGCTGAACAAAGCTGGGATGATGATAAACGGAGTGGTAATAGTAGGAGTGAAGCAAATAGACCCGATACAGAAGCAAGCGTTAAACGAGAGACTCAACAACCAAGGATTCATGCCTTTACCTCCACCATCATCCACTAGAGATACTGCGAGACCCCAGCCTCGTCCTCACTATTTGCAAAACGGTAGCGCTTTCTCCCCTCAACCTAGTGGCGGCGCTATGGCCTCTCCCTCAAAGTCGATGGTCTCAAAGTTCTTCGACTTGATGTTCGGTGTTTAAAGCTTCTCTTCCTTTGGCATTTTCCTGAGTGATTCTTCTACACACAGATAATTTGAAGTTTTGAGAGCAGTGTGGCTAAGTAAATTCAAAGCGTTGTAAGAGGGTGTGTTTCCAAATTGTCTTTGTATTGATAGACAGCTATAATTCGGTATAAATCTGATTATAAAAAATCTCTTCTCTTTAATTTTTGTTTGTATTTAAGCAGACTGAGGTTTGTGCCTCGTGCAGAATGAAGAAAGACACTGATTACATGAACACTGAGAAGCCTTCACGGGCAGTGTTGTCTAAAACCACCTCTAGAAACTAGCCACGTGTCCATCATTTGTGTATATATATCCGTCTTTGTGTAGCGTTATTAGTTTCATATAACTCACAATGGCGAAAGCAGCAGAGCAGAAACAGAATTCGACCGTTGTGGCGGAAGAGACGAAGCTTGATATCATCCCCACAGCCACCACTTACGGTGAGGGAAACCGTCACGGCGGCTGTAGACGCAATGACATTGCGATGGTAGTGATAAGAGTCATGTGCATGGCCGTATCAACATTTGCTGTGTCGATGATGCTGACAGCTCATGAAACTACGATGACCACTCTCTACGGTTTCGAGTTTCAGCTCCACGCCGTTTGGTCACTCTCAGATTCTCTAATGTAAGTCCAATTTTCATAAACTACACAAAACGCATAAAAGATAAGATAATTCAAAGGAGTTAATTTGATGATACTTTACAGATATCTATTGGTGGTTTCATCGGCGACGGTTATTTACTCGTTGCTTCAACTGATTATAAGTGGAACCAGACTTATGAAGAAATCTCCGGTGATTCCGACAAGAACACAAGCTTGGTTTTGCCTCGTTGCAGATCAGTTGATGGGATATGCGATGGTTAGTGGAGCATCTGCGGCTTTAGGAGTGACGAATATGAACAGAACTGGAATCAGACACATGCCTCTTCCTAATTTCTGCAAATCTCTCGGTTTCTTCTGTGATCATGTCGCTGTCTCCGTCGTCTTTGCCTTGTTCGCGTTTCTCCTCCTCGCCGTGGCTTCTATTCTCGACGTTCTTCGTCTCTCGCACCACCGCTAGAACATTAATTTTCTGTTTTACCACTTTTGTACTCTCTCTTTTTTTCCCGTCTTCGGCTAACGTTTTTCATCATTCAATAATCATGGGTTTTTGATTAGTGGAATTGTTTGTTTTAATCGATGTCAGCGAATCTTCGAATTCCAAAGTTTTTAAATTTTGTTGACCGAGTTCCATTATAAACGACAAAAATAAACATGTTTAGAAATATTCAAAAGCACCACCCACGATATATAAATAGGAGTGAAAATTTTCCGCGCCGCCTCAATGTTCTTTCTAAGTAGAAAATGTAAGTTGAGAGCTAAATGGGCCTGAGTTTTTATTATTGGGCTTTAACAAGGCCGTTGTTCTGTGTTTCTGTTCCTTCTTCTATCTATCTCCTTCGCCTGGGAAATGAAGCTATACTACAGGAAGCTCTCTTTTCTCCGTTTTAATGGCGATTAATCTATCTCAATTCGCTTCATGTAATTGGAATTCATCTTTACATTGATCGAATTGCATCATGGCTTGTCGTTTCCCTCTACATTCATCGCCACCATCTCAATTCCTTTCACCGGAGAATCGTCTGAGAATCCTGAGACTACCCAGAAATTACCCTTCAATTTCATGCAATAACGACTCAGCTACCAATGATGTTCATGAAGATGGCAGTGATAACGAAAATTCCAAGGCAAACCAAGTCAATCTTCTCGCAGTACCAATCACACTCACTGTAATCTCCGCTTCTCTAGCTCAACCTTCACTTGCTGCGACGAAAGTATCCGAGAGAAAGAAAACGCAGAAGAAATCACAGGAAGCTTTGACACTTGAGCAGCTAAAAGCTTGGTCTAAAGATCTTCCTGTAGTTTCGAAACGTATACCTTATACAGAAATTCTGAGCTTAAAAGCTGAAGGTAAGCTCAAGCATTTGATAAAGCCTCCTAATTTAAGTTTACGGCAAAAGGCAGAGCCTGTGTTAGTAGTTTTGGAGGATTCTCAGGTACTAAGGACTGTGTTACCTTCTTTAGAGGGTAATAAGAGGTTTTGGGAACAATGGGATGAGTTAGGGATTGATGTAGCTTGTGTTAATGCTTATACTCCTCCGGTTAAGAGACCTCCTGTGCCGTCTCCTTATTTAGGGTTTTTGTGGAGAGTGCCTGCTTATATGTTAACATGGATTAAGCCAAAGAAGGAATCGAAACGTGCTGCTGAGTTGAAGAAAATGAGGGAGGATTTCAAGAGGCAGAGGAAAGAGGAGACTGAGAGGATGAAAGAGGAAAGAGAGATGATGGAAAGGATAATGAAGGCGCAGAAGAAACAGCAGGAGAGGAAGAAAAGGAAAGCGGTTAGGAAGAAGAAATACGAGGAATCTTTGCGTGAGGCTAAGAGAAACTATCGAGATATGGCGAATATGTGGGCAAAACTAGCTGAGGATTCTAATGTGGCTACAGCTCTTGGATTAGTGTTCTTTTATATATTTTATCGTGTGGTTGTGCTCAACTATAGGAAGCAAAAGAAGGATTATGAAGATAGGTTGAAGATCGAGAAGGCGGAAGCAGATGAGAGGAAGAAAATGAGGGAGTTAGAGAGGGAGATGGAGGGAATTGAGGAAGAGGATGAGGAGGTTGAGGAAGGAGCCGGTGAGAAGAATCCATACTTGCAGATGGCAATGCAGTTCATGAAGTCAGGCGCACGTGTGAGAAGAGCATCAAATAAGAGACTACCTGAATATCTGGAGAGGGGTGTGGATGTTAAGTTTACAGATGTTGCTGGGCTTGGGAAGATTCGCCTAGAACTCGAGGAAATCGTTAAGTTTTTTACTCATGGAGAGATGTACCGCAGGAGAGGAGTTAAGATTCCAGGTTAGATGTTGTGAAGACTCCGCTTTTTCCTTATATCACCAAGTATTTGGTATAAAGTTATATAGCATATGAAATTCTGCTGTTTGATCATCTGTAAATTTTGTGTTTTCCTTCAGGTGGTATTCTTTTATGTGGGCCTCCTGGGGTGGGAAAAACTTTACTGGCAAAAGCTGTAGCTGGTGAAGCAGGCGTGAATTTTTTCTCTATCTCTGCATCTCAGTTTGTGGAAATATATGTTGGTGTTGGTGCATCTCGTGTCCGAGCATTGTACCAGGAAGCTAGAGAGAATGTAAGTCTTGTAACTTTGCTTACGTTGAGTGTGGAATTTTGAATCTCATTTTCAGATGCTTTTATTAGATCATTAAAGCAAATACATCTTGGCAGCTCTTCTCATGATTCTCATTGTATAGTGAGGATTCAGTCTATTTCTAGATGCTGATATAAATGTGATCTCACTGCAGGCTCCATCTGTGGTCTTCATTGATGAATTAGATGCTGTTGGAAGAGAGCGTGGGTTAATAAAAGGTTCTGGAGGGCAAGAAAGGGATGCTACTCTTAATCAGGTTCCAGACATTTGAGATTGTGTTATAGTCTTTCTTTTTTTAACAGTAAAGAAATTTCATTCAAATTTTTTCTGTGTTACAGCTCCTAGTTTCTTTAGATGGTTTTGAAGGAAGAGGAGAGGTCATTACCATTGCTTCCACAAACAGACCAGACATTCTAGATCCTGCGCTTGTGAGGCCTGGAAGGTTTGACCGCAAAATTTTTATCCCTAAACCTGGTCTTATTGGACGGATGGAAATTCTACAGGTAACATTTTGGTATCTGTGTTTATGTATTCTTACTCCAAAGTTTCTTCTGTAAAAGTAGAGTTTTGTCCTCGGTCCAAAGCTATATCTCTGTTTTGGTTTTGCTGTTTAGGTTCATGCTCGTAAGAAACCGATGGCTGAAGATTTGGACTACATGGCAGTTGCTAGCATGACAGATGGCATGGTTGGAGCAGAGCTTGCTAATATTGTTGAGATAGCGGCAATTAATATGATGCGTGATGGAAGAACAGAGGTGGGATCTATATTTTAAGTCCATATTAGTTAAATATACTCTTGCTTTTGGATGGGTTGGTTTCATTTGTTAGGATTGTGTAGCATCCGGTCTGTGTGAATTAGATTAATTGCTTGGATGCTGTACTTGAGAAGAAGCAGCTTAGACTAATATCAAGTTGAGAAGTTTATTTTCGATACCAAACTGAGAAAATCATATATTCTCTGAAACTCTAATGCAGTTAACAACAGATGATTTGCTTCAAGCTGCACAAATAGAAGAAAGAGGAATGTTAGATAGAAAAGACAGAAGCTCCGAGACATGGCGACAAGTTGCTATAAATGAAGCTGCTATGGCTGTTGTAGCTGTGAACTTTCCTGATATGAAGAATATAGAATTTGTAGGTTTAGTCTCCCTTCAAACTCCCTTTCTACATTAGAAGTTTCAGCTTTTTGTTTTACTGCACCCTGACATTTCGATGACTTTGACCAGCTGACAATCAACCCTAGAGCTGGTAGAGAATTGGGTTATGTCCGAGTGAAGATGGATCATATCAAATTTAACGAAGGCATGCTGAGGTTTGTGGCTTTAATCGTCCAGATTGGCTTTTTTCGTTACACGGGTTCTTTAGTTTAATCTATTTACTGTATGCAGCCGACAATCCATCTTGGATCACATCACTGTTCAGTTAGCACCTCGGGCTGCAGATGAACTATGGTACGGCGAGGGTCAGGTAAGAGATATGATCTCTGAATTTACTTGTCTCAGTAATGATGTGTTCATTTGTTTTTCTAGTTTGCCAACCTTTGCTAATGTTTTGTTTCAGTTAAGTACGATATGGGCTGAAACATCGGATAACGCAAGATCAGCAGCTCGATCATTGGTTCTTGGTGGTCTTTCTGAGAAGCATCATGGCTTGAATAACTTCTGGGTAGCTGATCGAATTAACGTAAGGCCCATATCTTGAATTTTATTCACTTCAGTATTCATAATCAAATATATTCATCTTCTGATAATTGGATTTGCAGGATATTGATCTGGAGGCATTGCGGATATTGAACATGTGTTACGAGCGTGCTAAAGAGGTAAAAAGAGAACCTTTAAATCGACTAAGTCTGTATCGTAGCATCTCCTTTATATTGGTTCTGTTTTTTAAATATAATTTACAAACGCATAAACCAGATTCTTGGAAGGAACCGGACGCTCATGGACAAGGTGGTAGAGAAACTGGTTCAGAAGAAAAGTCTTTCGAAACAAGAATTCTTCACTCTTGTTGAGCTCTATGGCTCCATCAAACCGATTCCACCAACCATCCTTGAACTCAGGGAAATCAAACGAGTCCAGCTCAAAGAGACGGTGATGAAACTGGACATGACTACTGCGAGAAACAGTTCATAAGATGATTGTTATTTTGGATAAGAGAGACAGTTCATGAAAAAAAGGAAGAAAAAAAAACATCAGACCCCATTAGAGGCAATGAATTTGATCTCTTATGTTTTCCTCTGTAATCTTAGTGAATGTTAGATAATTCTTTGAGCTTCAATAGTAATTCCTCTTTTAGCCATATTGAAGGAATGGTCATTTTAAAATTATTTCACATATCTTGATAAAAGGAAGTTTATGAATCTTTTTTGGTCTATAACATGAACCAGCTATGTAAAGCATTGGATAAACATTTTATTTTAATTTTGAAAGTCGAGTGACATTGAAAAATGGCACATATGTATGTTGGTTGGGTATTTTCATATTTTGTAGGGGAAATTGCAGATTGATAAGATAATCAAGAGTCCTTAGGTTGGTATCAAAGACTTCTCTTCTGCGTTATTTTATCAGTCCATGACACAACAATACAATGATCACCAAGAAAAAAAGATTTAGGCAATGTTTGAGGACTTTTAGTTTTAGTTTTGGATTTTGGATTTTAGCTTTTGATTTTTTAGTATTTTGTGTAAATTTTAGTTTTTCAAAAACTTGACTGGTAATTTGTTTAGGTTTTTGTTTTTATATATAATATTTTTTTGTTTTTTTATGTATTCTATTTTGATTTTTAATTTTGGTTATATGTGTTTGAAAGTAGTAAAAACAATAATATTAAAATTTAACAATATAAAAACTTACAAAATTTCATACACCAAACAAGTACTGAAAAATACACATAGATTCAGTTTATTCTATATAGGAAAAAGAAATGGCATAGAGTTAGATTTATTTATTTATTTGTTTAGTATACAACAAATCTTTTTAAAAGTAATAAAAGTAGGATTATGGATTTTCTTTAGAACTGGAAAAGAATTATCAAAATCCAAATTTCCTAATTTTTAGGGAATCCACTTTTTCAAAATCCCAAAATTATATATTTGGAAAAACTAAAATCAAAAATAATTCCAAAAATATTATCATTCAAGATTTTAAAAAATTAATAAAATTGATATATGGTTAAATTTTAACCAGAATATATCAAAAAAAGTAACCATCAACTTATACGGACGGTAGCAAAAATTCAACATCTCCAAAACTTTATGCATGCAGGGTTCTTCACATATTCTTGTTTTTGAAGGGAATCTAAGGTGAAATCGAAAAATGAGAAAAATCTGATCACGATTAATTTTTTCACTCATGATGATATCAAGTGATAGAAAGATCTAGATTAATATGTTGTTAGGGTTTACTTTGGGATGAAAGAAATACATAGAGAAACAAAAAAATGTGAGATCTGAAATACTTTTGTTGATAAGAACACTTGAAAACAACTATTGTACACATATTTTTTTTTTGGCAAGTATCTAGATAAGATTATTATTTTATATTTATCAAATATTTAAGACTAAAAAGAACTTATAAATATATTTTATTAAAGATTAAGAACTGTACAAATAAATATATATATATGTATATATTTATTTAGTTATTTATTTTTATAGAGATTTAGAAATTGGTATTTAAGTAGTATTCATCACAATAGCTTTATACACACATATCACAGTTCCAGAAAAAAAACATAAATCCAAATTTCTTCCAATCTTCCCACTTTTCAAATACTGAAACAAAAGAGATTTGGAAAAAACAACCAAAAATGATAATAACGATTCTTGTAAGCACGCAGTCTAAATTGAAGTGAGTGTACGCCTTATGTTCACCTCTAACTTTGACTTTGCAATATTGAGGGAATTGTCACTTTTAAAATATTTCACATATTTTGAAAATTTTGAAGTTTATGAATTTTTCTGGTTTATGACTTAAACCCACTATGTAAAAAGTGAGATAATTATTTTTATTTTTATTTTGAAAGTCGGGAGACATTGAAAAATGGCACGTTTGTTATGTTGGATATTTTTAGGGGAAATTGCAGATTGATAAAATAATCAAGAATCCTTAGGTTGATACATAAAATGATAAAACTATTTGACCCATTATGTTATAGACCCTAATAACATTTGATTTGGGAGATTTGACAACTAAATGATATTTACGTATTACCTAATCTTTTATTTATTTAACCCGTTTACCAGATTATTTACTTAACCTTCTTATTGGTAATTGGCTACCTTAATGGCTCTATTATTGAACCCACTCTTCTTATTTTATAATATAAAATAGGAATACCCAACCAATTTCTATTTTATTATCTAAAATCCTTACAAGCATAGTTATTCTATAAATTTCATTTATTTACATGCATAGCTGTTCTATTTAAAAAATCTTATTTAAAATCCTCACCATTACTGATAGCAATCATTTATTTACATTTTATAAAAAGGACTTAAAGCAGTAAACACTAGAGATATTAATATTTAAAATAAAAATTGTCATATTATAATCTCTGTAAATAGTTTCAACATGATTCCGTTGTGTTATTGTCTCATATAAAGTAATAAAATGTCAAGTGTCCAAAGTCATTAAATATTAATCTTCTAAGACAACGGTAAAATTTAGATGAATTCGTCAAAATAATTTGACAAGAACAAAAGAGGTCCACAACGGCATTATTTGACGACGCCGATCCGCCTATCCGGTTACTTGTTCCCACTGTACCATCTTCTTCTCATTTTTAATTAAATGATATATAATGTAAAACTACCTTTTTACTATTCATGATAGTTCTATAGTGAAAAATTGTTCTTTTTGGTCCAATTAAGCAATTGAATTTTATCTATATTATATGGTGGTTACTGGTTATTCTAAACGTTTTTAGTGGCAGAAACGAATTTATTTGTTTACAGACAAAATGTTTTTACTCTACATTAGTATTAGTATTTATTTCGGGCTAGAACTATTTGATTATCGAAAATATGGAATGAGAAAATAAATAAACAAAGCCAACAACGCGAGTTTTTTTTTTTTTTTTTTTTTACGGCCAACGCGAGTTTATTGTTACAGAAAAAACATATTTTTATTTAACAATAAAAGAAGAGTGGACGGTCCACCTCATTGGAATTATTTAGTATGTTCTGTAATGCGTTCTCGTATTTTATTATTAAAAATGTATATGTTCCAACCTAAAATCTTAGAATTACGTACCAACCTGAATTATAATACAAATTTCTTGCTTCTGGAATTATCTAAATATATCTGGTAGATAATAATATTCAACCTTTTAAATTGGAAAGTAATTTTACAATATTGTTAACTTTTTTTTTTTTGGAAATTAACATTGTAAACTTATGAACTTCTTTTTCTGTTTGGCAGCGTAAAACTTACGAACATTTACTATTTTAAAATTCGAAGTTTTTCTTCATAATAATTAAAAATACATTAGCTGGTGGACATATACTAGAACTGGATAAGAGGATAATTGACCGTTGAGACAAAAACAAAGACTGGTCATTGACTTATTTAAGACATTATACTTTAAGACGAATAAAATAACATTTTTGTTTGATGATACAAAAACATATGATTATTCCATTTTCATGTTACACTAATGGTATGGTATGTTGCAAATATTACATAAATATAAGTATGGAATTATATTACAATAGTTGTGTTGGGTTACAAATTTATATAAATTTATCTTAAAATTATTGATTACTAGACTTGGTATCCTATGTTACAAGTTGGGACAACTTACTTACTAGTACTACGTATCAAACTTTCCGTACAAGTGAAAAAAACAACATAAATGCTATCTATGCTTCTATGAAAGCAATTTAATTAACTAATTAGTGATTAATTAATCAGTTCCGTGTGAGGAAAGTTCCACAGTTCCACAAAATTAAACTCCAAGACTTCTTCATAAAAATCCATAACCGGAGGAGGATACACCCAACAATCGAACGGCTCAGAATAAGCCAGATCAGCACGTGACGTCACGCTCTCGTCGTAACTACTCTCAATGTTAGGCAACTCCACAATCTTCTCCAGTCGCTCCTCCTCTGACTCCGCCGCAACGTAAGTCGATTCCGACGACGGTGGTGCCTCCTCCTCTATCTCCGGCGTCAAATCCGTCTCTGACATTTTGACGTCTACCACCATGGCGGCTGCTTCTGCGGCGGCTGCTTGAATATCTTGCGGCGACGTTGACGCCGGACGAGGGAAAAGAGAAGCAAGCTCCGGGAAATTAATGACGGCGGAGGAGCCTTTGATGGTGAGAGCAGCAACGTCGTGAGCACGCGCCGCCATATCAGCGGTGGCGAAAGTGCCGAGCCAAATACGAGATTTCTTACGAGGTTGTCGGATCTCAGAAACCCATTTGCCCCAGCTTCTCATCCGTACACCTCTGTAAAGAGGATGCTTAGAAGAAGAAGATAAAGATGAAGATGAAGAAGAAGAATCTCTTCTTCTTTTTCTTGAGTTTTTTCTGGGTGGAGTTTCAGACAAGTGGGTGCTTGTTGTAGTATTATCATCAGATTGGTCCGATGACGATGATGTTGGTGATGAAGAGCTGTTGAGTGACGTCATTCTTTTGTACTCGTTTGAAAGAGATACTTCTTTTTGTGTGGATGTGAGATATGTATTTATAGACTTTCTTCACATGAGGTTCAATTCCGAGGTTTTTCTACAAAAATCTTTTTTTTAAAACTTTTAATATAAAAAAAAAACATAACATGTTGTTTTCTGGTAATTGCTTCTGAGAATAAATAATAACCGTATAAATAAAGCTAAGATGAAATTTTCATGTTAGGTTTAAAATTTGCAATCATACCAAATTAGACTCTTAAAAACTGTATAGTGAATAGTTGTTGGGTTTCAACAAGACTGTGCATATTACTAAAACGTTATTTTGATTTTACATATGGTTATAGTATATTACTATTGTTTTTGGATTATTTAGAATTTTCTTTTCTTTGGTGTCAACTAGACTATTACTTATTGGATATTTCAAAGGTTAATTAATTTGGTGGAAATGTCTCAAACTATCGAAGAAAACAACATACAAAATTTGACTAATGAAATTAGACGCTCCATTTCAAGTGATATTTAGCCTACCCATCTTTCACTTACCATGAAGCTTTATTTTAAGTTATGATTCTTAACCAAACTATATTCGAACATAAGGAAATAAAATGTTGTGTTAAAGAAAAAAGAGGCGACACAAAATTTTAAGTGGATTTGTCAATAAAAAAAGACAAAAAGTTGACAAAGAGATCTTTATGGAGATGGTTTATAATTATCATCTCAAAGCTTTCTTCGTTTCCTATTTGAGTGAGACTTCTAGAGTGAAATTACTTCTGTGTGTCACTATCAATCTGCCCGTTGAGGTATTTTATTACTATTTTTATTTAATTTTATATAACATATATACACGATGGAAACCTCAAAATGTTTTATAATTTGGATTTATGTCACTCATCATTTTCCCGTTACCACTTTTTAAAAGATAAGAATAGTAACTCACCATTTTTTAATCGTTTTCTATCTTTACCGTTGGTAGAAAGTACCGTAAAAGATGCACGCTTATCAAACAAAGTTCAGGTATTCAAAATCAAATAAAAAGCACAAACTTTTTTTCTCATTAATCCAACTCTAACTAGTTCACCTAAATACTGTAATCAATAATAGGTTTATCGTCATGTAATAGTTAATTTCTTTTGCTAAATTGAGATGAATCAACAGTTTTTTCTTTCTCAATATGTGTTCTCTAAATATCTTTGAGTAAGAAAGTATTTAACACAAGATACAAAATCGTAAGAAAATAGGGGCTACAAATGCAACAGTGGACCAATGGAAGTATTCTAAGCTTTAATAAATGACACCAATTTAAATATACAAAGGAGTCATAACAGGCAATACTGAAAATATGGACCAAGTCTAACGTGTAAGATATAAGCCCACTGCAGCTACTTATATTAGTTCTATCTTATTTTATTTGCTCATCAATTCTATAATTTGGAGACTTTTTGTTAACGGATAATACAAGGAATCAAACGAAGATAGGTATTATTACCATCTTAAAGATAACGTTTTATCCACAAAATTTTCTAATTAAGACATGACTTGAACGCTAATGATTATACTAGTATATACGACTCCAAGAAGAAATGAAGAATGTTAATGGAAAGGGATATTTTTTTCCTTAGTTTTATTTCCTTTATTGTCTACTTCGATACACAGCTCTCTTCAGATATAATTATATAGCAAAGGAACAAAAAAGAAAGACAGATCTAGAAACAAACAGGTGAAAACAAAAGCCAAATCTACAACTACATGTTTCATGCCAAGAACAATGACTCCAAAAACAGAGAAAAAAAACAAAGACAAACGAGGAACAAATAAAGAAGCCAAAAAAAAGCTTACCATATGATTCTCCTTTTCTTTTTCATCATATCCTTAAATCTTTTATAGCTCTCATAGATAAAAAAATTTAGCTTCCTCCCTCCCACTTGTGTCCACATCTCATGAAACAACAACATTCAGAATTTTATAAGCAAGTATCAAGATACTCTCTTTGTGTCCCGGGATGATGCAAGATGATCCTAAACCACAAAACACACAAAAACATATATGTTGTTGCTCCATCAGCATATAGAAATCAGACCAAGGTTTTGTATAAAGGCAACAAATTGACAAAAATTTACAATCAAGGATCAGGAGCAAGATTGAGAAACTTACAGAGATGAAATCGAATGCTCTGGTATCTTCTTTTTTCGAACCATTCATTGTTGAGGTTGGAGCCTGATTAGCAAAACTTGGCTGGAATATATCAGGGAGTGCTGACTGATTTCCTCCGCTAGTAGTACCCATAGGAAGAACATTTCCGCTACCCTGAGAGTTCAGGTTGCCAAACTGCTGGAAGTTGGACATATTACCAAGGTACTGCTGCTGTTGAGCTAACAAGTTTGCCATTGCAGCATAATTCAAAGGCTGGGATGCAAAAGCTGGATTCATCATCATCCCTTGAGGAAAATTGAAAGGCATAACACCACCAGGAAGCATAGGGTTTTGAATAAACCCTGGATTTTGTGAACCAAGAATGCCTCCAACAGGATTTTCCGGTGCTTGGTGGGTTGTGGTGCTCGGCATTGCAAATAAGTTCTCTGGAAGGGTATTTGAAGAGGAGCCTTTCTGATTTGAATTGTTTTCGTCAATTGAGAAACTTGCCATCAAATCGTTTAAGTTCTTTGAATCTTTTGGTTCTGCTTCAAGGTTTGCAGTCGACCCAAACATATCAAATAGCTCAGGCACATGATTACCACTGGCAGTAGCGGGCTTTTCCCCGACAGTCATTCCAGAGAAGAGGTCATCTGCAGTTTCTTTTTCTTCATTCGGATGAAATGATACATCTGCAAAGGGGTCATCATCATTTTTCTTATCGCTGCTACTCAGTCCATTGTCAGTGCTTTCTCCAAACCAATCATCATCCATCAATGGAGCTGCTGTCGCCACTGTACTGCCAGTATTTATAGCATTTGGAATGTTCAATGTATCTTCTGTTGTATAATCTGAATCACCAGTGTCGATCAAGTCAGGTAAATCAACAGCAGGCTCTTGCTTCACAGTATTTGAGCTGCTCATCAACCCACTTGACTGTCCACCATTTAGAACGCTCAGAACCTACACAACAACGCAATTATCTCGAGTAAACCATCAAATGAGCATAATCCCAAAAAGGAGAGCTTTGCGAATGTTTACAACAAGCAGAATCTTACCTTGTTAGCCTTTTCACGAAGGGATGACTGCGGAGACTCTGAGCATCGCTGTATGAAATCCATGTTTTCACTAAAATATGTATGTACAATTGAAAAATTATCATCTTCCTTCTTCCTCAAAATGGCCTCAAGAACACATAAAGCTTTCATCCGAACCTGCCAAACAAAAATCACAGTTTCCTTCAAAGTACAAAAGAGGGAATATTTTTTAACACTACAGAAGAAATAAGTCAGGGAAGAATAAGGTATATTCAGATCAAACAGTTTCAGAAGGAGGTGACTAGGAAATTATCATAAACATACCTGCCACATTGGAGACTGGAGCTTCCCATCAAGAGCAACGCTTAAAGAAACAGCATCCATTTTTGCAGCCTCTAAAATGAAAACATGAAGTGCATCACGAGTTGGCTGCAGGCGTACACCGCCAGATGTAACAATGGTTTCCAGCAGCTTTTCCTCACGAGTTTTACTCTCAACACGAACTGAAGCAGAACTTTCACTTGCCTCTCCGGAAGCGTGGCCCCATGAACCACCAGCTGTGTCTTTAGACGTTCCATAGTTACTATCCTTCCCCAGCTTAACCGGATCATATCTACTGAAGTTCTCATTTTCCATAGTTAAGGATCTATGTAGATTTGGACCCCTGTAGCTGCTTCCATTCTCATTCTTCTTAGGCAAGTGGCCTTGAGCAAAATTACTGATTCCTTGCTTTATAGATGCACTTCCAAGACCAACAACCTCACTCAGGAACGATTTATTATCATTAGAAGGCACCTGAAAGTTAGTATTCCCAAATCCTTCTATGCGTCTGTTGATGCTTTCAGGAGCAGCTGGCTTACTACCGTTCTCTTCCGAGAATATAGCAGAAATCGTTTCATGAGCAGTCTCCCGAACAGCCTTGTTAAGTGCATCCCCTTTTAAAGGATCTGGATGCCCCTTATAATGGAATAGATTGCGCACTGCAACCGAGTTCCTTTGCATTTCTCGTCTAAACTCTGAGCCAGACTTTCCTACAGCATACTTAATCAACCTAAGAGCCTGTGTTCATACAATTACAATAACCAGAATTAGATTGAATAGTTATAAATTCTACATTTCCCTTGAAACTCTATGCTACAATCAAACGAATAAAGAACTAATCCTTCTGTTCAACATCTAATGTTCATTTCAGCTATGATTCAACTAAACGAATCCCTACATGCAACATTACAATCAAAATCTCCACTAGAAACAAATGATCTCACAAAGGAACAACATTTAATCAGTGAAACACAATCAAAACAGAACCAAAAAGAAAAAGAAACGAAATTGAAGATACCTTCTGCTTAACGATGGGGCTTTTGTTATCAAGACGTTTCAAAATGAACTCAGAAAACTCCTTGACGATGCTAACATGAGAAGAACGCAAAAGGTCACAGAGCTCTTCCAATTTGTACACAGGCGCTACCTTGTCCTCATCAGAAGTAACCGCATCAATCATCCGCGACCTCCAATACGATTCCACAGCTCTCCTGCTCGTATCCATGACGAATTTCGGAAGAAACAACAACCAAAAACACCTAATTCCGATAAAAACACAACCTTTCGTCCTCTCCCGTCACAAATCGGAGCAAAAAAAGCTTAAAAGACAACAAACAATTGAAGACGGATTCGCAAACTAACAGATCAGTTTTAAAAACCGATCTTTTAAGCTCCAATTTGAGCTCAAAATACACCACACTAAAGATCGAGATCGGGAAGTCCAATTTCCCCTACAAATCAATAAACGCAGAGGTAAAATTAGACCTCTGAGACAAAAAGATCAATTCTCAATCGGAATCAAATCATAATCTCGACGAAATTAGCAGAGATCGGAGAAATTGAGAAGAGAAACTCACCGGTTCGTAGGTGGCAGGGACGGAAGGAGAAGTAGTCAATAAAGAGGAATGGAAACGATTTGAGAAGCATCCATTTTTCTTCTTCGTTGGCCTTTCTTAAATTCCCAATTTTTTTAATTTTTAATTTTTAATTTTTTCACAATTCACATTATGCACATGAATTCTATTTATTTCCACGACAGTTAGAACAAAAAAAAATCAATTAAATTGACAACAACACGAGACAGTCAAAACAGGGGACAAAACAGAACATTCTAGGATGTAATGTAATACTAATTGATGAAAAAGCTTGGGACTTTATCATCTTCAGTCTCTTCTTCTTCTTCTTCTTCTTCTTCTTCAACCACTTGGTTTCTGAATAGAGTTTTGAAGTAAGGTAAAATCTTTGGAAGCACGTGTAAATCCGCCATGTTTATACTCATCATATCAAAACCAATGCATGTATTGTGCATATGTGACTCGTCAATCACCGGAATCTTCGGATATCTCTGGCTAAAATGAGTCAGTACGATCCGATACACACCAGCCGCGGATCCAACGTCGATTGCTTCTTTAGTCGTGCTATGATTCTTAGCCACTGCTTCATCTACCAAAGCATCCTCAAAAGTCGCCTGTGAAAAATTAGAAAAGATATAAATATTTAGAAATGTAAAGAAGTAATATTTAGATAATAGAAAAACTCACAAACCTCATGTATAAGAACAGTTGCTCCTTTGGAAGCTTCAACCATCTCAGGACAAGGCCTTGTGTCGCCTGAGTAAACCATTTTCCACCCTGGAATCTCATCTCCGGCTATGTTTTTTCTTTGAGCTGCTTTTAAAACAACCCCAAAGGCTTGAGGGCAGTGCACAACAGGAAAACTGATCAATTCCTCTAAACCCATTTCGCTGAGAACCTTTTTCAGTTTCTTCAAGAATGGTAAAGCTGAAGAATTGTCGGTCATTGGGCTACTCGATCTTTTATATATACTCTGCATTGGACTTCCTTTACTGAACAAAGAACCATCCTTTGCCTTGTCGTTACTGGTAATATTCTCAGGGTGGGTGGTTTCTAGAGAAGCCCATGAAGTTTTTGTGGTGTTTCTGCAATCAAGAAACTCCATATCTAAATCCTCGAGTCTTTGATAAGCGTCGAGAAAGTTCTTAAGCGGTCTTGGTCCAACTACAATTGCTGGCTCATGAGCCACTCCTTTCAAAAGCTCGCGTCTACGAGCAAGTATTCTTGCAAGACCAGTATGGTGATCAGCATGGATGTGAGAGATCCATATACATCTCAAGTTTCTGACTGCTTCATCAGCTCCTTCTAGACCATACCTTCGTTTAAGCTGGCCTAAGGTACCTTCTCCACAATCCAAGAGAATACTACCTCTAGAGAATAGGTCTATATAAATTGCAGTGACATTTCGGTATTTTGAGGGTTGGGATGAACCAGTTCCCAAAAGTACTATCTCCATGTCGTCTCGTCTAATGTTTTCAAGACAGCTTGGAACAGTGCTTTCACCTAGCCATGGCTCTTCGATCATCATTTTGTTGTCTAGTCCATTCCATAACCGCTTGATTTCTTCACTTTTACTGCTGATCTCAGGAATTTCTGAAAGTAGCTCATCCATCACTCTTAAGGATGTCAATCGACTAGGGATACAAGATCTGTCTACTCCAAGATTACCATGTGGACGCAAAGTGAACTGCCCACAATATAACAATGAGAGAGAGAGGCTTAAGAGCTAAAGGAAGCAAGCTTCATATGGAGAAAGCCATGCATTGAAACAGCAGCAAAGGAACACAAAGTATGCGAGTATTCAATACCTTGAGGAGATTTTCAGCGGAAATGCTTTCACCAAGACTTGAATCAAAGCACTGAAAATAGAAGAAAAGAACACAGCTTGACTCATTGAACACAGCCAGATTCAACTCGACAAAAGATGTATCAGAAAAGCATTTGTAACCTTGCTCAAAGAAGTGGAATTTATCAAGTTAGAAGACCAAAATCCAGGAGCTGGAAAGAACTGTGGGCATAAATAGTTAAGTCTAGCTGTGATTCTAGAACTGGCTCTCAGGATTGGAAACTCCATATTCTTTCTGGACAAAAACCAAAACAAAATATTAAACCCAAAAAAAAAATAACAATTTTAATAAGAAAGAATAATGAGGAGACTCACGCTTCATGTCCAGCGAGAATGTGCTGGGCAGAATGGAATCTCTTCATCCAGCTTTGGTAAGTTGAACTATTTGTTACAGAAGCTGGACTTAAATGAATAATACAATTCACTAACTTAGCCCTATCTGTTGAATTGTCAGGACATGAATAATAACTCTTCATAGCTGGGATAGATAGCAGTTCCTCGGCATGTGACTCTGTTGGACAGTCCACAAGCAAAACAACAGGACCAGGAACTGAAGGTCCCATGACATCACTCGGATGAACCTATGATCAAGCGTGAACAGTGTTAGTCTGCTCATATAGAAACTGATACTAGGTTGTGGATATTCACAAGATTTTCTCTTTGAGACATACCGTAATATCTTTGAAATCTGACTTCACTGATTGTCCAGACTGAAGATAACTGTATTTTGGACCAGCTCTAAGTCCAAGAGCCATGGCCTTCTTTGGGTCAAACTTTCCTTTGATTTCAGGTAATTCACATACATATATGACTGAAGTTTCACCAGGTTTGCTTCCGGATTCTTCTAAACGACTTGGTTCAAGAAGAATGCCGGAGATTTTCACAACTTCGTCATCCACAAGAACAAAGGGATCATCTTTGGGTTTACTTGAGCCATTCTGAGGCATGGAGTCAGATGTATTCAACGACGGACCAAAACTTCGTGTATGAACCATTGCGGCACGAGGGATAAACGACCTCATAGCATCAACTAAATACTTAAGATCCGAAGGACCCCATACGTTTACCTTTGAAACAAAAAAGATTTTAGAAGTTCAGCAACTCCATTCAAAGATTAATGGTCAAGCAAAAACTCATGAAAACAGACAGGAAACATACAAAGAGATCATATGAGAAGAACACTCACGGATAGTCCTTCTTCACCAATACCAGCTAGAGTCAGTAGAAGACCTAAAGCATTTCAAAATAGCAAAACTTATCACCATCTAATGATCTAACCAGCAAAACACATTGAAGCTGATGCCTGGATCAATAAAAACAAACCTGGAAGACCACCTGCTGTCTCTGAGCACACACGAGATAAAAATATATGATCTACCTGAAAGAGTTACGCAAGATCATCACATTGCAAAATTCAAACTCACCTCATCACACAAATAAAAGAGTAGATGTATATTCATACCTTTGATAACTTAATTTTATGCTCTGTACAGAAACGTTGCAATCCCTGCAACTCAAATTTGAAGCAATAAGACTAGAGCCACTAGCAAAAAGCTATACACTTAAGACTATTTATACAATAGTAATAGATCACAAAAATTGAAGAAAAGCTTACCTCTCCAGTATTAAAGATGAATCTTTGTTTGTCAAAGAAGAGTAATACAGAAGGTGATGTATCCTGTGTATCCATTCCCGTCCCAAGGATCTAATAACAATGCAGATGAATAGATAAAAATTGGGAAAAACGAAACCCAGAGATCAAAATTAAAACTTGAACAGATTGAAATTCAAAAAGTTTGAAATTGAAATTGAAACCTGAACATAAGCAATGGTGTTGGTAGGGTTAAGAGTACGAGTTTGCCTCTTGAGATTCTTCTTAGGCTTATCGATCTTATCCAATCCCTCAGCTCTTCTCTTATTAAACTCAAAAGAATCAGCTCTATCTTTCTCCATCGGAGACATACTTTTTCTACTCCTACTCTTCTTCTCCTCCTCGAAACTACTCCACTTACGTCTCGGAGAAGGATCACTGCGACGGTAACCGGCGGTGCGAGGAGGACGACGACTCGGAGCAGAAGCGAAGATTGGGTAGAGAGAAAAGGGTCTACGAAAAAGCGCGAAAGAAGAAGACTTTAGTGGAGAAAATCCGAAAAGGCTTAGGTTTTGAGGTACATAATGAGACATTGAAGTTAGCATTTTTCCCCAGTAGTGTAGTAAACAAAAGCTTCTTCCCGTTTTTTTCTCCGAGTAAGACTCAGAGATCAGAGTCCTCCACTCTCTCTGTCCATTTTTTTTCCTTCTTTTTAAAATGAACTCTTATTTTAGCCCATGGGCTTAATGTTACATTTTTAGGCCCATAAAGTTAATTATGCTAAGTGTTAACTAATTTGGTTAGCCAATTTAACTAAACCGCGCATGTACGCATTGGATAAGAGATAGAAAAGGCACCACACACATTCCACAGAAACCTCATATAAAACATTATCCTAATCTAAGACCCACCGCTTTTATTTTGGTTCTGTTTTATTTTGTTTTTTTATTAAAAGATTGCAAGACTATGGGAAGTGTACAGTTGAATGGTTCAGGCTTAGTAGCTTCTCTATCTCCAAATCATAGCTTTAACCATACAACTAAACTTAGTAACCCAAAGTCATCCTTCTTGCGCTCAAAACGCAATGCCACCAGAGCCAAACCCATCCGAGCCATAAGCACCGCGCCAGCAAGCCAGCCTCAAGTCGCAAATGAGGCCATTGACGATGAACCTCCAGCTGTCGATTTTGCGTTCGTCCATGTAAGTATTTAGACTGCTTAGAGAAAACTGTATATTGTTTAATGATGGTTTTTAAATAATATAAATGGATTATTTACTTAATAACAGAAATTTTATTAATTGTTAGTCGGTGTTGTTACCGGACGGGACACCAGACGTGCATTGGAGAAGAGCGTGCGGTGGACAGAAACTAAGAGACATAATGTTGGATACTAACATCGAACTCTATGGTCCTTACGTATGATTTTTCTCTTCCTCAATATTTGATTATTTCTCTTAATAAAATTAGTTTGGAGTATATCAGTTTTCATATGTTATTAATTTTTCGCAGAGTAAGCCCTTGTCAAACTGCGCAGGAGTAGGAACTTGCGCTACTTGCATGGTCGAGGTATATATAAAAAAATATTCAAATGACGGTTTATCAGATGAATTAATTTGTTTTGTGATCATAGAATATTGATGGATATTATATTTGCAGATTGTAAATGGAAAGGACCTTCTAAATCCACGAACTGACATTGAGAAGGAGAAACTCAAAAGGGTATGTTCAATTCTTCCTTTCTTTCCTTTTTTGATAAAAGTTTCAAAAGGGTATGTTCTTATTTTATACTAGTACGTAGTTGATAATCGTGTACTATCATTTATTTAGTTATAGTATTAAAAAAGTAATATTTTCACAGAAACCAAAAAATTGGAGACTAGCTTGTCAAACGAAAGTGGGAAATCCAGATTCCACCGGATTGGTAATATATAACCTCTCTCCCTAGTCTCTAGTATATAAATGTACAATTTTTCTATACATGTGACTAATTGATAATAATAACATATTGAATAGGTCGTCATACAACAATTGCCAGAGTGGAAAGCTCATGAATGGAATATCCCTAAGAATTTACCTAATGATGATGATGATCCCGAAATTTCTACGTGAAAACGATCCATTATTTTGTTGTTGTTGTTTTCACTAAATATAAAAAAAAAAATTGTAATGATCGATTATTTTATATGTGTCGATAGTGAGCCATACAAAACTTAGCTATTTAGATAAAAACTAAATGATTAAATTATAACCAACCATCCATTAAATGATATTCATACATATTGGATAAAAATTACAAACGAAAACGAACCAAAAGTCCAAACAAAAGCAACAGATCGAGAGACAATTAAAGAAACCAAACACATTAACATGAATCAAGAATCATCACATTTGTTGTTGTTGCTTAGAAATCAGAAGAGGCGAGAGGGACATGTTCGGAAGAAGTCATGAAGACATTGCCGTAGACAAGTCCAGCTAGTCCACCACCGATGAGTGGTCCCACCCAGTAGACCCAGTGACCAGAGAAGTCTCCTGCTGCAACAGCTGGTCCAAAGGAACGTGCTGGGTTCATGGATCCACCGGAGAATGGACCGGCAGCGAGGATGTTGGCTCCTACAATGAGACCAATGGCGAGAGGAGCGATGGTTCCTAGAGAACCTTTCTTGGGATCAGCGGCGGTGGCGTAAACGGTGTAGACCAAAGCGAAGGTGATGATGATTTCCATCACTACTCCTTCTATCGATCCGAGTCCAGCCGCAACGCTGTGGGTTGGAACCGCCTGCGTTTTCAATAGTTTTAGCGGTTTGTTTGTTAGTTTCTAATTATTAAACAGCTTCAAGAATTTTATATTAGTGGAAAGGAAAATCTACGAAAAACTCTAATATTGATCATTAGAAATAGACAAAAAAAACTACAATATTATATAAACTCAACTTTAGAACAAGTCATGTGTCTACTATATAGCTAACATAACGAACGGAAAAACATATAAAAACAAAATTTGTTAGAAACATGAGCATATTATTTTTTGTTTGACCTTTTAAACTACTATCTTATTTTTGTAACCTAGTTTTCAATCGATTAAGATTCTCTTCAAATACCCTATATTATGATTTATTTTCAAGTTCTTTATTTTTGTTGTTTTGTGGACTTATTATATACTAAGCAAGATAAACTATGAATTTATTTTACGAGTAATTAAGGTTTGGTGCTGAGAACATACCAAACCACCGGTGACGAATTTGAGGAGGAAGCAAGCGGCGGTGGAGCCAAGAAGCTGAGAGATCCAGTAGAAAACTCCGGTGATGACTGTGATTTGACCACCAACAGCAAGACCAAAAGTGACGGCTGGGTTCACATGACCACCGGAGATGTTAGCTCCAATCGCCACGGCAACAAAGAGGGCGAAACCATGGCAAACCGCGATGGCCACGAGTCCCGGAGTGTCAAGAGCCGCGTCCGACGTCAGCTTTGCTATATACGTAAATGTGACACATTCATTAAGTATTGGACCCATTATATAATTGTTATAAATCAAGAAAAAGTATTTATTAGATATATCTAGTTACTAACCGTAGGCAATGGCGGAGCCAACACCGGCGAAAACAAATAGCAAAGTGGAGATGAACTCAGCGAGGTAAGCTCTTAGAGAAGCCAAGCTGAAGGAATCATCAAAGGAACCAAAGGCAACTCCTGCCATTGTTGTAGATGAAGAAGAAGATATGTTTTGAAAGGTTTTTTTTTTTGTTTAATGAAGAAGATGATAAGACCTTTGCATGCCATTCTCTTTATATAGGAGAAGCCTCTTCATATATCCATGCATAATTTAAATTATAAAACTACTATTTTTATGAGAATTTGAGTTTGGTTGGACACAAATTAATAAATGACTTATTGTGTTTACATTTTACTTTATATGTGATTATATCTATCCGTGACTTGTGTTAGGATTTAGGAAGTTGCCTAAAAACAGAAAAAAGTGACATTTTACGTAAGAAAACACTATTTCTTTGAGTACTAACACAAATATTGAAAACATATATATAGTGATACTGATACATTTTAATGTAAATATTATACATTTTTACTATATTTTTAGTGCTATTCATACGTACGATATACTCATATACGTATTCATGACCCAATCACGGTTAGTCTTTTCGAAATTCTCATTATTTGATAGTACAAAGTAACTCTAGGACTACTAGTTAAAGATAAGTGAAAATAGTTCAAAGTAGTTAATTTCTTTTACCGTGAAGTTAAGGAACAATTTTTATGAGACTAAAGAGGGTAAATTAGTTCCTCTCAAACGGCCTAGTTCGAATCCAATAAACACGAATTTTCACTTATTTGAAAATGACAAGTTTACGCCACTAAACTCTACGTTCTTTGGTTAACACACTGCAAATGGAACCAAATCAATCACATTATTTGAATTTGATTAGTCTAATGGAATTATTGTTTTATGTAGTTACAACAAGTTAGAAATACGTGTTATTTGACAATATTATAATATAACGATTGTACGACGTCTGATAAATTAGTCAAGAATTTGGATCGGATATTCCAATAAGTAAACATGGCCGGTTTAAAGTGATAGAAATTAGGGGTGGTGGAGGTGGACCCAAATGACAGAAGAGCTTCAAATTTTCAAAAAAGGATGAAACATAAAAGATGAGATTAGACTATATAGATAAAGAAGAAAACAAATGGATACGAACAAAAATTAAGGAGGGACAGGTGTGAGCTGTAAACAATGTGTATGGCTCAATGACCCGCCAAAATATAATTGTGGTTGCATGTGAGATGATCTTCTTCGATTTTTTTTTTTTTTTTTTTAATTTCGTGATTTGATCAAATTTTGAAGATGTGACTCATTTATGATTATATTCCATTTCACAATGTTATCTTGGGTCCCTCCATTGTTTACCTCTTCTATGAACATTCTCCATCATATTCATTAATCTTGTACATTTTTTTACTCATTGAATCCATCTGTTTACGTATAGTTGTTGTCTAACAATCAAATAATTTGTTTGAACTTTAATAAATTTTGAAATATGTGTGTTTTTCTTTTGGATTGTCGGATGAGTTTGGAGATTGTGCCGTTCAAAACACATTTTAAATTATATGAACGTTTCAGATCTATCTTTTTTTTTTTTTTTTGAAAAACGATAAACGAAAGTATTTGGTTATAAATGAAAAATGGTTAACTAGATCTATGAAACTATTACGTTAGATGTATAAGTTGCGATTTTGTTAAGAATGTGCTATATGTTATTTTGTTAAAGTGAATGTGGTATTTGGTTTACTATCCAAAAGTTATGCATCCACTTTTTAGACTTACTTATAATAAGTTTTCTTAGTATTCTTGAAACAAATCACATGGTATGATGCTAATTGGAATGACATGTGTTGGTATTTTACGTCTAATCTAAACGTCTCTTACTCCACGAGAATTTCTTGATTAAACTCTTATGGTTCTTACTAATTCAAGAAAACTCAATACAACATTGATTAAGAAGCACATCCATGATACCTTACCAAATACGCCAAGGATCGTTTAGGTGGGATCATTATCTTATTCTCCTAGTTAATTGTATCTATATATATTAGACTTTCGTTTATAAATTTAGCTTAAATAGGTGGACGATAACCCAAAACTATATTATAAGATATAAACAGCAACAATGGTTTGCGATTGGTTGAAGGCCGGTGGAATTATACGAATCTCAAGAGTTTAATAAGTTTTATTTTCGTTGTCTTGCCTCTAATGCTCAAGAATCTTTCCCATTTTAGATCTGTTGACTTAATCATTATTAGTTCATAATCAATAGCTCTTAACCTATCTTTCTACCAAGATGTTCAATGTATTTATTTCAGGTCGACGAAACTATAATATAATAAACTTCCGACTATGTAAAAGATGTACATTCTGGATCGGTTTACCTGAATAGAACCAAACCGAACATTTAAGACTTGGTTAACACAAGATGTTCGGTAAAACTTTACAAATTATTTCTGTTGTCAAAGTTGTAAAAACTCATAGAGTGACACACAATACACACCCATTTAAGTCATAAAGAGAGCATACAACAGAAAATGTTGAGTCTAAAACCAGTGAAGAAGCTCAAGACTGTGACCGATTTCGATGCTTCTTCTCAGGCTCTGTGTTCTTCCGGAAATGGTATTGAGGCACAACAACGGTAATAACCACTCTGGTCGAACACAAAACGCTGTGAAAGATGAACTTCTGGGATCATATATTCTCCCCAGTCTTCGTTTCCAAACTGTTTGTATATCTCTCTTGCATCAAACGTCTCCATCTTCCTCCCTTTGTCCTTCCTGAGACCATACGTTTTTTTCAGATAATCACAGTTTTGTAACATTGTTTTCTTTATCTGAACATAAACATGGAGTTAGGAATAAATCACCTTTTCCTGTGCCTCGCATTCATCACTGTCGCATGCAGCTGCAAAGAAAGGGGAAAAAGTATGAAACAGAAAAGCATGTATCACCACTTTCAAGTTTATCAGTTTTGAGCTTTTAGCCAAAACTAAATTGGTAGCAACAGTAAAACTCAGAAAACTCTTTACCTTCAAGCTTTGCTTTGCATCTTTCTCAAGAACAAGCCCAGCTTTCACAAATGCATCAGTAATAACTTCTGAACTTGGAGTTAAGAAAATCGAAAGCACTAACAGTAAACTCTTAATTTACGGTCTAAACCATGCAACTGCTAAAACTAACATTCTTACTAAAGACTAGGATACGACAAGCACGTAAAAGGCGGCCTTCATCGCCAATTTCTTCAACCGGAACATAAAGCACACGAGCCTTGGCCAATGATCCTCTCATACAATCCTTAAGAAAATAGTAAAAATGACAGATAAGTGAATAGACAGAAGCTGACCAGCAGGTAAATGAATTGTAAAAGTAAAGCCATGAATGTAATCATCCTACCAATCCTTTAAGTCTTATGAATAGTGGCCTGTTCTCCAAAGCATCCATCACACTTGGGGATATCCTCTGCATTTTAGAATATAAATCACTCAAACTCATGAAGCTATCCTACATGAATGGATACTTCAGAAAGAAATTACCTTCAGGACATCTCGCGCTGCATTGAGTCGATCTTTGTTCCATAACTTAAGCATAAGCACAGTCAAGTGAAATGTATTTGGCTTAATAAATATGGACTTCTCAATTCCCAAGTCTGCCAATGTATAAACATTACTTAGCATATCAGAGGGAACAAGTAGATCCAACGGTGTGATAATTTTCTTACCCAATAAAGTAGATGTGTTTGTTCCTTTGGCCTTAGGCTGGTAGCTAACAATTGGTATGCTCTTCATATCCACATTAACATGCTTTGTTTCACTATTAGCTTTTAGCTCAACCGCCACACTTGTGGTTTTATCCATTGGCTGTTCATCACCAGCTATGATATGGTTTTCGAGTATAGAGTTCTGAAAATTCACTAGCTTGCCCACTAACTCAGAGTGTATGGCCAATGGAAGTGATACAAAGTGTGAGTAGTCAAGACTCGGACTCCTTACAACCTAGAATGCGAGTTCCAATGCAAACAATCAGAAAGAAGAAAATAGAAGGAAAAGGAAAAGAAAAAGCTGAGAACCTCATCGATAATGGTCGTTATTCTTTCTGAAGCTTTAGTCACACAGTCCTCTGAACCACCTTCAATGACTGCAAAAAGAAGATACATCAAAAATAAGATTTTGTTGAACCAAAATCAGTTGAATAATGGCAGAGCTATGGTTATTGGTTAATGGCAGAATCTTACTGATGTGATCTTCATTCCTTGATGATGGAAGAATTATCTTCACTCCCATTTCTTCTTCAATTTTCATCTGTGTAGTTCCTCTGTTGTCAAGAATGCAAACCTATTATGCAGCGCTAAAGTAAACAATGAAGTATAAGATTAACAAACTAGAGCTCTTACTCTTTCCCTCTAATGAACTTAATCAAAGAGGCCCCAACCTGCAATTAACTACACAGAGTCAGTTAAAAGTAGTTGAAACTAAAAGCTAACTACAAGTAACAGATGGAAAAGGAAACCTCAAGAGAAACTGAATGCTTTCCAACTGATGCTATCTCATTCACTCCTCCTTCAGTAACATTACTTGATTTGCTACACTGAGCTGCTTCTTGAACTTCATCTCCAGCTTCTGTCTCATCATTAGAAAGCCATGTAAAACCGAGACGGATCATACGATTAAACTGCTTAAGTAAAGATACATACCTGAAATAACTGAAGAGGATTGAGTGGAGATGGGCCTCCATACTAAATTTACCATCTTCTGCTTCTTGAACCCATCCATAGTAGCGTTTCCCTTAAAGCTCAAGGTACTGAAAGATTCCTGTGACTCGAAGTGGTGAAGCCACAGAAGAAGAAAAAACATAAAATCCAATTCTACTAAAAACAATCTCAAAGCACTTTCAAAGATTACATTTTTAATTACCAAATGCTAAGGAGACGACATCAAAAGAAGCTTACCAGTTTTGATTTGACACATCTACTTGTAAAACCCAGTATATGATCAATCCTGACATGAAATATAGACAGAATCAAACCCTTTTCACGAATTCTTAAAAATCAGGAAGAAAATAAATTTCGGGTTTTGAGGTGAATTGATATGTCTGATGATAGAATTTAGAAGAAAGTATCAATTTTATTTGCAATTTTGTTTTCTCAGATATATGCAATGAAGAGCATAGAAGATTTTTTTTTTAAACGAACCTTAAGAGAGCCCTGCAACTTAACATCTTCCTCTCCTCCTCCGGTGATCAGTCGTCGGATATATTTTTCTTCCGCCAATGTTTTTCACTATTCACTACTAAGTCCATTACTTTCAAGAAATTATATGTTTTACCATAAACTTCAAAAGTAACGTTTTATGACCCTGAAATTTTATACAAAGCTTCCCTCCACCACAATTTCGTTGTTAAATGTTAATAAACAAAAATTTGATGAATGATAGATAAATTTTTAGAAGAGAAAAGAATGGTCTAGCTGAAGCTAATTGCTTATTTAAGCTATATATGTATATTATGTGTTCAGAACTTATCTAAAAAATACACCCCACAGTATAACAATTGCAGTAACACATATATAGTAGTTACATATTGACATAAAACAGGATTCTACCACAAAACAAATGGAGAAGGTTTTATTGTTTTCAACGTCACTTAAGTGGAAATGGTAGTGAAGCGCAGCAATGGAAGTAGCCATTCAGGTCATACTTATAGCGTTGTGAGATATGAGCTTCTCTGATTTGATATGTTCCCCAATCTTTGTTCCCAAATTCTTTGTGTATCCCTCGGGCATCAAAAGTATCCATCTTTTTGGTTTTATCTTTTCTATAGCTTGCATTCATCAACGTGACATGTAGCTGCAAAAAAAGAACAAGCATCAAGGAGAAGCTGAGACATATTTTATTACATCAAAAGGCATATAGTAAACAATAGAGGAGACTTATAATTAAGCATTTACCTTCAAGCGTGACTTTGCATCTTTCCCAGCAAATCCAGCCTTGTCAAATGCATCGATGATAACATCTGAACTATGGAGTTAAAAAGGATTTTGAAAAGCTCTAGCATAATCTTAAGTCATGTGTTTGGTTTCCACATTTTGAATTTCCAAGTCCATAAAAAAAAACAAAGAGTACAAAATAAGTTGTTAGAGAAAATTAGGATACGACAAGCACTTAGTAGCCGACCCTCATCCCCAACTTCTTCGACAGGAGCATAGAGCACGCGGGTTTTGTCTAAAGATCCTGTCATACAGTCCTTAACAAATAAAAAAAAGACACAATTGTGATGAAGTCAAGACCATATATTTCAAGCCACTAGAAATATAATACCAAGGATGAGCCATTTTACCAATCCCTTGAGTCTTATGAAGACTGGTCGGTTATTCAAAGCATGCCTTAAATTAGAAGAAATACTCTGATTTTCCAAGAATAAAAGAAAAAACACAGCACCTCAATCATCAAATCAAACCCTTGAAGAAGAAGATAAACGTTACATTATATTAGTATTATTAATTCAGAGGAAATTAGTTATAGTACTACCTTAATGATATTCTGAGCTTTAACCACAGATTCATTGTTCTCTAACTTTAACATGACCACAGTCAAATGTAAAGTCTTTGGTGTAACAAAGATCGATTTTTCGATTCCCATTTCTGTCCCCAACATCATAGAACCAAGTTATACACTAAAAGTATGAACATTACTTTCTTAATTGGTTTTATGATTTTACCAGCTAAAGTACTACCCTGAAACTTCAAAGGATTGTTATCATTGTTACCCAATATAGAATTCTGAAAAGCCTCAATATTTTCTTGCAACTCAGGGTATATGGCTAATGGAAGTGACACAAAGTGTGTCAACACTTCTCTCTGACCCTGTACAATCTAACAATCATTTGAAAATATATAAATTATAGCAAGGTATTTTATTATGTACAATTAGATTGAGAATTTATTTGTAAAATTTCTCCACGATACAACAAAAGAATCTCAAACATAGATCAGAAAATTACCTGCTTATGCTTGCCTTTGTAGGCGAGAGAAGTGGAATAAGAACTGGAAGATCCATCTCGATTCTGAAGGAAATTCGCCATATTGACTTGACACGTACTTAAACGCCTCTAGTTGTCACTTGAATCTCTTCGCTTTACACACACGACTAAATCTAAATCAAAACCAGAAACCCTAGAGGAGAAATCAATGGAGACAGAGAGATAGAGAATTCACCTATAGCGCTTTTGCCGCCGTTTGAGACTTTTTTATGTTAAAGACTTAAGAGGTCTTTTCTTTAAAGTTTATAATAAGCGTAAAGAAGTTGCAATAGAGATGGTCAATGACCCCACAGAGACAAAGTCCTCTCTCGGGTATGACACAGAAATATGAAAAAACTCGTAAGTTATATGACTAAACCACTCAAGCCTATTATTGTAGTTAATTTGCAACTTTTGATCATACGCATGCGTTTCTCTCTCGCGAAACTTTGATCTTAATGATTTGGTAAACATTTTTCTATCGTAAGAGAGATAATTAAGTTAGAAACCAAAGTAAATCCTTTGTCTATCATCATCATCAACAATTTCTTAATCAAGAACTTCAAAGCATTATTCTTCACAAATAAATAACGTATGGTTCCTTGAGTCTTACACTACGGTAAATTCGATGTTCTGCATATACGTGATCCAAAGCTAAATCAGTGTTAACTTTAATTTAAGATCTTCAAATCATAAAAAGACATTTATAAACATGCAAAATGATTTATATATGTGAGAGAACATTGATCTACGTACCGACAAGCCATATATCAGTTGCAGTGAAGAGAAAGATGTTTTCAGAAAACAAATAGTTTCTTCCACAGAACTATTTCAGAAATATCACTTGATTTGCTACATTGATCTGCTTCTTGAACTTCATCCCCAGCTTCTATCTCATCATGAGAAAGCCATGTAAAACCGGGACGGATCATACGATTAAACTGCTGAAGTAAAGATGCATACCTGAAATAATTGAAGAGGATTGAGTTGAGATGGGTCTCCATACTAAATTTTCAATCTTCTGCTTCTTGAATCCATCCATAGTAGCGTTTCCCTTAAAGCTCAAGGTACTGAAAGATTCCTGCGACGTTAAGTGGTGTAGCCACAGAAGAAATAAAACATTAAATCCAATTCTACTAAAAACAATCTCAAATCACTTGGAAAGATTACATTTTTAATTACCAAATGCTAAGGAGACGACACAGTATTGAGAAACATCAAAAGTAACTTACCAGTTTCGATTTGACACATCTACTTGTAAACTATAGTACACGATCAATCCTGACATGATCCTTTTTTTAAAAAAAGACTTTTACCAATAGCGCGGTTTTGCGGCCGTTTGAGGCTTTTTGCTTTTACGTTAAAGTTTTTGTCTTTTAAACATACTGAATTTTGTCTAGAATGATGATACTAATCTTTAAATTAATAAATAGACACAGTTTTCATACCAGTTACGTTTAGGTTCATAAAATTCTAAACCTTAAATTAAAAAAAATCATAATACTAATCTAATTACTTGACTAATTGTTGTCTAGAATTTATGAATTTACGGTTTAGAATTTTTGGGGAAGACGAAGAAGAAGGCTGATAAAATCCTAATTACTTTGTCGATTACATTGTTTTAGTTAAAAAATCAATTTTTTGTAAATAGTTAAGAAATATGAAAAATCTGCCATATCAAAAACTTTATAGCATCATAGTTGTAACTATATTATATACTAAATAATAGCGTAAAGAAGTTTCAAGAGACCTAGTCACATACCATTCAAGCGTATTTTGTGCAACTTAATAAAACTTAGGCGTTGATTGTAGTTTTAAGCATTAGAACAAAATGTCTTGGTTTAAAAATCATATAACACACAATACAAATCTTGCAATTTTCATAAAGTGATAACATAACAACATGGCCAGACTTTTATTGCTTTACATTGGGGTAAGTCAATCAGGTCAATGTCATCATTGCTCCTATGATGCATGCTTCCCTTGTGTATCTATTCTTCTAGGCCGAGAGAATTATTTTCGCTATCCTCGGATCAAGTGAAAGAATTTGGTCATCTTTCCACCACTTCTTGTTAAATTGCCTTTTAAGTCCAATGTTTTCAGTTTATATAAATTGTCTACCGCTTTTGCTACTTCTTCAAGCAATCTACAAAAGAGAACAAAAGTCACTAGCATGATATGTTTTTAATTTAAAAATTGATATAAAAAGTTACTCAAATATGTTGTTTTTATTTTATTTTTTCATTTCTATTCAATTAATTTTTTATTTTTGAAGATAAAATGTTTAGATGAATTTAATAAAAAAATATTTAAATTTGAAGTGATTATTTGTATAGTCCACAATATTGGTGTTGATGTGGACACACCTTAGATGATGTAGGATTTTAGGTAATGTAAAAAAATTTGGCTTTTAATTGATGGATTTCATTTCATTCATTCCACGGAAAGATAATGGGGTACCCTTACGTAATTTTAATTAATTTTGTTTAAAATTAAAATCACTACTAAGTCGCAGTCTACACTAGATCAAGATGGTTTTGTTTGAGTATATTTTTTACTAGGATTTGATCAAAAAGCTATTTATTGATTTTTCTCTCGTGAGCCTTTGATGTTTTGGTAATAAAACAACTTTATATTATTATTATTTAAAACTTTATATAAAAAATCAATCTAGAAAAACGAAAGTTAGTAATTACGGAACACGCAATTTAATTAGGTGTACAAAAACGTTCTCTTTTAAATATTCTAATGCAAATTGCAATTCCCCACCAGACTTTTTTTTCCTCTTTTTTAAATTTGAAAAACCAAACCTTTTGTTACTGTCCCTACACTTATTTCCGCCGTACGCATCTCCTTCTATATGGAAAGAACCACATGGAAATTAATAAACATCGGACGACACACAATCATTTGTTAACCCCCAAAAAAAAACTGAAAAATGTCGGAATTTCTCCCAGAAGAATTAGCTGTTGAGATACTCGTGAGGCTATCAACAAAGGATCTGGCTCGATTCAAATGCGTCTGCAAGACATGGAGAGGTCTTATCAACCACCGTAGATTTGCTCAAAGGTACCGAGACATTTCTCCGGTAAAGTTTGTGTCGTTTTACGACAAGGGTTTCTACTTGCTTGACGTGGAAGTCAAGAGTCCGGTTACTGTTACAAATCTACGTAAGCTCGAGTTTCCTTTGGATCAGTCCATGATCGACGTATCCACATGTGTGCTTCATTGCGATGGAACGTTATGCGTCACATTAAAGAATCACACTTTGATGGTTTGGAATCCTTCTTCGAAGCAATTCAAGATAGTACCAAATCCTGGTATATACCAAGATTCGAGTATTCTTGGTTTCGGTTATGACCCGGTTTATGATGATTACAAAGTCGTAACGTTTATCGACCGGCTAGATTCCTCCACGGCTCATGTCTTCGACTTCAGAACTGATTCTTGGCGAGAGAGCTTACGGATTCCTAGCCCCGATTGGCACTACAGAGAGAGAAGAGGTACCTTTTTGGATCAATGCCTCTATTGGATTGCATACCGGTCTAATGTCGACCGGTTTATCTTATGCTTTAATATCTCAACCCATGAATACCGTAAAGTTCTTCTCCCGGTTTACAACCAAGACGTATCGACGTGCTCATGGTTAGGCGTTACAAGTCAAAAACTCGCCATTACAGAGTATGAAACGTGCAAGAAGGAGATTCGGATTTCGGTTTTGGAGATAACCGGATCATGGAACAAGATTATAACCCTTTCAATGTCGAATTTGTTCTCTTTTCAAGATCGGATCTTCGATTATCAAGTTGATTTCGTGATGTTTACGAAAAACAACGATCTCGTCGTAACATTCACAGGGTATGACGATCATTTGAAGACGGAACATGAAGTACGTACGAAGAAGAAGTTGTTCTTCTACAAAACCGGAACCAATACAATTGAAGAAGTCCGGCTATGTAATTCTCTAATCGGGTTTCGGTTTCTCGGTGAATATGTGGAGACTGTTAATAATCGCATATTCATTTGAAAAAAACAAAAAACAAAATACATTATAAGTTTGCCCTAGATCGATAACGTGACAATTCGAGAAATTTATGCTTCTACTGTACGTAATTATTAATAACTGAATTGCGGTTAAAAACCGGTTCAGTCTGTACTTGTGGTTGATTCATCATTGTTTTATTGGACACGTCACTCTTAAAGTTTACATTTACTTCGGAAACAAACAATAAGTAAAATTTGGGTTAAAGTGAAAACAAAAGCAACAAAAAAATCTACGAAACCCATTTGAGATTACAGAAATTGAATAACCCCAAAAAAAAAAGATTAAAGTATTAATGGAGAGAGGGATGAACAATGGGCAACTCTGGCACTCTCAGTCACCCAAAACTCCAACAACGATGCTGGATCGGACTCTTTCCTCTCGCCGTCCTCACTCCGACGCCGATCTCTCTGCTTCCGGTGAATCTGGTGCTGACGAATCTAAAACCAAGCGGCCACATATATATCTCCTCGCCTCCAATTTCTTATCTCGGATCGGCCATCAATGGTGGCCTTGTCTCATCCTCGCTCTCCTCTTCCTCGTCCTTCTCTTCCTCATCTCCGTAGCCTTTCATTCTCACAGCTTCGTCTGCATCTCCCGCTTCGATCCGGCCGCTCGGATCGGGTTTTTCGGTTTTGATGGGCTCGAATCGGATTTTGGTGCCTTAGGTGTTCCTTGGTGTAAGCACTCGAGATCTCTCTTTTTCTAACCGTTGATTTAATACATTGTGCCTTGTTATTTTTCGGTATCCGAGTGGATTCTCTAGTGAATCCATGTTGATTTACTCATAATGCTTTGGTGAGATTTGATCTAGGTTTCCACTTTTATAGATAGCTTTCAGATCAATTTAGAAACTCCTCTCTTATTCCGTTTCTCTGATGAAATTTCACAAGAAACTAGAATTGAATTGAGAGCTTGTAGCTGCCAGTTGTTAATTTCTGTATAGTAGTGGCTGTGATGGGAAATCAATAGAGAAGAACCATTAAGTGCTTTAGTACACTTTGATTATGAGTTTTATGCTCTGAGATAAGCAATGTTGTTGTTCTCAGGGAGAGGAATTTCTTGATTTTTGAGGAGTGTTATAGAATACGTTGTTTTATCAACAAGTTGATATTGTTGTGGTATGGACGTATTTAATTCTTTTCCTTGGCAAAAGGCAGATCGAAACATGGTAAAGAAGTTGAGTGGACCTCCAAAGATTTACTCAAGGCTCTAGAAGAGTTTGTGCCAATATATGAAACACGGCCTATAAAGAACAACATGTATGGAATGGGTTTTGATCACAGCTTTGGTCTATGGTTCATGGCACGTTGGTTAAAGCCAGATCTGATGATTGAGAGTGGTGCTTTTAAGGGACATTCCACTTGGGTTATGCGGCAGGCGATGCCAGATACACCTATGATCTCACTTACGCCTAGGCACCCTGAGAAGTATCTAAGAAAGGGCCCTGCTTATGTGGATGGAAACTGCACATACTTTGCAGGCAAAGATTTTGTTGATTTTGGAAGTGTTGATTGGAAGACTGTGTTGAGAAAACACGGAATAACTGATCTCGACCGTGTTATTGTGTTTTTCGATGATCATCAGAATGAACTCAAAAGGTAGCTTTTTCATACCCCATCCCTTGTTCATATTGCACGTGCGAAGTTCTTACTGATTCTCTCTTATATACTTACCAAGAGCAGGCTAAAGCAGGCACTGAAAGCTGGTTTCCGCCATCTCATTTTCGAGGATAACTACGATACAGGAACCGGGGATCACTATTCCCTGAGGCAGATATGCGATCAGTCATATATAAGAGGTGGGTTTTAAAGAGATCACACATTAGAAACATGGGTTTGGATTCGATTGTTTCTCATATGAGTCGGTTTGTTTTACTCCAGGAGGTGGCCACAGTTGTTTCAAAGACAGTGATGAAGCCAGGATGAGATCAAAGAGGAAGAAGTTCTGGGAAAAAGCAGTTGATACAGAGGAACTGTGCGGACCAGGTGAAACATGGTGGGGAGTTAAAGGAGAAATGAGAGACGACTTTAACCACACTAACACGCCAATCTCATACAATCAGCATTTTCAAAACAGCCGTTACGTTGAATCGATTCTCGACGTCTATTGGGAGGTACCTCCAGTTGCAGGACCTTCATTGACCCATCAATCGCGATATGACCCTGCTCGTTCGACTCCACCAATCGTAGCAGATGGAAAGCACCGTTTGTTCCAACGGCTCGGTTTAGGTCGACAGGACAAGTCAGTGTTCAATGGCTATACTCAAATGGTTTACCTTCAGATATCCAATCCCGGATCATAGAGATTGTGTGATTCCTGCAAAAGAGAAGCCACTCCTTTTTTTTTTCTTCTTTCCTTAGCTTATTTAATTTTCTCTTACAACTCAAACTAAAAGTTTGTTAATACGGGAGAGATTATTTTCTACTGTGGTTTCTATAAGTCTCTCTTGCTCGGTTGTGAATCTTGTGATGATGCTTCAGTAGGTTTTTAATTTTACATAGGCAACGTTAGTACGGTTCGTTCTGTATCAATCAAGTTATCTAAACCGATCTGGAAGAGAACATTAAATCGGCGAAATGTAAAGCAAACCGGAATAGAGACGAGGAGTCGAGGACTGTGCTTTCTTTATTGTTGGGCCGATCAAGAAGACAAGTTATGGGCCGAGGTTCACTAAGTGATTACTGTGACTCTGTGAGTAGTAGTAAGCTGTAGAAGTTGGAACCATTCGAATTAGTTTTCTAATTTTATCGTGTTTTTGTGAAACCATGGACGAGAGATGGAAGAACACGGCTCTACTCGTTATCGATATGCAGGTCTCTCTTATGTACATATCTCTGTGTGATAAGGGTTGAATTTGAGTGTTTCTTTGGGTTATTATTGGAGTATGAACTAATTTTTGTCCTGTTTCCGTTTTGTGTGCAGAACGATTTCATAGAGGAAGGTTCGGTTATGCAAGTAAAAGGAGGCAAATCCATAGTTCCTAATGTAATTAAAGTTGTCGAACTCGCGAGGCAGCTTGGTATTCTCGTAATTTGGGTATTTTCTCCATTTCTCCTTGTCCTTTCTCATGCCATGGACTTATGCATTTCTGTGTTGGAACGAATAATATGAACTCGAACTTGATTTGAGATCAAATCTATAGAATTCAGAGGTATGTAATATGAAAGCTCCAATTTTGCGACAACTGTAGAAGAAAAGAAGGTTCTGGCTTGAGTTTTTGAAGGTTAAGGGATAGGTTCAAAGTCACTGTGTGGATAGTCTTAATTGACACAAAGTGTTTTGCTTTGTTCTTAGGTTGTTAGAGAACATGATCCTCAAGGAAGAGATGTTGAACTATTCAGACGCCATCTCTACAATTCTGAGAAAGTTGGACCAACTGTTAAAGGCAACGTAGGTGCAGATTTAGTAGATGGATTGGTCATCAGAGAAGAAGAAGACTATAAGATTGTGAAAACCCGTTTCAGCGCTTTCTTTGGTACTAATCTTCATTCCTTCTTGCAAACTTCTGGGATTAGCAAGTTAGTGATTGCTGGTGAGTATGTTAAAGAAAATATCATTATGCCTCTCTTCTTAATGTGAAACTTTTATTTTAATTGGACTTCTGTTGTTTCTTGTAACTTCTTTTGTTCAGGTGTTCAAACGCCGAATTGTATTCGACAAACGGTTTTTGATGCAGTGGAGCTGGATTATATTTGTGTGACAGTTATTGTAGATGCCACAGCTGCTGCAACACCAGAGATCCATACTGGTAAAAACCCATCATCATCATTTACTGTTGCATTGTTTTAATGGTCAACTAGCAGAAGTAGAACCTTGTTGTTAGAATCTTGAATACTTCTTTTTTTTTGGTTCTTGTCATTCTCCGAAAAGGAACAAACATTGTCGTAACTTCTTTTGGATCAGCGAATATTCTTGACATGAAGAATATAGGCGTCAAGACTCCTACGTTGCACGAGTGGTCCGAAGAATCTGCTTGAGAATTCGGATTACCAATATCAAATCCTAAACACTTTTGTTTTCCTTCCAACAAGAAAGGAAATAAATAAAACATAAATATTGAAAGAAGTTATTAACTTATATAATTATAAAGTCTCTGGGGTTTTTTTTTTGTGTTGTAAAATTTATAGAATTTGTATCCCATAAAATAAGTGCGTATATTTTGTATTTGAAATGAAATTGGAAAATAATGTGGAAATACTTTACTGGATTAAACTGTTCAGAACATTTCTTTACTGGATTAAACTGTTCAAAACAATAATAGTTGTAATTTTTTTTTTGATTTGAAGTTGCGAAATAAATGAATAAAATAACATAATTGAAAATTAAAAGGGATAAGAAAGGTAACGTGGGGAAAGAAGAAATGGAAGGTAATGCTTATCCTCACCTCATTGTCCTCTCCTTGCTTTATTGCTTTCTCATCTCCACTATTTGTTCCCTCTTGTTTTGGTTCCTTTTTCATAAATATTAATCAACCACACATACCAGATTTTCACTAATCTAGTGATATTCTAATTTGATCTTACCTATTCTAAAATACTCTATTATTCGTTTCACCAACTCGCTATCATTTCTAACATTCAAAACCACACAAAATTCAGACACGTAGCTAGTCCGTATGATAATAGAATTCTTATGTTATTTAATTGTTATGATGAGCAACATTAATTCCCATCATCATATTGTATTAGTTGAGAGAGACAGCACATTGATTTTCATTAGACACAATATTTTATTGTTTTCTTGTTGTTACATATTCACATATAGTTTACACTCACAGATGTACCTGAAATAATGATGCAGTATAGTTTTTTTGTTGTAGCAGAAATAAAGCGAAGAAAATGTATATTAACGGAGTATAAAATATTTGATGTGACATATATGACTAAAGAAAAAGAGGGAAATCTATAGAGGATTTAGAGAGTGATGTAACACAGCTCATTTCATGATTACGAGAGACATTCTTTTGTGTAACCCTTAAAACAATGGGGGACTTTTACAAGACAAAGCACCTCTTTCAATTTCCACTTTTAAAAAAGTTCAAAATTATTGATATAATGGAAGTCTACCATTTTTTTTATTAATTTCTTTCACTAAATTGACTTGTATATGTTGTTAAGAAAATAATTTTGATTTATCAGCTTTTTAAAATGAGTTTTTTTTGTAGCAATGTATTTTCACCAAAACAGTTTGATGAATCAGAGTACACGAGCACGTTATGATGATTTAACGTTTGATTTTACCATTATTGATTCCGAGGATCAAATAGAAAGTTTCAGAAAAATGTGACAAGAATTTTTATAGATTTAGGATAATAGTTTGATTTGACTTTTGAAAAGAAAGGGGACAATAGAAATATCATAGGCATGTTCATGAATTTAGATCAATAAAAGGAAAAAGAATAAAGAATAAAAAAAAAAGGAGAAAAGAGAAGCACATGAATTTGTGAGTAAAGTAAACCGCTTTGCTGATTTTCTTTTTCCTTGTAACAGAAGTCAAATTTATGTTCTAAGAAATTCTTTAAAACATTATCCTAAATGTTTCCAGTTTTGAACTAGTGAGTTATATTAATTGGAGAATGGGTTTTGAACAGAGTAAAAAAAACATGGAGGAAAACATTGAATAAGAAAGTAGAGTAGGTGAGAAAAATGAGACTGACAAAATAAAATATAAATTTGAATATGAGGAGAAAAACAAGTCTGAAACCTGACACATACCTCAACAGACCTTTCCTTCTTGAAGTAAGAAATGGAAGAAAATTGAGGAGTTGGCGTGTAAGTCAAGCAATCTTTGAATAATAATGTTTCAGACACTTCATTTTCTACAGTCTTCTTCTTTTGGAAGTGTCCCAGAATTATCTTCGTCCACAATCTATTCACTCTTTCACACCATGTTTATATATCCAAAAAATAATTGAACTTAAAAAATGATTCTGTAATGTTTTTACTCGTTATAACTAAATTTATGTTTTGGCTCCTTCTAAAAGAAAAGCTAAATATTTGCCAAATTCTATGCATAGTAGTGTCATTCATACTTACCATTTCTTTGGACCCTTTTCACAAGCCTTTTTTCTTCTATAAAATATGAAGAGTGAATATATATGTTAGTGTATGATTTTTTTATTTTTATTTTTTGTCATCAGCGTATGATTTTGTTTTATCGAAGGTATTTTGGGTTTTGGGTTTGTGTTTTTTTTTTATAAATTTGTTTATTTTCTATATCTAAAATTCACTGGAATTTGTCTCTAACAGAGTTTGTTCGATTTTTTCTTTAACTCATTTTAATTTATCGTTTTGAGTTTTTATTTCAGAGTAGATTAAGTAACTTCATCAATTTAACCCAAACAAAATAATGGTTAAGTTACTTTTAACTATCCGAAGAAACAGAAAGTAACTAGTTCTGATGATGATCAGAAAATTGAAAAAAATAAAATGACACAATGAGTAGTAGATTAATAAGTTTGCTAAAAAGGAGATTGCAGAGTATCCAACGCCCACGTGCAAGGCAAATGACCCTGTCACTCTCATCATTATGGCTTTTTGTTCACTTTTTGTTTTTAAATAATTCCATAATTTATTTTAAGAGATTTTTTAATACTTTTAATTAAGACACGGATAATGTTAAAGTTGATGTCTAGATTAATTCCGATTTTTTAAATGTCAGGTATTTGGTATTTAAACTGTTTATGTGGACTCAATAAAGACCACAAATAAATTTCGGATAATGAAATTATTTTGGTTTCTAGTAATATACCGAGTCTTCTGCCATTAAACACCGTCCTCACTCCTCAGCGTCGTACAAACTTTTCCTTTCAACTCTGTTTAATTATTTAATTTCTGAGTTTCCAATTTCGTAGTAATAATTTGAAAATTTTATGATCTGGTATGGCATAAACTTTCAAGTACTTGTATAGTGAACTCTGCAACGTAATTAATTACTTAGCTAATGATATACAGTTAATTATTGGAAACTATTTATATATTTTTAGCTGATAATCAAATTAAATAGTATCAACTTAAGTGTGTTATACTGTTTTTATCCACAAATTATATTAGTATGATACACCACTTCACTATTTCATATTTCAAGTGTAGCATAGTATTGTTTTTGTTTGATAAAGAAGTGTAGCAGTATTGTTTGGTGAATAATAGTTTTGATGAATGTTTGTTATGCATGTTTGCATTCGTGATTAGGATTTAGTCATATCAATGCCATTTTGGAATGGATAGTTTAACCGATTAGATTCCAATAACTTAATTTAATTTAGGACAAGTCATTTATTCGAAGTTACTATTGATTGTAAAGTCTGAAACTTTTAAGATAAATTATACAGTTACAAACATGTAATCTCCAGTCAATATCAAGATCAACAGACAACATGTGAATATTCAACATCTAAGCATCAATTTATTCATGGAGTCAATAAAGGTAAATAAATACATTGTTATTTTGTTACATTGGTTGTGATAAAATGTTTTTTTTTTATAATGAGCAAATTATGCTACTGTACTAATATTTTATTATTTGATTGGGCCGACCCTTTGGAGATGTTGACTTGTTAGTAATATTGAGAAACCGAAGCAATAACTTTAAATATATGATTGCACTTACTTTAACGAATACAGTTTTGCTTTGAAAAATAAAAGGAAATTAAATTACAAAAGTTTCAATTTGTCAAGAAAAGAGGAAGAGAGACAGCCAAAATAAAAGCTGTTAACCTCATGGGATGTTTTCCTTTCTCAATTATTAATAAACTTTTGTGATGATTTTGATCAGTTTATTTTACTAATTAATGGGATGTGATTTGTAAAAGCTAGCTATTTACATGTTTATTTTTTTGGGTTTTAGGGGTAATGATTCACATGCATTTATAACCTTTTAAGTTGAAGCGATCATAAAACATAATTTTCTTTAGGTCTGTTATTTATTGAGGGTCAAATTTCTTTAGGTCTGATTAGAAGACATCTTTAGAAGATAACAAATACTTTGAAAACAACCAAAATTTTGGATCCCTCTCTTATTTGACCAGTCAAGAAGATATTTTTCTTAGCCAAAAAATGTCTCTTTCTCTTAACTTAAATTTTGTTGAACACATGTGAACTATTTGAGTAACACTGTCGAAATAAAAGTTTGAAGGCAACTAAGAATAAATTGATGAAATTTTTAATTTTGCCTAGTCTTTCAACTTGTTTAATACAATTTGTTTATGCTTCTGGCTAGTCCTGAACAAAATATTCGTTAGATTCGGTTAGATTCATTATTCGTTTCGATTTGATCGGAAAAACTGAATATTCATAATTTTACGAAACAAAACAAATATTAAAATTTAGTATTCATTAAAAACGAAACAAATATCAAATATTAAAAATTTTAGATGCAAATATTCGCTTCGGTTCGATATATTTATATATGTATATGTATATATAGATAACTATATAAAAATAATGAATATTAAATATATCTATATAGAAATTATAAAATTTTATTCACCAAATTAATTATATAAATATTAAAATTTAATAAATTAAAAAGAAATATGTAGTTTTAAATAAAATATTGATATTTTGTGATAAATTTTGAAATTTTCTTTATTATTTTTTATATATTTTTAATAATTATTACGAAACGAATCGAATATCCGCAAATATTTAAGATTTTAGCGAATATTTACATATCCGAGTATTTGGTTAGGTCCGAAGCGAATACGAATAATAAAATCAGTTATTCAGATGAAACGAGACGAATAACAAATACCTTTACAAATCCAAATATTAGTTTCGTGTCCAAACCTACTTCTGACAATCTAACATAACTGTTTACAATAATCTAATATTTTCGTTTATAATATTTTAAATGATCCCTCTTCAAATTATTCTTAATCTTATCAACACTTACTAACGAAAAATCTAACTATTCATAAGTGAAAAGTTTAACTTCCCGTAAGTATTCATTCAAAAATCTATGGAATAGTTATTGCTTTATGACCTTTTTGAATAAAAGTAATCTTTAAACATAGTGTATTCGTTCTTTCTTTTTTCATGATCTTCTACTCAGTTTGAACAAAAAAAGAAAGATAAAAATTGGAGTTTTTGTTCAAAAGAAAAAGTCAATAACACGAGACCTTTTTGTTCGACATAAGTAACATGGAACATCATTGGATGTACACATTACAATGTACTAAAGCTAATTAGTAATTATACACTTATTGACAAAAACAAAACAAAAGAAAAATTTAGATCTGTATTACTGTATATGTTAATTTCCATATCTACACTCAGATATTTTGTTTAAAAACGAATATTTCCCTGGCATTTATGTTTCGACTTGTATTTAGCTAGATTAGGAAAATGACGTTTTATCTAACTTTTTTTCTTCCTCAACTCTTTTCTGATTTCTAACTGAGTATGAAAAAAACCCATATAAAATCATATTTTGTCGTGTGCCAATGGGATAATAAACTCCAGTTTTTTTTAAAAAGTGAATAACCATTTAGGATAAATTGATAAAAGTATACAATTTTTTTTGGCGACCAATTATGATATTATTTTATTACATTTTATTAGCCTGGAGAATTTTTTATATATATTTAAATATCCCCCATTTATTATTGCTCACTCGTCGCAGAAAACAGAGATTCCTCGCTGTCTGAACTGAAAAAAAATAAGATCGCATTTAACTCAAAGCGCTCACAAAGACAAAGATTTTCTCTTTTTTTCTTCCTCTCTTCTTCTCTCTCAGCTGAAAAAGTTTAACAATGGAGAACCCTCGGGATCAAACAGAGTCAAAGCAGATTCCTCAACCAAGAAGAAGAAGAAGAGCCAATGGTGGAATTCTCACTATGCCCTTCATCATTGGTAACAATCTCTTCTCCTTTACAGTTAAATCTCTCTGTTTCTTCTCATCGGTCGATTCTAATTATGTAAAGTGTTTCTTCTTCTTCTTACTAATTTGGTGAAGCAAACGAGGCGTTCGAGAAAGTGGCGAGCTATGGATTGTTACAGAACATGATTCTTTATCTGATGAGTGATTACGGATTGGGACTTGTCAAAGGACAAACTGTGTTGTTCATGTGGGTCGCTGCTACTAATTTCTTGCCTCTCGTTGGAGCTTTTCTCTCAGATTCATATTTGGGTCGTTTTCTCACCATTGCCATTGCTTCTCTCTCCGGTTTCCTGGTAATTTTTTCTCAATTTTCATTTTAACCGGTTTATCCTTCTTCTTTTTCCGGTTTAATTCGGTCTTTTAGCGGTTTGATTTCAACTCTGTTAATTACACAAGCAGAGTTACTTCAACTAAAACAGTTTAAGAAAATGAAAACGATTTGTTTATAATGTTTATCCGGTTTATTATGAATACGGAGTGGACTTTAGGTTTCGGTTAAAATTGGAAATCGAAACGGGAAGTTTCGGTTTAGATTTATTTGGGTGTAAAGGTGTGTGTGTTACTGTTTTTCTTAACTCGGATTTCGATAATTGTAACTTTACTTGCGTCGACAGCAAAAAAAGAGAATTCAATAAAAATCTAAGTCATAGAATTAAGGGCCTAGAATTAAATGGTACGAGGTTTTTTTATAAGTATTTTTATTATTATTTTAAATTCTCGAAATATTGATTTTTTGGTATGGTAAAATGTTTTCAGGGGATTACTAGATTTTCCTAAATAGTTTACCGTTCGTTTCTTGAATCATTATTAATAGCTGTTTTATTTGCTTAAGTGTAATGCTAATCATCTACAGTGGAATTTCTATTCTAAGAGTTAATGATTAAGCTTTTTATAGAAGCCTCTTTCCATTAAGAGTCAAAATTTCACATGTTGCATGTGCAGCCCTGAAATTGCTGTCCAACGAATAAAAACTAAAGCCATTTTTTAAAAGTAAATACTCTTTGATTCCATAGAAAAAAAAAAGAAATCGAAGTCTGTAAAATTAAATACCAATCCAGGTGTTCTGAAATGTCCATGTGATTTTATAATAACAGGTCTTAAATAATCATAAAGTATTTAATAACTATTAATTTTTTTATACTATTTCTTTAAAATTTGGTTGTTTTCCTTGTGGTTAATGGCCTTGTGGGCTTTCTCTGGCAAGTTGTGATTGTGAGTGACCATACTGCCTGAATCTCATTTGAAAATATATGATTTCTTATTTTTTATTCGTTGATTTTAATTTCATTATTTATGTGTCCATCCATATATATGAGTCAAGCTGACGTGGACCCACCTTTGCCACCATTTAAGGATTTGGCATTAGTTTTTGGCCAACATACAAGCGTTAATACTGAAAGCAATATCTATTGGTGACCCATGTTTTTTGTACTACTTGTCCCATTCTTGATCAAACTTATTTCACCCACTTGAATTGAAAAAACCTTATCATCATATACTTCGTGACATCAATTGATTTTGAAATCTCTAACAATCATTCATCTCGATTGTCAATCATTTTCCGTATGAAAACAATGTTCCCGTATGATTATGACAATTGACGTATATATAGATTTCATCAAAATCTCGGATTCTTGTTCTTGGAAGTTCTTTTTCTTTAAAGACATGTACATATTTTACGAACAAACTGAAAACTACATTTTTATTAAAAAAGAATAGCCTAGAGACACTAATACTAGGATTTTGTATTAATTTAATGTAAAACATTACAGGGGATGGTGATTCTATGGCTAACGGCTATGTTACCACAAGTGAAGCCATCACCATGTGTAGCAGCAGCCGGAACTAACTGCACTTCCGCGACATCTTCTCAGTTGGCTCTTTTGTATTCCGCATTTGCTCTTATATCGATAGGATCCGGCGGAATCAGGCCATGTTCTTTAGCCTTTGGTGCTGATCAATTAGACGATAAAGATAATCCAAAGAACGAGAGAGTTCTTGAGAGCTTCTTCGGTTGGTACTACGCTTCTTCATCTGTTGCTGTCTTGATCGCTTTCACGGTCATTGTTTACATTCAAGATCATCTAGGATGGAGAATCGGGTTTGGAATACCCGCGATTCTTATGCTGTTCGCGGGTTTCTTGTTCGTTGTTGCTTCTCCTCTCTACGTTAAACGCAATGTGGCCAAGAGTTTGCTCACTGGTTTAGCTCAAGTAGCTGTTGCTGCTTACGTGAACAGGAAGTTAAGTTTGCCTGATCATGACTCTAACGATTTTTATCATCGCTTTAAAGATTCTGAACTCAAAGCTCCAAGTGACAAACTGAGGTACTTAAAATGAAATCAGATTCACTCACATTTATATATAGTTAAGATTGGTTTCTTGACTTTTGACACTTTTTTTTGCAATTAGGTTTTTGAACAAAGCGTGTGTCATAAGAAACCGAGAGGAAGACATTGGTTCTGATGGTTTAGCCTTGAACCCATGGAGACTATGCACAACGGACCAAGTCGAGGAGCTCAAGGCATTGGTCAAGGTGATACCCGTATGGTCCACGGGAATAATGATGTCGATAAACGTTAGCCAGAACTCGTTTCAGCTGCTTCAAGCCAAGTCAATGGATAGACATTTGAGCAACGGTTCGAGCTTCCAAATCCCTGCTGGATCTTTCGGTATGTTTACAATCATAGCCTTAATCGCATGGGTCGTTCTCTACGACCGGGCAATCCTCCCTTTAGCTTCCAAGATCCGAGGCAGACCGGTTAGGGTTAACGTCAAGATTCGAATGGGATTAGGTCTATTCATATCTTTCTTAGCAATGGCGATTTCCGCAACTGTTGAGAACTACAGAAGAAAAACAGCGATAAGCCAAGGACTTGCAAACAACGCCGACGCAACAGTGAACATCTCGGCGATGTGGCTTGTGCCTCAGTATGTTTTACACGGTTTAGCAGAGGCCTTAACCGGGATAGGACAGACCGAGTTTTTCTATACAGAGTTTCCTAAAAGCATGTCGAGCATTGCTGCTTCACTGTTCGGTTTAGGAATGGCAGTGGCTAATATTTTGGCTAGTATGATCCTCAATGTGATCAAGAATAGCTCAAAGAAAGGAAACGTGAGCTGGATTGAAGATAATATAAACAAGGGTCATTATGACTATTACTATTGGGTATTAGCGATCTTGAGCTTCGTTAATGTTATCTATTACGTTGTGTGTAGCTGGTCGTACGGTCCCACGGTGGATCAGGTGAGAAATGATAAGGTTAATGGTGTGAAGGAAGAAGAAGAAGAAGATGAAGTTAAGTTAAACAAGTAAAGATCATCCATTGGTTCATCACAAAAATGTGTGTTGTAAAATTTATATGTATGTATATGTAATTAGGTTATTATTATATATCTTGGATTTGGATTTAGGATGTAGAGAATGATTTTAATGGGTGTGTTTTATTTATTTGTTACAAAAAAAAATGCCATGTGTGTGTGTAAGATAAACATTTGATTGAAAATAATCAAATTTTGGAAATGGTTTAATTGAGGAAAAAAAAATCAAAGCTTACTAAGAGTAGAAGCAATGTGTTTGGCTTTAACGCTAAGTGGGGCCATCCACAACCTTCCTGTGGCTAGGATTTGTCGACTTCCTCCTTGTCTTGTAATCTCAATCACAGCTGATTTTAACCCTCCGTTTGACCCATTCACTCTTGCTTCTATTTCTACTATTTCCTGCAATTTATTATTTATAACATTACAATGCTGCGTAATTTACGATTTCGATTCTTTCCTGATATACTAATTTTTTCCTACAACCATTTTGGAATATAAAAATGAGGATATGAAAGCGAACTTGAATCTTGGCCGTTGAATAAAACGAAGAGTTAAGCTCAACAGAGGAATGGAGTCCTTCGCCAGCGGAGTATACAGCAGAAGCTCCGATCGCGTCCATCACCGTCGCCATGGCTCCGGGGTGCCATGTGCCATCTTCTCCCTAAGAATCGATCATCCTCGTAACTAATAATATAATATTCCCCAATCAGAAAACAAAACAAAAAGACCGCAGCAAAAGGTAAAAATGAAAAAATTACCACGACGCGATCAGTGACGAGTAATTTACAGCGTAAGATTCCTTTCCCGACATGGATGAGCTCTAAGCCATGGAGGATTAATACCTCGAACTCGCTATAGCCATTTCCTTGGGCTATATCTTCGAGATACGACGTCGTATTCAGGACCGCGGAATCTACCATATCTCCTTATGTTTTGTTGTATATGCTCGTGAGATGAGAGCCAATTGAATATATTGAGTGGAATTTCAATTTACTATTGGATTACTACTTAATTATCATTTTACCCTTTATGGTGATTACTGATGATTTAACAGAGACATATCATTAAGATTTAGTGATTTACTTTCCAAATAGTTTGGTCTTTGATACTTGACCTTATTAAGTCAAATACATGATTCTACTAAAAGGAAAATACATTTTATGCATCTGTGACTGTGTAAGACAATCCAAGGGTAACGGAGAGATCCATGATTGTTTGAGAATTCACTCTTGATCATCCAGATATTTCTTTAGCTCTTTCTTGTTCACCTGCAACTCAGAAAAATAAAATTCATAACACTGAGAATGATTCTTATTGGTTACACCAAACAACCATCTCTCATATGATTTAGGAACAAAAAAAAAAAAAACTTTGAGAGAGCTTTTAGTTACCTTTCCCATGGCGTTGCGGGGCAAGCTCTCCCATATTAGCAAACGTGTTGGTAGCTAAAAAAGATAGAAGATTATGAGCAAGACTGTTTTGTTGTGTGTTTTGATATCATCTGGGGAGATTTTAAAAGAGTACCTTGTAAGGAGCAAGCTTATCTTTAGCCCAACCGCTGAGTTCTTCTAAGGTCATTACAGGTTTTGACTCTTTTTCTCTTCTCTTCTTTGCTTCAATATCTGCTATAATTATCGCAGTAACAGCTTCTCCATAATCTTTGTCTGGTAAACCCAACACGCAACATTCTGCAACTGTAGGGTGCTGTATAACAACAACCCAGAGATTATCAGTTTATGATGCGATTTTCTCGGTTCAGTCATCTAAAGTTCCATTCTCTACTTCCCAAGGAGAAAGGAGCTTATGATACCTTCAATAACCCCAAACAATCAAATGGATGTTAATGTTACCTCGAGAAGGGTTGATTCGATTTCTAAGGCAGACAATTTATATCCTCCAACTTTCATAATGTCAGCGCTAGTGCCTGATCGACACCAGAGAAGAGAAAATGTCAAGCAAAGGAGCACAAAGCACTTATAAATAGTGTTTGAATGTACTTATGGGTTCTGCTTACGTCCTAGAATCACAAAATATCCATCCTCATCCACTCTACCAGCATCTCCTGTCTTGAAGTATCCATCTTCCGTAAACGATTCTTTAGTCACTTGTGGAAGATTCCAGTACTCCTTGAACAAAGATGGGCTTTTAACACAAATCTCACCCACTCCATTTGAATCATTTTCATCTTCTTTAATTTTAGCCTATCATATTTACAGACACCTTTTCAGTATCACTGTGTTACTACCTTAGCTGTGTGGCATTATTAAAAGGCATTGAATTTGGGAGTAAAAAATAAAATTAGAGCTCACTGACCTCCACACCGGGAAACGGTTTGCCAACAGTACCTGCCTTCCGTGCACCTCGTACAGGGTTTGATATTGCCATTACAAACTGGGAATGTTGAACGAAAACTGAATTCAGTAGATGTAATTACTAAGAATAGACCTTTTGTAAGGTATTGCATTGAGGTAACTAAAAAAGAAAAAGAAATTCTTTACCTCAGTCATGCCATATCTTTCCAAAAGACGATGACCTGTGATACTTTCCCATTGATGCATGACCGGTCGAGGGAGAGCAGAGGAGCCAGACATCTGAAAATGTATTTCATCAGCAAACATGTAGTAAACACTATCTTCACCAAAATTTTGAAAATAGAACAGCCGTCTAAGAAGAGAAATGATAATCACTAAGCTGGAATTGCGCTTCAAGGAGGTATTTGGTTGCTTACCATTAGGCGAAGCTTCCGTGCAGCAGAAGCGCTCGAGTCCTGCATCTCTTTGTCCATTGCTTCATAACCTTGTATCAACCGAGTATACATGGTCGGAACCTGTTTATCACAACTTTTACTATTAACCAAAATATAAACATTTAAAAAGGTTGTTATATATCAGGTTCAAGAAAGGCTTATGCAACATGAAAATAAACAATTAACTTGAGGCAGAACAGCTAAAGCATGAACAAGTAATCTTCAAGGATAAAAGAAGAGAAAGAAGACTTACACCAGTAAATACAGTTATGGCGTCGTTGGTTTTCTCATCATTCACCGGATATGATTCACGCCATCTACGCCAGATTCCACTAACACTAAATTTGGGCAAAAACTCAACCTTCAAAGAGGAACGTAAACATCAATTTTTCAGAAGTTAATGTATTTTGAATGGCTTTCCGAAGCAAATATGGATAGTATATGTTACCGAAGATCGCATGTAAAGAGGAGCAAATAAAGCATTAAAGAGCCCATGAACATGATGTAGTGGGAGGCAGTGTAGAAAATTATCAGCAGATGTGTACTCCCAAGCTTCAGTTAGCATTTTAACCTGCACCATATACAAGCTTACAACTTCTAAGGTATAACATAATTTTAAATACTCACTGGAGAGACAGAGAAATACTTCTAATGCTCAGACTAGATTACAATTTTTACCAGTTCGATATATGAAGCCATATTGTAATGCAGGTCGAGTGGATTTTAAATAAGACGTGAGCTACATATCGAGGTTTGATATATACCTGGGAATTGATGCTTTTGTGAGTATGGACAACTCCTTTAGGCTTACCAGTTGTACCACTAGTGTAGACGATCAATGCTGGATCATCTGCACAAATAAAAACTGATGTAATGCAGGAAAGACAGACCAATAAATTGCTTGAACGTATATGGCAGATACTAGAAACACAGCCTTAAAATATAAGTTAATCATTTCAAGTGAATTCAAAATCTTACCAAGAAAATTTCCTTCTGTTTCAAAACTGTCCTCTTGAAACTGATAGCGAGCAAAAGTTTCCGAAGTTGAGTTAACAACAGGGGGGATCAGAAGAAATCGAGCGTCACTCTTTGCTGCGATAGTTTTCATAGTTTCACTATGGTCCTCTGTGCTCAATAACAGAGATACATCCTACAAACAAGAGACAACAAGGTTATAGCCCAAGAAAATGTTGATAATTCTTACTCGGGAGTAAATAGCAACATAAGGCACCCTTATTTTCTAGTATATTTTCTACTTTGTTCTACAGGGCACCCTTTATAGTCTTGGGAAAAACAACTGATGCTAGAAAAACCAAGAGCTTGGATTATAAAATTCTGAGATCACAAAACTAAGATCAAGAACACCTAAGAATGACCACATGCCATCAAACCAACAATTTCGTGAAGATTGTGAGACCATAAAGTAGAAACAAAACCACAAGAAAATAGGAAAGCTAATAGATATCATACCGAATCATTCATCACATGTAAGAGTTCAGCTTCTGGATAACTGAGTGCAAGTGGAACAGCTACGCCACCACTAAACCATGTTCCAAGAACTCCAGCAACAAACTCCGCTGAAGGTTTTGCCACAATTCCAATTCTAGCTCCTTTAAGACTACCAAAGCCTTTGTACTTGCCAGTTTCACTTCCCTAGGAAATTTAGTAAAGAGAAAAGTCAAAAACCAGAACCCTGTAAGAGACTTTACAAATTAAAAATTGTGATGGCTTCAAGTACCAATTACCATACATTTGTAGTATCATCTTTACATAACAATTTAGAAATTGCTAAGGCAGAGGTTGTTAGCTGAGCATAAGAGTAACTCTTTCCATCGGCTTTAATCGCTATTCTATAACAAGAATTAGACCCTTCTGAAAAAGTTGATTTAACCACTTCCATGAATGAACCAGCCTGTGAAGCTGCAACATTGATTACATAGATAATTTCAGGTTTAAGATATATCCGACTACGAAATGTAAAAACAAAAGCGATGTTCAAAGAACAGATCCAAATAAACGAAGAGAAGATTGCGTTCCTCCCAGAAGCTGTAAATTTTCAATGAAATTGAGATAAAAATAGCAAATAGTTCTGGTCAAGTGGATCATCAACATTAGAAAACAAAAGCACGAATCTTTAAGACATTTCGTCGAACATGTAACATGCGTTTAAGAGAAGAAAAAAAAGGAACCGAAATTCAAGAGCCAGATCATAATTACCGGTACAAATTTCGGAGAAAGAGAACTTACAGAAGAGATTATTAGATTGGAAGAATCGAAACCCAGAATTGAAAACCGAAGTAGGTGGCTGGAATCGATGAAGACGAGAGGAGAGAATTGTGGAGCTATGTTGGAATCTAGAGTTGTTAATTAAAGAGATGTAGTTGAAGCTCTTTAATATTGTAGCGGTCATTTTTAGGTAAGCCGTAATGTGGTTCGTTAAAAATTATTGGAATTATCGATCAAAAGGTTTCGTCTTTTTCCTCTAGTCGTACAGTCAAATTACGTAGCCGTTCTTCTTAGGTTGCAATCGCGCAAAAGCACCAAAGGTGGATCATGAAATAGCGACTGAAGCGTTGGCGCGATTTTCTTCAAGAAGAGACAGCGTTTAACACGTGGCGTGCAATGAAAATTACTGAAAAGTGATCAGAAGAATAAATCGGCAAATGCGAGTATTTAAGCAAATTTAATTTTGGTAAATACTGATTAGTGGTTAACAACATTTAAGCTCCTCCAACGCTGTGATCCTGACCGTTGATATAGCTAAATCATAATAATAATGAGACGATCCAATGGCTCCAACGGAACGGCCAAAGCAATAAAAAAAACTCGTTCCCTCCAAGATCACACTCTCTCTCTCGAGTCGTGATTTTGAAATTCTTCAGCGAGTTCCGATTAGGATCCAGCAATCTATTTTCTTCTGATTCGGTGCCAGCAATGGCGATTCTCCATTCACTCATCTGATCTATGATGAATCGCCTGAGGATTTCTCACCGATTATTCTCAAATCAGTGAGCCAAATTGAGGAAATCGCGACGGAGGAGAATCCTGTGGAGCTTGTTTTTTACGAAATTAGAGTCATCTCCCGGAGTCTCCTACCAGAGAACTTTTTTTTTTCCTCCGATGTATCGGTATTGTTTCAAGTTTGTCTTTCGTTGATAATTTTGAATTGAGGAACTAGTAGTGTTGTGCTCTCTAATCTCTTGATTGATCTCTAATTTGAAGAAGAGAGTCTTCAGAAATTCCAGAAACAAAGAATAAATCAGATGAGGAAGATATTTCTGGGAGGATGCACAAAGGATGTCGATGCAGGCAGTCCAAATGTTTAAAGTTGTAAGATTCTTTTCAAGGATCCAATGAGCTTTCTTAGATCATCTGCTGTAGAATTTTGATCAGATATTTACCATTTTGTTCTAAATCATCGCACTAGAAGGTTGAGATTACAAATTTGGTGTTTGGTTATTAGGTACTGTGACTGCTTTGCATCAGGAGTGTTATGTAGCGACGACTGTGATTGTGCTGATTGTCAAAACAACTCTGAGAACAATGATGCTAGAGAATCAGCTATGGCGAATGTATTAGATCGAAATCCAAACGCCTTCAATGGAAAGCCTTCTAGCATCCTAATTGACAAGCAGGTAGGTATCTTCTTCAAACCAATCACTTTGTGAGATTGAAGTTTTAGAATATGTAAGTATCTTGAATGATCTTCTGCACTTTGTGTTGTTGTATAAGGCTGCACCTGATACTAAACTTGGACTGCTTTTGAGAGGCTGCAAATGCAAAAGAACCAAGTGCTTAAAGAAGTACTGCGAATGCTTTCAGGCTAACGTTTTGTGCTCAGATAATTGTAAATGCATCAACTGCAAGAATGTCAGTGAAACATTCCAGCCTTTTGTTAGTGGATATGCTTCTTTCTAATGAAACAAGTGCCATTGTATTGCAGGACAAGAACAATATCAATGCAGCTCTAGGAATCACATCTACTAACAGAGACAATGTTAACTTTAACAGCCATAATGCTGCTGGCTTTATGAATCACGCTCCTGCTCACAGTTCCCCACATGTAGAGCAACTTGAGGCAAGTGATTACTTGAGAACGAATATGAACGTTTAGGTTATATATCCACATACTCATTTTCTATGTGTCTGGAGTAGCAGAGGAATTCTTGTCCAGCTTCGTTAAGTTCGATACCTGAAAATTCCATTCTAAATGCTCCTGTGTCGAGCTCGCCTAAGCTTCCTTACAGGTTCACTTTTTGCATTTCCTAAATGATGTTTCCTCTTCCTTCACATTATAGACAGAATATTTAACTGTGATATACTATAACACCAGAAAGAAAAGGTCCCGGTTGGAAAACACCACCACAGTTCCAGACTTGGTAGATCTATGCTCACTCCTCGTAGAAGCAGCTACATCCAGTACAGGTATCAATTATCTTTTTTATAAGATCGACCATTCTCTCTTGCCTCCCTTTATCAACATACTTTCCTTAAAATCGTAGAAGACCAGAACAAGATATGTATAAAGCCTGATGCTAAGGAAGAAGAGTCTGAGAGTCGTAATGTGGAAGAAGAAACACAATCCTGTGGAAGATTGATCGAACTGATAGATGCTCAATACAATGGAGAGGAGGATTCCGAATGTAAGACCAAGACAAGTGTTGATGATGAAGAAGATACATACATGAAGAAGGAAAGAGCAGTGCTTAAAACTTTCAGAGATTGCCTCAAGATCAAGTTCAACAATATGAGAGGTAACAACTACTAATTCCATCTCAAGTTCGATAACTCCATTAAACAAGTACAGAGAACATATCAAGAAAACCTTAAACGAGAAACGACAGATTAAAAACCCACAATAAACAACACATATCAATAGTGGTGGACTAGATAGAGAAAACGAATTACCTAAATTTACTATGAATAACCAAATCAATACTAAGATGATTAAAAAATCTAAAAGCTCTCTCACTCCCAAATAGCAACTTCCATGAACCCATCCTCCGTTGCACATCCCCTAAACATTCCATTAGAGTTAAAACCACAAACCACTTCTCCTTTATTCGACACAGCGATAAGTCCGGCGAACCCTTCGTCAAGTCGATGCTTGATGACGTAATCAACCGCTTCTTGGAGGTTAAGTCCTTTGTACTCCATAACAGCTGACACGTCACGAGCTAACGTCGACCTTATGATAGCTTCTCCTTCTCCTGTACACGAAACCCCACAGAGCTCCGACGCGTACGTCCCAGCACCTATCAGCGGCGAGTCTCCGATCCTTCCCACCATTTTGTTCATCAGACCACCGGTGGATGTCCCGGCAGCGCACCGTCCTTCACTGTCCACCACAACGCATCCTACTGTCTCCGGAGCGTAAATGCTGATCGGAAGACCATTCATCTGGATTGGACTATCGGTTGCGGCTGCACCGGCGCATCCCATCGGCGGAATCCGGTAATCAAACTGAACAAAATAAAGAAAAAGAAAAAGTTGAGCAAACAATTAAAAAAAACACGTGCGAGGAGGAATGAACGGTGGAGATTAAGTCAATGATAATACCAAGATGGAGTTAGCTTCCTTGGCCAACTTGAGCATTCCAAGGTTGTCGTCCGTGACGAAGTACTCGTTGTCCACAGTTTCAACTCCCTTCATAAATAAACCAATCGGTTAAGACAATTTTAACCGAGTGGTTAAGAATAAAAAGTGGAAGGGTAAAAACAGTAAAATACCTGTTTGCGGGCGAAATCCTCTGCACCTGAGAAAGCAAGGTAAGAGTGTGGAGATTTGTCCATGACGAGACGAGCGAGAGAGATTGGATTCTTCACGGTGGTTATCCCCGAAACGGCACCGCATCGTCTCTTCGTACCGTCCATAATACTAGCTTCCATCTCCACCGTTCCTTTCTCCGTCAAAGCAGATCCACGGCCTGAATTAAACAGAGGATCCGTCTCCAGTTCTCTTATCTGTGTTCAATCGTTAGAAAAAATTCAACGAACGAACGTAGAATAAATAGAAAAATTTAATTGTGAGATAAGAGAACGCACGACGAGCTCAACGACGTCAATGGCGGAGATATTTGAACGCAAAGCTGCTATGCCGAGATTGAGACAACGAGTCAAAAGCTGTTTCGCCTCTTCTTGTCTTTCGGCCGGAAGATTAGGGTCGACTCCTGCGCCACCGTGTACTGCGATTGCCCAGCCACCCATTCTATTTCTGTTTGTATGAATGTATCTCTCACAGTTTACAACCTAATAGTTTACAACTCAATAAACGGAGTATGATGGTGAAAAGAAGAGGCGCATTAGGTCGTTTATATAGGCCTTTACAAGGAAGGGTAGGCCCACATTTAAGGAGGTGGGGTCAGCTGTAAATCGTATATATTTTTGATTGATTTACGCTTTTAATTGTAAAAATCTTTTAATTACCTCACAATCTGATTTTGTAACTTTGATCCCATTTCTTTTATGGTTTAGAATATTTTTGAAACAGAAAATTACATTCCGTATTTTTGTTTGTTTCCTTTTCGGTTATTTTTGTTAACTATTTCCCTTTTTAGTTTAATTTACCAATTTGAGAAAAATTTAATACCAATTAAAAAAATCAATTATTTTATTATTATTAATTGTAAATTTTAATTATTCATTGATCATGTTAATTGATATTTAGTAATCAATCTTTTCTGTTGTTAAAGTTTTGCAATTGTTATTAACATCATGAATTTTGTATAATATATCTCACAAACAAAAAAATAGTCCTCGGAACTTGCAGTTGCAGCTGTTATGTTGAACTCCACAAATCAGTTTTGTAACATGCATGAACACATAGTATATACTATATATAGCATTGCTTATTAGTATATGCATTTTTTTATTTAATTTAATTTTCATTATATTTGTCTTGTTCTACCATGCAGAACATGGATCAATATAAAATGAGTGTTTTTGAGACAAATAAGTAATAACTAACTACTTCTCACAACTTGTGAAAGAAATAATACTAAATTAAAACCTCTCCAAGTTGGCACGAAGTTTCCCTTTATGTTTAAACAAAATTTTCTTTCCCCGTTTTCCCTATGTTTATCGTCAATTTTGTGCTAATCGACGTCAATACACATAGCTCAATATTATCTGTAAAGTCTATCTTGTCGATTATTTGGGTCTAACTCGACAGGTTTATCAGAATTTGTTTTTAATTCTCCTAATCAGTCTAACGTAATGGTATGCATCATATTTTGTTTACATCATCTGCATCGAAACATCATTCTTACGTACGTCATCACCAAAACACATATCTAGTCTTACCAAACCATATCTATACAAGCCTCCTTTGGAATCATAATAATATGTCTTGGCAACAGCTCTTCTTCTCCTTTCGACAATGTTTTGCTATCAATCCTTTCCCTGTTTTCCCATCTTTATATGTAAGAGTGTAATCTCCAAATGATGTCCCGTCAAAGAAATTACAAGGAAAATAAAATATTGATGATTAAAATATATTTATATGATCATTCCCAACGTAAGTCGAATCGAAATTTCCATAAGTGGAGTTGTAAGTAGTTGTGGCACGCACTTGCTATGCAATAACAATGCTTATTTACCGTAGACTCTGTGTCTAATTTTAAAAAATTTTATTGGTGGCGAGTCTCATCTCACCACAAGTTTGGAATCTCCGAGATTTTCTATTCATGTGTGGAAAAGGACAAAGCCTAGTGACTTATGTTGTGGATTCCAATAGATTCCGTCACGTGACAAACTCCAATTAGAAATACGTCTCTTCTCTTCTCTCTCTAGTACTGGCCTCTCCCATTTCTTCGGGGTCAATTAGATTCCCTTCTCTAGTGGAATCTTGCTCTCTCATTCTAAATTCAAAGCGAATTTTCATGCTACTTCAGCTCTGTTACAGCTAAATAATACTTTAAAGTATTTATACACTAGATTTTAGAAACAGTATTTTCTGAAAAACATTTTCTTACTTTTTTATTTTTTAATTAGTTATAGACCCAAATGGTAACTATGTTTGGTCGGAATAAAACAAATTCAAATAATTTTTGTTTTAACTATGTTTTTTGTATGTGTATATATGTTATTTAATTATGTTTGTCTGTGTATGTTTTGATTTATACTTTTTCTTCGATACTAAGATTAGAATCCAAAACAAAACAAAAATCCATTTCTGAAATATCACTAATTAGAATTTTTTTTTTTACTAATATTATTTCTCTATAAAATAACGATTTTGTCTTTAATAAAATTAGAAATTCGACAAAATAAAGTTGTATAGGTGTAAATGTAAATTATACCAATAAAAACACGATAGTTTAATGGTCTGAACTTAGGGTGAGCGTTCCCATGCCCATAATTTAAATTTTTTATTTGAAGTACAACTACTATAACACAAAATATATTAGTATCCAATTAGACTTAGGGTATGGTGATGAATTTAAAACAATTTTAATTAAGTAAAGAGATGAATAATATTTTTGGGTTTTCAATAAAAAGAGTAGCACACAGATTAAACTGTGGCATGTTAGAATAATTTTTTTTAAGAAGTGACAATTGATTCAAACAAAAAGTGGTAATTCAGAAATGTATTAAAGAAAAAAAGAAATGCACATGAGTATTTTTGTGATTTGTGTCCAGCTAAATAAGACCTATACATAGCCTGTCCAATAGTATTGGAGAACCTAACTGAAATAAACAAAATTTGACATAATATTAACATTTTTCATTTTTAAATAAAAAAAATAGAAGTTAAATGCAATTATTTTTATCTCTAAATTCATAATATTTTATATAAACGTTTATAAATATTAAATATATCTAATATATCCATAAGTAGAGTTTGGTTTGGTGGTTTGAGTAAACATTTTAAAATCACATATCATGAGTTCGATGATTTATTAATCTATTTTTATTTGTTTTTAGTTATAAATTTTGGACTTAATTTTTATTATATGATTTTATTTTTGAGGATTCTAATCTTTTGTTTATATGGTTTATGTTCTGGTTTATGTTCCGGGCCGGGTATGTAATTATATATATATATATATATAAGGTGGCTGATGGGAGCTTGCGGGCGATCTGCTGGACATTTTTTGGTTATACCTAAAATGCATGGGGCATTTTTTAAAGAAAACCAAAAAAGAAGGGCCCAGAAAAAACCTCTGTAAGGAGTAAGGACTCTACCGTTTTGGATCTGTGACAAACTAATGAAATCCAAACAAGAAAGTTTTTAGTTAGAAGATAGCCTTATCTTAGTAGATTCCACGTGGCATTTCCTAAGTGGCATAAGCAAATCTTCGAGGGGAAATCTCAGATGCCACGTCATATGAAGATCAAAATCCACACATTTTGACTAAAGGCTATCCTCTATCAAATTCCAAATCACCTATTGTTGTTACACAACAAAAAAAACAGTGATCAAAACTCATGGCGTCTCTTGCAACCGTCGCCTCCGTGAAACCATCCGCCGCCATTAAGGGCCTCGGCGGCAGCTCACTCACCGGAACCAAGCTCTCCATCAAGCCTTTCCACCTGAACTTCAAACCCAAATCCATCAGGTATTTAAACTTTAAAGCTCTTCCTTAACTTATTAATGTAGGTTAAATAATGCTACTAAAACCACAATATAAATTGGAATTCAAATTCCATAGTTTATAACTTCATATAATCCCACTCAATTCTTGTTTTAAAAAATTAATAGATTTTTGCGGGAAGAAGTGTGTATCAAACGATAGAGTTAGTGATGATTAATTAGGGGCCATGTAATCAATTAGCTTGAGGTTGTTATGTGTAAATAGGGCTGGTGCTGTGGTGGCTAAGTATGGAGACAAAAGTGTCTACTTTGACTTGGAAGATTTGGGAAACACAACCGGTCAATGGGACGTATACGGCTCTGATGCTCCTTCTCCTTACAACCCTCTTCAGGTTTAGTTTATTCATCTCTAAAACCTAAATTGACTTCTTATACTTCAAACAGTATTTGTGAAAACATTCTCTTTGATTACTTGTAGAGCAAGTTCTTTGAGACATTCGCTGCCCCATTCACAAAGAGAGGATTGCTCCTCAAGTTCTTGATTCTTGGAGGAGGCTCTTTGCTTACTTATGTCAGTGCTTCCTCCACCGGCGAGGTTCTTCCCATCAAGAGAGGTCCTCAGGAGCCACCTAAGCTCGGTCCTCGCGGCAAGCTCTAATTTTTAAATTAAATGTTATCATCTTCTCTTCCTCCCTTCTAAAACCCATAAACATTTCTCAAATGCTGCATTAAAAAATGATTTTATGTATATTCTGTTTCTCTGTTACATTTTGAAATGTTTTTTCCTTCCCCCTAAAATTTTACAAAAGAAATCTTTTTAACTCAAGAGTATCGTCCTGCGGTTGGACTCCTTGTGGTTCCAAGAGATTCAAGATAAGAATTACTAGTCTTCTTGTTGTTAGCCATGATCATGCTTGACACTCTTGTCAATAGTTTCTTCCCTGACTCTTTGAACGGTGCGTCGTTTTTTTCTTTCTTTGGTTCATAGGTTTCGATATCCCATTGCATTACTTCAGACAGTGAAACGATAGCCTTAGGCTTTTTTGGTCTCTCCTCTAAAAGACAAAAGTTTGGTTCTTCTTCCTTCTCTGGACTCTCAGCTTCCTTCACTATATACCTCTTGCAAACCGCTACTTCAGGGTCCTGTGCTAGCTGATCAGCTTCAAGAACAGCTTCAATCCTCGACATTACCGTGTGCGCCAAGCTTTCAAGAACTCTTGAGTAACTCTCAAGTATAGCTAACCCTATATCCTGAAAAATCCAAATTAAAGATTTTCTTGAAAACAGAACACAAACAATTATATGTCTAATAATATAAGATTTATTTGATAGATTACTTTGTTGAATTGAATCTTGCTGATGTCAAGTGTGGATTGAGAGATCCCTGGGAACCCTTGTTTGATAAGAAGCAAGATAGTTGCAGCTCTTTCTTCTAACTGTTGTCTCTTCTCCAAACTCTTATCCATACTCAAATTAGTACTCCATGGAGAAGACGACTTCTTGTCTTTCTGCACTATCTTTCTCTTCCATATCACAACCGAAGCTTCGAATTTGTTCTTTAAATCAATAATCTTGTACTCAGATGATAAATCCATTTCAAGAAGGAACTGTTCTGCATCAAACATGTCTAACGTTATCATTCTGTAGATCGTGTCTCCAAGACTAGCTTTCCCATTCTGTACACAGCAATAAAAACATCGATAAGGGATCCAAACAATGATGGTTCTTGATAGCTCTTAAGAGTTTAGGGTTTTAGGGTTTTATACCTTAGGAAGTGAGTCAATGTAGCTCTCAGGGATCTCCATTTCAGATAGAACTTGAGAGTTTATGGCCATTGCGGATTTAAGCACTTGGCTCACACATTCTTTCTGAGTCAGTAGAAACCTTTTAGACGTTTCGGATAAGCCTTTAGGTGGAACTTTCACTACCGGAAGCCACCATTTATCATCGTTCCTTGTTGAGATACTGTTTTCAGATTCCGGAGAATCTGTTGCGACGTAATAAAACTCATCTTGATCTTTGAATTTATCAAGACATTCCTGCAAAACATTTTGCAACCTTTTTAATATCTTTTTGATCTTGCAAATTAACGCAAAGAAGCAATTTTAAGTATTTTTTTTGACTTACAATGAGCATAGCATCGAGTTTCTTGAGAGCAGGGATGTTAGAGACAAGATCTGTTCTCTGTCTTGTTGTCATTACCTACAAGAGAAGAATAGATTCAGATTCAGACACAAAGAGAAACAAAACTTCTCTAAGTATAGTAAGAAAGGGAACATATTTGTTCAGGAACCTCAATGGAAGATCCATCCTCATTAGTTTGGAGTGTTGGAGAGAATTCAACTATATGATCAGTAACAGAGAGAAACCATCCGATTTCTCTACTCCATCGTTCTTTTCTATCCTCAGACATTGGTTCTAAACGCCTTTGTTCTCCAAACGCAGAAGCTGAAAGATTTGTGATTGCGTTTGATAATGCTAAAGCTGACGAAACACCTTCCCCTCCTCCTGACATGTCTTCTCCTAGAAGCAATTTCGCAAACCTTTCTTTCATTTGCTCCTTTTCTGCAACATATGTATAAAGCAAAATAACATCAGTCTTTAGCTTGCAACCCACGAAACCTCAAGAAAACCTCCTCATGTAACGAAATAACCTAAAAGACACTTAAATTAATATTTCATTTGCAGTCTTAGCATGCGATGTGACCCAAGAAACCTCAACATATAATGCAACAATTCATTACAGTCTTAGCTTGCGACACAAGAAACCTCAAGGATACATAAATTTGTTAATAACTTGCCTGCCTCTTCCTGTAATTTATCATCGGTTGCTTCAGGCGGCTGAGGTGGCTCGTCCTTAACCAGAGGCGATCGAAGCGGTGCAGGTAACGAAGGCAGGATGGTTGAAGCTGACGTTTTCCTGAAAACGATGTCATCATTAATGTCTGGATCATCGATTCTCAAGGCGGAACCTGATTTCCATTTCCTGAAGTGCCGTTTAGGAGAGTTCTTCTCCTTGATGTTGTCGAAATCGAACAAACTCGACTTGTAGATTTGTTGTTCTTGTTCAACCGTTTTCACCATTTCCATGATTTTCTTAAATCTAAGAAGAGATTCTCTGTTTTTGAATTTCTCTGTTTTTACCTCTTGAAACAAAGAAGAGTTTTTAGGCGGGAGAGACATATCGAAAAGAAATGAATAAAAAAAAAACAGTTGTTGTTGTTTGTAGAGAGAAATGAAGAAACAAACTTGTTAAGAGTAACGAATGAAACCGTGTGGTAATAATAAGAGTCTACTCGAGAGCTTTGGCAAAATCCAGAATAGCTTTTTTAAGGTTGACTTCTGTTGATGCTTTGTTTTTTTTCTCTCTTTTTTTGCCTCGTTATATACTAACTAACTGATTCGTTGTCCATAATTCCCATTGATTTATTTCTCATTTACAGTTATATAAACAAATTTAGGATTTTAGTTTACATTTTAAGATGATGTGTTCACATTTAGAAAAGAAAAAACATACACAATTTGAACTTTTCACTTTACTATTTATAAATTGTTAACACGTAGATAATTATACACTTTTCCGTATATGAAGTTTAAGAGATCATATTGTTTATAATATAGCTTTATATAATAAATTTTTTATAATATCGTATTATAAGTAGTTTTCAGTACTAAAATTAATGTTATCATACTTTTATTTTAAATGATTTTATATATCCTAATATGTTTTTTTCAATTAATTTAATTATCATAATTAATCCCAAAAGGTATATAATACTATCAAAATTTTATTGGAAACAAGATTTATTTACAAAAAAAAAAAAGGGAAAGAAAACAGCTTCCTACACAAACAAAGCTACTTTCAGATTTTAAGAGACAAAAGAAACATGGATATGTTTAATGATATTGAAACTAAAGAGTGGCGCCTTTGAAGATGAGGAAGTTGAGGGTTCCCAAATGGAAAAAGATGAAAGTTCCTTTAGAATGTGTGAAGAAACATCCAAAATTAGATCCCACAACACATTGCCATCCACTTCCATATCTCTTATCAAACTCCTGATTTAGAATTTAAAAGATAAAATGAAACTTGTATAACATACTATATTAATAGTGTAGAATCTTCATCTAATAATTAAAAAGCTAACCTTCTTGATGTGAGCAGCGATGGATTGACAATCAAAGACATCAAAAAGATCGAGAGATTGAGAAGCAATGCTCATTGCTTGCATTTGCATCTTCACTGGCATGTCTGTCTCATCCACCTTCGCTTTCCCTTCCAACATCTTTAGTTATTTACTATTTACCCTCACTAATACTCAAAACTTTCTGATTAAACAAAAAAGAGATTCATATAAGTCATAATATTTTTGATCAGTGTTAGATCTCCCACCTTGGCTCTTCTTATCTTTAACTTTATTTTTCGTCGTAACGATCTTCTATAACTTTTAAGAGATAAAATAGGAACTGTGAAAATCATAAATGGATCGGATATGTTTTGATTTTGATAATTTTGATAAGAGCCTTAAGAAAATATGGTATGATGATGACTCATCAGAGTTGTAGTAAAGATCTATGTGACGTGTGTCCACGTCGTTTTCATACCTCGGATTAATAGGATAACGATGGAGAGGCTCATATATCAATCAATTCCGATTTGGAGTTTTGAAACTGCATGTGTTCAGAATTATGGAGAGGCTAAATGTTTTTGTTTGTAGGTAAATGGGCCGAATGAAACTTAGGCCCAAGTTTTAGGGCTCATATTGCTAATCATATTCGATTTTTTTACAAACGTTTTTACAGTGTAAATCAAGGTTTTGATCGGTTTATAATTCCGGTTATGTTTTGGTTTACTTTTGATTATTGTCTGGTTAGATAACAACATAACAACATAACGTGATTTTGGGAGAAATTATTAACCAAATAAAAGTAGCATACTAAAAATAAAATGGTTAGAATAACAAATCATAATGGTTGAAAATTTCATTACTACTCTAGTAATTACTTAACTGTAATAACGATTGCCTACTGTAGACGCTTTAAATGGTAAAATTATCATCGTGATGATAAAATGATATGGTTTTTCAATTTTTTTTGGTCAATATTCAATAGTCAAAAGCAAAATTTGTTTTCTTTCTTGTTTAAGAATTAATTAATAGTTAATACTCCGGCGAAAAGATTAATCTTTTATTGACTTTTCCTTTTAATGATAATGGCTCCCGCCGTAAAATGATGGTGAGAACTGAGGACTGAGATTTACATTCACAAACACTTCGCCGATCTTTCTCTTAATTTCAGAACAATCACTTCTTCCTCCGATTTTCAAATTCCGACGAATACCCATAAACAAACATGTTGACGAAACCAAAACCCAATTCCAAATTTTCAATCTTCACCTTCCTTTTACTCCTCAGTTTCTTAATCATTGTGGCTTGTTCTTCCTCCGACGTCACCGTCGAATCCGGATCCGAAGAAGAACTAGACGATCTAGAGCAGCTCCTTGCAGTAGACGAACAATTGCAAGAAGAACGTCCGGATCAACAATCGGAAGCGGAGACTGTGAGTAGAGCGCAGAGGATCGTGGTGGAGCTCAACGGAGACAACACGAAGAGGTTGATCGATGGGAACGAGTACGTGATGGTCTTAGGTTACGCGCCATGGTGTGCGAGAAGCGCCGAGTTAATGCCGCGATTTGCGGAGGCGGCTACGGATTTGAAGGAAATGAGTAATATGGTTGTGATGGCTAAGATCGACGGCGATAGGTATTCGAAATTGGCGTCGCAGCTCGAGATTAAAGGTTTCCCTACGCTTCTTCTGTTTGTTAATGGCACATCTCAGCCTTACACTGGTGGATTTTCTTCGTAAGTTTGCTGCTTTTGCCCTAATTTTGCGATCGATTAAAGAAAAGTTTTGAGCTTTGGAGTGTTGAGATTAGAGGATCTTGTTGGGGCAATGTAATGTTGGGGTTTATTGAGTCATTGATTTGATTTTGTTTTGTGTTATTTAGCGAGGAGATAGTCATTTGGGTGCAAAAGAAGACTGGTGCAGCAACTTTGAAACTTAATACAATTGATGAAGCTTCAAAGTTTCTGAAGAAGCATCATACTTTCATTCTCGGTCTATTCGAAAAGTCTGAGGTATTTATTAGAGATATTGATCCTTTGAATAGATTCCTTTGGTTTTGAGTAAGGTTTAATGTAATTTGGATACATTGTCTGTTTTAGGATTCTTCTGGACATGATGAATTTGTTAAAGCTGCTTCGTTAGATAATGAAATCCAGTTTGTAGAAACAAGCAGTAGCGATGTTGCTAAGCTTCTCTTCCCTAACCTTAAAGCCAACGATGTCTTTGTTGGAATGGTTAAAAGTGAGGCTGAGAGGTATACTGTATACGGTAAGATCCCTGATGTTAAAAGGTCTTTATTACTATCATAATTATTACAGCCTGAGATAAGTTTGAGATAAGTCTTATGTATTGTTCATGCAGATGGACATTGCCAAGCGGAGAAGATATTGGAATTTCTGAACATTAATAAATTCCCATTGATTACAAAATTGACTGAATCCAACACCGTTAGTGTTTACTCCAGTCCAGTCAAGCTTCAGGTGAGAAGTTTTATCATTTTCAACTTATCCAATAATGCCAGTTTTTGTTCTATCTCTGTTAGTTGTTATTTTATTTTCGCTTACACAGTTTTGGTATCATTCTTGGTTAGGTTATGGTCTTTTCGAAGACTGAGGACTTTGAAACTCTTGCTCAGCCTCTAGAAGATATTGCAAGAAAGTTGAAATCAAAGGTATTTTCCAATACCAAATCTTTAACACGCCAAACGGATTTTAGTAAACCCTCTCTTTGTATTTCATGTTTATGCTGTTACTGTGCAGCTTATGTTTATATATATCGACATATTCAATGAAAACCTCGCAATGCCATTCTTGACCTTATTCGGGATAGAAGATGCTAAGAAAACTGTTGTAAGTTTTCTGTATGCTATGCATTTCTTCTTTGATTTACTGATAAAGCTACAAGCCACATTGATTAATATCAAGTTCTTTAACAGATTGCTGCATTCGACAACAACCTCAACTCCAAGTTTTTGCTCGAGTCAGATCCATCCCCTAGCAATATACAAGTACAAACTTTCTCAGAACCTTTTTTTTAAATTCCTTCGTAGACACTTTGAAAACTCATTGATGTGATATATATTGAAATTTTTGCAATGTAGGAATTTTGTTCAGGACTTGCGGATGGAACAGTTTCACCTTACTATAAGTCAGAGCCAATTCCAGATAATGTGAGTATAAAAAAAAAACACATTCTTCTCTAAAATCTCATCTGTGGCTAAACAATGGTTCTTCAAATCTGCAGCAAAATACAACCGTAGTGGCTGTGGTCGGCAGGAATTTTGATGAACTGGTATTGAAGAGCAGCGAGAATGTTCTTCTTGAGGTCTGTAAATGGATCCCTTCTTCTGAAACCAAAACTCTTATCAAAGGAAATAATAAAAATGGATGTAACATTGAAGTATGATTATGAAAACAGGTGCACACACCATGGTGTATTAACTGTGAGGCGTTGAGTAAACAGGTCGAGAAGTTGTCGAAACACTTTAAAGGGTTTGAGAATCTTGTCTTTGCAAGGATAGATGCTTCTGCAAACGAGCATCCTAAGCTAAAGGTAAAAAATGATGTAGATCCCTCTCATGTGATTATTATTGGATGTATCATTGATCATGATAATGTATGTAATGGTTGATGCAGGTTGATGATTATCCGACAATCTTGCTTTACAAAACCGGTGAAAAGGAAAATCCGGTATAACCATTTGATAGGCTTCTTATTTGATTTATGGCTGCAGAAAGCTTTTTTTCTAACAATGTTGCATTGTGCAGTTAAAGCTGTCGACGAAATCAAGCGCAAAGGATATGGCTGTTTTTATCAACGAAGAGTTGAAATCAAAGGATCGGTCTGCTAAAGATGAGTTATAGAATACTTAGAAGCATCTGAAATTACATCAAATTTTATTGTTTGGTGTAACCAGAGGAAGAGATGTAATGGATACGAGAAAAGTACACAAATAGAAATGATAATGTTTACTCATTTTGCCAGAAGAAATTTAACTTGGGATTCGAAATGTTTGTTTTGTTATTCTTCTCATCTATATTGCATCAATGTTAACACCTTTGCAAATGAAGATTTACCACAAACTGAAGAGATTAATAATGAAACAAGAGACTAAAAGGCAATGAACCAATTCGAATACAATTGCAGAAAGAAACTAAAAAGCTCTCTTTGAAATCACATGCTTCTCTTATAAACCTTGTAACAACGTTGGCTAGCATTCACACCCAGTTGATCTTTGTTGGCGACCCCCAGCTACATCAATGGTGTCAGGAAGGTACCTACAAGGCATTAGAAGGAACAACAAAGTGAGAGAGACATTCAAAGTTTATGATATGATAATAAAACTCAATTTGATGGTATTGGAGGACTTACACTTCTTCTTCAGGTTCATTCTTGAGTGCATTTTTAGCTATGCACTCAAAAGCTGCATCAACATTGAACCCTTCTTTGGCCGATGTCTCAAAGTAAGGAATGTTTCCCTTGGATGCACACCAAGACTTTGCTTTCTTCTCAGAAACCTGATTTACAATTATCTCAGCAGCATTAGTCAACAAACTATTACAGACTTACTTAACTCACTCCAGAGAAAACGAATAAAAAACAAACTTACAACACGACTCTTTCCACCATCAACATCAGTCTTGTTCCCCAACAGAACAAACGGGAAGTTCTCAGGGTCTGAAGGACTAGCCTAAACCATTCGACAAACAAAATTGATCAATCAATCACTGATTCGATAGAAAAAATACACCAAAGATTTGGGGGTATTAGTTAGAACCTGAATCAAGAACTCTTCCCTCCAGTTGTTAAGATTATCAAAAGATTTCATGACATTGACATCATTGACAAGAACACAACAGTCAGCTCCTCTGTAGAAAGCAACACCCAAGCTTTGAAACCTCTCTTGTCCAGCAGTATCCCATATCTACTTTGCCAATACCAACAAAAATTATTTGTATTATCAATCCAAAACTATAAAGTAATAGTATAAGCAGAAGTAACGTATGTGTTGTAAACCTTATTACCTGTAAAGTGAACAACCTGTCATCGATTTGAACCTCTTTGGTTAAGAAATCAGCTCCAATGGTTGCTTTATACTGATTACTAAATTTTCGATTCACAAACCTAAACAAAGGAGATCATAATAATAAACAAACATGTTATTTCAAAAATCCGAATCGTATGAAGAAAAGTCTCAGATCCTGATGAGTATTGAATACATACTGATTCATCAATGACGTCTTCCCAACCCTGAGAAAACCAATTATCAAAATGTCCATTAATTAACCGAAAATAACATCTAAGATGAAAATATTCAGAGAAGGTGAGAAAATTTTACCCACTGTCTCCGAGAATAATAACCTTCAGCAGCACTCGCCGGCGAGAAGCCATTAAAACAAAGAATTTTCTTTTTTTAGGGAAAGCAAAAAAAAAATTGGCTCAGTAGTTTTTGTTGTTAGTTCTTCTTCAGGGTAAGCTGAAGAGGCGATTTGTGAAAATATATATAGTGGCAAAAAAGTTACGGAGCCACCCAATGACAGCACTGCAAATATCTTTTCATCTGATTATCCTAAAATGCCCCTCCCCACCCACTTATTTACTCAATTATCAACTACAGTGTATGTTGTTATTAGCAAATCATGTCAACTTTACGAATTACAAGTGAATGACAGAATAGCAGTTTTTGATCTTCTTTAGTCGACGTTACAGTATACGTTTATTAGTCTAACATTACGTAGCTTATGTAAAAGATAGAGAAATCTTATCAGCATTTATATTCATGTCCAGATTCTGTTATTTATTTGGATTGGATATGTTTTTTGGATGATGTAGATACATTTTTGTATTCAAGAGGGTCATATAGAGAGTCACCTAAAAAATGCAAATACAATCATTGAAAAGAACACGGTTATGTTTCAGTCTCAAGCTTCTAATTTCTATGACAGTGAATAAAACATGTACACTTTCGGGAGAATCATGTTTTTGTCTCTCTCAGAAGAACAACCACTGAGCTAGTGAGCTTTCTCCTTTCCATATTCACTAGATTCACTCTGCTGCATCTACAGACGCATCCACGATAGTCTTTCCTTTGTTAACTGCTTCGTCTGTGGTTTCCGGTTTCTTCTTCTCCAGAAATTGAAGTCGCTTTCGCAATATCTACACCAGTTGATAAGATGAAAACACCATCTACTATATAATTAAGTTGCTGATTCTGGAGTTTCAAATAAGATATATACCTCGAGGTGGGTCTCAAGAGATTTCCTAATATCTTCCAACTTAGTCTCTGACATATTTGCATAGACATGAGAGTTTTCACCAGGAAGGTTCTTTTGAGGAAGCTGAGATAGGGAAAGAGATGAAGGACGAGCTTGATGTGGTTCAGTTGACACTTGCTCTGTACCAGAAATACCCGGCGACCTTAAAAATAAGGGGTAAACATATTTGTTAGTTTTCCCCTCTACCACATTGAACAGAGTTAAGAAAAGAGAGCAGAAGCTAATATAGCTGATGAACATGAATTCAAAGTATAGAGATCACATGGGTGTCACATTGTGGAAGATCTCAAGGGACTAAAGAGGAAATGACAAGGTAAGTGAGACTAGGAAAGCGTAAACTAAAACTGTGGATGTACATGTATCCTTTGACAACCATATTTGAAGATTTTGCAATTGAGACCATGCGGTGAGAAAATTCTAGAGAACCTCAAGGTTTTTTGGTATGAAGCTTATGCTTTAAAACATTTTAATCACCTTACGAGTTCTACAACTTGAAACCAACCAGATAAATACATACCAGGCTACTGTGTTTGCAGATGGGTAAACCATTGATTTCCCGTACATGGAGGCAGCAGAAGCAGCTGCTTGAAGCCTGGCGTGGTGCCTACTCAAATTATCAGTGGGAACCCCAGCAGAAGAATGTGCTTCAGAGCCCTGTGGACCTGAACTTGAAGTACCTGCTTCAATTTGCAAAAAAGTAATTAGTCTTAAGTACATAAAATGCTGAACTCAGACAATATTTCCTGTCCCAATACTAAAAGCCTCAAAAGCAAACATCTACTGCAAGATATAGTGCAGAAGAAACAAAATTTCGGTTTTATTGCAAATTTGCATGTGCAGAAATATACTTACCCTGTTGAGAACCTTGGTTTAATCCACGTTGGCCTGCGGCTGCAGATGTGGCATTCTCAGGAGGTACAACAAGTGCTCTGCAAGTAGGACAAGTCTGCTGTCGCTCCAACCATGATCGTAGACAATGCACATGAAAGAGATGCCCGCATATTAGTTTCTTCGCATTTGTCATCTCCTCACGGCATATAATACATGTGGCATCACTTCTGCATATTAGAAAGAAATAAAGAACCACCAATGACATAAGATTTTCCAAGAACCATCAAAATTCAGAAGACTAGACTCATACTTCTGCCTCCTTTCAGTGAAGTCAAAACAAAACAAATGGGATATTTAAACTTACTGCGTAAGTTCTTCAGATGTTGCATCAGGAAACCTGTCGTTCATATTGGACGTGATCTTACGGTAACGAAGGTAGTCGGAAACACGAATCTGGAAGTTCCTGAAGGTTTCATAGAGCTCACGTAACAAGTGCAAAGGCACACCATAGTTCCTAAACAACAACAAATAACGAGTTTAACAAAGAGATAAGAGCTTCTTCTACCAGGTCTAAGCATCTTTAACAAATGTATCATTCTACGTTATAAATTCCTGAAATAATAATAATAATTCGAACAACTTGAGAACAAGATAAATGGATGGAAGAACTTACATGAATATGACAAAGAAGAAGCAGATATACATGGACAAGTGAAGCAAGTCACGGATAAGCTCCAAATAGAAAGTATAAACTGGTTTCTTCTCCCATTGACCATCCATGATCATATCAGTAACATAGAAAACATACTTCACAAAAATCGCAACAGTTGTTGTCGCCAAGATCATATACCTGTAACAAAAACTTATCATCAGCTACACAGCAATAGAAAATATTACACCGGTCTTCTTAAAGCTACATTACAATGAAAGCAGCAAAATTAACTTACTCGAACGAGAAGAAGAGAGAAACCGAAGCCTGCCGGGACTGAATCAAATGACGTACAGAACTGTACATAAAGAGACTATCCACAAGAAGAAGGAAACCCATAAACGAAACAATACGAAAATGAGACAGCTTCGAAACAGTAGGAGTAGTCTCAATGTATTCAACTCTCTTCTGAGCAAGCCAATGCAAAGCCTTGATCAACAGGAGAGTAACAACCAAAGGAAGAAACCCACTAGAGAAGTCTTGACGAAAGATAGTAATAGCAAAGAGAATTTCCATGAGTTCTCTCCAAGCTTGTTCATTAAGCCTCTCAACTTCTGCTTCCCTAAGAGTTCCCAAGAAGACGAATTTGACAAAGTGCCAGACACTGAGCATAAGAACCAAGCACATATTGAGAAGAAGCACCAAACTGATCTTTGAGGTCGATAGATAAACCGTTGCTGGGTAAAATTGGCCTCTGCTGGTGAAGGCATGATAGATTACAGCTAAAGTCGCTATGAAACTAAATCCTGCGTATGTTCTTAGTTGAATCATCGTTCTCGTCTTCGCAATATCAAAAGATAGATCTGTGAAATAGAAAAAACAACACCTTTGAGTGTTAAGAGAGCGGATTCAAATCCAATGTAGAAGCGATTCAATCGAAGAGATCAAATCAGAAGAAGAGAAATCAAATTGATCATTTGATCCAATTAAGGTAATTGAGAAGGAAAACAAGAGAAATGCAAAAAAAAAAGTCGATTTCTGGAGACGAATATATAGAGGGGGAGAAAATATTGACCTGCGGGAAAATTGAGGAAGATGTGTTCGTTAGAGATATAGGATTGGCTAAATAATCGAAGAATTGAGAACGGCGTCGAGAGAGAGACGACGGAAACCACAAAGAAGCGGGGGAGGAAAGAGCCAACGTCAGGAGGCGTTGCGGTGTTTCCGATTAGGAATAGAACATTTGTTTTTTAATTCTACGCTAATTTTTTGAATTTCCAATTATAGCCCTGTGATTCCTTTTTAATTACATTGTCGGGATTTTGCATCGTAGTTAAATTGTATACTAATGTGACATTAAATTGCCAAGTTTTCTAAACAGGTTTAGGAACATTTCTGATATATTAGTAAATTTTGATTTAGGGAAAATTAAAGAAGTGATCATCAAAGCGTTTGAAATCAGTACTCCCAAGAAGAGAGGGGGAAGTTTAATGAAAGAAGGCTTTGTTAAAGTTGCAAATGTAAGATGATGATATTTCAAGTCCAAAACTTTTTCAATTGAATAACAAAACCGAAAGAAAACATAATGTATAAGATCCTCATGAATAGTAATCATCAAACTAGATAGTGCAAAACTCTAAACTTTGCGATTACAAGAACTGTCTCTTTTATGCTGATGAAGCTGCAGACTTGTTCCTTGGCTTGGCTTCGGTACCTATATATATAAGAAAGTAAATTTGTTACATTAAAACCCCATTTAGACTAAAAGAGAACACTTCATGCAATGAATCGAATCAAAAGTGGATTAAGATAAAATTTACCTTCTCTGAATCCAGTCTTGAAGCGACGAGGAACATTACGGAGATACCTCATCCTTCCGGTACCTGTAGTCTTCCTCCTGATTGCCTTTTCACTCCAGTTGTCTAATTAACCAAAATATATCATAATTAAGTAAACACACAAAACCAAACATTCATTTATCTAATTATCTAATAAATCAAGTTTCTACATTCCTACGATAATCACAACTACATGACAAAGTTAATCAAGCTACAGACATAGATGAACATATAAACATAATCAAATACAATCATATCCCTAATGAAACACTTAACATACTAAGCAAATCTTAGTTCCAAATCTAAGAAACGAAATAAATCGAGCAAATGAAACAAATCGTGAGATTTAAACTAGAGAAAATGAAGGAGAGGCTTACAGGTCCTCTTGCGAGCGGCAGGGTAAGCACAAGCAGAGCAACGACTCTTCTGGATGTGGAAACTACGACGACCACATCTCACACAGAGTGTGTGACTCTTGTTCCTTCTCTTTCCGAAACTACCTGTTCCCTTTCCCTGAAATACTCAAAAGTTCCATTACAACAAAGATCAGAGATTTGTTTCTAAGCTGCTCAATCGAATCAAATGTGAGGAGAGAAGATAGAGAGGAGAGGAGAGATCACCATTGGAGCTGATTGTGAGCAAGAAAACCCTAGTTTGCGGCTTCAGAAGAAGAAGAAGCTTTTACTTATATTATAGCCGATTTATATGAAGCTGAGATTTCTGATTCTAGGGTTGTTGTTATATCATGGGCCTTATCGTATATTAATAGGCCTGTTTGTTTTATTTTAGCGAAATTGGGCCTACTTGTATCGAAACTTTTGTTGCCCATTAAGAATGATAAAAGTTAAAAACTAATTTTAATATGATTCTCTTTTGGAAAAGTATAATTTGTTAATTACATCACTTTTTTTGAGTTGAAAGCTACAGAAAACCGTTCAAAAATGTGATTAACATTAACGTTGGTGGGTAGGTCCAAAGACATAAGAATAAGAGCAGCTTTAGCTTTGCATTTTAATGAATGCTAACCATACTTTACACAACAACTTGTCATAATATATACCATTTCCAATGCAACTTATCTAATTCTCTTCTTCTTCTTCTTTTTTTTCTAACGAAATCGTACAAAAGAGTTAATATTTAACCAAGCAAATCATTCAACAAAAATTAATGTCTTATATTACTAAAAAAAAATTAGATTCAGAATTTTGTTTTACATTTTTATATCGTACATTCATATCCTAACTCAGTTAGCAAAAAGAGAGAGAGAGGTAATTAACTTGGAAGTGAAAATTTCATCTTTTGTTGCAAAGGTGTAATTAGTAAAATCTTTTTGTCTTTCATCGTCAATAATTTCATCATCAACGATATAAAAAAAGTAACACATGGATTAATTCAATGGTGGTCAAACTCATTACACATTTTTTTTTTTTTTTTTTGGCAAAGAAAGAACGTACGGTTCCTTGAGTCACACAACGGTAATTTAGGTGTTTTGCATATACTAAATCAGTAAGAACTTTAATTTAAGATCTTCAAATCATCAAAAGACATTTATAAACATGAAAAAGAGAGAAAGGCTACATTCCAGGACAAGACAAATATTCACTTTAGACTTTTTGATATTGAGTAATAGACACTAAAGATACATCAAAATACTATGAAATTAAAGTAACATCAACCAATTATTAAAACATGCATATATTTTGATTTCATTGATTTCAAAATGATTTATATATGTGAGAGAACATTGATATGCCGACAAGACACCATATCAATTGCACTGAAGAGAAAGATGTTTCAGAAAACAAATAGTTTCTTCCACAGAACACTACACAGTCTCAAGTCGTTTATTCTCCGAGCAGGTAAGAAACTCTCTAGACCAAAAACTCACTTGTCATGTACATTTTGCAGATCAAATTCTCTTGATGGTGACAATATCTACGCAAGTTTCCTCAACATATGGGAGTCTGAAATGGAAAACAAGATTAAAGGTCCACTAAAGATGGAGCAGAAGGTTCAAGAGCAAGAGCAAGATCAAGAAAAGAAAACAGAAGCTTGCTCTTCCTCTTCATCAAGAGACTGCGATGCAATGGAAAAGAAGATTAAGAAGATGTATATGATTGAGACAGGAGATATAGAGCAAACCCTTGACGTTGAAGAGGCACTCCATTACTATTCTCGTCTTAAAAGTCCAGAGTATATCAACATCGTTGACAAGTTTTTCACTGATCTCTACTCTTGAAATATCCAAAAACTCATAAGCCATTACAAATCTTTGTTTTTCGTACTCTTGATTTTTAGTCATTTTTTCTAGTTTATTTGTTTCATGCGAGATTGCGCCTCAATTATATACATTGACATATATAAGTGATGGTATGTAGTTATTTCCTGTTTCTCAAAATTTTTGGTAAATTATTAGTATGCAAAATTACTAAATTTTTGCTAAATTATCGGTATGCAAAATTATTAATTGCGTTTTATTAGTATGTAAATTATTAATCACGTCAAAATAGTTATGGTTACCCTCAAGTCCTTCACGTCGGTCCGTTGAATATCCAAATAACAAGAAGTAAATACAAGTTTACCCAAGAACCCTAGTTTTTGGGAAGAAGACACATCGATCTTGTCTTGGTTAGCTAAGCAAGCTAGAATTTACAAATCTACGTGTCTTGTCGCTTGGAGTTAATCTTGTGCTGTATCTTTTGTAAACTCTTTGTCTGTTTAATGTATTTGCAAGTTTGACCTTTAAATACTAGTATTATTTTCAATTTAAGATCTTTAAATAGTCAACAGTCAAAACACATATTATAAATTTATAACATATTTATATAAAAAAAAGGAAAAAAAGACAAAGGCTTAATAGTTAATTCCAAGACATACAAGAAAAAATGTATTTCATGTACCCACAACTGATCATGGGTCAGTACCCACTGGTAGATACCAAGACGTTGTGCTCCCTAAGGCGTTTCTGGAAATGAGCAAGACGGTTCTGCAGTTGGAGGATACCTGCAGCCTTCTGAGATAGAATTGTGTTCAGTCTTGAAATGTAACCATCTAGCTGGTTTCCAGGTTGGTCTGCTTCAACCAGCAAGTTCATCTCCTGCACACACGGAGATTTTTTTAGAAGCTTATCTTAAAATATAGGAGATACAAACCAACTGACCAAATTCATACCTCTTTCACAATGTTCATTGTGTCCTCAACTTGTTTACGGTGCGCATTGACTAGATCCTCTTCTTCCTGGTAAAATTCATGAGAAACGATCCTTGTGTCAGTCAAGGGTGATAAAAAACAGAGGTGCTTTTTCGTTTTCTCAAGGAGTATTTAATTACCTGCAGAAGTGCATTTAGATTGTCATCCGAGTTTGACTTTTTCATATCAGGCCTTGGCATGTCTCTTGACTTCATCTGAATACTAGGTTTCGGGATTCTCTCTTGTGCCATACTGTTATAGGATGGCTCTGGTTTCCCGTTTTTCTTCCACATTTGTTTCTCTTGCTCATAATCCGATGCATCAAATTCATCATTCTCTTCAGCCCACATCTCATTCACGTCATCATCATAGTTAGATGGAGTTGGAAGCGCAGAAGGCAAAGGAATTCTTGTGGACTCCCTTAGGTTCATGGTCGAAGAAGATACGTCTTTCTTAGAAGCATTTCCCTTTGAGAGACTCTTAACTCTACAATTCTCATAGTTTATGCAAAATTTAATGAGATACCCATATGACAGAAAAAAAGAAAGAAAAATAATAACAGCGAACCAGTAAAACCAACCTGTCCGCGTATCTTAAGGTGTTAAGGGTGTGCTCACATGATCCAGAGCTTGGAGATATACACGATATCATAACAGTTCGAGAATTTCCCATGAACGAGTCCCTAAGAACTTCGGTTAACTTACTGCCTCTAAAAGGGATGTGACCTTGATCATTATCCAGAGCTCTAATACATTCCTTTAAGGCGAGTAAGCTCTTATTGATCTCTGCTCCTTCCAATCTGTGTCATATCATATGATACAAATAAAATATCTAAGCAAATAGTCGGAAATACTATTCACACTGAACAATTTCAATAGTGTCACTACAAGAAATGGTGTAAAGTGTTACCTTGTCTGCTTGTCATTGTCTGTTGTGTCTGCCCCACGTTCACTTCCAGCAAGATCGATGAAAGAAAGCTTGCCAACGAGGCGAGGGGGCTTTGACTGATTTCCCTCTACTGATTTTTTTATAGCGAGCTGAAGTATAGCATGTGAGCGAGAGGATTCTTCATTTGCACCAGTGGTTCCAGTACTTCTTGTTGCACTTCCTCTTTCAATAAGCTCCATTATTGCATCTGTATCAGATACTCTGTACTCTTGCAAACCAACGATGCACACTTGCTGCTTACCATCTTCTCTCATGCACAGCTTCCTATAGAAGTCAAAAAGTTTGTCTTTCAGCTATATAAAATTAAAATTATATATAAGCATTGCAGTCAAGATAAAATAACAGCATGAGATGCTTGTCAACTTACTTCCTCTCACTGAGGAGATCATAAAGCTTTCCTCCATAGATTTCAAAGAAGCTAACAAACAACTGAAACCCTTGGTTTCTGTATGTATGGTGCATCAACCTCAGGATGTCTCTTGAAGCCTTGAGAGGCAAAGGCTTCATAGTATAGGTTTTACCACTACCTAAGAGGCAAACATACACCGAAGATGGTTCACATAGAGAATATACAATTCCAGAAAATGGGTTAATATTAAAGCAGAATATTATTTGCTTCTGATATGCGTATGTTGATTATCACCTATAGGTCTAATACATTTTTCTCAAATAAATTGAAGAGGCTAATACATGCACATTTTGGGGGAAGTGTAGAAATTAATGCCTAATATTTAGATGTGTATATCTATGATTCACTTGGAGATTATTCACCTGTCTGTCCATATGCAAAGCAAGTGGCTTTGATACGCTGGAAAATTAGGGGGACAACAGGCTCCACAGTCTCACGATAAACCTATAAAAAGTGACAATAATTTTAAAATTAAGCGCCACAATGGTAACTGAGTAATTTGTAAAATAAGGCTTCCTCCAGAGTCATAGTCAGTACTGTGTGTTTTTAAACAACATTTACCTCATCATTTGATACTTCCTCATCTAGCACGGCATCAAACACAAATTCATGCTTTTCCACATACGCGGTCAAATCAACCTGAAATAATTTAATAGTAGATCACTCTTAGTGTCTTGCTAAAGTGATGACTTGAAAACTGAGATTGCATGAATCCAAACCATCAGAGACTGACCTTAAGTTTGGTTTCATGAACAGTTAAACAATTGGAATGGGTGTCAACAATGTCTTCCTCGTTTTTTGTCGACTCCTTTTTGTTAAGTGGTCTCTTACGCACCTGTTCTCAAACAATAAGGGAACATCATGTTGCGGATAAGATTAGTATTCACAATGCAAAAGGCAGGAAATCACTTAATTTAAGGGAGAAATTGTTATAGGTAAAGAAGTAAAGGAAGAAAACGTACAACAACTTTGATCTTTGCAACAGCATTCATCCTTTCCTTCTCAGCAGCCAAGTTCTCAGCCAACACGCGACTACGGTTAGGCTGCTTGTTGTAAGCTTCAAAGTCATCAAAGCTTTGACCTTGACTAGGATTGAAAAGCGAAGGCCCATCTAATTGAGTAGTAACTGGAATCTGCTGATAAGATAACAAGTTAAAAGCTTATACAATATGCCCATAACGGCAAACACAACCAACACGTATTCATCCCCTATTAAAAACAGAAAATCAAATCAATAACCAGTTGGTAGCATATGATTTATACTAAAGGTTTCATCTTATGTCTTTGCTAAATTGGTTAAGATAAAAATACCCATAGTATGATCACAGGAACAAAAAATGAAAGTTGTTTTACTAAAAATAGTCTGATGACCTAAAAGTTCAGTGTAAAGGAGTCCACTCTTCCAGTAAGCAATCAATTTTATGTACGCCCACCTAAATCCAGCGACATTTAAACGAAAAGGTACTAAAATAAAAACTTGAAATTTCAGGTCAGCTCTAATACTCACATATGCAAATGTGCAATTAAAAAAGACAACACTAACACCAATCACATAACCAGAATACACCTACCTCAGGAAGAAGCTCAGTATCAAAAGAATGCAGATCTAATAGCCCAGGACTAAACTCAGATTCATCATTGTTCTTTCTCTGGTTCGAGGGACGAGCACCGTATTGAGGAGTAGTTGGTTCACCAAAGATGTCATTTCCTCCATTAAACCCTCTCTGAGCATTCTGATATCCTCTCGTTGCTTGACCACCACCGCCTTGTCCACCAGCATAGTATCCATAATCCTGTTTTGAAATCCCACCATTTTTCAAAATCAAACTTAGCTGACAAAGTCTCATCAATCAAACACCAGATCGGAAAAAATCAAACCATTCGAGAATCTAAAAGATCTATAAATCTTTTGAACTAACAGATCGTCTTAGAAATTCAAAATTTGAAACAAGTTTCTATGACGATTGAAATGTGAGGATGAGAAGAGAAAAGGATCAGATTATTGGATTACATTGGCGGATGCTTGAAAATGCTGGAGACCATTAGATTGAAGCCATCTGCCATTGGAGGAAGACATGTCGAGAGGGTTATCGGAAAGCTGCCTCTGGTGGTGCACCGCCGCTGCTCCAGATCTCTGTCTTCCGTTCATCCCCCCCTCCTCTACTTGAATGACCGGAATCTAAATCTCGGTTTCTCTAGCTCGAATCGGAGCTCCAAACGGATTCTTTAATCGGATCTCTCTCTCTTTCTCTGTGTATCTTCTTCCTCCTCTATCTAAAACCTTTCTCTCTCCACAAGTTCAAATTAAAGCGCAGAGTAGAGAAGAAGAGTATTGGTCGCTGTTTATTTCTCTTTTCTTTTTTTCACGCTCCCTTAAAACTCGATTTTTAGATGTCGTTTTAATTCATCTTAATTAAATGAGATTTGTGGACCATTTCTTATGCTTTCATACTTGAATTATTCTATATTTGATTTGGATTACATTTTTTTTTAATTATTACTTTACAACATATTATTACTTTACTACGTTTTTGTATTATGAGATTTTCTTTTTCAAATTTAGTATTTCTGAATAATACGTAGGTTGTCGATTTTATCCAACTGGTTTGGATTACTACAATGTTAAATATTTGGACAAGAAAAATATCTACTACATCCGATTAATTCTGAGTTCGAGTCTTGTATTGGTCATATAAATTTTGTTAATTCTAAACAATTATTTGCTAAAACGAACTCAAGAGAAGTAATAATTTATGAAGTGATGATGATTTTGACCAAATTATATTCACACTTACAAATATTAGTATGTTTCTCGATGCATAAACCGTGGCCCCAAACGTCGCTTGTGAATGTTATTCCAAGACATGAATAAACAGAATTAAAGAGAAAATGTCGCCACAATTATTGCTTGGACGAAATCGAAAAACTTAATATCGGAAAAAAAGAAATCAAAAGTAAATGGATTTTAAACGCATAGTTTGATCAAACGTCGCCATTTTAGGATTAATGTACATTCGAAAAGAGTTGGTAGCTATCACAACTCGCATGTGTTTTAATACATAGTTTTTGATATGTACGTCTAATTGATTTCACACCATTTACTCATGTCTAAAACTTCACAACAAACCGTCTATTTTCAAATGTAACCTCAAAACAATTACATCACCACTTTTTTTCTGTTTAAGAAATGTATTTGTAGCTTCTTCTTTTTTTTTGATAAAAATGTATTTGTAGTTTTTAACCATACTTCAGCGACTAATGCACCATAAACTTACGCCTATATTATTTTATTATCGGATTATTGAAATTTGAAAAACAGACATGTTATTTAGATATTTCATTCCTTATTTTCTACTTTACACGTAGAGTAACGACGACTAAAATAGGACTTTTAGATTTTGTTTCATTTTTTTTCCCCTTTCGCAAGTCGACTGATTTTGTCTCATATAAACTTTGGAACTTTTTATTAGTGGTAGTGACAGTCGGCAGAGTAAAACCAAAGGAACGAGCAGGTTTTACGTGCTCAATCATAATTGCTTCAAAACTGTATAAAATAAGAAAAATGTTGAACCAACAAAAAACCTGAAAGTCTGAAACACGTGAGGAGCACTAAAACGACGCCGTTTAGGTCGTCACAAATTATAACATGGTGGGCCACTAAATAAGACAGTTGTTGATATAGCGCGCTTCCTTTATTTCGTAATTTTCATTTGACTCGTGTCATATTTCAAAAAAAAATATCTTTGGACGGACGTCGACGAAGCGGGAACAACATAAGATGACGCCACGTGTTTTCTTCACATCCAACGGCTTTTACAAAAAGTTTCACGAAAGTCCTAGAAAAAGTCGTCGTCCATTTTGGGTCATGGGAGCCCACTTTGTTTTCTCTTTCGTAATACGACGTCGTCTGAGAACAATCTAATCGGCGACCTAAATCGATCACAGTGACTACCTTCTCCTTCTTTTGACAGTCTCAGAAGCTTCTGGACCTAACCACACTCTTCTTCTCCATTCTCTATATTTTCTCCTCCTCACTCTCAACGAAGCTCACACGTTTTTCAAACCAGATCGTGTAACTAAATCCATTTCTCCGGCGAAAAATCTCTGTTACTAACAATGGCGGATCAAGATCAAGGTGCTGTTACTCTCTACAGCGGCACAGCTATAACCGACGCTAAGAAAAACCATCCGTTCTCCGTCAAGGTTGGATTAGCTCAAGTACTCCGCGGCGGCGCCATTATCGAGGTTTCTTCTGTAAACCAGGCTAAGATCGCCGTATCCGCCGGCGCATGCTCTGTGATAATCTCAGATCCGGTTCGATCGCACGGTGATGTCCGTCGGATGCCGGATCCGTGTCTCGTCAAAGAGGTGAAACGATCGGTGTCTGTTCCGGTGATGGCACGCGCTCGCGTCGGTCATTTCGTCGAGGCTCAGATGTTGGAATCTCTCGCCGTTGATTACATCGACGAAAGCGAGATCCTCTCCCTCGCGGACGAAGATCATTTCATCAACAAACATAATTTCCGATCTCCGTTCATCTGTGGATGCCGTGATACAGGTGAAGCATTAAGGCGAATCAGAGAAGGCGCAGCTATGATCAGGATCCAAGGAGAATTAACCGGGTCAGGTAACATTTCAGAGACTGTGAAGAACGTTAGGTCATTGATGGGTGAAGTTAGAGTTCTGAACAATATGGATGACGATGAGGTTTTCACATTCGCTAAGAAGATTTCAGCGCCGTATGATCTTGTGGCTCAGACTAAGCAGATGGGAAGGGTTCCAGTGGTTCAGTTTGCATCAGGCGGGATCACGACTCCGGCTGATGCAGCTATGATGATGCAGTTGGGCTGTGATGGTGTTTTTGTTGGTTCAGAGGTTTTTGATTGTTCAGATCCGTTTAAGAAGATTAGGAGCATTGTTAAAGCTGTTCAGCATTATAATGATCCTCATGTGTTGGCTGAGATGAGTTCTGGATTAGAAAGTAGTGCTACAATGGAAAACTTTAGCGTTCGTGGTGATAGGATTCAAGATTTTGGCCAAGCAAGTGGTTGATTAGCTTGCAAACGTTTTGGGACTTGAATAAGTTGTAATCTTTTTTTTTTGGTTTCTATCGGTTGTGTTTTTGTTGTTAATGCTGCTGGTGCATATGATCTTTTTTGGTTTAATGGAAGCTTGCAACAACAAAAGCTTCAATGAACGTTGCAGATTTTTGAAGAAACTTATATAACCAATCATGGACAGGCATATATACAAAGCTTTTGAAATGTGAGTTCCCAACAAGAATGAGGTTTACATTGAGGCAGATTAGTCTTATTATTTCTTCCCACTTTTCTTAAGCCCTGAGCCTCCGAATGATCCTTTTTGTGATGCCTTGGCTCTGAGTTCTTTAAGTGCCTGTTTTCACCATAAAAAACAAGATAATCGGCAACTGTTAATCTTAAGATTGTTCAATGTAATTACTACATGAGATTAAAAGATCTCACCTTCTCTTCATCCTTCTTTTTCTTCATTAACTCCATATCGTGCTGTGTTCAGAACAAAGGAAAGTCATTAAAACGTTGAGCTAAAAAAATAAAAAGAACAAACGCAGAATTTGTCATAATTCTAGATAGCGATTGACCTAAGGCCGTAAAAAATAGGATTGGGACCTGATGTTTATGATCATAACTCAGGGCCCACCAGACCCATGCCTATTATGCTCAAATTTGCAGAGAAAAACTCAGGCACTAAAACCTATAAACCGACCAAAACTGCTAAATCTTCCCAAGATAAAAAGGGTAAATAGCGAGTTGATGAAGAAAGATCATACCTCGTCGTATTCCTTCTTACCAGACTTAGGCTGCTTCAAGGGCTTCAATTTCCCTCCTGAAACACCATAAGAGAAAACAATCAATCGAGACTCATATTACGTAATACGTACCGCAGAAATGGTTGCATTTCCATGACGTTTTACAAAGAATAATGTAAAATCAATTTTTTGAATTTTTGATGCGTTAAGAGCACACACGATTAATAGATCAACAGATTGATCGATAATTTTGTGAGACTAAAACAGAAAGAAACCAAATATTAACAAATAATGTGAAAACAAGATAGATCAAACACAATCTAATTTAAACCGAGATTTCTGTACATTTAAATTGCATCAGAAATCTATGGGGAAGAGGAGGAAAACAATAACCTTGCTTGGACGACATGGCTGAATATAAGGATTAAGATTAGACCTGAAACTTTAGGAGAAGAGAAATAACTTTTCCTCTAATCCCCCAAAACACAAGAAAATATCTCTGTTTCTTCGAGTTTAGATATTTGCTTCTTGTTTTGCGCCATCATATATATAGTGGTAGATAATCCACACGATCACTCCGCGCCACAAATGGAAATCCCACGTGGACCGCCCAATTTGAGACTTTTAATGACAATGTTGTGTATTCAAATTTAATTCGTAGAGAAAAAAGCAATCCAATTAGGCATGTTAAATAGGGTTTTAAAACCCAGCCCTTAATAAATCCTTTGAAGTCCAACCCTATTCAAACCCTAACCTTCTATAAGCCCTTCATGTTATATAAAGTCCTAAACCCTATACAAACCCTATATAAACCCTTTACTAACCAAACAAGTCTTATTTTTTGTTTTTAAATGAAACCATGTTTTAATTACAAGAGCTACTATAAATCAAAGATCTGTAATCCATAAATACAATATCCAAACATATTTAGAACAACATATTTTTAAAACCATAAATCAACATAAAACATAATTATGAGAAATGATTAAATATGCAATTGCGCCAGCTTTGTTAGTTAAATATGTCTTGCATATGGTATATAACAATGTTTGTTACTTGTTAGCAATCATGGTTATCGTGAATGCATCCAAAATAACTTAATGCAAAAGCCATTTATAAACTTCCACATAAATTCCAGGCCAAATAACAGCTTCATCGTCAATGTTTTCGAAAATGTTTACAGAGTTCGGAAACTACAAATAAAAGTCTTAAAACAGAGCAAGACCTGTAAGAAAAACAGATATAATGATGTTAACTAAGTTATCGTTTCTATGCGCTGCAAATTTTGAAAAGATATAAGAAATTCAGAACTAACAAAAAACTAACATAAACGTATGACATATAAACAATTAATACAGAAATGAAGTACCGAAAAATTTATAAAATTACTACTTATACAGAAATGAAACATATTTCTTATTTTTTTCTTTCTTTTTCTGTCAATCGCAAAACACACATTCACTTAACCAATTTGCGACCAAAATCTAACTTAATCCATCATACCCATCATTTTGAAAGGACAATGTTTGATATTTCTATAGTCCAATACTGATTCAAAGCTAACCAACCTAAAGCAATCTCTGTGAATCTGATCAAGCTAAACATAAGAGCTAATGAGAGAGGGAGGGAGAGATCTAACCAGAGAAGAACAACGGAAGGAAGAAGCAAAGATGAGAGTGTGAGAGTTTGAATAGAATCAGATTTCTCTATAGATCATGAAGAATTGATGAGGGAGCACGAGACCACCATTAATGGATTCAAGTGTTCATGGAAATGATTATAAGATCTGATGAAGAAGATGATAACGAAAAGAAGATCCTTTAAGAGAAAAAGGGTCGGGATATTTTTTTTTTGGGTTAAGATCAGATCTCAAAAACGGTAATGTTTACAAAACAGAAGTTAAAAAAAAAAACAAATCAGGGCCAACTCTATTTAAGCCCTTGTGTTTGTGTTTTGAAACCTGGCCCTTTATAAGCCCTAAAACATTACAGCAAAAAACAGGGTCAAGGGACAACATAAATAAAAATGGGCCAGGGCTAACCCTATAAATTTAACCCTTTTTAAAATCTCTAAATCCAATGTATGTCTTCGGATTGGTGATAAAATTTCTTAAACCTCTACATACATAAAGATGTCTGGATAGACTAAAACATCACATCTCATAATCTTTCAAAGAAGTAAAACATTCCAAGTAACAATTAGATTCACATAACATTCAAACTATATAATATTTCAAGTAACAATGAGAGAGGTCACATATGATCAGTTTTTTTCCTTTTTACTTTTTCCTTTCAGTTTACCAGGCTCACCTTGCTTCCATCACCGTGATGGTAACTTTATCCACCGAAACATTTTTCGGTTCTGGTGGCTCAACCTCTATCTCCGGTGAGCTTCTCCGGGGACCATCATAGAAAGCAGGTTCTTTAGGCAAAGAAAGAGCATTGTTTCCTTCACCATAAATCATCGACACAACGGCTAACGTAGTTGGTCTATCATCTGCGTTTTCTTGTACACACAACAGAGCAACTTGAACGCATCTCAACACTTGAGGGTTCTCAACTGCAGAATCTCCCAACGACGGATCTATCACCTCGCGAATTCGGTTCTCTTTAAACAGATTCCACGCCTGAAAAAAAAAACAGAGTTTCAGAGATCCAATCAGTAAGCAAACAATTAAGCTGAAAATGTTAACAAATGACAAGTTTAGCTTTTACATGAACAATGAGATTTATAGGTCCTTCCAAGTCATAGTGGAAGCTATTGTTCTTCCTTCCACAGATTATCTCTAGCATTAAAACCCCAAAGCTAAACACATCTGATTTTGCAGAGTATAGTCCTTCTCTGAAGTACTCCGGAGACATATAGCCACTATATAATAATTAGTTAATTACACATCAACACAAAAGAGTTAATCAACAACTGAAGCCTATGACTGATTAGAGAATCATTGTTTCTGGTCACTCTTTAACTTACAATGTGCCAGCAACTCTTTTCGTGTTGGCTTTGGATTCTTGTGCTCCAAATATCCGAGCCATACCAAAATCAGATATTTTTGGATTCATATCCTCGTCTAGCAAAATGTTTCCGGCTTTGATGTCTCTATGTATCACTTTCAATCTTGAGTACTTGTGAAGGTATAAAAGCCCTTGAATTATACCTTCCATGATCATGAACCGCAACGTCCAATCCAAAATGTTTTTCCTCAAGGGATCTACACAGATTTGGAGAAATTATTTTTCAGATTATTTTCTATATATTCTTTAGCTTTTTAAAGAAAGCTCACCAAAGAGAAAGTAGTCAAGGCTTTTGTTGGGCATGTATTCGTAAATCAGCATTTTCTCATTTTTCTCAATGCAGCATCCTAGCAACTGAACAAGATTTGTGTGTTGAAGTTTAGCAATAAGCATAGCTTCGTTCTTGAACTCCACTAATCCTTGTCCAGATGATAATGAAAGTCTCTTGATAGCCACTTCTTCTCCATCTATTAATCTCCCCTTCAAGAGAGTAGCAGAAACATTAAAATCTGCTTTAAGTTAATATCAGAATATGAAGAATCTTTCATACCTTGTATACAGGACCAAAACCTCCTTCACCGAGCTTATTTGCATCAGAGAAGTAATCTGTTGCCAAGGCTACACTTTCAAAGCTAAAAATCTGAAGCTCATTATTATTCTTCCTTTCACTTCTCTTGCCTCGTCGTCTCCTACCAATTCCCAGTTCACGCAGTAGCATTTCATGATCTATTGTTGAACCAACCCTCATTTCTGGAAGCCTCCTCTGTATGCAACCAATCACTAGCAAAAAAATCACAAACACACTTCTTCATTCAACATGGACATTTTTCATATATATAAAAGGTTTTTTTTTTCAGCTGAGCCTTACTTTGTGGAATGACTTTTCCCCATAAAAAGTAGAACATTCCTCGGAATATACCACTTACTGGATTCATCAAACACAAACGAAGAAAAAAGTGATGAACTTGTTAGTAATTAAGAGAACACCACTGAGAAGAAAATGTTTCTGATACAAAAAGAAATTTACCCGTTACGTTAAATTTCTTCAAAACAATATAAATGATCAACCAAGTCGTTGGTATCACTAGGAATAGTGATGCCACAACAACTAGCCAACTCCTGTTTTCCAGCTGAGCCTTTTCATTCTCTAGGACTCCGTATACCACAACTCCTGTTTTCCATAAAAACTTAAGTCCAACTAGAATTTGCTGCAGTTAATTAAATAAAAGGCAGATAATATATATATATATATATATATATATATATATATCCACAGCTTCTGTACCTTTTACCCGAATATATACAGTTCTAGGACTATGAGAAGACGACTTTTTGTTTGTAGGATCAATACTCCAGATTTCGCAGCCCGTTCCATCCAGATTGGTTGAAGCATAGGCAAGACAAGAAGAGTTTTGCATACATATAGCATGGCAATCAGCTGAACTAAACCTTCCAGCAGTAGTCTCATTAAATAAAAAACCATTGCCTGAGAAGGCTGATACTGTCTCTCTGAAATAAATCCTATACCTATCTGAATGTGAATCATCCGAGACTATACAACCTGCGCCGTGCAAACAATTCCTTTCCGAGTTACATTCATCCCTCCTATCTTCACTCAAAGTGAAAGGAGAACAACGAACATGCATTTGCTCTCTCTCAAACTTGTTAATATACAAAATACCCTCTTGGTTTATCTTTACTGTGGGAAAATATGCTCCGGCATAATTCTCATCACTTGAATACATAAAATAGTGTTCACTCTCGGTTGAAACCAAGGAAAAAACGAAACCGTAGTTGTTTAGTTCCTCCAAGAAAAATCTACCCTTAAACCAGAGCCCACTTGCCCAATACATGTCTCCACGCCACAAGATGGTCAAACGGTTTGTAATATTAGCATCCATACCAAAGACAAAAGATCCAGAAGCAGGTAAAGTATCACCTAGCCATGATCTCAGTTCCCATCTCTTCCCGGTCTTGACATTGAAACCTAGTTTCATCCCAGGAAGAAGAGTATCTGTCGGATAATCAAAACTTTGCCACAAAATCCTCCTCACCGTTCCATTAGATTCCATCTCCTGAAGCTGAAGGTTTCCAGAATCCAACAGCTTAAGAGTTGTGTTTCCTCTTGTTTCTATAGAGCTTAGCTCAAGCAGGCTTGATGCAGCTTTTAAAATCCTCAATCTGCCAAGAGAGTCAACTGTGAGGCTTCCAGAGCGTTCCGAGATTGGATTGTTACGGTTAGCGATCCAGACAGCTCTGTCTTGGATATCACCATACATCTTTTTACCGCCGTTAAGATACAAACTGTTGTACCAAATTCCAAGGTAGCAGTTGGTTGAATTCTCAAAGTTGAAAAACTTGAGTTTGAAGATATTGAAAGCCGAAACGAGCTCTTGCCCATCTTTCAAGTATTGACCCTGAAGTAGCGTATCTGTTTCGCAGCATGATTGTCCTAACAAGAGTGATAGAGTAAAAAGAGTTAGAAAGATGCCATTTGACCACATAGTTTCAGAAAATCTGAAAAGAGTTGGGATAGTTTGGGTAGAGATATATCAAAAGTGGTTGTCAATACATTTTTCGTTTATGGTCAAGTCTAAACTCAGAAGTCCAAGTCTACACTGAAGACAAATTTGAAGTCTGTCCGTTGAACTTTCCACACAACAAAAAAAATTAGTAAGAAAATGATGCTGACAATGACCACAAATTTGAAGTTGACTCCTTCTTCCCAAAATTACCACAAACCATTGTACTGCAACAACTTTTTTTTTGGTCTTATGAAACACCTTATGATTATCAGGAGAATTTTTAAACGTTTCTCATCAGATCCCAGACTCAAAAGAGCACAGAACTTGGAACATAAGAGAAGGCTACACTAAGCTCGTTGTATGCTACATCACGAGTGTGTATTATAAGAAATCTAAACAACGAGCTTAGTGTAGTTTTCAGTGACACATAACAATAAGCCTTCGCAGTTGTATACCTTAGTGATGACGAGATTATCTGAAACGTTTAAGCTAATAAGATTAGCTATAGTTCTTATAGATGGATCAGAGCTGTTGAGAATTCCATTGACATTGACGCTCATTAGATAAAGACTACAATTTAGCAACACCATTTCCAGAAACCCTTCTCCTGTTGCTGCTGGTTGAGCAAGGCGCTTCTTTGTAAAGCTACCATCTTTGAGTAAAGTGTTCCACTTTTTTGCAAGTAAAATCGAACTCTTCTCAGAGATGTTACCGGAATCCTAGAGGGAAACTCCTCTACTAAATCCGTTCGAAGATTCGACATCGTCTTCTTGTCAACGAGGATCGATTGAATAGAAAATTAGGGCTTTTACTTTTACCAATTGCGGAACAGAAAGAAAGAAAGAAAATATGAAGCTGGGCCAATAATGGGCTTCAGAACCTACTTAGGCTTAAATTTGGATTTTTTTTTCTCTCTAAAACCAAAACCTATACGAACAAAAAAACCGACCGAACATAACATTTGATTTTTTTTGCTGATGCGACGACATTAAATACGAGGGTTTAGGTATTATCCTACCGTTTGTATCTCTTTTATCTTTATGTGTCGTCCTATTAATCAATACCCTAATTAACGGATTTCGATGTGTCTTTGTTTTGATGTAGTTGGTTCTCTCTGAACTAGTGTGCAAACACTTTTAAAGACCTAATTGGTTTCCCATATCGTAACTGAAGATGGTATAATTAAGAAACCATTTGTAAAAAAAAAAAAAACGAATATATGTCCGAGTTTATCTGAATCGTTTAGGCTAATAAGATTAGCTATATATATATATATATATATATATATATATATGTACTTCTTATGGATGGATCAGGGTCGTTGAGAATTCTATGGAGATTGATGCTCATTAGATAAAGACTACACTTTAGCATCACCATCGTTGGAAGATTGGACATCGTAATCATTGTTTTTCTTCAAGTTTCACCCTAGACGTTAGGGTTTTAAATATATATATATATATATATATATATATATATATGTTTGGTTTTTCACCATTACCAAATCTTTTCATTCACTGTATATGGTATTTGACAAACTTCTTTCCTGGTCATTAACATTTTCCATCTGGCACAAATGAGAAAACCATAAACGATCTACAAAGTAAATGTCTCAACTATCACGATGATATTTTTGTTATGTCTTTTAATCAATTGAAATTAGTTTAAACCTCTCTTTTAAAAAAATGATTTGATTCCAAAAAATATGTCACTGTAGAGTGCACGAAACAACAAAATGGTACTTCAATAACAAAGCAAAAATTGGGACAACTAAGACTTTTTAATCAGATCTCAAAAACGTGTGTCAGCCCAATCAAATGAAATACTTTGTTTTGTTTTGTAAAGTCAACGGTAGTTTTATAGAGTATAGAATAATATATCTCACTAAGCATCTCTAATCTACTTCTATATTTGTCTCTAAATTTTATTATATAGTAGTTTTGCTTTAATCTAACTTTATATCTCAATTAAATATACTTTTATATTTTTTTCTAAATTTTATTATATATTGGTTTTACTCTAATCTAACTTTGTATTTCAACGTAAAATTAAATAGAATAACTTTATTCATTTCTTTATATATAAAATAACTTTATTTTTTATTTTTTATTTTACATTACAATTACTCAAAAATAAAGTAATAAAATAGAGTAATTGAAGACGGTCTAACATAATTCAATTGTTGTTTCAGATATCATGCAGGAATCCACATGTCGAAGTTAATGCAACCTGTTAATCAATTAATTCCTTTTAAAGAGGACTTTGCTTCCACAGCTTAAGCAGATCGGTAAAATAACTGATGCTTTTATTTCTTCAGAAATAAGAATAGATTTGATTATTTGAAATTTTGAATACGTATAAATAAAGACACTTAGATGATACTATCTCTCGGTTTTCAATATTATAGATCCGATTTTGATCACTATGTATTGCATGATCAACATTTATATGTATATTACTTTTTTATCAATTTTGAAAAATTTGAAGTCCTGTCCGTTAAATTTTCCAAGCTACAACTGCTACACAAATAAACTAGCAAGAAAATGATGCTAAAAATGACCACAAGTTTGAAGTTGACTTATTCTTCCCAAAATTACCAAAAACCAGATATACAACAGACCCAGAAACCATTGTGCTGCAGCAACCTCTTTTTTTTTTTTTTTTTCCTTTTACGCATATCAGGAGAATAAAAATACCCAAGTAGGACATAAAAGGGACACCTGAGAAACAAAAAGCCAATTATATTGCTTCAAGGAAGGGGGGGTATGGTTTTTGGTTTTTGATTTTCCAAAAACTAGTTAATGATCCAATCAAAATTATGTGGAAAATGGTTTTTCTAAAAATAGAAAATCTACATTCTAAGAATTTTTGCAAATTTCTAAACAAAAACCAAAAATTTTGTTTAGAAAATTTGTTTCATTTTTTTGCAAAATTCATAAACCAAAATTTAAAAGCTAAAATCTAAAAACCAAAATCTATAATCTAAAAACCACTTTAAAACTCTTAAACATTCATGGCCAAAGTTTTGATTTTTTCATAAAGACAAAAAGTCTTTTATCATACTCATAAAATGCCAAATCTAGTTGGCAAAGAATAAATATAGTTCCCAATCTTAAAACCAAAAAAAAACAAAATATATATATATATATATATATATAATTCCCAATCATTTTGTCAAAAAGAAAAAAAATATATATCCAAAAGCTTCTTGTATTGATTGAATGGGAAAATAGGTCGGAGCACTAAATAATAACTAATTTTCCTTGTCAGTAGACAATTTTCTTAGTTTAATTATAGGAAAGAATACAATAATCAGACTAAGTTTGTAACATGTATCTGGTTAGAAAGACTCAAGGAAACTCAGTATTTAAACGGTATGGCCAAGAGAAAATGAAACAAAGCATAGCTGGTTGAGTGATGATGCTACCGAGTGCAGAACACTTTCCGGTTTGTGTACTTGCTCAAGTGACCGCATAGGGCTGTACGTCTTCGCTTCCGTCTTATAAAGCTAAATTACTGAGACAAATCATTCGGAACAAAATCAATATTTTATATATATTTTTAATTAAACAGAGAAATATATTAAAAGTTATAACAAATTAAATTTAGTGGTTTATTTAGTTTTATAAATAATAAAATAAGATTAGCTAGAGTTCATAAACTAAAATTTATATTTTTAATAATAAAAATTTAAATATGTGTGAAAATATTTAAAACAACATTTATTTTAAAACAAATAGAGTATATAATATAGAGGATAATACTTTTAGCAACATTTATAGAATCCACCAACTATTAAAGAATAGTTGTAAGCAAGAACGTAAGCATCACACGTGTTCTACATGGTTCTTGGTCACACCAAACAGATAAATACATATTTTTACAGCTTTATTTTAAAATTCTTGCGTATAGCATGGGGAATTTAAACTAATATCATGCTATGACTTTTTTTTAACCAAAGTCTTATACTCTGCTCTGCGGACTATAAAACATAAGTATGCATGTAGGCATAACATGTACCTTCGCTAGTAAAATATATTTCTCTACTGAAGATATAGGAGCTAATAATATCCATGGCGATATCTCATGTCCAGTCTTTGCTTTTTCTTCTTGTGTCATTCTTTGTCTTACCAGGTTTATGTCAAACCAGATTCCAAATCTGCGATAAAGTTAGTAAGTATCGATTTGTTAATTAATTTTCTATTTTATGTGTTTATATACAAAGATACTTTGGTTTGTACAAGTTAAAGAAAAAGAAAAACAGTACGTAACGTATAATTAATTTTTCTTTATGTAGCTAGTCTTACGAATCCCATTAAGGTAAGTGAGGTGAAGATCTCTCCAGACCCGATTAAGCGTAGCCGTGCCGATGATGCAAATATTACGATAACCGGTGTTACAAGTAATAAATTCCCATATAGCTGTGTTTTTGGGATGATTTTCAAGTTAACTTTTCCAATATATTTGTTTTCTTGATAAAAGTTTTGGTATGAACAGGCGAAGAGATCCCTGATGATATAAATGTAGAGTTCGTCTTTTCGGTATTGAGGATAGCATACTCTACAAAAAAATACAACCTCTGTGATATAACGGCATGTCCTGTTAAACCTGGTCCATTGGTTCTTACTCTTCATAACTTTCTCGGCGAGCGTGAGAGGAAAGCAGTAAGTTTCTTTACCATCAACACTAATTTGAGACAAACTCCCATATAATTAATTGCTGCATTTCAGACCTCATTTAGTTGGAATTTCTGATGATCTAATGGGGTTTTTTTTTTTTTTTTAAATACCTTAGTTTTCATTTACTGCTGTTGTAAGCATCTTCAAGAAGCTTGATCAAGTGCGTAAAGAGCAAAAGATGTGTATCGCATTCACTGTTCAAATCAGAGGTGTGTCTCTGCTTAGTCAAGTTACCGAGTACTAAAACTATTTTCTGCCATGATCTCTTCGTTGCTTCTTTGTATAATAGCTAGGGTAATCCTACTGTTTTGTATGTTTCTTATCTTTCTGTATCGTCCAATTAATAAAAAGGGTTAATTAATATTGGCGGAACTGTGCAAGTAAAGACAAGAAAAGTTTTTTTTTTAAAAAGAAAGAAAAAAAATACTTTGAATATAGCAGTCATATGAACTTAATTAATTTCCCACCTGCTCCACTATAAGTAAAAATCCATTACGAAGGCGATACTATATCTAAAATAGTAACCAAAGCCCTAACAAAACCACAGCCCAAACAATCCCAAATAGATTTGTCTTTGTTTTCATTTGGTTGGTTCTCTCTGTATTAGTGTTCAAACACCTGGCCCTTGGTGCTTACTTTACGTAACATACTCACTAGGCGTGAGAGACAAGAATTGGGAGGAAGCTTTTCTTTACGATCATTGCCATTAACTCTAATTTGAGATGACTTCCATATAATTAGTTGCTGTATTTCAAACCTCGATTTGGTTGGAATTTCTGATGATTTAACGAGAATATATATATATATATATATATATATATATTTTTTTTCCTTTTGAATACCTTAGCGGGAATTTATAATTTTAGTAGCCAACTAGCCATCTCCAAGACCCCGGCCGAAGACACAATGAACGAAATGATGTGTATCGTCAAGTGAAACTACTGTATATATGTTTTACTATGAGTCTCTCTCGTTACTCCTTGTCCTTTGTATGGTAATCCTACCGTTACGGTTGTATCCTTTTGATCTTTCTATGTCGTCCAACTAATAAACTAGGGTTAAGAAATACCCTTAACAGTTTTCGATTTGTCTTTGTTTTCTCTGTACTGGTGCTCGAACACTTTTAAGGGCGTAATTGGTTTACAATATTGGAACCGAAGATGATATATGTAACCGTTTTTGTTTAAATTTTTAAAACGATTTGTGCCTTTGTGAGCAGTCGACTTTACAAACTACAAAATCTATATTCCAGATTTCACAGCCCATATATACACCATCTATATCGGCGATTTGGTGGTAAAGACAAGTAAAGTTTTTAAAACACTTAACATAGCAGTCGTATAGACGTAACTTCCTACCCATATACTAAATCCATTGGAAGATTGGACATCGTCGTCATTGTCAACGAGGAACGACGGAATATAAATTATAGGGTTAAAAAAATAAAAATAAACATATAGGTTTTTTTTTTCTTGCTTAAATATAAGGGTTTTGAATTTCAAATTTGTGCAATCTTATAAATAGAGAAACAATTTAGATTAATTCTACCCGACTTTTACAAACTCTTTACTTTTCGCTCTATGGAGTACAATTTAAACATTTAAATTTTTTTCCTTTTTCTATGTGGTTAGTTTCAAACTTTCAATGAAGATGTAGAAAGTAACAGAACATGAAGCTGAGCCAATAATAGGCTTCAGAACCTACTCAGGCATCATTTATTTATATTTTTGGATTTTTGTTTTCTCCTAACATACCAGATTCCCCCCCCCCCCCCCCCCCCCCCAAAAAAAAGAATTTATCAACCAAGACAATTCGAACCGAATGAACAAAAACAAAACCGAGTCAGATGATCTGAAAACCACCTTTAATTTTAAGTATCGACACAGTTTGCACACAAAAAAGGAAAAAAGAAAGGTATCGACACAGTGTGATGTGTGTAGCTCTTGGGTCATAGACCCCCTTTTGTGTATGGATTACAGTCATAGATTATGTTTCAATCCCAAGAAATGTGTAGTAAGATAAAGAAAATGATATGCTTATCTTATCAATCCCTTAAGCGCTATATGAAGAAGTGTTTAATATTGCTACATTTGTAATCATAGAAATTATAAGTTTATAACTATGCTTCTTGTTTTTTTCTTTCTTTTTTGGCCGTTATACGATATAGATTAGTAACTATTAGCTCTTTTTCTCCCTCCATCTCTATATTCATGTAAAGTATTTAATTTCATGGTTGAGTGAATAATATTAAAAGTATTTTACAGACAGGTCCGTTATTCAAAGCAGAGCGCTGTGAATTCATAGAGCGGGGAAGACAAAATCTAATTTTTCGAAAAGACAACACCTAGCTCATCAAAGCGAATCATATAGAAGAAGAAGAGGAAAAAAAAGCATGCAATATACGTACCACAAGCCTACATTATCTCTTCTAAAATATTGTTTTTCGGATATCAGTGTCGAAGAACCACATGGCCTAAGTCAATGCAACCTGGCATACAAGTCCAATTTTAAATAACTGAACCTTTGATTTCCAAAGATATGTAACATATATATTAGAATTGATTTGGATATGTATAAATATGGGGATACTCATAAGTCATATAAGATACGATCTCTATACATTCCTTGAGAATCGGGATACTCAGGGTGAGATCGTGATCAATGCCAATGAAGCAGCCACGTCTGGATGTTTTTATTGTTTTGTTTTTTTTGTTTATAAAGGTTTTAACAGTTTGATGTTGCAGACTTGCAGTTTCACAATTTTGTTTTTGGAAGTTGCTTCACCACGGGATAAAATTGTGATATCCAAAATCGAAACTCGAAAAAGATGCAAAATGGTTTTATATTCTTTAAAAAGAATTTTTTTGGGTTTATTATCTGATTTTTTTTTCTTTTTCTTGAAGGTCGTCTTCTATCTGAAAACAAAATACTTGAACGATTTTTACGGTTTTATTTTATCAAAATGTGTTAGCTTTTAATAGAAAACATGAAAATCTTTTATAGGAAAATTACAAAATAACAATTTTACCTAAAATAACAAAATTTAAGGTCTTATTTAGAACACATATATTCTAACGATGTTAAAAAAGAAAAAACAAAAAAAAACCTCAAGACACTAGCGGCGTTAAACCCCAATATCATAATAACATATTCGTTTTTCTTCTTTCTAAATTTCTCTTTTACCTGACTCAAGATTTTCGCGTATAAAATACAAGGGATATTACTTTTAGCAAAAAAGATAGCATATTAAAGAGTAGGCATGCATGCATGTATGTAAGCATAACACGTGTTCTACATATCGTTCTTGCCTCTTGGTCAAACCAAACAGATAAAATACATTATTTCCAGCCATACTTTATGATTCTCGCGTATAACGTGGGAGATTAAAAATAATACATGAATATTATTTGAGCAAAATCTTACAGTGTACTGACTATAAAATAGAAGATATGCATGTAAGCATAGCACATACTACAACCTTCTCTCTGTCGAAGCAAACAGTAAAACATATTTCTCTAGTGAAGATCGAGGAGCTAGTATCCATGGCGATATCTAACGCCCAGCCTTTACTTCTTCTCCTTGTGTCACTCTTTATTTTACCTGCTTTGAGCCAAGCCAAAATCAATACCTGCGATGGTAAGTATCGATTTGTCAGTTAATATTTTTATTTTGTTTTGTGTTGATAAGAAAAAAGACAATTACTAATCTGGTTTGCAGAATTTAATTATAAAGAAAATAAAAACAATCATATTGATTTGTCTTAATGTTGTAGGTAGTCGTAATTATCCCATTAAGGTGAGTGATGTGAAGGTCTCTCCATACCCGGTTAAGCGTAGCCGTGCCGATCATGCAACTATTACGATAACCGGTGTTACAAGTAAGTAAATTTAGCTAATTGTTTTTTTAATTTGTTTTTGGGATGATTTTGTTTTCTTGAACAAAGTGTTGCTGTGAACAGGCGAAGAGATCCCTGATGATATAACTGTAGAGTTCCTCCTTACGGTGATGGGGATGCCGGCCTTTAAACCAAAAGAATATTCACTCTGTGATATAACTGCATGCCCTGTAACACCTGGCCCATTGGTGCTTACTTTACATAACATTCTTACTGAGAAAGAGAGAAAAGGAGTAAGTTTTTTTTTTTCTTTTTTACATGCATTACAAACATCATTTGGTTGGAATTTCTGATGATCTAATGAGTTTTGTTTTTTTTTTTTTTTTTTGGGTGGAATACCTTAGTTCAATTTTGCTGCTGTAGTACGCATCTACGAGAAGTTTGCAGAGCAAAATATGTGTATCATATTCCCTCTTAAGATCAGAGGTGTGTCTGTGCTTAGTCAAGTTGTCGAGTACTGAAACTATGTTCTCCTATGAGTCTCTAGCTCTCTCGTTACTTCTTGTATGCCAATCCTACCGTTTGTATCTTTCTTATCATTCTGTATCGTCCAATTAATAAAATAGGGTTATATAATATAATATATATACCCTTAACCGATTTCGAGTTGTCTTTGTTTTTCATTTGGTTTGTTCTCTCTGGGCTGGTATTCATACACTTTAAAAGACGTACTTGGTTTTCCATATGGATCAGAGCCAAAGACGATATATATATATATATGAACCCTTTTTGTTTCAGTTTCGAAAACGAATTTTGTCTTTGTTGGAATAGATTCGGTTTCAAAAAAGAAGATTATCAAAAATAAAGAAAACTCAAAAAAAAAGAAAAAAATATAAACAAATAAAATGGAAATTAAATTACAATAGAAATTAAATTATAATAGAAATTAAACAAAAAGAAAATCAACTAACAAAGAGAAAAAGCAAAAAAATAATCATGAAAAAAATGTAAACAAGAAAAAATGAAACTATTACAATAAAAATTAGTAATTTATTACTTGTGTTTAGAATTATAACTCTATAAATAGAATAATTTTGCTAGAGTTTTAAGATACACAGAAAAGAGAAAAAAAAAAGAGAATAATCAAAAAAAAAAAAAATAATAAAATAGAGGTTTAAGAAAAAAAGACAAATTTCATACTCAATTATCTAATATGGTATCAGAGCCAAGTTCCTGAGTGTTTGCAAAAATTTGTTTCGTGCAAAATCCGTGCAAAACTGATTTTCCTGCATAATCGTTTTGTGCAAAAACTGTGCAAAACTTATTTCCGCTGCAAAATCGTTCTGTGGAAAACCCAAGTTCCTGCAAAAGTTGAGTTCGTGAAAAGTTTTATTCGTGCGAATTCCAAGGTCACAAAATCAAAAAAGATGACAAAAGACATGCAAGGAACACTTACAATTCCAGTGTTTAATGGACAAAATTATGAGTTTTGGGCTACAAGGATAAAAACTACTTTAAAAATTCAAGGGCTATAGGAAGTTATCGACAAAGTAATATCACTTAAGCTAAAATTTAAAGATGATGGACTAGAGGAATGGAAAGAAACGGAGATGCAAGATATGAAAGCTCTACAACTGTTATAGATGGCTGTGACAGATCTGGTTCTCATGAAAGTAGTTTCTATTACTACATCCAAAGAAATATGGGAAAAGTTACAAGAAACATATCAAAATAATAAAAAAGCAAAACTTGTGAGGCTAAATTCTCTGAACAAAGAGTTTGAAGATTTGAAGATGAGAAAAAGAGAAAAGATTCGGGATTATACAGATAAAATACAAGAAATAGTGAACCATATGAGTGTACTAGGAGAAGAAAAAACAAGTCACCAGATTATCAGGAAGATATTAAATACAATGCCAAAGTCTTATGCTGGGTTAACAGCTTTAATGCAAGAAATATAAGATCTAAAGAGTATTACAGTTACAGATCTTGTTGGGTCACTAATCTCACATGAAGCAAAATACTTTCCAGATGATGAACCAATCGAAGGAGCATACTATGCAAGATTCAAATGAACACAATTGGGCCAGAGTTCAGATCAACAACAAAGAAAGAACAAGTGGTGCAATATATGCAAAAAGGAAAATCACAATGAAGAAGATTGCTATTTCAAAAAAGAAAATTCACCATGGTGTAGAATCTCCAAGAAGAATAATCATAGTGAAGTTGTTTGCTATTTCAAGAACAAGGAGGAAAAATCATATGCAAACAAACAGTTTCAAGGAGAGTGTTTTGTGTGTGGCAAATCTGGGCATTATGCAAAGTATTGCAAAAACAAATATGAAGATGAAGCATAATTTTGCCAAAGCCTTGAAGAAAAAAAAAAAAGATTTGGAGAATTGTCTTTCACTGCAACCGCCTATGATGCAAGTAAAATTTATGAGGAAAGAGCATATTTATTGACATTGGAGCAACATGTCATATGATTAGAGATGAGATATTTTTCACAAGATTGGATAGAACATACAAAGTCCAAATCAAATTTGGATGTGGAGTTGTTCTTACAAGTACAGGAAAAGGAGATATTAGCATGGAGATACCCAAAGGAAAAGTTACAATCAAGGATGTTCTACTAATTTCAGGACTAGATAAAAACTTGCTGAATATGCCACAACTATTGAGTACAAGTCATAAAGTTATATTCGATGAAAACACTTGTACGATCATGGATAAAACTTGGAAGAAACTACTAAAGGTAAAATAAGAGAAAAAGAATTTCATTATCAGATGGGAGATATTAGAAAAAAATTAAGAGAGATAAAAGAAAAGAAGACAAAACCACAAAAGATAAAGGATACAAGATCAGAGTCAACTATAAAATTTCCAATAAAAGAAGTTTGCTATACAGCAATGAAGATCAAAGAGGAAAAGACTACAAAGGATGAAGACGAAAAAATTTCGTTTAAGAGAGAGAAAATGAAAAATACAGAAAACAAATCTAGAGAAAGTGTTGGAATAGATTCAGTTTCTGAACAAGAAAAAAGATTATCAAGAATAAAGGAAACTCAAAAAAAAATAAAAGAAGAGAAAAATGTAAACAAGCAAATTGGAAATTAAGCTATAATAAAAATTAAGCAAAAAAAAAATCAACTAACAAAGAAGAAAAACAAAAAGATAATCATAAAAAAAGATAAACAAGAAGAAAATAAACTATTACAATAGGAATTAGTAATTTACTATTTGTGTTTGGAATCATAACTTTATAAATAGGATATTTTTGCTAGAGTTTTAAGATATACAAAAAAAGAAGAAAAGAATAATCAAAAGGGAAAAAGGTTTAACAAAAAGAAAAAATTTTTAAAAAAAAAAAATTTCATATTCAGTTATCCAACATTTAGACGGATATATATTTGTTATGAGCAGACAAAATCAGTATTTGTAGCCCATTCCATTCTATCTTGGCTTTTCTGTGGAAGCATAGGCAAAGACAACCCACAAAAGTATAAACCAAAGACCCAACAATAGCTCAGCTTAGAAAATCCCAGATAATGTCGGATGCGTCAATAACGAACACTGAAATTTTGCCTGGTAGCAACCATATTCAAGTACTTGCATCTCCTGTCAAAAAAATCCCACAAGCCATATCCATTAGTCTACATAAGGACTACATCTGAACAATACATACAGGTTAGAACCTAATTTTATATTTCATAACTATGACAAATTGATAATGCAGGTTCTTGCCAGTTGCCACAAGCTACGCTTCATCCAGCTCAAGACACTTCAACAATAAGAACTGTCCTGTTTTGGTTTCAACAAAACAAGTGTGTTACTTTTGTTTACGTTAAATATTAGCAGTAGGGTCCTGACTCCCGACTCCTGAGATATAAATTTGAAAGGAATCGAATGATAAAACTCTTCAATTTTGATCCCATCTATTTTTAAATTTTCAACAATTTTTTTAAGGAAAAAGTCCATTCAACTATAATCGGTTAATAGATTTGACATTTTATAAATAATTTCCTTCTATGGTAATGGAATGTTGTTTTGAATTAAACAACGAGGGGTTTATATTTATTATAAAAACAACAGAAATTTTAATGAATTAACAACATGTAAAAATCTAGAATTGAATTGTAAGTTGTAACTATCAGGATTCAGGGTGATATTTTTGTCGCTTCTTTTTATTTTAAATGAAATTAGCTTAAACAATTCTTATTATAAATGAATTGATATTTCAAAAACCTACTTTTTAAAAATGCAGTAAATAAAATTTATATTAAATTTAATAAATAAATCAAATAATGGAAGAATTTAAAAAAAAATTATTCGGATCCCATTAACCTTAATAGATTACAGAGTTCAGAAGAAACTAGTACAACCGAAGCGACCACAAAATCAAGTAAATATCTACTACAGCTAAGTGATGATTACACACCTGTATATTCTTGTTTCTTTTGCATGGGCACCTGTTTTAACATTGGCTTCCTTTTCTATGATCTTGAATTAAAAGTCATTGCCAACCACAACTTTGATGATCTCTCTTGATGACCCAAGCGCTTAAAAAGCGTTTGTACTACACCAACCCATCCGAATGTAACTTTTTTTTTGTTTTAATTGTAAACTAAATATAATTAGCCTATATCGTCTCTATGAAAATAAATAGTAATAATTAAGTGTTGCCCAAAAAAAAAAAAAAAACTAGAGTTATTGTTTCGGAAATTATGCTCGAACCACATGGCGGCCATAGTAAGAGTAGGCATGCATGTAAGTATAACACGTGTTCTACATACTTCTTGGTCAAACCAAACAGATAACATACACCTTTCTAAAGCCATATTTTAAGATTCTCGCACATAACGTGGGAAATTAAAAATAATGAAGGGATAGTATTTTAGCAAAAATCTTATAGTAATTTTCCGGCTATAAAAGAAAAGGTACACATGGAAGCATAACACAGACTAGCTTCAACCTTCTTAGTCAAAGCAAGCAATACAATATATTTCTCTAGTATATATCCATGGCGATATCTCACGCCCAAATTTTGCTTCTTCTCCTTGTGTCACTTTTATTCTTACCTGCTTTGTGCGTCACCAAATTCAAAACCTGCGACAACTTTTGTAAGTGTTTTTTTGTTGTGTTGATAAAAAAAGACAATTACTTTGACTTGTGTGGAAATTAATTAAAGAGAAAAAAAACCACATTAAGGTGTTCATATCATTTTATTTTTCTTTTGTAGCTGGTCGTAAGTATCCGGTTAAGGTAAGTGCTGTAGAGATCTCTCCAGATCCGGTTAAGCGTAGCGGTAATGCAAATGTTACGATAACCGGTTTTACAAGTAAGTAAATTACCCTTTTAGTTTTAGCTCTTATTTAAGTGTTTTCCCGCAATTTTAAAGTTAACTTTTCCAATATATTTTCTTGAAAAAAATCTTGATATGAACAGGCAAAGAAATCCCTGATGGAGTAACTGTAAATCTCAACCTTTTTATGACCATGTTTCTGGTCTCTACAAAAAGTTACTCCCTCTGTGATATAACGGCATGTCCTGTTGCACCTGGTCCGATTGTGCTTACTTTTTCTAACATATTCACTCCGCTCGAAAAAGATAAAGCAGTAAGTTTTTAATATTAACTCTAGTTAGTAATGAATTCTATAATCTCTCCATTTCAAACCTCGACTTGGTTTTTTTTTTTATGATCTAACAAGACTGTTTTTTTGTTTTGTTTTTTTTCAATACCGTAGATGAAGTACAATGTTAGAATAATCATCGTCAACAAGCCTCTGAAAGAATCAATGATGTGCATTGGGTTTACCTGTAAAATTAGAGGCTATGCGTCTCTGCTTAGTCAAGTTATCGGGTGAAAAAACTATTTATGTTTCAAATCTTTTTTTTATAGCACTCTCGTTACTTTTGTATGGTATAATCCTACAATTTGTATCCTTCAGTACTTTCTATGTCGTCCATCAGATAAATAAGGGTTAATATAGAGATACCCTTTTAACAAAAATAATAATATAGAGATATCCTTAACCGATTTCGGTTTATTTTGTTATCTCTCTCAATCCATGCTCAAACACCTTCAAAATTAAAAAAAAAAAAAAAGAAAAAAGAAAAAAAGTGATGTTTTCGATAACGGAACTGAACCGGCCTACATATGAAATCAGTTTTGTTTAATTTAAGAAATATTTGTCCCTTTGACAAATATAGATAGTCCTGAGGAAATTTTGTTAGTGTTAGTATTTCACGTTCCGTCCACATTGGTGGAAGCTATGCAAGACGAACAGTTTTGGAGTCCTTTAACACTATAGCAATCGTATATAACTTAATTTCCCACCAATTTCACTAAGTATCAAACACACACAACACTACATGAAGAATGATATATTGTATTTTCCAAAGCATAACCAATTAATGCCCGAACAATAGGTCGGTATGCTGCAAGATTCAAATAGAAGCGATAAAAAAACAAAACCAACGGAAACATATAATCTGTATCAGCATGAAAACATAAGGTATCGACTCAGAGTGAAGTGATATAACTCTAACTGGGTCATATGTAGACCCCTTTTGTGTATGGATCTACTTATTATAATTTTGACCTCTCACATCTGTCATTACATAAAAGGAAATTTAAATCAGCTAGAGACACCGAAACTATTGAACCAAATGTCCGCCTATAATTAAGGATCACAACATGTCAACATGTGCTAGTTAAAGTCTTAAGATGGCTTGTTTTGTGATGAAGTTTCTATGATTTACATTGTGATAAGTGTTTTTAGTTGCTTTTAAAAGTGACAAGTGATTTTACAAGACTTATACTGTTTTCTTTTTCAATTATCTAAAAGACTAAAAGACATTTATAAAGGAAAAAAAAACAGATCTTAAAAGGAGTTTTATATGCTCCCTAAGAAATATACCAAGGCATGTAATATGGATTTTGATTTTCAATTTCCCCGAATTGTTTAAAAACAAAAACCCAACTGTTAAAGAGTACCACATGCATCATGCATGTAAGCATAACACGTGTTCTACATACATGGTTTTTGGTCAAACCAAACAGATAAATAGAGTTTTTTTACAGCCAATATTTTAAGATCTCGCGTATAGCGTGGGAAATTTAAAATAATATAGGGATATTACTTATACCTAAATCTTATACTCTGCCGAGTATAAAATAGAAGGTACGCTGTAAGCATAGCACATACAACAATTCATTTCTCAAGTGAAGATTGAGGAGCTAGTATCCATGGCGATATCTCGCGCCCAGCTTTTGCTTCTTCTCTTTGTGTCACTCTTGTTTTTACCAGCTTTGTGCGAAACCGAATCCGGCCCCACAAAATTCTACAAGTGCATTTGTAAGTATCAATTTATGAACTATTTTTTTTGTTTTATTGTGTTGATAAAAAAAGGCAACTACGTTGATTTGTGGAAGTTAAAGAAAAAGAATCTGTGTACGTATCATTTATTTCTATTTATGTAGCTGGTGATAAGTATCCCGTTACGGTCAGTGATGTGAATATTTCTCCAAACCCGGTTACGCGTGGCGATGATGCAACCATTACCATAACCGGTGTTACAAGTAAGTAATTTTTTTTATTAAATATATATAGAGCTTGGTTTTTTCGTTTTTTTTTTTGGGGATGATTATTCAAGATATATTTGTTTCTTGACAAGATTAAGTCTTTGGTGTGAACAGGCAAAGACATATCTGATGGAAAAACAGTAGAGGTCACTGTTATGGCGCACGGATGGGAAATCTCTAAAGAAAAATACCCTATCTGTGATATAACGACATGCCCTGTTACACATGGCCCATTGGTGCTTACTATACCTAACATACACACTGATTCTAAGCATAAAAGAGTAAGTGTTTTTTTCTTACGCTGGTTATATTACTTTAAGACGAGTTCAATATGTAGTCGCTGCATTTCAAACCTCATTTGGTTGGAATTTTTGATGATCTAATGAGATTGTTCTTTTCTTTTGAATACCTTAGTGGAAATATTTTGCCATGGTAGTCATCCCCGGAGAGCATCATGAGAAAATTATGTGTATCAGATTCCCTATTCCGGTCAGAAGTGTGTCTCTGCTTAGTCAAGCTACCGAAACAAACTTCGTTTTTCCATGAGTCTCTTGTTACTGATCCTTATATGGTAATCCTACCGTTTGTATCTTTCGGTAGCGTCCAATTAATAAAAAGAGTTATATATATCATATAATATATATACGTACCCTTAACCGATTTGGATTTAATCTTTGTTTTCATTTGGTTTGTTCTCTCTGAACTGGTGTTCAAACACTTCTAAAGACCTAAATTGGTTTTCCATATCCTTGCCTATGCTTCCACACTATTCCGCACCAATACAGATGTATGTCATAAAATGAACAATCTACTCACTGCATACCTACTAAAGAATTTTGTGAAACCTGACTAATGTAAAAAAACCAAAACGGCAATATATTATACGCCAATTTAATTAACATGCATGGACGATAGCCATTTTATGCAGATCTCTAGTGATTAATATTTTTAATTACTTTATAAGAGAAATATTTCATAACATGAAAGTACGATTAATTAAAGTATATGCATCACATTGCAAGAAGATTAGCAAGTTGTACAAACAATAATGATACTTTCAGATGTAATTAAACAAATCATTCATCACAATTCCTTAAGACGAGATTAGATCGTCGACATCAAATTATAAGATCGTTAAAACTACTTAATACTCACCAAAACATAACACCCAAAAAAATATCAGTGCCCCCAGATTTATTTTCTGTTTTTTAAGTGTTTTTCTTTTTTCTTTTTCATAGGCTGTATTAATGGAGCTTTCAGGGGTCGACAAGAAACAACTTAAGCGTTCCAAATCTTACGGTTATGATCGGATCAAAGATTTGTCTGAAGATGTTTTGAGATTGAAAAGATCTCAAGATGGAGATTAATATGGAGGAAGATAGTGATGAGGAATCAAATAAAGAGAAATCAGAATATTTATCATCATGTTCGTTATGATCCTTTCACTTATTCCCAAAACTTCGAGAACGATGGAACTATGGCATACCACGATGATCCTGATGTCTCTTCTAAGTCTTTTTCTACTTGTTTTGTTGTCTCTTCTAAGGTTTTCAATCTTAATTATACTTGGGTTAAGTCTACAAATGCTATAAGTGTGAAAGAAAAGGAACAGACTAGCAATTTTCCAGCCTCTGATTTTGTTCTTCCACTTAAGAGTAAATCAAAAATCATTTTCAGGATTCACATTACCAACAGCTTCAAGTATTGATGAGTAAGTGATGGCATCATACTCAAAGCCTTTATCTTTCATCTCCTTCATCATTCTTGCAGCCTCTTCAAACATTCCAGCATGTGCGAAACATCCAAGAAGAGTATTATAAGTGACACCATCAGGCTTATAAACACCACAACGCTTCATAGTTTCAAACATCTCTATAGCCCGCCTCGGCATGCCTGTTCTAGCAAACCCATTGAGGATGATATTATGCGAGTTTACATCGGGGCTGCAACCGTTTTCTTCCATCTTTCTAAGCAACGAATTAGCTTCGTTTACCATACCAGCCTTCACCATTCCTGACATTAGCGCGTTGTAAGAGTAAACATCAGGACCACCGCTTCCTTGGTTGTTCTTCATCTCATTGAATAGATCTACAGCTTCGCTAAGCTTCCCACATTTCCCAAAATGTTTTATCATCACAGCGTATACTCGAGAGCTTACATTCCCGAAATTCTCTTTTAGCTCTTTAAACAGCTCGTTCGCAGCTTCGTACCTTTTCGCCTTTCCAAGAGCGTTTATGAGGCTGCAATACGCTGCAGGACACGGTGGAAAACCTTTCTCATCCATCTCTTCAAGAAGCAACAGAGCTTTCTCTACTCTGTTTGATTTACAGTAACCATCTATAAGGATAGAGTAAGTGAATTCACTAGGGGAAACACCATCTTCTTTCATCTTATCAAACCAAGAACTCGCATACGAAACCAGTGCTTTCGACTCAAACAAAGCTTTAATAACAGTATTGTACGAAACAACAGTGGGTGTACATCTCCACATCTCCATCTCGCTAAAGACCTTTGTTAACTCCTCCACTCGACCAACTTTGCCTAAAATGTTCATCAGGTTGTTCAAGAACACAACGTCAGGAGTTAACCCATCTCTAAGCATGTTCTTATATAAACCATATGCTTCTTCTACTCTCCCAGCTTTGCCAAGTCCCTTTATCAATTCCGTGTAAGTATAAACTGTTGGCGAGCAGCCTTCTCGTTTCATCTCCTCGAAAAGATCTAAAGCTTTCTCAACCTTCCCTACCTTAAAGTATATTCCCAACAAAGTAGTGTATATCTTCTCTGTAGGCTGCATACAATTATCCTTCATCTCTTCAAACAACCTTATAGCAGAATCATAACGACACAACTTTTCATACGAGGATATAAGCGCAGAGTAAGTAATAGTATCTGGAAAACAATCACCTTCGTTACACATCTCAGTATAAACCTCATGGACTTTCTCGTGCTGTCCTTCTTGCATCAACATTAGAATCACAGAGTTGTAAGTGCTTGAAGTCGGTTTACACTTGCGTCCTTTCGCCTGATAAAAAACTGATAAAGCTTTACTAACCATCTTAGCTCGACCCAATGCTTTCACAAGCTCAGAGAGCACAGCTGGACTAACGCTAACATATGTGTTACGAACAACTTCTTGTATCGTTCTATACATTTCACCAAAAAGCCTAGCTTCTTCAAGGCAACGTATCAAAGCCATGTAAGTGGAGCAATCATGCTGAAAGTTTCTTCTTTTACCAGCCCATTTGAAAAACTGAGTCTTGACGTTTATCTCAACGTCAATCTCAAGAATTGAACGAACTAATCTATGATCAACTTTGAGTTTAAGCACCTCAAGAGCTTTCTCAGCATCAGGTCCCCATTTGAAGATTTTCACTATCCTTATGAATCTCTCATCTAACATCCGCACTGACGGATCCTTTCTAGATAATTTCCATTTCTCTTGTGGCTTCTCAGACTCCTCAGGATTCGGAATACTAAACATCTGAACAATCTCATTTTCTGCAGGATAAAAAAACAAACTTTCAGGTCAAAACTCGTTTTCTAACTCCAAAGAAGTGAAATTAGACTCTTTTTCAATCTCCTAACCTAAGCCATCAATTTCGAGAAGATCTTTTACTTATCGGTGAATAGACGTAAGAGGAACAAAGTATGCACACTACCTGTTTGTTTAAATCTTTGAGAGAGGTGAGGTAGAGTTGACACACTTCGTTTCGTGAAAATAGATCGAGCTGATATGTACACCATCTTTATAAATGGATCACATGTAACAGTTCCACGAATTTTACTATCCGACGTTGAGAATTCGATATTTCAAGTCGCCGTCGTCGGAGATGGCTGAGAAATCATAAGAGAAATTAAGGTCAAAGAGTTAAAAGAAGACGCACGTGAGGATCACGTGTTGTCTTAAACCGAAGCCAAACCCAAAGATTGAGGATAAGGAAGCAAGAGAGTCTAAGGTGGCGAGTTTTGATTGGGTAAGTATGTCCACAAAGCACCGAACTCTTCCAAAATTGCAGATATGCCACTGTCCTCTTAAAAAAAAGGTTTGATCTTTTGATTCTGAATTTCGTCTTTTTCAACCTTGTTTAGGAATTTAAAAGATGAAATTGAAGTGATAATATTCAATTTCTTAGCATAAAATTTGTTTGTTCTTTGGTTTTTTTCTCATAAAGGAAGTTCCTTTTTTGTTTTGTTCTTTGGGGTGTGACTGTGATTTGAGGATTGCTCCATTCGCCACACATTTCCAATCTCCTAAGTAGTTGGCGGCGAAGATGGGTTTTCTCATAGGGAGCTCTTGCTTCGTCCCTTCACTTCCTCTCCACTCCAGAGTCCTTCCTTCTCCTTCTCCTTCTCCGTCACAGTTTGGGCTTACGTGCTCCAGTAATGTCGCCAAGTTCAAGCGCCGGCAACTAACATCGGCTTCTCTACACCGGGAAGATGAGTACGACACTGCTTCCGTCAAAAGGAGGGCTTTTGTTCTTGTGGGTATCTCCGTTCTTCCGTTTTTGCAGCTTCGATCACCGGCTCTGGCGGATGAAAGTTAGTTTTTTTTTTTTGGTTGCTACTCTCTTTTACATTAATGGTAATGAGAATACTCAAATTTGCTTCTTCTTTTTATTTCAGGAGACAATGAGATTAAGACATCAAAGATTAATAAAGAAACTCAGGTTTTTAACACTCTCTTTAGTCCGTTTCTCAATTGGATTCTGAAACCTCTTTGATTTGTTTTGAGTATTTGAGCAATCTATATTTGCTTTGGTGGATAGGTAGCAGCAGTAAGTGAAGGAACGTCCCCATCCCCAAATCCATTTCTGTCTCTCTTAAATGGTCTTGGGATTTTTAGTGCTGGAGTTCTTGGTGCACTCTATGCACTAGCTCGCCAAGATACAGCAACTGCTGAAGAAACCATCGAATCTGTAAGTTACTTGAACTTTAGGTTTTGCTTTACAAAAGCAATTCTATTGAATCCCGTCGACAAGTTTTAATCTTTATCATTTAGTTGGAGTTTCTCAATTATTGGATTCTTTAACTTTCTGAGGTTGTGACTTGTGAATATCTCACTACTGGATTTGATCCTTTTTGACTTAAGCTTACGATAACTGTAACATACAGCTAAAGAAGCAGTTGAAAGACAGAGAAAAAGCATTAGTTTTGAAGGAGAAGGACTTTGAAGCAAGACTGCAGCATGAGCAGGAAGAGCGGAAAAAGGAAGTAGAAAAGGCAAAAGAGGAACAAATGTCACTGATCAACCAGTTGAATTCTGCAAAAGATATGGTGACAGAATTAGGCAAGGAGCTAAGTAGCGAGAAGAGATTATGTGAGGAGCTTAAAGCTCAAATTGAAAGTCTGCAAAAGAATCTGTCAAAGGCTGGTGAAGACAAGAAGGCACTTGAAACAGAGCTCAGAGCAAAGATTGATTTGGTTGAGAGGTTACAAGATCAGATCAACTTGCTTAGTTTGGAGTTGAAAGATAACGAAGAAAAAACTCAACGTGTTAGTGCATTGCTGTCAGAGAAGGAAACAGAGTTGAAGAATCTCAACTCTATTTATACTCAAACTAGCCGAGATCTTGATGAAGCCAAGTTAGAAATCAAACAGTTGAAGGAAGAACTCATAAAAAGTCAGAGTGAGCTGGAGTCAAAGAATTCTACGATTGAGGAGTTGAACACCAAAACAAGAACTTTAGTGGCTGAGAAAGAGAGTTATATCAAGAAGCTTGATGATGTTTCAAAAGATTATAGTGCGTTGAAACTGACTTCTGAAAAGCGAGCAGCTGCTGATGCAGAGCTCATAAGCAAGAAAGAGGAGGAGATTCAGCAGCTAAAGGAAAAGCTGGATCATGCGGTGAATGATGTAAATGAGTATAAAGAAAAAGTTGCTGACTTAACTGAGAAGTACGAAGACTTGAAGAGAATGCTGGATATAGAACTGACTAGTGTGAAAAATTTGAAACATGAACTTGAAGGAACAAAGAAAACACTTCAGGCATCTAGAGATCGCGTCTCTGACCTGGAAACGATGCTTGATGAGTCAAGAGCTTTGTGTTCAAAGTTTGAATCAGAGCTTGTTATAGTTCATGCAGAAGCGAATGAAGCTAAGGAAAGATACGAAAAGAACCTCGATGAGGAGAAACGAAATAGTGAGATTTTGGCTAGCGAACTTGCAGTGGAGAAAGATCTTCTGAAGAAAGTTAAAGATGAGATTGAGGGACTGAACCGTGAACTCGAAGAGTCTTCTGTCAAGAATCAGAGCCTCCAGAAGGAACTAGTGGAGATTTACAAGAAAGGTGAAACCACTAACAAGGAATTAGAAGAGGAAAAAAAGACGGTTTTGGCATTGAACAAAGAGGTGAAAGCAATGGAAAAGCAGATCTTGATTGATAGTAAGGCGAGGAAATCACTTGAAACAGACCTCGAAGAAGCAGTAAAGTCCTTGGATGAGATGAACAAGAACGCATCAACACTGTCACGAGAGCTTGAGAAGGTGAATACCAGTGTCTCAAGCTTGGAAGACGAGAAAGAAGTGCTTCAAAGATCACTAGTAGATGCTAGGAATGCAGCAAAAGAAGCTAAAGAAAACGTGGAAGATGCACATATCCTTGTGTTAAGTCTAGGAAAAGAGAGGGAAGTGTTAGAGAAGAAAGTGAAGAAGCTCGAGGAAGACTTGGGATCTGCAAAAGGTGAGATACTGCGTATGAGGAGCCAACCGAATTCTGTACAAACAGTGAATAGTACAGACGGTAAAGAGACGAGCGACAATACAGTTACTGCAAAGAAAGTTGTCAGGAGGAGAAAGAGTAGTACCAGTTCTTGACTGAGACATTGTTATAATGGCTAGAGCTTGCATCTCTTATCATATATATATATATATATATATATATATATATATACTATTTATTGTTTGTAGCCAGAGTTGATCATTGTGTAAATTTTGACAAGAGACAAAAATGGACCAGGAGTGTCGATAGGAATTATAAACTGAGAAGATGAATGCTTTTGCATAGGCTATATTTATATCTCAATTTTGATATCAAACAGATATGTTAAAAGGATGAAGTTACATTTATTCTACAATTAAAACAGCTAAGCACCAAAAATGTTTCACAGGTGGCTGCTCTGTCTTCAGAAACAGTCGCAAGTTCTCAAACTCTCCATTACACTGTTTTGTTTCATGGCTGGCCTTGAGCCTTCCATGTTGATGAGAGATCAGCCACAGCTTCACCAACTGTTAGATAAAGTCCACTCAGACCCAATGACTCAATGATCTTGGACTTGTGTAGCTTTTCCATCACAGTTCCCACAGGATTCACCAGCACAAGTTGAAGTGATTGCTTCTCGAGCCTCCTTCTAAGTTCAAACACCGCATCAAGCCCGTTTGTGTCTATCCCCGACACAGCTGAAATAACGCCACAAAAAAAGGAAGAAGTATGAGCAAAGACATGTTGCAAAACTCATGAACAAAGCTTTAGAGAGCAGAAGTTACCTGTCATGTCAAGAATTATGCATTTCAAGGTACTATCATTGTTCTCCTTTATCCGAGTTTCCTCTTCTCTGATCCATCTCAAGATCCTACAAAACCTCATAAACTGATTTCCATAAGTACAAGAATAAAACCATATCAAGAAGAGAGATAAGTGAAGTAAAGAAAACTGACCTATCTTGCAAGTAAGTGCTATTAGCGAAGTATATTGGAGATTCAATAGCAAGAATTAAGAAGCCAGGGATTCTTGAGGCTTCTCTGTATCTTTCAAGACTCTGATATATCTGAGTCCCTTGGATATTCCCAAACTCTGAAGTGTTTGGCCTGGTTACATGCAACAAGATCTTGATAACAGAAACTCCCACCTGGAACAAAAAAGGTCTCAAAACTTAGAGAACAACTTAAGAATTTGGAAACAAGAACCTTGAGGAATAGTTGTATATATACTCACTGCGATTGCTAGGCCAAGAGGTACAGAAACAAAGAGAACACCAAAAAAGGAACACATGCAAGTGAAGAAATCGAATTTGTCAACTTTCCAAAGCTTATAAGCCGCTTGATAATCAATGAGGCCTATCACAGCGGTTAAGATGATAGCAGCTAGGATCACATTAGGAGTGTAGTAGAAGAGTGGCATCAAAAACAAAAGAGTCACAAGAACTGCAGCAGCCATCACGATGTTAGAAACAGCTGTTTTTGCACCAGCATTGTAGTTTACTGCAGATCTAGAGAAAGACCCTGAACAAAGAAAAAAAAATTTGGAGTCAAAAACATTGTTCCTTGAGCCACAAGGTAAAAGGAGATTTATTTCAAGTTAATTTTTTTTTTTAAACCTGTTGTTATATAGCAAGAGGTGCAAGAACCAGCCATATTCATAAAACCAATAGCCATCATTTCTTTGTTCCCATTAACTTGATAGTTCTTCATAGATGCAAAAGTCCTCCCTACAGCAATCCCTTCCTGAAATATCAAAGTTAGGTCCAAATTAAAGTTAATGACTTCACTAAGTTTACAAAGGAGCTAGAGATTTTAGGAAGCTTACCGTAAGAGAAAGAATCCCAGTGATGATACCGGTTTTGATGGCAAGAGCAAGATGAGTACCACTGAAGTACAACATGTTTGATGAAGACGGATTCAAACCCTTTGGTAAATGTCCAATCTGAAATAAAGATTGAATCTCTTTTAGTATGAGTTTTCGCAGTAACATTAGTCAATTCTAGCTAAAGATGTTCTTACAAAAGAGATGGCTTGAGTCTTGGATCTGATGAGGTATACAAGAAGAGTTGATATAATAACTGATGCCAAAGGTGATGCAGCTGATATCCAGAAAAGTTTTGGCTTCCTCATGCTCTATACATTCGTCAAAAAAAAAACAACAAGAAATGTTAAAATACACAACCGCGGTTAAAAATGGTTGGAGTATTTGTAAGTACACTTACAATGTGTCTTGTGGTTAAGAGAATGCACAAGAAGCTAATACCCATCACAATAGTTTCCCAAGACCACTGAAATTGTAGATAGTAGTATTAGATAAGGATCTTTATGGTTTTTAATAGTTAATTATAAAGTTTTAACAGTAAAAAGAGGAAACTTACTTCAGATTTGTGGTTGAGAACAGAAGATATGACAGGAATAAATTGCATTTTGCCAGTGAAATGAACAATTCCAAGAAGACCCTTAAGCTGTTGAAGTGACACAATCACTGCAGCACCAGCAGTGAAACCAACCAAAGTTGCCCTTGACAAAAAGTCAATCATAAATCCCAGCCTGAAATTTAGAAAAAAAAAATATTTAATTGAATTTATGAAAAGTTAAAGTGTTAATCCAAAGTTGCTGACCATGGAAAAATAAAACAGTGAAAGCACTAAGTTATAGATGGAAGCATCTTGGGAGGTGTAGATATTAGTACATGTCACTTGTCCCCATCAAATCAAATTTATATAGAATCTTGGTTCTTTTATATATTAAAAGGAATTATTATCTCTATTATGCATCATTACTAATTTCCCTTTCGTTTTCAGTGATAAGATCAACAAAAGAGGCTTACGCTAACCTGTGAATATATTCTACACTAAAAATACTAAACTCTAATTAAGAAGAGGCTTTACATATTCTTTCACATGACTATTGCAGATTCTGAAAGATTAGTTTAAATTTTGGACTGAAAAATGTAAAACTTTTGAGGGTAAGATTAGTACCTAAGAAGGCCAAGAGAGGCTTGGAAGAGACCAGCAAAGAAAGTTGAAGTGAAAGCCAATTTGAGATATAGAATTGAGTCTTGTGTTGGAGAAACACTTTCACTTAGCATTGAACCCATCACAAGTGATGCTATTGAGACAGGACCAACTGCAAGATGTTTTGAACTCCCAAGAACTGAGTATATAAGTGGTGGCACAAAGCTTGAATCTGCATGCAACCCCACAAATTGACTAATTAGATTTGATTAAGTTAATTATACTGATTAGTCTGTAATTAAGTGATGATGATCGATACTCACAAAGACCAATTATCGGTGGTAAGTTTGCTAGCTTGGCATAGCTGATTCCCTGCAAATTAAGTTTCACAATTAACAAACAACAAATATTATGTAAGAGGGAAAAACATTTTAAAGAACCATTTTATTTTTAAGTGAACCCACTATGAAATTAACGAATTTTTAAAATATTATTTATTTACATTTATTGAAAACATTGAATGACACTGAATAATCCAAAACAAACACAAAAAGTGTTTTTCTTGTTTGCTTTAACTTCTCCAAGTCCAACTATCATCCCCACACTACTCGGTGATAAAATGACAAAACCTCTTCAGTTACGCCTTTTTAAAAAAAAAATTCAACACATATTTTATACTTGTCGAAATTGTTTTACCATTCTTCTACTATCAACAAATATTAAAACATTGTCCCATGGTGGAACAAATTTTATAAAATAAAATTGTAATTTTCAAAAACTCAATTTTTAGAAAATGAATTCAGGATTAAATCGACCACAAATAAAAATAAAAATAATCCAAAATGTGCCATAAAACTTTCACTTTTGTCAAAAATACCCAGAGAAAAAGAAAAAAATAAATGAGTGGTTTTATGAAATACCTGTGGAATGGCGAGACTAGCAATGGTGAGACCAGAGATAACATCAGACCTAAAAAGCTTGAGATCATACTGTGAACCCCATGTGAATATTGGGAACAAGCTTTGAAGACCCAGAATCACTTTGTTTCTCCATGTTTGGTTCCTAAACCTCTGTAACGGATCATCAGGGAAGAACACATCCGCAACGCGTTTTTTAAGTTTCTTAAACGCTGTTTCCTTCGGCGGTAGACAAACGCTGTGTATCTCCAAAACCGTGTCCCTAGCGGTTGCGGCGGTTCCATTGTTTGCTGACGACATGTCTTCAACTCTGTTCATGCCATGACCCATGATTTTTTTTTTATGAGACTATGAAACGTTTTTGGAATAATGAAGATGCAAAACTGGATTTTGTTTTTGGTTTTTCTGTGTGTTAAATTATTTTGGGATTGTGTTGGAGGTTTTTCTGTGAGTAAAGATGTTGTAATTATGCTCTGTATTTATAGGCACTTGGCTGTGAAAGTGTAGTTGGTATTATGGGTAATGGCAGTTTTTATTTTACTGGTGACTTTAAAAACAAAAATTGAAAAGCGTGTTGTGTTTTCAATATTTGGCTTTCTAAGGGTAAATGCGTCATTTCACTTAATTGATGTTTTTTTCTTTTTTTTCCTTCTCACAATTAAGTGAGTAAAAACGAAAATAAAATCAAAAGGAAATCATATTTTCTGTAGAACATGACATATGAACAAGAATATGATGAAGCAAGAACAGATGAATCACTGAGATATAACGAAAATCATTATTAATAATAAAAAATAAACCTTAAACTCAAAGGATCGTTTAGTCTGACCTGAAGTAATCAAGAGAGAGCGATGACAAAAATCGAGTCTTTTCAACACATTTGTGATTCACAAAAACTTCAGCATTTTGGAAAATTGTTCACTGGAAATTTCTTGTAAGGTTGATGAGATATACTATTGATTATATAGGATTTTTTTTTTTATTAAGATTTTTAAAAACAGAGCACTTAGTCTTATCCTATTAAAAGCATTCCTTATATAGCACATATTAAAATATATTACCTACCAAACATATGTATTTGTTTTTAGTTTTCAACATTAACTAATGTGTAAGTCAAACAATTGATTTGTTCACAAGAAATTTCTTTATGGTTGAGGATTTCTACTATTCAAAACATAGTTATAATCTTTTTTATATTTAAAACGTTCCTTATATAGCACATTTTAGTATATATTCCCGAAATTAACATATTTGCTTTTCAGCGGAAAACACAGTTTCGTAGGTCAAATTAACTAAAGCGGATTTTATGGTAATTAATCACAGTATGCGTTGCGTACGTGTATGTGAAATAAAAACACCTGTATTTTATTTTGACACATGTAATTTATTTTTTTTAACATCTACATAGTATTATTTTATGGCAGTTAATGGACGTGGATTTTTGGTCAATTTTCTTTGAATGTTTATAAATGCAAACTCGTGGTTTTCAGCTATTTAGATCAGATTTCTTTACATGGTTTAGTACTTAGTACTATGACTATCTAATCTTTCTCTCTATTGTATGTACAAAGAAAACATATTTGATTTTGGAAAGAAATAAAATTTGTTTTGAATTGTTGACTTTGGAAACAAATTTTTAAAATGTTTCGACTGTCTTTGACCTTATACAGTTGTCAAGTGAAAAATAAAAAATGATTTACAGACAACGGTGTTTGCGTGGATCAATTCTGAACGTTGATTTTTTGGGGTCATGAGGACAGTTGAATTTGGAAGACTGGTGGGGCCTCCACTTTTAATGGCTTCAGTTTAAGTTTTAGGAAAAAATATAAAAACTTGTTGGTGGTTAATGATATTAACGTTAAAGTATTATAGAGCTATAGAACAAATAAAAAAACGAGGAGATGGTTACAAAGATTCCATGTTGATTCAAATTTACTTTTATCAATAATTTATATTTTATACCGACTAATATATAATGCATGCTTTCCCTACTACAAAAAATTGTAGATGCACCCAATTCTTATCTTCTGTCATTAATAAAAAAATGATTTTATAAAGATTTCGTGGTTCCCATATCTTGAAATATATACACACAGATCACTACAGTTTTTTATGGGATCTTATTATTGACCAGAAATTATCAAATGTTATGGCGTTTAGCAATATTTGAATTGGTCACTAGCTAAGAAGCCTCACTCAGTATCCCGACATTAAACAGCCATTGAACAAAGCATTAACGGATGGAAAAAAAAAGACAAGTGCCCCATAGTAATTGGTTAAACAGTTTTTGCATGTATCAGTAAGAAACTAATTAACACTAGAAAAATGTGGCTCAAATAGATAGATGGTAGTCGGTAGAACACGAGATTAGACTCCAACTTTGATCTTTCACAGTTTTGGATATTAATATGACCGCGCTATCGATATAAAAAAATATTTACTGATTTAGTGGTCATAAAACCTAAGAAAACATTAAAAGCACCAAATTACTGTATTATTTTTTCATTATTTAGAAAAAGTTAAATTATTTTTAGTGAATCCCATACATTTATATGAGTACCGATAAAAATACAAATAGATATGATCTTATGATTCACCAGAAAATAATAATTGTTTTGGAGTTTAGCAATATTTGAATTAGCCACTACCTACGCCTCTGTGTCTGTAATCGACTAATCACTCCAATATTAAGTAGCCATTGAACAAAGCATTAGCGATGGATGGAGGAAATATTATCCCTTAAAAGTATTCGTTGGAGAAAGCTAGACACAAACGGTTTTCTCGGTTAAGTAATCGGATGTGTAAAATATACATAGAACAAACTGTTTAAAGATACGGCTCAAATAAATGGTAGAATCTGTGATTAGAAGTTCAAATCATCCCTTTCCTCATCCCTACCCGAATTAGTTCAGAGTAGTATTATTATTGTCTTTTATATTGTCCGGTTGTCCTTTTTACCTATATACATTGCTTTCTACTCAACATTGATCGGAATTTGTTCGTATTAAAATGAATCCATTTTAAATTAGGCCTTAAGGTATATGTTTGGTAACTTCCGTTCATGTTTTGTCTTCTTATATAATACACGCGTAAGGGATATTTTCAACGTTATATTATGCTTGGAAGTTAATCCTCAAATAACTCATATAATGTAACTGTAACACAATATTTCTAGATTAGGCCAAATATTTGATATTTGATGATAAAACGTGAATTATCTAATCTTGGAGGAGATCTGAACTAGGGTACTTAATAACACTTAACAATATATAATACTAAATATCATATCTCAAAAATGTGGGTGCTAAAAACTTTATGTAAAAAAACAAAACCTTAATTTTACGGAGTTAATCTTTGATATATTGTAGTCAGTTAATTTAATATGTATCTAGTGAGCATTTCAGAAATTGTGAATCTCAAAGTTTAATGTACTTTGTAGTGTGAAACAATGAAACTCAATTTCATAACGTGTGGAACGGGTTCGGGATCAGGCATGTTTTGTTTTCGCCACTATATTATTTTATTGCTATTTTACGGATGCAAGTTTAACTATAGTACTTTATTATAAAAGATGAGGCACAATAGAAACAAATGTAATTAGAACCGACATTCATATAGTATAAGATTTTTAGTATGTACAGATATTTATACTCCAAGAAAAACGTATCTTCCTAAACAAAATTTGACTGGTATGATTTGTTTGTCTCAGTCTGTACATATAACAACATATATAATAGCAAGTGGCATATACATACTATAAGATGAACCACTGGAAGAGTTCCATCTGGATTTGTAAGATTCTTCTTATCTATTCTATAATTCTATTTTCTTAAAGTAATATGCACTTTAATTATCATCAATATCCCCTAGCCCCTCTGAACTTTAAGTGATTTATATACTACTTGTTTTTGTTAGGAGTAATTTGCTACTTCAGATTCGATCGATTTAGGTAATTTTATAATATTGATCATCGTTATCCATCGACGTGAATTGAGACAATTTACATAATATCACAAACAGCTCTGAGTATTATATATGTCATGAATGTGCTATATATATTGTGGTTTTATCTTTATAGTGTTCATTTAGAAACTAAATGGCCTAGTGACATATTTTACGGAAACTAAAATTGATCTACTATAAAAACTAGTCCGAACATTTAAAATATGCTACTGAATTTCACATATAGTGTACAGCCATATTTTGTTGAATTTAAGCTAAATACAATAAAAGGGAATCTACTAGTAACAAAGACTTGACACGTTTTACATTTGAAAGTATGATAACTAAGATAGTAATAAAGAAAATGAGAACTTATAATAGACAAAAAAGAATTAATGCATATATTCTTGTATCGCAAAATGTTGCTTTAAATCTCCATCCCACAAATAACTAATCCTTCCCCAAATTTCTATAAAATAACAACGAAAGAGATTCCACAAATACCAACATTTGATTAAAGAAACATACACTTAAGTTCGAAAAAAATGAAATACATGTATTTTTATTTGTGTATAGATGGATAGCTCAACGCCTCGACCTGTTTAAAAAAGGATTCATAAGAGATAAATAATTTATGCTTTAGAAAAACTGATCCAGCATTTCCTAGGTAATCAACAAAATCATATTTTCATGGATTTGGATAGTCAAGATATCTTATATCAAAACAAAAAAAAAAATGCATGTGAGCAATATTATGCAAACTTTTCTTACATTTTATCCTGCACAAGGCCGACCTGCTTTTACTTCATCAAACGTACGTAACCATGGAAATTAGTTTGATCAAATAGTTATCATTTGTGCATAAAATATAAACAATAGAAACCGCATACGATGATAAATCATTGTTGTATAACATATGCAATAATATGCAAAAGGCCAAGATGGAGAAAACAAAGGCCAAGAATTGGAAGAATCTATAAAATAAAATACGAGGACGCGACCTCTCTCTCTCGTTACGCGGCGAAAAGTAGAGGCACCATTATATGCCAATTTACTTGTTCAGATTTTGTTTTTCAAGTTGTATTCTTCTTGCTTTTTTAAAAATAAAATAAATTTCTTCTTTCGGGAATTCTTGAAAAGAAAAAAAAATCTTATTTCTCTCTCTTATTTTTTTAATTGTGTCATATCATGTTCCTGTAAAAAGGAATAATTGAGAAAAAAAATGTCAATATATCTGCACAATTGCACACTAGTTACGTTTCTTAATTGTTAAATTTATTTATAAGTTTTTGAAGAAAGATATAAATCTCTTTGTCCACTTGTTCTCTCCTCTTTATTTTCCCCAAAACATTTGTTATAAACTTACAATGTTGTATTCAATATTGGGTTCTTACGAATCTATGTTGTGTGCTCGCATTGTAGATATATAGATGTATGGTTATAGAGATACGCAGATTTTATAATATAGTTAAAAAAACAAAATATTCACAATTCAACACACGACTAAATTGTTTAGTGGCTATATCTATATCATATTAATAAACTATATGCATGCTCTAGAATCTAGATCGATTAAGAAAATCGAATATATCAAATTTTCAAGTTTTAAAGAGAAATTCACAATGACTGACTGAAGGCGGTATAATAATACTTAGTAATTAGTATATGGAAGTTTTTGTCATATGGTTGGCCGATGTTGACTTCTATACTGTTGGTGTTGGGAAAGAAACACATGCCCCCATAATTAAATACGTTCATGAGACAATGAACATGCACACGTACGTAAAATCAGTTTGCTGCTGTACATATACTTTCGCGATGAAAAAATTAATACTTTCGCGATTTTCTTATATTTTATACATATTAAGTGAAAATATATTTAAAGATCGAAAAGTAAATGTATCGGTTGACAAATGGCCCGCATGGTGAAGACTAAAGACTGAAGCCACTTAGGATGCGCAAGATGAGACAAATCATCGTGGAATGAATGGAAAGAGTTGGAATTAGTTTGGAACAGTTGGACTTGATGGACTTGGGAGTATATCTTTTTCTTATATATATATATATATATTGGGTTGAAATTAAGGGTTAACTTGATGCATATCGAGATGAGAATTTGTGTATATTTCAAAATTTCAGTTATAATTAGTTAGTATAGATAATTAAATGGCATAAAAAAATATTTGGTCATTTTACAAATTCCAACGAGTAGTGGGTTTCGTGAACCAAACAAAATATTGGGAATGGTGATGAAATGCATTTGCTGCTACTGTACGTCTGTACCACTCCAACCACAACGAACGCATTAATTAGATTCGTGAGCTTGCTGGTGTTCTTAGGGCACATCCCACTTTTGGTAGCCTTTTAACCGTAAAAGTAAGATCTTGAACAAATGCGATGACAACTTGAACATTATTAGTCCATTGATCGATCCAACGGTAGATAGCTCTTTTGTAAAAAATGGGAATGTCCAACTTTGTAGTTTTGATTGGTTCATATCATTTGTATTTTCAAAACATTATAAGTGGACAGGTATATTCCAAAGAATATACCTGTTTCATTCTCTTTCAATCATTTCTCTTAATTTTGACCTAATTTGTTTTTGTCACTGGTTTTGACTTGATTTAATTTCTCTCATTTGACGGCCAATGCTTGGTCCCATGAAAAAAATACATTAGAGGCGTCATGATTATCTAACTTAGATAATTTCATTTTTTTTTGTTAAAGAGCTTATAGGATTTTATTAGTTCTCCTGAAAAAAATATAACCATGATGGGTTTATTTGCAAATCTACATTAATTAATATGAAGAGCCAGGAAAATTCAATAAAGGGACAAAAGGCATCTAACAACTATAAACTCTTTTGAGACTTGGTGTGTGGTGCATCGAGTCGATGAGATATATGCAACAGCCAACAAGTAGAACAGTTGAAGAGAAAAAAAGAAAACTATGCAACAAGTAATGCAAGTATATATTCATCATGTTCGAATCCTGATATATCTTTTTGGCCCAAGTTTTTATCAATTATTTTAACCAATTTGGATGTGTTAATGTTGTTGCTAGACGTTTTTTCATAAACTCAGATTTTTTAAAAAAAAAATTGGGAGTTTAATTCTATTTTCTGACAAGTTTCAACCATCAGTTCTGAAATTATATATCTCACGATAAATTCAGTGTCTATTTACAAACTTTTATCGGATGCCAATTTTTTTTAAAAAGCAACTTCAACTAGAATTAATAATTTATTACCATAAGATTATTGTGAGTGTATATTTATGTTTCTATAGATCTATAATATATGATAGTTTTCGGATTATATATTTAGTATAAGTTCATAATATATGGGTTAACAAAATATATGAAGGTAATTCAGCCAAGTGAATATGGCAATATGTTTATTTTATTATTTATTAAACTTGGTACGAATCATGAAGGTTTATTCTCGCATACATAAGCCCTTTTCAGTATGTGTTAAAGCTTCTAAGTAATGACATTTTGGGCTCACTTTCTATATATATCAATCTAAATATGAAAGATTAGTCCTTCTACCAATACGTTGTCTAATATTTTTGGTAGGAATCACGAAGGTTTATTCTCGCTAACGTAATGCTTTTTCATTTTCTTAAAGCTTCTAATGACGCTTTGTCTCACTTTCTATCAACTTTGTTTGGACTTAGACTCGCTTACCTATGATTAATTTAGGGTAATATGCCAATTATCATTCCATGTCCAATATAAAATCACGATATAAAAGATAGCTACAAAAGAGTAGGAAAGGGCTAAGGAATTGATAAACTAATGACTATAAACACGAAACGATCTAAGCGGCAGAAAGTGCATACTCCTCTCGATTAGTTTTGTTTAAAATGCAATAATGATGCTTTAACTACGATTTTTCAAAAAGCTACCTTTCAGTTTTTTTTTTGGGGTTCTTTTTCAAATTTCCAATATAAGTTTTAGTTTTACTTTTAAATATTGATTGATACTGGTATATCCAAATAGAGGATGTTTTTGGTATCTTATATAGAAAAGATGAATGTGTGTTATCCCTTACTAACACTAAGCAACTCTTCATCTTTTATTTATGTAACGTTTTGGATAACTTACTTATTAGTTATTTGTTAGACATTTCAATAACCGCATCGCTTATTGATCTACTATATCTCTTCTACATATCAAAATTTTAGTTGTAACTCTAAATATATTAAAAAGAATCTCTCAAAAATAGAATAAAACTGCGAAATTAACCATAAAATTAAACTTTCATCTACGTCGAAACATCTTCAAAAAGATGAAACGGTAAAAGGTATGTATATCAAAGGAAAACTTTATATAAAGATGGCTAAATTTCTTTTGTTAATAACTGTATTTTCCCGATTCGAGAAAATGAAGGCAAGTGTAATTGTCTACACAAGTAGCATTTTAAGGGTCGTCGATCGGGCCTAAACTCTTGTTTATGAGTTTGGGGTTTGGGCCATCACCTATGTTTTTATCATTTGGGCTTACTTCGCAAGGTGAATAAAGTATCTCCATTTTGATAATCATTGACAATGCCACATGTCACCATTTAATTGCAAAAATGACTTGTCCTTGTGCCTTTATAGCATGAGGAATTTTCAGACGTAAACAAAAAGTATGAGGAATTTTCTTGTTTAAGAATTTTTTAAAAACTCTAAATAAAATTGTTACGTGTCGCTATTTTATTGCACAAATGACATGTACACCATACAGTATATAAGGATAATTTGGTGATGAAAACTTAGATCATAAAACTTTAGGCTAAAAAAAAATTCTCACGCTAATTAGTAATTACCCTTGTTGACTTTTAAGTTTTTTTAAAGGAAAAAAAAAACTTTACATTTTTTTACGCCGGTTAAAAAAACAGAGTGCAAATCCGCTGAGAGGTGGCCCAACCGCAGTGGCACTCCGGTAAATATTTTCATCCGTTGATAAGCATAATTATCATTTACTGTAATATTTTATCTCCGCCGTATTAATACAGCTCCTTTGCAAGCACTCAACGCCGAGCCTAACGTCTTCCTTGGATCGTCGGTTTGCAGATTTAAGCGAAATACGAGATCCGACGAGCAGATCTTCTGCTTAATCTGTGAAGATGGTAAGAGCTCTAATCTCTCATTGTTGTTTTTTCCAGATCTCAAGTGAATTTGCTTTCCGATGCGATCTCAATCTGCATTTTCATCTGTAGTTGTGTGTAATTCGAGTGAGATCTTAGAATCCGAATTCATATAGTTTCTCTTAATCATCTTCGTCTTTTGTTGTAGTTTTCATGAAATCTAGTGTCTGGCATTTTGGTTTATGAGATTGAATTTGGATGATGGACATTGAATTTTGAAAAGAGCTGATGTTTTGTGATTTCTAGAGCTCTCTATGCTTTGTATAATCAAACAGCATAACAAAAATAATGTCATATAAATTACGTACGATCTTATATGTTTAGTTTTGGCACTGACGATTGCTCTTCTTCTTCTCTTTGTTGAAACAGCCGCTCAGACTCGAAATCAAGGTATTGTATTTCATTCACTAAAGTATTTTAGGAACTCTTTCTTTACTACTGTGGCGATAATTTTACTTTTGGTTATGTTTGCTTTAGAGAAAATTTGCTCAACGATCAGAGAGAGTCAAATCAGTGGATCTGCATCCTACAGAACCATGGTAATTTCAATTTTGATCATTGTGCTGCTATCTTGAAAATTAATTAAAGATGTTATGTTTACTCAATTTACTGTGGGTAGTACTGTGGATCTTTAAGTTTATAGCTGCTTCAAATCACTGACATGTTATATAACGTGGTGTTACAGGATTCTAGCAAGTTTGTATTCTGGAACTGTGTGTATTTGGAACTACCAGACACAGGTGGATGAATATTTTCACATTTTTTTTCTTTGTTTCATTATTTATCTTTTTGCTTGTATTCTAAATGGGATAACCAAAACGCAATACTTCCTATGAGGTTCAGAGGGCTGTAATTGCGCTTTTAGGCAGTGTTTTTATGATTTCATTGAATTTCTTCTAACTTGAATCTAATATGTTTATCCTCAGACGATAACAAAATCCTTCGAGGTGACCGAATTGCCAGGTATAACATGTTTATGAGCATCTTCTAATTTCATGTTCTTTGTTATAGATTTTTTTCTTGCTGTATATTGTCTTGTTTAGTCTGACGCTGTTGCTGAATTTTGTATATGACTTTGCAGTTAGGTCAGCCAAGTTTATTCCGCGCAAGCAATGGGTTGTGGCAGGAGCGGATGATATGTACATCCGTGTATACAATTACAATACGATGGACAAGGTCAAAGTATTTGAGGCTCATTCGGATTACATTAGATGTGTAGCTGTCCATCCGACCCTTCCATATGTGCTGTCATCTTCTGATGATATGCTCATAAAGCTTTGGGACTGGGAAAATGGTTGGGCTTGTACTCAGATATTCGAGGGACATTCACACTATGTGATGCAAGTGGTCTTTAATCCAAAAGACACCAACACTTTTGCCAGTGCATCCCTTGATCGGACAATAAAGGTGTGAACAAGGTCCAAGCGCTTAGCTTTATGGCTTAGTCAGCATGGGGTGCTTTAAAAAATGTTTGCTCAGACGATTTTTCATCCTTTTTCATCTTCAGATATGGAATCTTGGTTCCCCAGACCCAAATTTTACACTGGATGCTCATCAGAAAGGAGTAAACTGCGTAGACTATTTCACAGGGGGTGATAAACCTTATTTAATTACTGGCTCTGATGATCATACTGCCAAGGTATGCTTCCAGTTAAGCTTCTTATATATGTCATTTGTTTTGCCGGAGAATTATGTATTTGCAGATCATTTACTAGTGGTACTTTTGGAATTAGGTATGGGACTATCAAACCAAAAGTTGTGTCCAGACGTTAGACGGACACACACACAATGTATCTGCCGTATGTTTCCATCCGGAGCTTCCAATAATAATCACAGGTTCTGAGGATGGCACTGTTCGCATTTGGCATGCCACAACTTACAGGTTTAATGTCTAAAATTTTCTCCTGCAAAAGACTAACAATGCTGATATTCTTTGGGTCTTTAACACCCAACTACACCTCATTCACCACGGTTCTTTTCTTGTTTACATTTTTTCACCATTGTCTATTTTGTCATTTGATTTCTCATCTCCATTTTGTTCCTTCCAGGCTAGAAAACACATTAAATTATGGTCTCGAGAGAGTTTGGGCCATTGGTTGCATAAAAAGTTCGCGGAGGTGAGTTTTTGAATTTTTGCTCCCTCTTTTTTTTTCTTTTATTACTCAGTGCTTGTTAGAATTGTTTTCCAGGAGTAGATGTTCTCTCGGTAGAAAACTTTGTTTCTGTCATTTATGATTTACGTATTTAGTTTTTCTCTGAAATTGATGATTTGGAGAGATAAGGGCACTTAGATTTGCTAGGATCGTTTGAGAGATCAGTGTTAGCAGCTTATTCAACTGATCATCCAGGACCATCAACAACGAATGTGTTTGCATTTCACAGGGTTGTGATTGGATATGATGAAGGAACCATCATGGTTAAACTTGGACGAGAAATTCCTGTCGCTAGTATGGATAGTAGCGGAAAAATCATATGGGCTAAGCATAATGAAATTCAAACTGCAAACATCAAAAGTATTGGTGCAGGTTACGAGGTCTAGCTCCTAATTGTAACTCTTGTATTCTGGCATGGCATAACCTGTTTGACTCAGCTATTTGTTTGTATTGCCTGATGATATAAGCTTTCATCTCTTTACCTTAGGTTGTTGATGGAGAAAGACTTCCGTTGTCTGTTAAAGAGTTGGGGACCTGTGATCTTTATCCCCAAGTGAGTGTTACTATACAACACCATTTATTAATTTTCCTGTTGTGTTCAGTTAACATTTTCGGTGCATGTCCACTTAAATATATATGTGATATTGTGATACCGTAGTTTTAGAGAAATGCATATGCCATATGAGTATCACTAGATCCTTGCTTCAGCTAAATCTGAGGTTTTTATGGTTCATGGAAACAATATTATATTTGAAATAAAGCGGAAATAGATGATAAAAATGAAATTATGTTTTATATGAAGTCCCACGAGGGTGGTCCATCCAGAATAATCATCTCTTGTATCTCATATCTAGCTGTTCTAAATTTCAGAGCTTGAAGCACAACCCTAATGGGAGGTTTGTCGTTGTCTGCGGTGATGGAGAATATATAATCTACACAGCTTTGGCTTGGAGAAATAGATCTTTTGGTTCTGGCCTGGAATTTGTTTGGTCATCCGAGGGGGAATGTGCAGTTAGAGAAAGCTCATCAAAGATCAAGATATTTAGTAAAAATTTCCAGGTTTGCTATTCTCATTATGGCCAATACAATTTTGTTAGAGTGTGATTCTAGGGTTGAAGAAATTGCAGATGCTTGTAATAGAGACAGCTATTACTGGGCCTGGTGTATTGATAAAAAGTGGTGTTTTCAGGAAAGGAAGAGTATCCGGCCTACTTTCTCAGCTGAGAAGATTTTTGGAGGAACCTTGTTAGCAATGTGTTCAAGTGATTTCATCTGCTTTTATGATTGGGCTGAATGCAGGCTGATCCAACAAATTGATGTCACAGTAAAGGTATCCCACTGAACTTGTCTCTCTTGTGATAAGTTAACATCCCTCAGTCATTTTTTTTCCAATTTTCCCTTACATTTTATTTTCAGTTAAAAGTTGTTCCCGTTTCTGTCTTTACTAACTCTTTAGTGCTCCCACGGAAAATCTGCAGAATCTTTATTGGGCTGAAAGTGGTGATTTAGTAGCCATTGCTAGTGATACGTCATTCTACATCTTGAAGTACAACGTGAGAATCTGTTCAACCTCAATTTTTCCAGCTATATGTTTTCATTTCCGCTTTCGTGTATTTTCCAGAAGCTTACTCTGGTGTTCCTCCCTGTCACAGCGTGACTTGGTTTCCTCGCATTTTGATAGTGGAAAACCAACTGATGAAGAAGGTGTTGAGGAAGCTTTTGAGGTTCTTCATGAGAACGATGAACGAGTTAGGACAGGTATATGGGTTGGGGACTGCTTCATTTACAACAACTCTTCTTGGAAGCTCAACTATTGTGTTGGAGGCGAGGTATTTTTATATCTGTAAAGATTTAATTAACTTTATGAGCTGCATTTTATCTTAGCTACTAATATACTTATTGCAGGTAACCACCATGTATCATTTGGACCGCCCAATGTATTTGTTAGGCTATATTGCCAATCAAAGCCGGGTATACTTGGTAGACAAAGAATTCAAGTACGTTCCTTTATTTCTGTGTTAATATCTCTGTTTGATTTCTGACTGTTTTATAATTCATTCAGATTTTACTGACCTATTTCATTTTTTCTTGGGAATGCAGTGTCATAGGATATACTCTGCTGCTTAGCCTGATTGAATACAAGACTCTTGTGATGCGAGGTGATTTAGATAAAGCCAATGAAATTTTACCTACAATTCCTAAAGAGCAACATAACAAGTAAGTTATAGGTTATTTTGGTCTAATTTCTTCATTTACATGAGTCATTCTTTACTGCACTTTATCTCTTGTTGCCTGCTATCTCCTACGTGGTGTTATTTTCAAGAATATTGTGGATATGTTCTCTTCGAGATGTTTGTAAGGATCCCAAGTTTGATATTTCACAATAATGCCCTCCTACTAATTGGTATTTCACTATTTTGTATGTATCTCTTTTGATTTGTTCTGGAAATATTTCCAATTTTCAGTGTTGCTCATTTCTTGGAGTCTCGAGGAATGATTGAAGATGCTTTAGAAATTGCGACAGATCCTGACTACAGATTTGACCTGGCCATACAACTGGGTAGACTTGAAATTGCAAAGGTGATATGATATGTGATGCTTAATTGTTTAGAGATTACTTTTACTTTTTTCCTGGAAGTAGAAGTTTTTTTTCTTCTTATCTTTGTTAATGCTTATAGGAAATTGCTGAAGAAGTACAGAGCGAGTCAAAATGGAAGCAGTTAGGAGAGTTAGCCATGTCCTCTGGGAAGGTACGTGTTCTCTGTAAAAAATGTTAACGAATGTTTTGTAACGATGATAAGAAAAATAATTTTCTATGCAAATGCTATATCAGTCAGTTTGCTACTTTGCATTTTATTGGTAAGAGAAAATTGATATATCTAGATCTTACAATGGCAATAAGCTTTCTTCTAATCGTTGTGGTTTCATCTCTGATATCAACTTTCTAAGTAATTTTTTTTGCATTTGTGTCTGTTCCATCATGATAGCTGCAATTGGCTGAGGATTGCATGAAGAACGCTATGGATTTGAGTGGTTTGTTAATAGTGTATTCTTGTTTGGGAGATGCGGAAGAGCTGTCAAAACTTGCATGCCTTGCTAAGGAACAGGGGAAGATCAATGTCGCCATTCTTTGCTTATTAATGCTGGGTAGATTAGAAGATTGTCTGCAGTTGTTGGTGGAGAGGTATTTCATTAGTGTTCACTTGGCTGTTTGGTAAATAATTCTATGTGCCTATTATTATCTCTTTGACAAGAATTTTCTTTCACTAGTAACCGGATACCAGAAGCTGCTCTGATGGCACGCTCTTATCTTCCAAGCAAAGTTTCCGAGATAGTAGCTCTTTGGAGGGAAGATCTCAGCAAGGTTATTTCCTCATCTAATTTTTTGTACTGTGTCAATGAGCAAAAATATTATATGGCTTTAAGTTTCCGTTGACTTGTCATCAGGTTAATTCAAAGGCAGCAGAATCTTTAGCTGATCCTGATGAGTACCCAAATCTTTTTGAGGATTGGCAAGTTGCTCTTTCGATTGAAGCGAACACTGCAGAGACAAGGTATTCCTGATATATCTTTTGTGCTACCGTGCATTTTTTTTCGTCCGTGGTGTTTACGGCTTCAAATTGCAGATCAGTAGTTGTATATGTATCTAGATATGATTATTCGGTTGGGATGGATGCCTGTAGGGAAAATTCATCCTTGATCTACTCATTATTTCCCATTAATATACATTGAGATTGTTAATGTTGATAGCTCAGACATAGAGTATCATTGGTTATGTCAAACCAATTAATTGGCTCTTGTTCATCTACAGGGAAGCTTATGCTGCTGCAGAAAATTATCCAAGCCACGCCGATAAATCTTTCATTAACCTTGTGGAAGCCTTTAGAAACATGCAAGTTGAAGCAGAGGAATCACTTGAAAACGGAGACATGAATCACGAGGTAAGTCATTTGCTAAGCAGAAAACAGCTTTGTTTTCAAGAGGACTAGCCGTTGATTTGTTTTTGATCTTTGTGCAGGTAGCAGAAGAAAACGGCTATGAAGAGAATGGAGGAGTTGAAGAGGAACAGCATGAAGAAGAAGTGATACAAGAAGATGGAACTGTGGATGAAGACTCTACGGATGGTGCTGTACTTGTTAATGGAAGTGAGGGTGAGGAAGAGTGGGGTACGAATAACAAAAGAAACCCATCAGCGTAATAAGCAAGTCAGTCCAGGACCAATGTTGAAAACTCAAAATTTTGTCTCTGGTGATTAAACTGAACCCACCAAATATAAAATTGTTCTTTGATCGTTTCTACATGATTGTCTCACTTACCCTTGGTAACTGCATAACGTTACAATCAGTGAACTTATCATTTTCCTTTTGTTTTGCAGTGTTTACGGGCCTCTATGAAACTGGAGCAAGAATTAACTACAATCATATACTTGGATCCATTATGGAGCAGGAATCAGTTCTTGGTGAAGATTATGGATGAAAGAAGATGGGATTGGCGGGTTAAGGAATTTGTAGTTTTTCTTTGTGTTTTTTCTTGGGCTCCCAGGTGGTTTTGTGGTTTTCATATACAAGAATTTATATTACAAAGTACATTAGTGGGTTTTACGAATCTCGACTTTATATTTCAGCTCATGTTTACAAAATTTCTCGTGCATATATAACTTCTTTGGAAGCCTTATTTTTGATATCCTTTAGTTTTCGCTCTTTTAAAAAAATAAATTTGCTATAAGTGTTAAAATAAAGTCCTACATACGATGAAAGAAACAAGGAAAAACAAATTTAACATAGAGTTTACATCATGTATCAAATTTGTAAAAATCAGCTATATCAATTATCATGTATCTTCAGTTTAAAAAAAAGTTTTCTATTTAAAAAAATTTAAATTAAGTAAATAGTCAAATTTTTGAATCGTTGCTATCATATAAACATAAGTGAGACACATTTGGTCATAGGAGCTACTTACAAAAATTTTAAATAGAAATATAGGTTAACTAACCAACAAGAGTAACATTTTATAATTTAATGAAGTTAAAATTACCTATAAGTAAAAGAAAGATAAATATATAAATAAAATGAAAAAAATCTAAAAAATTATAAATTAAATAGAAAACTATTTTAGAAAATATTAAATAATATATAAATATATATTATACTGATTAAAAAAACATTGACCCGTGATGTACCGCGGATTTAACTCTAGTCATTCTTGAAATTTTGTACATAATGGTTACTGGATGTATTTACTCTACGAAAATATATTTGTAACTCGTGAACATCTTACTCCATAGGAGAGTTGAGAAAATATGTTGCTATCAAAATTGATTAAGAATTGTTGTTAATACTCAGAATGAAAATCTTGATTAAGTTTAATAATCGATTTATTACCATTTCTAAAAAGAACATGTACAGATGTAAATGGTAAAATAAATACCGCCTTCCATTTTTATTTTCTTCTTCAATCGACGTTGAATCAATATTAGAAATTAATCATATATGTGCTAAAATTCGTTTCTTATTCTTTTCCCTTTTTACGGATTCTCTCTCTCTCCGGCGCGAGCTCTCTCTCACTCCGGCGTCAGGGTTTTGTGCTGCTTCGGCTAGCCGGTAAGTCTCCGATCTTCAATTTCTCGTTGGCCGAATCTGGAGTTTACATTCCCTTTTGCTTGGATATTCTCTTCTCACGGCTTTGCTACTCTGGTTCTTAGGGTTTTTCATACTTCTCTTGTGGGATCTTTTGATAAGCTGTTCTTGCTAGATTTAGCTCCGACTTTTCGGATTCCGGTTCTTGTGCTTCGTATTTGCTGATTTAGTTGGGTGGTTGATTTCAAATTTCTTCTGCTCTATCGTCTGATTTATGATCTTGCTTTTTAAGCCTGTGATTTAGGTTTCGCTTCCAGATTGTTTTCTCCCTTTGATGCTTCCATTAACAACATCTTAGGTTTGATTCTGATATTTTCTCCACTGTTATTATCTTATTACGCCATGTTCTTTGCATTAGAGGCTTCTTTGTTTCTTCTGCTCATCACCTCTTCTTCAGGCCTTTGTTTCCTAGATTTAGAATGATGCATTATCTATGGATTGTCTCTGATTGCTTACAAATTGGGTATCCTTGTTGTAGGGTACTCTAGCTTGCTTGTGTTTACTGAGATTCTCTCGACGTTACAATGGGGGATTCTGAAAATGCTCAGCAACCTTCCAAAAAGAGAGGTGCTTTGAAGGAGCTGTCTCGTGACAATCCTGGTCTTGATGATGAAGAAGACACTTCTGCACTCGAGAGTGGTACTTTCAAGACTGCGAGTGAGGAAGTGTTGGCAACCAGAAGAATTGTCAGAGTTAAGCGCAGAGATCCTTCTGCTGCCGCACCAGCACCATCTTCCAATCCATTTGCTGGAATTCGTTTGGTCCCTTTTACTGTTCCAGAAACAACTGCTGCAGAAACGACTAAACCTCTGTCTGAGTCAATTTCGACTCCATCTGAGGGAACACAGCATGTTACGAAGGAAACTGATGGCGACAAGAAAGAAAAGAGTGAGGCAATTGATGCTGTAGGAAAACCAGAGACACATGATGATGAAAGGTCGGATACGACTAAGGAAGTTATTGATGGTAGCGAGAAAGAGATTACTGAGGCAGTTAGCACTGGAGAGGGTGGTGGAGTTGAAAACAAGATTGACGACAAGACAAATACGGAAGCAGAAGTTGAAGATGCTGCTGGGGAAGAGATTGTAAAGGATAAAGATGATAATGACTGTGTTGACAAGGATTCAGATGGTAATCAGACTGAGAAAGAAGGAAAAGAAGATATAGAGAAGAATGGAGATAGTGGAGCCCTGAGCTCTTTTCAACAGCACTCAAGTAACAAGAACGCATTCACAGGACTTGCAAGTACAGGTTTCTCCACTTCTTCATTCTCATTCGGTTTGGTTCCACAAGAAGGTTCGACTGGCTCTGGTTCTGGGTCATCCTTCAGCTTTGGCCTGGGAAACAATGGAAACTTTTCGCTGTTTGGTGTATCCAGTTCTACTTCCATTACAACTCAGAGCGCGGAAACTACTACTGCCTTCCCATCAAGGCAAGATGTTTCAGTGGAAACAGGAGAAGAGAGCGAGAAAGCGGCTTTCACAGCTGATTCAATAATGTTTGAATATCTTGAAGGAGGATGGAAAGAGCGTGGGAAAGGAGAACTCAAGGTAAACATATCAACGACTGATGACAGAAAAGCCAGGTTGGTAATGAGATCCAAAGGAAACTATAGGTTGATCTTAAACGCAAGTCTTTACCCGGAAATGAAACTGGCGAGCATGGACAAGAAAGGAATCACATTTGCTTGTGTGAATAGTGTCACTGAAGCGAAGAATGGTCTGTCTACATTTGCACTCAAGTTCAAGGATCCAACTGTTGTGGAAGAGTTCCGAGCAGTTATTGAAGCTCATAAAGACAGTAAACCCATCACTGTAGAAGCAGCAGCTCCTTTGAAGACACCGGAGAACTCACCGAGTGCTGAAGATGCTTGAAGGTAAAAGTCGTTGAAACATCCGTCTTCTTGTTCCTTTGTGTTGTTGTCTTTGTTGTTGGAAGTTCACATTTGGCAGAAAATAGAGAGATTTAAGACTTGTTAAAACTTCTTATGGGTCTCTTCGTATGACATGGGATGTCTCATCTAATCATCTTAGCAAAAACAAACTTCGAAATATTGCAATTATGTATTAGCGAGAGACTAAAGAAAGCCTATTCATCATCTTTTCTTCTGCTTCTATTGTTCTGGCTTGAGAATGCAGATATATACTGTATTTTTGGCATGCATGTGTATACATTTTTTTATGTAGGCATAATATTGTATTTGTTGCAAATGAATTATTTCATGGTGAAGACATAAGTTAAATTGCAAAATGGTCTAAAACTACATAAGCTCACATGTTAGGAAATTATTGTAACAAAAAAAAAAGAGAAGAAAATGATGAAATGAGAAAGGGAGGATTGATACATGGGGCATCTAGGTCCACTACCTTCAAGCTGTTGTCCCAATTATTTATACTTTGTAGCCATTGTTTTTAATATCTTAGACACATCATACATGTCATTGTGAATATATTAATTCTCCACAAGAGTTTCGTAAATCGATGGCCGTGAGGACAAGTAAAAAATAGATAGTATAGTCAACTTCTTAAGATCTCTAACAAGTTTGATTTTTGGAACTAATGCTGTCGTTGAGGAATTTATAAATAGTCGATAATTAAGTTGAGGGAGATATGCCTTGTCATTCATGGGCTCCATAAATGTATTTAATTTTCTCATGTTGCACGTTAATATTATCTTATACCTCTAAAGTTTTCTCCGCCAACGAATGCTAATTCAGAATACTGATCAGCAGACATTAATATAGTTAAATTATGCTTATATCTTTTCTAAAATCTAAATGGTACGATTTGGTAGTAGTGATCATCCCATTATTGACTTTAATCAGCAAATAAGTTTACAATAATGCACTTATTAGACAGATTTACTCTAATGATTGTAATTATTTGCATAATATTGCAGTTAGTTATCTAAATCGATTAAAAGTTAAATGTTAAATTTTACGAGTGTTAGTGAATCCGCTATAGATAAACAAAAATTGTTAGGTTAACATTTAAAAGTGGATAATCATAATCTATGAAGGTTTCACACAAAGAAAATAATTAAAGGAAAAAAAGAGAGCGTTGAATTGTTTGGAAGTAGGAACGTGGAAAATATATAAAAATAAAAGCCACGTGAATTTCTAATATTAAATAAAAAAACCACGTTGATCTTTGTGAACTTCTTTAAAGTCTTTGTTATATGTTTCCTCAAGCTTCAAGAACACAGTGTATGATCTTTGTGAGATACACAATCTCCGCCATGGGAACGAAGTTTTTAGCGCTGGGTTTGTCTCTGTGTCTTGTTCTCTCAAGCTTCTATGAAGTTTCTTGCCAGGTACGTAATTAATACAATAACCAGACTTCATTTATATACATTTTACAATTAAAACGAAATGATCAATCGCATTTGACTTTTGGTTTTAGGATGAAGGAACTGGAGGATTGAGTGTAGATCTAATCGATCGTGAATATCATGGTATATATTGTCTCAACTCTAAAGAATTATTATGTTCATAAAAAAAAAGAGTCTGAAGAAGATTAATATATATACCTTAGAATTAAATGAACACAAATCTTTTAAAATAACCTGGAAAATGAATTTATGGTTTCAGCTAATGTCAATTCTCTCCAAGGCAATGAAGTAGCAGATCAACGTAAGACTTTTCTCTGTCTTTTGTTTATTTTCTTCTTCACCAAGACCATTTTTAATCTAATCTCTGTGTTGTGTGTGTGGAATCAGCTGAGAAAAACAGTACAGTTACTGATAACAACACAATTTCTCTGTCTCTATCGGAAGAACCAGTGGAAACTCTTAAAGATTCTGTTGATTCATCAGCTGAGGTTAATTAGTGTTTATTTAGTGGATTGGATTTGGTTTAGGGTCACTATGATTTATAATTTCTGGTTATTTATTTCTTTGGATCTATAGTTAGGAGCTGTTACTGATGAAGTCGGTACAAGTCCGAGTATGTTGGACCATATCGAACTTGAGTTCCAAGGTAGGTCAAAGAGCTTTACTCTGTTTTTTTTCTTAAAAGTCTTATGACTGATCAAAATAGTAACAATAATAATTTGTTTGTTTAATTTTTTTTTGTATGTTTCTTGATTATAGCAAATGTCAATGGACTTAAAGAAGCTGGATCTGATGGTATTAACAAAGTTGATGAATCTAAGGATGATGAAGAACTAGGTTAAATAAATAAAGACTCTTTTAATCTGATCTTTTTTGCTTTTAGAGATTGGCTCTTATGATTTCTTTGTTGTTTTTTTCAGCTGCTAAGAGACATAAAATGTTGGAAGAAATTGAACGTGAATTTGAAGGTACCTTTTAGATGTTTCTGTATAAGGTTTAAGTTTAAGTTGTTGAAACAACTGTTATTGATAAAAAGTCTTACTTACAAAGAGTTACTTGCAGCTGCTGCTGCTGGATTTGGACAGCTCAAGATTGATGATTCTTTCACACAAGGAAAAGATGATGAAGAATGTAACAAAAACACTCTTCCTCTATTACTTGTTTCACTCACATTTTTTTGGTTCTTCCTCGAAATACTAAAGTCGAAGTTTTTTTTGTTACAGCTGCAAAGAGAAAAATCATGTTGGAAGAGATTGAACGCGAGTTTGAAGGTTTCTTTACATTTCATAAATCTGTTTAATTAATTAACTTCTTGAACCCAAATTTATTTACTAACAATCAGTTTGTATCTTCTGTTTCATTCTCTACTTGCAGCTGCTACAAAAAGTCTTGAAGAACTAAAGGCTGAAGATTTATCTGGAATTACCGATGAAGAACATGGTAAAAATAAAAAATATACTCTCTCGTTTTTTTCCTTTAAGCTTTAATTTTATTTACAGTATTCTTGAGTCAGATTTTGTTGTCTTGTTGTTATAGCTGCAAAGAGACAAAAGATGCTAGAAGAGATTGAAAAAGAGTTTGAAGGTTTCTTGAAATATATAATATAATTAGTATTTTTAATGAGATATTATTTTCAGCAAAACCATCTTAGAACTCTGTTTTTTCCTCTGTTTTCAGAAGCTACAAAGGGTCTTGAAGAGCTAAGGCATTCCTCTTCAAGCACAGATGACGAAACACTTAGTAATATTTCGTTTCACTCTCTATTTTAATGATCTTTCTAATTCCAACCACAGTATTCAGAACATAGATCTTATGTATTTTTTATAGCTGCAAAGAGAGATCATATGCTAGATGAGATCGAACGTGAGTTTGAAGGTACTTTGACATACTAAACCTCTGTTTTAGTTGGTTCCAAATATTTGTGGTGAGACTTGTTAGATTAAAGATTATGTTTCATCTTCTACTTGAAGCTGCTACAAGTGGTCTTAAAGAGCTAAAGATTAATGCTTTCACTGTCAAAGATGATAATGATGATAAAGAACAAGGTAAGACCTAAGAAGTTGTTTTCTCTACTTTGATAATTTTTGTCCCTTATTTAGTTTTCTAAGGTTAATGCCAATTATCTACAGCTGAAAAGAGGCAAAGTATGCTAGATGCTATTGAACGCGAGTTTGAAGGTAAAAATCTACAAACCAATCATCTTTAACACTTTATTGGTTCCAAGAAGTTCTAAGAGTTTGTTTTCTCTCTTGCAGCCGTTAGCGAGGGTTTTAAACAACTTGATGATCTTGAAGAGAACAAAAATGAGGGAGACCAATGTAAGAAAATATCTTTCCATTTCAACATTTATTTACCTTTCTTGTGTAGTGTTGTTCTAATACTTGTTTTAATGTTTTTGTTATCAGCTGCAAAGAGGCAAAGTATGTTGGATGAGATTGAACGTGAATTTGAAGGTATTTTCTACATATTATTAATTAGTTCATTTGGTTTTGGAATCAAAACTTAACAAACTACTTTGCAGCTGCTGCAAATAGTCTTAAGCAACTAAACCTTGACGATTCCATTGAAGGAGAAGACAGTGAACAAAGTAAAAAAAAATGTCCTCTAAATTTTTTATATATGATCACTTTGCATTCTTCCATAGTATTTAGAAGAATGTTTTTTTTTTATGTTTTGTTACAGGTGCAAAGAGACATAGCATGCTTGAAGCTATTGAACGCGAGTTTGAAGGTTAACTTTCACATAACATTTTTTTTTGAAATTCTTAGTTGAATGTTAATCAAATACAAAAGGTCACATAGATAAATTTTTCTTATGTTTTTATGTTTTCACTTGCAGCTGCTGCAAAAGGTCTTGAAGAGCTAAGGGCTAATGGCACAACCGAAGGAAAGGATGATGCAGAACACGGTAAAAACTCTTCCCCTTATACTTTTTTTTTTTTTGGTTCCATTATTTCTTCTAATGTATACTGAATCAGCTACTGAATCAGCTATGTTTACATGTTTGTTACAGCTGCAAGGAGAAAAATTATGCTTGATGCTATTGAACAAGAGTTTGAAGGTACTTTATAACATATTACTCTCTTTGACTTTGTAGAATCCTTTAACCATTCTTGGTGCAATTAATTAGATAAATACAATAATCCTACAAATAATCAAAATATTACATGAAGAGTTTATTTTCTTGTTCCAGCCGCTACAAGAGGCCTTGAAGAGCTAAGGAAAGAATCAGAACTAGGTAAATAATTCTTGATTAATTCCTTTGTTCCTCATTCTTAGAAACATTTTAAGACCCTTTTTTTTTGTTTTGTTAACAGCTGAAAAAAATAGAAAGATTATGTTGGAAGAAATCGAACGTGAATTTGAAGGTATAACCTATAAAAACCAAACACAAGAATTCATATAAAAGCAAAGGAGAGTATAAAAAATCTAACAGTTTGGTTTGGGCTTCTTGTTCATTTCTAACTTGCAGCTGCTTCAAGTGAAAGGGCAAATGGAGTTGTAGAGACTCTTCAAAAGCCTGAAGGTTAGCTTAGAAGCTTCATTATCGTGAATGTTTTAACCCAAAGAAAATCACAAGAGAGACCTACTCTTAACTGTCTTCTTCTCTGTTTGTGTTTCTTGCAGATGACGCATGTGGACGTTGTTCCAACCAAGACACAGATTCTTCGATTGACTTAGCAGATATACTCGCTGAAGAATCCAAACTCCAGGTTTGTACGTCTTTCAATGGAAGGATCTCACATATCTGAATCAAATCTGACTTTGTTACATCTTTTGGATTTGGTAGGGCTCAGAGACCCCTAGCCTCACGACATCACTGACCAATCTTGTTCAAACACATAGAAAAGAAACACCTTCAAAGGTAGGAGCAGTCCTTGGCTCACCTTCATCAGTTACTTCTACCACAAGCGAATCAGCAGCTACATCAGAGAGCATAGAGAGCTTGAAGCAAACCCTACAAAAGCTACGTGGTCTAAGCGCACGTGATCTCGTAAACCACCCGAACTTCGATGACATTATAGCAGCCGGTACACGTTACGAGGTACTCAGCTCAGCTTCTATTGGTTACATCTCTTTGCTAGCCAAATACAAAACCGTCATTAAAGAAGGACTCGAGGCTTCTCAGAGAGTTCAGATCGCTCAAACCCGAGCCAAACTGCTCAAGGAAACCGCAATGGAGAAGCAAAGGTCCGTGGATTCGGTTTTCGCAGCAGCAAAGTCCACAGCTCAACGAGGAGACGCGTTGTACACGAGAATCTTGGCGGTCAAGAAACTGTTGGTGAAGCTTGAAGGAGAGAAAGTGAACGTTGATTCAAAGTTCAAGTCTTTGGAGACAAATCTGTCTCAGCTTCTCAAAGAGGCTTCTCAAGCATACGAGGAGTATCATGAGGCCGTGCGTAAGGCAAAGGACGAGCAAGCTGCTGAGGAATTTGCGCTCGAGACGACTAAGAGAGCAGAGCAGATTTGGGTTGAGTTTCTTAGTTCACTTAATTGAGCTAATGAGATTCTTGATTGTGTTTAAAGCACATCTTCAATTAGTTGTGATTCTTGTCTTTTATTTTCTGGTGGTGTTTTGTTTGAGACTTTGTTTGTTGGTTATATCAGGGGAGAGAGGTTGAAAGTCGTTGAGAGATAGATTAAAAGAGAGATTTGTGAACACAAATAAATGTTTTTAGTCGTCTAATAATAAAGTTTTTTTTTTTTTTTTAATCTAACTGATAATACTGCATAATGGTAAAATCTTGAAAGTTTAAGAATATGTGTGAAATATAGAATGATGAAATCAACAGAAAAAAAAAATAACAAATGAAAAACTATTAACAATTAGGCCACAATTGGGAATAAAATGAAAGTTTAGGGGCTAAAATCTAACATTTAGAGTCTTTTTGGCTATAAGTGAAATTTGTTAGTAAACATATCACATTAGCGATTAGTCTCATTTTCTTGATAATTCAATTGACCACATATCCATGTTACAATCAAATAACTCTTTCAGTTTTTTCAAAGAGTGTCCTTTTACATTTTCAATGTGAATTTCAAAACAATAGTTCTAATTTACCATATATTAAAAGCTAAAACTGTCTGATTTTTAATCAGTATCAATTAAATAGTAACATATTAAATGATGATAAAAGTGTATAATTGGATATTTTCTTAACTTTTGTGAAGAATGACAATTTTTTTAATTGTAACAATGACACTCTTTCAAAAAGAAAGAATATTTGTTTTAACTTTCTAAGATGACATTAATGAAACCAACTTGGAGAAATAACAAATGGAAATTTATTTTTAAGATGATATTAGTGAAACCAATTTGGAGCTTAAATTTTAGCTTTTAATCTCTTATTTTGATACAAGTATATTTCTTTATCCGGAATACTATTAAGAAATAACAAATGAAAAATTATTAACAATTAAACCACAATTGAATAAAAAAACAAGAACTTAAAGGCTTAAAATCTAAGTTCTTACTTCTTTTCAATTGTGGTCTAATTGTTAATAGTTTTTCATTTGATATTTTTAATAGTATCACGGATAATAATTTCTTAATTTAAATTCTTATTTTTTGGGTTGTATGAACTATTAGTAAATAAATCACATCAAATAGAGATTAGTCTCATTTTCTTGATAATTCAATTGACCATATATCCATGTTACAATCAAATAACTCTACTTAGTATTATTTCCATTTTTTTAAAATAATATCATTCAAAGGGTTATACATCTTCATTATTAGTGAAACTTATTGTTGTTGTTATGAAGGAATTTGGTTTTCCCAAGTCTTGCCCATTTCAGACACGACAACAAACCCAATTTGCAGAAACACTCTCGTGAGATCGTAATCTTCATAAAATCTACAAAGTCGAAGGAAAAATCTCCCTAAATACCAAGTAGTGGTGTACATTCTGGTTCAGAGGCTTCCTAGCATAAGTTCCAACTCATCTTTAGTCATCATACAATGAAAATCAAGTAGTGGTTGATGTCATTACTAAAAAATAATGATTTAATTGAAAAAAAGAAATAGAACAAAATTGGACTGAAGATAAAAATCTGATTCCATGCAAACTACTAGCTACCTATGTACATAAACTTGTTATACCTTCAGTATCTAAGGCATCAGCGTTCGAAGAAACATGATGGTGAGTCAAAACAGATGGATTTTCAGATAGTGGTGCCAAATTGAAGACTCTTTACTTTAATTTGTTATGTAATCATAAACTTTTCTTTGATTTGTCTTTTTTAAGATACATCTTAAATGCCTTTCTAAACAAAAAACTTCATAGATTTGATATTTTGCCTGATATTTCAAGATTTCTTGTGTGTGTGTTTTTATGTTCATAATTTCATTACTTTTTATTTATGTTTCCATTTAATTTCGGTATGATCTAACGTTTTTACGTTAAAATAGGAATGAGTCTGATGAGCACATCATGCATTTTGATGACTCAAATGCCCTTTCACTTAAATTTAATTTTCATGTACTATAACCAAATTTTGTTTAATATTCACTGCAATAGAACCTATGCCAATTAGTAATTACAGTTATATATATTGAAATGAAAATGTGGCAATTAGTAATTACACAACTTTTTAAGCTTACGTTTTATCTAATGTAGTTCATATGAACTTTGTATCTCTCTCTTTCGATAGAGATTAATGTGCTAAATTAACTTCAGATTGCCACAAAAATTTCGTTGAAAATGGACTCGGAAGTCGGAAATTCATAATTTTCCATGAAAACAGATTTAACATAACCAAACAAAAAAATAATAACGAAAGCAAAGTCGCCCACACGTGTGACCAATCTAATTCTGAGAAAATAAAAAAACAACGATTATATATTGATTTTGACGTCAGCAACAACGATGGAACAACAATTTGGGGAAAATAAATGCAACTAATAAGAAAGAAAAGAATCTTAACAAATTAGAATCAGCCACCTCTCTCCGCTCTCTCCTCGCCCAGCTCTGTCTCCGTTAACTCCGAGTCTCCGATCTTTCTCTATCTCTCTCTTTCTCTCGCCGCGTTTCTGTTTAGCTCTTGGTATGGCTCAAGCTTAGATCACCGGAGAAAACTGTATGCAATGTAATGTCTTCTTCTTCTTCTTATTTTTTTTTATCTGTTTCTTCTTCGTCTGCAAGCTTGTATCGTTTCTTCTCTCTTTACATCGACGATTTGCTTCTAATTTTTGTTGAAGTACATTGACTTTAGCTTTCTTCTCTATCTCTTTCCTCAATTCGTAGATTTCAGTTGCGTTTGCTTTCTTTTTTTTAGTACTTCGTAGCAGCTGCAGCATTGGATCATCGGCGATCCAACTCGGAGACTTCACTTACCTTCGGAAACTCGTCTTTGAATTACCGGAAACAGTAAGATACTCTCGTTAAGATCTTGATCTTGATACCGAAATTGATTCGCGCGGTTTATAGTTGGAATCGTATCGTAACCGACGAACTTTCTTTATTCCGTCAACGCGATTTTCATTCCGATTCAATTCTATTTGAGAAGTTAATGGAAATGGCGATTTCATTTACCAATTGGAATTCGAGAATCTTATACGATGGATCAGAAGTGATATCACTTTGATATGTATTGATGCTGATGATTGATTTCTCTCTTCCTATGTACATTGCAGTTTCACTGTGAGCTGAGGACTCATGGAATGAAGTGATGGAGTTTGACTAATTGCTGGTGTTGATCTGTAAGGATTAAGGATACTATGGAAGATCCTCGGCTATCACCACTGAAACTAGGTAGCTTCAATAAGTCTTCACTGTCAGGGAGGTCTACTCCAAGAAGTTCACCTACATTTAGGAGAGTGCATTCAGGAAGGACTCCACGTAGAGATGGCAAAGGAAGTGTGGAAGCTGTTCAATGGTTCAGAAGTAACCGTCTGCTTTACTGGTTACTTTTGATTACTCTTTGGACCTATCTTGGATTTTATGTTCAGTCTAGATGGGCGCATGATGATGATAGCAAAGTTGAGTTCTTGCGGTTTGGAGGCAAACTGAGAGAAGATGTTTTGCATGTGGAGCAGAATAAACAAAAGGACTCAGTTGGTAATGAGAGTACTCATACTGTAGTAGATAATACCAATATAGTCCATATAGGTGTAAATAAGAGGATGCATGTAACCTTGGCCAAGAAAGAGGATGGTATATCTCGACGAAGCTTGAGTTCCAGGAAGAGGACTAGAAAATCTGGTCGTAGCTCACGTACTAAGATTGGTATTAAGCAGAAGGTGAGGAAGGTGGTGGAGGCTAAGGACTCGGATGAGCAATATCAGGAACTTCCAAATACAAATGTTACCTACAGTAAGATTTTTGGTCCTTTTGGATCACTAGAGGATACAATTCTTGAATGGAGCCCACAGAAACGATCAGGGACCTGTGACAGGAAATCAGACTTTAAACGCCTTGTTTGGTCTAGGAGATTCGTCCTAATTTTCCATGAACTATCAATGACCGGAGCTCCAATCTCAATGATGGAGTTGGCTTCCGAGCTTTTGAGCTGTGGTGCAACAGTATATGCAGTAGTTCTGAGCAGAAGGGGTGGATTGATGCAAGAGCTCACAAGGAGAAGGATCAAAGTGGTTGAAGACAAAGGAGAACTCAGCTTCAAAACTGCAATGAAAGCAGATCTTGTCATTGCAGGATCAGCAGTTTGTGCTTCATGGATAGGTAAGGCTCCATAAACGATTTTTGAAACTCAAGTTTATGACCAAGAAATATAGGTCGGCTGATTCTTTGACATCACTATTTGCACGAGTATATATTGACTATCATGCATGTTTAGAAATGTGTACTACAGCTAATTCATTCTTCAACTACAGTCCAGGATAGATGCATCTTATACTATTAGTTTTGATGAGCATGCTCACTTTAGATTGCTTTCCATTGGTGCAAATTTATATATCGTCATTTTTCATCATAATACAATTGTTTTTTTTGATAAATCATAACAAAATTTGTAGAAACACATGTTCAATATCCTTTTCTGCCTCAAGTGTGGATACTCATCATGATCTTTGTTACAATTTCCTATCTCCCAGATCAATACATAGATCACTTTCCCGCTGGTGGAAGTCAAATAGCTTGGTGGGTAATGGAGAACCGTCGAGAGTACTTTGATCGAGCTAAACCTGTGCTTGACAGAGTGAAACTGCTAATTTTTCTATCTGAAGTACAGAGCAAACAATGGTTAACATGGTGTGAAGAGGACCATATAAAGCTTAGGTCTCAGCCAGTTATTGTTCCGCTGTCTGTTAATGATGAGTTGGCTTTTGTTGCTGGGATTTCCTCTTCGCTAAATACTCCAACACTGACCCAGGAGATGATGAAGGAGAAACGACAAAAGCTACGTGAATCAGTCAGAACGGAGTTTGGTTTGACAGATAAGGATATGCTTGTGATGGCTCTTAGCAGCATAAACCCGGGAAAGGGACAGCTTCTTCTCCTTGAATCTGTCTCCTTAGCACTGGAGAGAGAACAAGAACAAGAACAAGAACAGGTAGGAAAAAGTAATCAGTCCAAAATCAAGAACCTCAATGGCATCAAGAAAGAAAAGATTAGTCTTTCCGTCAGACATCGTTTGAGAGGTTCACCACGAAAGATGAAAATCACGTCTCCTGCTATTGACAACCCATCAGTTCTCTCTGCCACGGGTAAAAGAAAGCTGTTGTCATATAGAAACGTAAATCAGAAACAAGACCTTAAACTTCTTCTTGGGTCAGTTGGGTCTAAGAGCAACAAAGTTGCATATGTTAAGGAAATGTTGAGCTTTTTGTCAAGCAATGGAAACTTATCGAACTCAGTTCTGTGGACTCCAGCGACAACTCGTGTTGCCTCATTATACTCAGCAGCAGATGTATACGTAACAAACTCCCAGGTAATCAGAGCAGACACTATCAAGTGCTATTTAAAGTGTGCTTCAACTTTTGTGAACCCTTGTTCAATTTTGTGAAACAGGGAATTGGTGAAACATTTGGGAGAGTGACAATCGAAGCAATGGCTTATGGGCTTCCGGTGAGAAACAAATGATAGATAAATCCGTGCTTTTCATATTCAGGGAGAGAAAAAAATGAAATGTTCTTATCGTAATCATTGTGTTTTTTATTGGGGAATAGGTGCTTGGGACAGACGCTGGAGGAACAAAAGAGATAGTGGAGCACAATGTTACAGGGCTACTTCACCCAGTGGGGAGGCCAGGTAACAAAGTGTTAGCTCAGAATCTCTTGTTTCTTCTTAGAAACCCATCTACAAGGCTACAACTTGGTAGTACAGGACGCGAAATGGTTGAGAAGATGTACATGAAGCAGCACATGTACAAGAGATTTGTGGACGTTCTAGTCAAATGCATGAGACCCTAAGTCTAAGTGTGTAATTTCCCTCGTTTTTTTTCTTTCTTTTGCTTAAGTTCGTGATTCAGTAAAAACAAATCCCACCCAATTCTTATAACACTTCATGCTATTCTTTGGACTTATTGCAATTCTTTACTCTTTTTTTTTTTGGCTTCTGTATTCTGATTCTGAGAAGCTTAATTACTTGGCGACTTTTATTACACGTCAAGGCATCAGGCATTAACTTTTCACTGTATTGGTAATTGTCAGGCAAATTATTGATAATTTTATGGGGCAGAGCTATAGTTACAAAATAGTTTAGTGAATCTTTACTAGTTAAGATTCTGATCGCAACAAGTTTGACTTTGATTTCACAGTTTAATCCAAGGAACCTGATACTTCGTGCTTCAGATTTCAGTACGAGATGTAGAATTAAATGATTTAGCTCAAACTCTCTTATTAGTGCCATTTTTTTTTATCGCTTGGGTTGTTTTACATAAAATGTAATTAAATGATTTAGCTCAAAGTATCTTAGGTGGAGTCCAATTAATTGCTCAGCAACATAAAGATATCGTCTTTGGTGATTATTGTATATCAGTCACAACGACAAACATATTGGATTTCCCCTGGATGTTTCTGTATTGGCAGTATAGCTATTAACATCGAGGAAGCTTGGTTAGAGCATATGCAATTTTAGTACAATGCAAATTTTCAAAATAGATGATGCTCTAAGAACTAAGAAGTAATAATCAATCTTTTTATTTTATTAATTATTGTTCAATTCATAAATGATGTTTTGACTAAGGGGGTGTTATTAGATCTCTACTTTATTTAGAATTTTAATGACTTTTAAAATTAGAAAAGTTACTGAATTAAAGAGAGTTTTACATATTAACATGGATTACTGAAAACAAATTAGAGCATCTCCAACCCATTTCTTTATTTTTTACTCTAAAATAGAGGAACACTAAAATAGAGTTGAGTTTTGCTCCAACTCATTCCTCTACTTTTTACTCTAATAAAAAAATATTTCAAGTATATTCTTTATCTACTTAACTATTATTTTTGAAAAACATCCATTATTTTTTCGAATTGTAAATTTTACTCACTTATTTTATTTTAAATCAAAATCTAATAAAATGATGATATCTTTGCAATGAAAAACTTATTACATAAATAAAATTACTTACATAACATACAAAACAATAACAAACACAACAAAATATAATAAATTTTAAGTACAATCACAAGTGTTTCTCCTACAAATGATTAACTAATGCATTTCAAAATGTGAAATTTGCCAATATTGTTTACTTCTTTTGTTTATAAGCTAATATAAAATAAAGTATCTAAAATTTTAAAAAATACATAAGAAAACAATTATTCAATAATATTGTTTAAGTATAAAATAAAAATATATAAAAATAAAGACTGTTTTATAAATAAAAAAATTTCACTCTATAATAGAGTAATGAATAGTATTACTCCAAATATAGAGTAATATTTTTATAACTCTATTTTAGTGTGGGATATATAGTTGGGTTGGAGAAGATTTTACTCTATAATAGAGTTTAGAGAGGGAAATAGAATGAGATTGGAGATGCTCTTATAAACTTTCTTAGAGTTATCTTTTAAGTGAGTTTGTTGAATTCTTCCATAAACTATCTAAGCTCATACATTATTTCTCTTCACTATTTTCATGTTTCTTTTTTTCTATAGTTTTATTATGTGTTCAAATATAACTAGATAACTAGTTACTAGTTATATTTGTTTGTATGTTTCAGCTCTTTGTTTTTCTTTCACCTTGCATTTTATCTTCTAATATATATACTTATCAATAAAATTTACTTTACTCGTCAAAGGCTTGTGAAACAAACAAAAAATGAAGACTTATGAAATGTTTTATCTAATATGAATGCCAATTTTCCAATTAAAAGTGTTACTGTTTTTTTATTATGTGAATGCCAATTTACCAGTTAAAAGTGTTATTTTAGTTACAGAAATAACTTCAAGAGTATCTCATAAACTGCAATGGTTTGATAATTGTATTTTGTGAAGAAAAGTATGAGGAATCATTAAACCACTAACAATAGATTTAATATAGTGATGACAAAATGAGATTCTTTTGTTTTACTTGAATAATACCAACTTTAATAGATTTTCAAAACTATTAATTGAATAACAATGGAATCTCTAAAAATTAATATCTCCATAACTTTACCTAAATTAACAAACCAATAATAATTTAATCAAGAATCTCATTACTTCAACTAAGTGAGCAAAGAAACTCAAAAATGGATAACAAAAGTTAAGCAATTTTTGTGCAGTTGTCAGCTACACTAGCAAGAATTACCTTGGCATTGTGGCAGTGATCAGTTTTTGGGTCCTTTTATTTTCATCTGGATATTACTAATCATCAATTATATTACTGATCTGTTATGTCGTTCTGGCTTTCAATTTTGGGAAGGACTGAAATTTTCTAGTTAAGATGTATGGGAGCTATGGTGTATGTTTCTATCTACTCGGTTTGGCCTTCTTTATCTATAAAGTGGAACGGAGAGGATTATTCAAAGGCATATGTGTGTCTATTTTCAGCGCTTTAGATTCTAAGATCAAGAAGATGCTTGGATTTGGCTGGTTAGTCACTATTTCTACATCGACCTATTTTCACATCATACATTCGTTTGTGATTATTAGACGGTATGAGGATTACGAGATCCTTGGGGGACTATTCCAGATTTCCTTTGTGTATATATTTGAGAAGTGTGAAGAGAATTCGATTATTTAAAAATAATAAAACTAATAATAACCAATAATACTTTTTTGTTTTGTTACTTTTAATTAGTTGTGTATATATATATATATATGATTATATATTTAACATTTTTAATTAATCCATATTTTGTTTTGTTATATATATATATATATATAAATAAAATCACCACCAAAATAAAAAATCCTCAATAGTTTTAATTAATTACATATATATATATTAGATTAGGACCCACCTGATGGGCATGTTTTAAATTTTATAATAAATTATGTTTATTCAATTAAATATTTGTTATTAACAATATATCTTAACTTGTTTTAGAAAAATAAATAGAAATCATGTTTAGTTAGAGAAAACAGTTATTTACAAATTTTTAGTTTTCTAAATGAATAAATTAATTATCTTTCTATACTAAATTTTTTTTATAAAAATATTAGAAATTTATATAATGTCCAAAAGATTTTGGTTCCCATTTGTTATTTATTTTTTTGACTACCATGTTAGATAGCATTGCCAAAATATAAGAAAACCGAAAACCGAAATCTAAACCAAATTCAATTTGTAAAGGGGTACTAACCCCAAAAAATTCAAATAGATCCTAGATTCCTATATCCAAAAGACCAAATATGAAGGGAACCGAAGCGAGAACCGAATGAATACCTAAAATGCTTGAAATAAAATTATATACCCAACAATATTAATAATATTCAGACTTGATATAACTCAATTACCCAACAATTATAAACCTAAAAATATCAATTATTTTTCTATCAAATAACTAAAATACCTAAAATTAACCAAAATATCTGAAAGGTTTAGGTTATTAACTCTTTGTTAAATCAACTTTTTCATATAGACTTGATTTTGCTATACAATTTAACCCAATTTTCAATCATATAAAATCTTACTCTAACTTCATGTATACTCCCTATAAATTAATAGAAGTCAAAACTTTTATAACAAAGTAACATACATTATAGCATACAAATATCCATATACAATTAATATTATGAAATAACTAAAAAATAAATAACAACAATATTAGTAATTTAGTAAAAAAATCATGAAATTTGGGAATCGAATATTGCAAATAAACTAAATATAGGTTAAAATTTTCGTTTTGGCAATTGTTTTAAATATTTTTCTTAATTTATTTATTGATTAATTAAATTAAAAGATTTGGGATTTCTTTTTTTCCATTTCAAAAAACTACACTTTTTTGTTTTTTGTTTTTCCTTTAAATGTTTTTAAACTTTATTTATTGATTAGATAATTTAACATTTTTGTGATTATCTTTTTTCCTTTTAAAAAATCTTCATTTTTTTCATTTTTATTGAGATTTATGAATTTTAATTGATGATTTGAAACAATTATTGAATTTTCATTTTTTGATAAATTTTTTATATATGAATTTTTAATAATTTTACATGTGGCAATATCTAAATGATTAGTGACACATGTTTAAATTTCGTGAGTTAGAATTTTGATACGTGTATGGTGAATGCAACCCAAATTTATATAATAAGATATATATATAAATTCGAGTGATTATAATTTCAAAATGTTATCGTAACTTAGTGGTTATATGATTGTAATTTGTCCCATAGGTCAACAGTCCGAGTCTTCTTGTTTTTGATATAGTACTCTTCTTTATGGTTAACTTGCTATGAACATACAGTATCATTAAATTATGATGGATTTATACCGTCGACAGTACTTTGATCGAGCTAAACACGTGCTTGACAAAGTGAAACTTTATAATCGTGTATATAAAACTTTCAAGTTATACGAGCTCTTACATCCATATGTATCTACAAAATGACGTGAATCACTTAGAAAAGAGTATTTGTTTACACCACAACCTTCTGAACGGTGGAGTCCAATCAATGAATTGCTCATCTACATAAAGTTCTCTTTGATGATTATTGTATATCCAGTCAGAACGAAAAACATATTGGATGTTCAAGTGCCAGGCCCCATTCTGTGTAGAGATCATATGAAGCATCTTTTGATAAGCAAGTATGGTAATCTTCAGGTACAACTTTGATTAAGCTTTGCTCTGAGTTCCAGAAGCTTTGACGGTGACACTCTATGGATCTCTTCACATCTCAGGCTTCTCTATAATCTTGATACTTATATCCCTGGCTTTAGAAGCAATAAACTCAAACGCCATAGCTAATAAACTCTCTCTGAAAATTATCCTACCCAAGCTCGAACAATATTTCGCAAGTATCAGGCGAGTACCCTGTAAATGTAGACTCCTCGGCTATTTTTTCTACTTCCATGTAAATCTCATCAGATTGAAGATGTGATTTATCTCCAGTAACAAATTCGTGAGCAACACCATTCACTTCAATCAAACTACAGCCTGGTGTCTTCTTGGTTGCTATGTCCATCATCATTCTTCTCAATTCTCGCAAATCCTCCCATCTTTCACAAGCTGCATATATATTGCATAACAAAGCATAAACAGCCCCATTATCAGGTTCCAACTCAAGAATTTTCTTAGCCGCCAATTCAGCCATTCCTTCGTTATTATGAAGTCTACAAGCACCAAGTAAAGCTCCCCACACAATCGAGTTTGGATTCATTGGCATCTTCCTTATTATCTCATATGCTTCCTTGACTAGCCCACCTCGACCAAGCAGGTCAACCATACATCCATAATGTGTTAAATTCGGCTCAATGCTATGGTCGCTGCTCATCTTGGCGAATAAATTTCTTGCTTGGTCTACTAAACCACTATGGTTACAAGCAGAGAGGACACCAAGGTAAGTAATCTCATCTGGTTGTATTGACAAGTCTTTCATTTGAAAGAAAACTTTAATGGCCTCTTGACCTTGTCCATTGTTGGCTAGACCAACAACCATGGCTGTCCATGTGAATTTGTCTCTCTGACCCATCTCATGGAAAACCTTCTGTGCTTTCTCAGAACATCCACATTTGAAATACATATCGATCAAAGCATTCCCCACAATAACATCGTTCTTGATCTTGTTTTTGTCAATGTATGTCTTAACCCATTCACCAATCTCCAATGCACCCAGATGAGCACAAGCTGTGAGAACACTAACCATGGTGAATTCATCAGGTATCATACCTGCACTTTGCATCTCACGGAAAATTTCCAGAGATTCATTAAAGCTACCAGCTTTTAGGTAACCATCAATCATACTAGTCCACGAGATTCTGTCTCTTCCTGTCATCTGATCAAAATACGTCCTTGCCAACTCTAGATTCCCTATCTCAACATACCCTTTCACAATAGACGTCCAAGAAATAACATCCCTAATCTTCATACTTCTGAAAATCCTTACAGCTATATCCATTTCCCCACAAGCAGCATATGCATTGACCAAAGCATTCTCCAATTTCAAACTGTGTTCTACCATACAGTCACTAACATACCCATGAACCCTTCTACAGAGATCTTTATCCTTTACCTTAGAACAAGCCGAGAGAACAAGAATTAAAGTAACATAAGTTGGAAAAACAAAGTTCCTCTCCATCTCCACAAAAAGCTCAATGCTTTTTTCATATTGTTTCATCCTATTATACCCAGAGATCATCAAGTTCCAAGAAAACACATCATCCTCTACGCATCTCCTGTGGAAAACCCCACGAGCCATATCCATTAGTCCACATAAAGAATACATTTGAACAAGAGCATTCTGCACATAAATATTATAACCTAATCCGAATTGCAAAACATGGCAATGCAGCTTCTTACCACAAGCCAACGCACCATCAAACTTAAAACCACTCAACAAGAAGGGAAACGTGTGGCTATCAGGAATCACACCTTCCTTCAACATATTCAAATACAATCTAACTCCTTCCTTGTCACAATCCACTCTTGACCAACCCTTGATCATATTGTTCCACACAACCACGTCTGGTTCAGGTATTTTCACAAACAACTTATAGGCATAACTCATGTAACCACCTAAACGAGTACACAAGAAGATTAAGAGCTTCTTTTGGATTGTTGGGTTTGGTGCTAGACCTCTCGTAATGCTTTGGGAGTGTAGTTGTTTGAATTGGTCCGTCGTTTTGCAAGCTCCGAGGATGGAGATGAATTGGGAGTAATCATTGGATATAGACTCTGCGATTGTTGAATTGAAAAGTCCATTGAAGTTTGATAATTTGAGGTTAACTGGAGATCGTCGGAAACTAAAAAAACTAAGCATCGATCCACCAGAAGCAAAACTAAATTAAAAATTACAGAAAAAAACAAAAAGAGAGCTCAGACGGCACTTGCTATCGTCACGGATGGTCAGGACGACTGTGACGTAACTCGCCACTTAATTTGTTTTATCTTCACCGCTCATATTTGGTTGTTCGAACTCGGGTCCGAACCCGAATTAAACCAACCAGTCAACCATTCGGCAAGGGTGACTTGAGTTGGTTATCTTCTGATAAAATCATATCTAAACCAAAGGACTTAAACGCTCCGTTTTGACTCGGTAGTTGAAGTAAAGAACAGGAAGAGCACAATCTGATAGAAATCAAGAGAGGAAATCAAGAGAGTTTGAGTGTTAAAAAGTATGAATCTCTACGCGCACGATCTGTCTCTTCTAGATTTTAACTATAACGTCTCAAGTGCTTTCGGCGAACCTCTATCTCACAGGTTCCTCTCGCCTGGACCTTTCTACCAAGGTGAGGAAGACGATTATCGCCGTAATATCAGCTACAGTCGCGTTGTTGGAGAAGCAGATACCGATTCGAGAGTATCTCCGCCGCATCGCCATGACGGGACCTCACCGTTACCTCTGGGAATGGATTGGAGTGGTCCTCCTCGTCATTGGGTATGTTTCTTTTGCAATATTTGAATTCATTGCATTAATTAGTGTCCTTCGGACATAACTAAGTAAATAGATTCATGAAATAAGTTTTTTCTTTTCTTTTCGTTTTCTAATTGTTGCAGTTACGTGAATTTATGGTTATTATTCGTTGCATAACAGAGCATGTTTTTTATTTTTCAATCTCTGTTTTCCTGAAAATGAAAACATATGCCTTGTTTTAATAAGTTTGGTGATATTGACATTTTCTGTTTGTAATTTTTTTTTCTAGCAAGGACGGAACACGGTTTGGCCACATGATCATAAAACTGGTTGGAGTTACTGTGTCACTGTTCCTTCTTGGGTTGATCTTCCAAAATCAAGCGTTTCAGATCCTGCCGTGGTTTGTATTATCTTTACATACAAAACTGTTGGCATTGTGAATTAAATTTGCTCCTGGTGGCATCGAGTATGGCATGTTGGTAATATTTATAAGTATTATTTTTTATACTTGTGTTCTGATCAGTTTTACAGAGTTCAAGTGGCGATACAATCTCCGGAGGGAATCACCTCTGTTAGGCTGATACTTAGAAGATTTAATGATTTCTTGGAGTTATATTCGTCAGTGAGTATCTTCTTTTTCCTCAATGCCATTTTCTTAGTTCTGGCTTGCTCAGTATGGAATCGTAGAAATCATACAACGCTTCTGTAAACAACTAAGAGTTTCTTGAATATGGTTTTCATATTAAATTCCTCATTTTCCAGATTAAAAAGGAGTTTGTGAAGAAAAGCTTACCCCATGCACCACCAAAGAAGATTCTGAGGATGAAAAACCAAACACTTTTGGAAGAGGTTAGTAGATATTGATTCTCTCAAATCTAAGATTACTGACAGCATAAAAAAAATAGTCTCAGTATGTTTTAACTCTACTGCAGAGAAGGTACTCTCTTGAAGATTGGATGAATAGACTCTTGTCAGATATTGATATATCCAGAAGCGCTCTGATTGCAACATTTCTTGAGCTTGAAGCTGCTGTCAGGTCTTGTATGTGCTCTTCTCTTTCTTTTCTTCTCTTGGTAGTGAAGATAATGCAAAGAAGAAGTGAATTTATCTGGCCTATGTAGTAATTTGCTTCTTTACTCTTTTCAGATTTCAATGATGAATATCAAGAAACTGAAGATCCCTCTAGGAACATTCTGTCACCTCTACCTAACACCAGCTCTGATGTTCCTGGTAGTTCATTAGTTACCGTGGACTCTGCTGATGAGACATCTGATGCCTCAACAATGAAGCAAGCCATCTCAAGGAATTCAACTTCTGAAGATAATGCGACTGATTGGCATGAATTATTCACAGAATATGGACTTCTTGATCAAACTTCTTTTCAGCAAAAAATAGAATGTCTTTCTTCTAGTGGAGTTGGAATTCAGAGGTTGGATGGAAGTGATAGAAAGTTTCAAGAAAAGACCATTGAAAGCGATTTTGAGGCGTCAACTCCTGAGGAGCCTGATTTAGTTAACCAAAGCTCTGTGGATATTCATGATGAAGCTCTGAAGGATCTGGCTATTGTGTTTCAGTCAGAGGAGAGACATAAGTTAAAGAGGGTTATTGATACGTTAAAGCAAAGACTGGAAACAACAAAAGCTGACACAGAAGATCTTATCTCAAGGCTGAATCAGGAGTTAGCTGTTCGAAATTTTTTATCAACAAAGGTGACCACAAACTATCACATTTGTTTTTGTTTTTCTTGTTCTCTTTTGAGTGGATGAAATATGTTGCTTTGTATGTTTGGGATTGGTCTTTTAGGTAAAAGATTTAGAGGTTGAACTTGAAACAACTCGAGAGAGCTGCAAGGAAAGCATGGAGAGAACAGTTCTGGATGAAAAGGAAAGATTTACTCAAATCCAATGGGATATTGAGGAACTCCGCAAGCAATGCATGGAAATGGAATCGTTGTTAAACTCTATAAAGGTTTTGTGTTTCTCTTTAGCTTCTTTCGCAGATGTTTCGTTTGCATTCAATGATAGATTTATTTTCATCTTTTGGCTTTACAGGACGAGAAAGCACAGATCGAGACTACAAATCAGTCACTTGTTCAAGAAAATCAAATGTTGCTGCAGAAGTTCGATGATCTAAGAGACACTTTTGATAATTTGCACAAAGAACATGAAGAACTGGAAGTGAAATCGAAAGCAGAGCTGAAAGTCCTCGTCAAAGAGGTCAAGTCCCTCCGAACAAATCAATCAGAGTTGAAACAAGAGCTTGGCCGCACAATGAAAGAAAAACTGGAGATGGAGGTGATTAAAATTCTCGTCTTTGAACAAATTGTAAATTGTGGAAGTTTTAACGCTTTAAATCTTATGCAATGTTCAGAGAAGTGTTCAACGGGAGAAGAATAGAGAAGAAACCGCAAAAACCGCAGATAAGAAGTTGCTGCATGAGTGTCATGTTCTACAAAAACGGCTTCGAGAGTGTAGTGTCAAGTTCCACACTGAAGAGGAGAGTAAAATAATAATGGACTCATCATCTCCATCTGAAGCCATCGAGCTACTAGCAACATCCGATAACCGAATAGGTCTCTTAATTGCTGAGGTAGGTTCAACCAAATTTCTCTTTGATTCTGAGTTCACTCACACATGTTGTTGTTGAGATACAAAAGTTAATGTTTTCTTGAAAACAGACGCAGCTTCTATCTGAGGAAGTGGAAAAGCTGAAGATAACAACATCAGAAGAACATGGTGGAACAGATGATTTAGTAAGGAAGATGCTAACAGAGGTTCTAATTGATAATGCCAGGTTAAGGAAGCAGATTAACTCTGTTCTTCGTGGCTCTTTGTCTGGACATGAAATATCAGTCAGAAATGAAGCCAGAATAGGAGAAGAAGAAGAAGAAGAAGAGCAAGAAGGAAGTGTTGATCTAGCAAGAACTATTATGAGCAAGATCCTTGAGAAATGATTTTATCATGTTTTTATATGTATCAGATTTCTCAACAAATCTAATAATTTGTATTAAGGAAACAAAGTTAAACAGAGGTATACGTCACTTTTTGAAGAAGATTCATGTTAGTTTTGAAGAAAGGATCTAAGCTTCAACCAAGGTTACAATCTGATGGTAAAAGGAATAGGTTTTCATAAACTTGTAATATTTTTAACTGTTTTCTTCTTGCCACGTATACATGAAGACACTGTGAAGCCAAAATATGTTTCCGAATGCAGTTTTTACTTATAGCAAACAAGAAGAGAGAGATATTCATCACTAAAGAATGTGCTAACTAGGATCTGCAAAGAGTCGTTCTGCATTCAAACCTGAGAAAGATATCGGTATTTGGTCTTTGACAACAAAGAGTCGTTCTGCATTCATAACCAATATCATGATCCCACCCATTAGTTTCCAGGACTGGTCTAACAAGCCATTGGTTTGAGGAATCAAGGTATCTGTAGCGGTGAGTAGGATTGTCAGAGTCGAAAGATGAAGGTAGAGATAGATCTGGCATGGGAACTGGAAGAGAATGCAGGTTCACTTCTCTCCTCTTCCACGTTTTCACTAGTCCCGTTAGGCAAATCTTTAATCTCAGCAGCAACTTTCTTCAACAGCTTACGTCTTTTTCTTTCCTCTTTCATCTGCCTCTTCATAAATAGTTTCTCCCTGTAGTCCATCTCATCAAGATATTGCTTCTTCTGAGATTTACTAAGCTTAGCCATCTCAGCTTTAGTCAACCTTTTAAAGGGAGGAAGCTGATCGTACTCTGCTTCTTCATCAGGGTTCATGAGCCTCCTATCTCCCGCTGCTTGGCGAATGGCCTGCTGTATGACATGAGAGCGTTGTGTTACAAACATATCATAGCTAGAAGCAGTACAAGAAAAATCAAAGGAGATCCTGTCCACCTGCCTCAAGCTGCTCGACCATCATGATCAACTGGAGCTTCACACGGGTCTCATCATGCTCATCTGCCTCTCCAGTAGTCGAGTCTTCAGCTTGCTGAGGCTGATTGTGAGACAAATTCCCATTGACACGAGGTTGTTGAGGAACACGTGGTGCCGGTTCCAAAAGAGGAGCAGCACGACCAAGACCAAGTGGTGATGCTGCAGTATTACTTCTAGACTCTGTTGGTGAGAACAGAGCTTAATATCTCAGATTCTCTTTCCACAAGTTGGCTTTCCCTAATCTCTGGAACTATATTTACTTTGCTGTCTTTCTGCTATTTCAACTTCCTTATTAGATTGAGGACTGTTGAAAATCATGTCCTCCATTTTCTTTTTTAACAGTCTCATGTTCTCTAATAAGGAACTTGAAAAGCAGAACATCATTATTGTGTATTTTGCTGTCTTTCTGCTTGGTGTAAACTTTAGCTCTCTCATTTTGTTGAAAATGTCTTCGGCTTTATTCACATGGCTCTTAAGTCCACAACTTCTCCCCTGAAGGATTGTGGAATATCTTTCAAATCCAGTTGAGAAGCATAATTTGCCTCTGTGAACTCAAATTTTGTGTATTAGCTCGCAACCACTCCCACAGCTGCAAAACCATAGCAAAGACATACAAGTTAAGGGGGTTGATATACAAAACAACAAACGATACGGTAAAGTAGGAAATGAGAAAATTTTTACCTGTAAACACATTTCATAGGATCTGTGTATAGCAAGAGAAACCTCAGCTTGACTCAATATCTTTTCCTTCTTCGACCCACACACTTCAAGAACATGTTTCACTGATTTATAAGCAGCAATGGATTCATACAGCTCAGAGCGAGCTCTTTTCTTTTTTTCCTTTTCCATCCTTTGAATCCCCCACTTCAATCTCAAGATCATCATCAGACGCATCTAAATCACTAACCAATCTCAGACTCGAATAAGGAATCATCATCATCAGCTCCCTCTGTTACATCCCTAGTAACACCTAATGCTTTCTCTGGTTTACAAAACTCCTCTTCCTTTTGTTCCTCATCTCTTTTGTCTTTTGCATCAGCTACAGAAGATAGCTTTTGGAATAGAGTCTAACTAAACCTTGAGAAACTGTTGTAAACCAATCCAGATGATATAAAGGTCCTTACAATGAAATAGTTAATTGTGGGGTTACTATTCTCTTTTTTTTTATTTTTCGTTATCTCGCATGTGTTCCTAAGAAAAAGGAATTTGTTTTGCCATATTTTTTCATTTCACAAAAAATATATGGATATATCTATTTCATGTCAAAGAATCTTCTCATCATCTATAGATAACGAATTGGTGTGGTATATTCATATCATAACATAAAGGGATCCTTTATATATGATGCAAGATGGATCTTGTTCTATCGTTGATCAGAGATTTCTCGATAGATAAATAGACACGTCCCATTGCACTGATCGGGGGCGTTCGTAGTGACTGAGGGGGTCGAAGACCAAGAAGTGAGTTATTTATCAGTCAAGCATTCTTCTTACGGCTAAGGAAAAAAAAATGAATAAATAAAAAAACACAAGTTTTCTTACCAACTTCGATTCAATGGTATTCTAACTATCCCCTTAAAGGTTCTAACCAGGGAGCACGTAGATCCCAAAAATGCATTGTTTCTCCTCCAAAAAATCACTTCTCCAGTCGGGTTCACTTCAGCTTTACTAATGACTAAAGTGGTTTCTTTGAAACCTTTATTGTGACTAGCATTTGCTGCTGCAGAATAAACCAATTTAAAAATGGGATAACATCCTCGATAAGGCATAAGTTGGAGCGGTGAAATGCGTAGAGATCGGAAAGAACACCAACGGCGAAAGTACTCTGCTCGGCCGACACTGACACTGAGAGACGAAAGCAACCGTACGATTCTCCCGATCTAAATCAAGCCGGTTTTACATGAAGAACATTTGACTCAGCATGCGATCTCTTTCTCAAAACAAACGAAAAGGAAAGAAAAGACGAAACAGAAATCATGGAATCCGCCCAAATAAAAATAGATTCAAAAAGATAAAAGATTTGGTGTAGTTGGTAGGGGTAGCTATATTTCTGGGAGCGAACTCCATGCGAATATGAAGCGCATGAATACAAGTTATGACTCATACTCGATTTCATAGATACATATAGAATTCTGTGGAAAGCCGTATTCGATGAAAGTCGTATGTACGGTTTGGAGGGAGATCTTGAGAATTGCTGTAAATAAAACTCATTTCTCGTAGAATAACATCTGAAATCGAGCTGAATCGCTAATCGCAGAAATGGAGACTTACGAAATATTTTTGAGAGATTGATTTCGCCGGAGAGAAAGAACAAAAACTTGCAGGTTTAATTGCCTGCTAGGGTTTATCCGTTGTGCAAAGGGATTAGTACCATTTTTCCAAACGGGTGAGGTTGTCTAAAAGGTAAATTTGTCATTTTCAAATAAGGGTATGATTGTTTGGTACCAATTTCAAATGTTTGAAATTTAACTATTTGCTTTACACCCCGAAGAAAAGGATAGTGGGGTTTTAGGTGGAATGTATGTAATCCGGCGAAGGTGGTTAAGTTTGAGCGGAGGAATTGTGTTGGTCGCTTAGGTACACAGGAGCAATGTGTCAGCTGAATAATGAGATACGAGTTATCAGCGCACATCTAAGTGTGAAATCTTATTAGACTTATTTTATTTATAAAAATAAATAAAATATTTAATAAATAGAAAGCTAGGTACTTGTATTTTGAATTTTACTAAACTTTTTATATTATGAGACCTATCTTTTTCTACTATTATGTACTAATATTCTTACGTTAAAAAAATTATTTGTGAGATAAAAATTTCTATTTGATATCAAAGAAAGTGCACTAAGATTCCACCTTTATAGCTCAAAATCTCTATTTATTTTACTTTTATCATTCATATATGAGTTTTCCAGTTCTAATAGCTGAAATTATGAGATTCTTGATTGTGCCTAAAATGTTTCTCAATAAATCATTTACATAAATTTCATACCTTAAATTTTTATAATTTTTTATATGATATTTTCAGTAACACTTTATAATTTCTTCTAAACTCTATAATATAATGATTTTGCTTTAGTGTATCTCTCTATCTTACTCTAAAATAGAGTATTACTCTATTTTTTTCTATATATTTTTTATTACAATTACATTAAAATAGAGTAAAACATTAGAAAAAATACTACTTTATTTTAAAGTAAATAATAGAGGAATACATGGTCTAAGCCAAAATTTTGTGTCACCATTTTCATTTTTATTTTTATTTTGTTTGTTGGTTATATCAGAAGAAAAGGTTAAAAACCATTACTAATAGATAAAAAGAGAGTTTTTTTAACATAAACAATGTTTCAATGGAGTTAGTTTGATTATCATAACTATGTTGTAGATCCAAATCATCATCAAACAATAACTAAACATAAACTTTCAAAAAGTATCATGACAACAAAGCATTATAAAACAAAATTCCCTTGTCCATTTCCAAGAAGATTCCATATGCATGACTTAGAAAAGGGCATAAAACTTATTTCAATATGAAATCAAATAGAATTTATTAAGAAAAGTAGATCAGATAGATTGAAAATAGAATATCAAATCACTTTATTCCCTTGCTCTCAAGGAACTGGACTAAGGTAAGAGAGGTGACATCAGAATAGATAAGATCATTAAGGTTTGATATGTTTTTAACTCTTTTTAGTATTCCATCAATACTAAATTCATTTTAGTTAATTATGATCAATTATGATTTTCTCATTTTCTTAATTAGTGTAGTCTAATCCTTAAATTAAATATACAACATTGCTCTTCTTGGTTGTTGAACTAGATACGTAACTACGCTTGAAAAAACAATTACAATTGTACACAATCTAGACTTTTAGATATGTACAATATCTTCAAACATAATTGAACGATTCCTTTATAATAAGTATAATAGCTTGAAACAGTATTATAATACTCTTAATAAACTTATCAAAATACACTTTTTCTTTTATGGTCTTCGATCGAAATCTTTATCTTGTTATGAAAGTGAATAGAAAACGCAAACGCGGGTTGTGAAGAGCTTTTGCGTTTTGAGATTGGGTTCTAATGTTTCAAGACGCAACGCAAAACGTGAGATGTGTTTTAGGTAGGCGTCGTGTCTCTCTCTTATCTTTCCTTCACGCCATTCACAAGACTCTGTGACCAGAACAAGAAAAAACAAAAACAGCTTCTTTTTTTTTTAGATATGTCAGGTTCTGTCTTCGTTCCCGGTATGACGATTGGAGTTCCGACGCTTTCTCGTTCGAGCTCTGTTCACCGGAGCTTCGAACCCGCGACGAAGAAGACTATGAGTAGTCTGAAATTCATAACTATTTTTCGAAATCCCTCAGGTGGTTCAGGGATAAAGCGGTCATTTCCAGTTATGGCTTCTGATCAGCGGTCGGAACAAGCCGATACGGATAATAATAATAGTCAAGGAATTCAGGTCAGTTGGAGAATTTTCTAAATTTATTTTTTGATGCTCAAAGAATTCGTAAATTTATGAAATAGCCCCTATGTTTTGAATATTGTTCGGAAAAGTCCTGACATTTTTGTTTAATCTTTGGACGAAAATCTACAGGAGGACTTAAACTACCTGTTGAAGATCGGAGTTGGTTCAGTGGCAGGCGCAGCTATAATTAAATACGGAAGCGTCTTGTTCCCACAGATCACAAAACCTAATCTTACTCAAGCCCTCTTCATTATAATCGCTCCTGTTGTAATCTCTGTTGTCCTTTTGATCCTATCATCATCATCTTCTTCTTCAAAGAAACAGAGCTAGAACACATTCAGTAAAAACTGTATCTTTAATGCAGCTCATTTGTATAAATCCAAAATCAATCTTTCAAGAACACTAAAAACTAAAAAGTATCACAATTTTTGTCTTTTTTTATGTGCCAATACCACACCTTACAAACTCCAATACCAATGATCAAATCAAATCAAATCAATGTTATGAAACCAAGAAACACACCCAAAAATATAAGTAAAACCCTTCAGAAAACTAGCAAAAATATGAACATCAAATGGTAAAAATAAATAATCTGAGAATATGAATTTCTGTGCCTAGTAACCATTCCTATTCTGATCCTTCTCTTCTGAGATCACATCTGAGCTTTCCTCTGCAACCTGATCTCTACTGTCTTCGTTGCTGCTACTTGGATTCTTGAAGAGTGGATTAGCTTCAAGTTCAGAAATTTTCTCCTTTGATTCATTCATCAGCAACTCCACTACTTCAGACATTGTTGGTCTCTTCTCCGGCTCTTTCTGAGCACAAATAAGCCCCACCAACACTACTTTCTTCAGCTTCTCTTCCACATACTCCTCGCTCAGCCTCTGATCAACGATCTCACCAAACTTTCTTTCGTAAACAAGCGGTAAAACCCACTCCGCTATACCCCTCGTCGTTGTTGAGTTCAGTCTTTCCATTGGTCTCTTCCCACTAACCAATACCAACAAAAGCACACCGAAACTGTACACATCGCTCGTTTCTGATTCTTTTCCTGACACAGCACACTCTGGTGAGAGATACCCATTAGTACTACTTTTGGCTCCGGTATCTTCAGGCATCAGCTTACCATATCCAAAATCTGTAACTCGAGCTTCAAATTCAAAATCTAGCAACACATTGCTAGCTCTCACATCTCCATGGACTATATGTGGTGTTGCCTGGTGGTGTAGGTAGCTAAGCAAAGAACAAAACTCTTTCAGAAAACTATATGAAAAAAATTGAAACTTTTTATGAAATGGTTTTAGATTTTTGAGACTCACGCAATGGCCTGAGCGGAGCTAACAGCAATCTTCATTCTCTTGGTCCAATCTAGAAGACATTCAGCTGAATGCTGACCATGAAGATGTGAAACCAAGCTTAAATTTGGCATGTACTCATATACAAGAAGACGCTCTTGTCCTTCCGCACAGTAGCCACGAACACTCAAGAGATTCTTGTGACGAATACGTGCAAGAATCTCAACTTCCACAGCAAAATCTATATCTTCTCTGTTACTCCATGCCTTCAATCTCTTAACTGCAATCTGCAAGAAAGGCTAGGTTTTTAAACAAGAAGCAAGTCTTGGATAACAATTTAAGGCCAAAGGAGAAAAAGTACTTGTGAGCCATCCCAAAGCTGACCCCAATACACACTCCCAAATCGACCTTCACCGAGTTTGTTATCGTAATTGAAACTGTTAGTGGCTGCGTGAAGTTCCTTCAATGAAAATATCCTCCAAGATGGCTCTGTCTTTTCTTTCTTCTTCCTGTGACATCAAAACCAAAACTTCACCCTCAGATTTTGCTGAGCATTCATCAACACATTTAAAAACAGTTAGTTGAATCAATCAATCATCACTTGCAGAAGAAGGTCTTGTGATATACAAACTTGGGAAAACAGTGATAAGTAATGCAAACTAGAGCTGGCTTTAGAAGGGATAAAGATAATCCTTAAAAACAAATCAAATTTGCTGCTAATCATAAACCTCTCGCTTAAAAGAGCAAACTTTGGATTAAGAACATAAGAGTTGAACACAAATAAGCTACAAATTTTCGAATAATTCCAAAATCAAAATCAAATCTTAAACCCAAAATCAAGATGGAACACATATGAACGGTTTAACAAATTACAAACAATTTCGCAGCAACCAGAAAAAGGGTGGAAAAAATTAGAAGAATCTAGGGAATGGAAGAGGAAGAATTAACAATTATCGAGTCGATGAATTGACGAAACATACCCATCAAATCCTTTTCCACAACAGCTATTAAAAAGTTGCATCTTCGAAAAAAACCCCAAAAATAATTCTTAATTTTGAGCTTCCTCTATGTGTAGATTTCAGAAGGACTAACAAAAAGTAACGATTTTTCTGGAGATGGTAACAGCAAATTAACAAGTAATGAGTAGCTCTAATTTCGTCTTGACCAGAGAGAGAGAGAGAAAGAGCTTATTATTCTTTTGTCTTTTTAGTTTTTATTTTCCACGCTTTATTACCTTTTATCATCGCGGAAAATAAATAAATTTTCACGACAAAACACAAATTTAATAGAAAAACAAAAAAAAAGCTGATACTATGAAAAAGAAATAACACTTTACCAAAAGAAGAAATAAAATGTTTGAACGTTAGTAATGTATAAAAATGTATATTTTATATCTTTATTTTAAATATGAGGATATTTGATCTTCTTCTTCTTTCAAAATTTGAAGTTGGTGTCATTGTTTGAGCCTTTGAGGGCCGGCTGATGAGTCACGACAACTCATCCAAACCTTTTTATTCGATGTTTCGAATATTAAACAAATAAAGAAACCGAAGACTCTGCAATCTTTTCTTCAAAAATTTATAGTATTAAAAGCTTTAGTTACACAAGTTTGAATTAAAGCGAATAAGCGATATAGCAAGACTATGGTTTTTAAATTGCTAAACATTCAGTGTGTCAGAAAGCAATGTTTGCTCTCAGCTTTCTAGTTGAGTTGATGCTTCACTAACAAACATGGTCTTCGGAAACCATGTACTCTTACTTAGAGCATCTTTAATGGTAAAAAAATAATTATTTTTTAAATTTATTTTCTTTAAATTTAAAAACATTTGTAAACTTTAAAATTACTGTATTTCAAAGAAAAAATTTGTGTCAAAATTCATCTTCAATCATAGCTAAAAATAATATGATTGATTCAAATAACCCAAATTTTGCTAAAATTAATTAATCCTAATTTTCATAAAATCACATAACTTTAATTTCATATCTAAACAATAACCTATAATCTATCAACGTCTACAAAAATAATTAAATACTTACCTTGACAAAGAGATTTAAACATTCTTTAACCAAACTCTTCAATTTTGTTCAAATCCACTTCGATTTGGTGAAAGCAATCTCCAATTTTATGATCGAGATAGACCACATCTTGACAAGCGACGGTGGAGATGATAACAGCGGCAAGCAGTCAAACAATCTCCATTATGGACTCGATTCTCCTATCAAATCATCTCACCGACAAATCAATTATTGCATTTCATAAAAATATTTGTGCCAAAACTCGTCTTCAGTCATGGCTAAGAACATTCTAATTGATTCAAATAACCCTAATTTCGCTAAAACCAAATAACCCTTAATTTCATAAAATCACATAACCCTAATTTCATATCTAATCAGTAACCTACAATATATCAACGTCTACAAAAGTAATTAGATACTTACCTTGACAAAGAGATTCGAGAATCTTTTAACCAAACTCTCTAATTTTGTCCAAATCCACTTCGATTTGGTGAAAGCAATATCTGATTTGATGATCGAGATAGACCCCATTTTGACAAATGATGGTGGAGATGATAGCAGTCGGACAATCTCTATTATCGACTCGATTCTCCGATCAAATCATCTCACCGACGAATCTTTTAGTCGCCATCGGCGACACACACGAGAAAGAGAAAGAGAGTTGAGAAGAAGAGAGAGAAAATTGTAATACGAAAAAAGAAATACTCTGATTTTTATGACACAGTGAATGACCAATACCAACGTGACACGTCATGTTAAAAACCAATCATAAAAACTCTTAATTAAAACTCAGTTCTTAGCTTTTTAATCAATTTTGATTTAATTTTGTAGGGTTTTGGGATAAGAGTCCCTTAAACACCTTTTGTTGGAGATGGTCTTATTACTTAATAACAATCATTAGTAATATATATTTCATTGGTAATATATATTATAGATGTAAGTCTAACTGATTCTTCATAATATACACAGCAGAAGATTCAGGTGAGAAGAAGGGGTGTCACCTAAACCCCCTAAAATTATAAAAAATAATTGCAAGCTGAATTTTGTTAGATATATCTAAATTTTTGTTAAATTTTTTCTAAATAGGTAGAGTTATAACTCTTTCTTTTTATGCACCCTAATTTGCGATTTTTTTTTAACATATTCTTACATTTTTATTAGTTTTTTTCATGTTTAAAATTATAAATCTATCATATACTAATAAATTTCAGTGAATTTAAATAAAAAAGTTCTCAAATTTATAGCTGACTCATCAAAATTAAAACTAACATTTGAACGCCTCACACTCCACGCAAGGAGTTTGCAATTTGGGTAGCTTGAATGTCCTCTTTGCAGATTTCAAATCTCTAACCTCGAGAATCAAAGCTTTGGAACGTAATAAATTATGGTAACATATATGGTTTGTGGAAAGGAGTTTGACAATAGACGATGATATCTATTGCAATGACATACACATTTTCATTTTTATTTTGTTTGCTGGCTATATAAGAAGAAAGATTAAAGACCATGAGTGATAGATAAAAAAAAGAGGTTTTTGAACATAAACTATGTTTCATTGGAGCTAGTTTAATTATCATAACAATATTGTAGATGCAAATCATCATCAAACTATAACTAAACATAACTTTTAGCCAAAACATTTTTCAAATTGATAGCCGATTAATTAAAATTGCGACCAAATGCAACCACCAAACAACCAAACAGACAAATACTCCTAATCAACCGACTTTTTATATCTATGTAAAATTTGGAAATAAATTAAATAGGAAAATCAATCATATACAATCTTCAAATATAAATTAAACATGTGAAATCTTATTTTCATAAATGCATTTTATAATTGTGTGGCTCCTAACTTATATACTTCTCACATATTTACAATAATTTAACAAAGTAAGACAATTTATTTATAGAAATGCGTTATAAACAGTGTTAGGGAATATAATACTACCTGAATGGTAAAGAAATATTCAAATATTATATTTGTGCCCCAAATTAGCTGTTTCAGATTACTGTCTTTTAAAACTTCCCTATACCGTATATATAACTCGTCAAAGAAGCATAATGGTATTTGGAGACTTTATTTAGACATTGTGAAAATTAGTAAAATATTCTTAATTTTTGCTGACCATTAGTTCATGTTTATAAATTCTACGTAGAAACGGAAAGTAAACCAATTATCAGATATTCTAATTGAATGTTTCGTTTGAAAAAAAAAAAAAAAAACGAGCTACGTCAAAATGAAAACCCAACGAGATAGCATTAATTAGACAGCAGTGATGTACTAGATTCGCAACAACATAAAATAACGTCACTAAAATAAAAAATTTTAAAAATAAGCTTATTATAGTGGGGTGCGAAGTAGATTAACATTTCCTTTTTTTCTTATTTGTCAACATTAACATTTCCTTTTTACTTAAAGCTTTTTGAGTAAATTCGTATCTACAAAAATATACGCTTCCATAATAATAATAATTAAAAAAAGTATATAAACATAAACGCCCAACGACCACACAAAAAAATAAAAAATAAAAAGGAAAACAAAAAGCAATAAATCCAAAAAAAAAAAAAAAAGGAAACTCCGAAAATGAGACAGCATCAGAAAAAATCGGCATAAATAGCCCACGTCCTTTGCTCTCTCTCTTTCTTCTCTTCTCTGCTTCTCTCTCGAAAGTCTCTCTTTCTCTCTGTTTCGTGTTCAAAGTCAATTCAACAGGTATATATATATATATATACACACAGCAATATCTTCCTTTTTACATTTTTATTTTTATCGTATATTATCGCACGTGTGCGCTTCTCTCCCACCTGGGGATTCGTCTTTCGAATTCGATCGATTTCGTTTGTTTTTTTAGATCTGTCTTTTTTTGGTTGTCTATTATCATGAGGGAAGGAAGGATGTTAATAAAACCCTAATTCTCTATTGTGTATTGAAAGTGTTACATGAGTGATATTGTGATCGATCTATCAGAGAGGATATGTCGTCGCTCAGCCGAGAACTCGTGTTTCTCATACTTCAGTTTCTCGACGAAGAGAAATTCAAAGATACTGTACACAGGTTTATATTCTATATATCTCTATTTTTTGTTTATCCTCGATTTTAATTTTTTTTTTAATTTGGTTAGTAATTTGCGGTCCCGCTTTTGTTTAGTTGTTGTCGGGATTAGAGTTTTAAGTTAGAAGAATCATTAATTTTCTCATTTCCTGTGAAATTTTCGATTTTATATATTTACCAAAATTATTATTTAGTTCAATGTGTTTCGTTATTACAACTATTTAAATTTTACTTGGCTGATTATTATTATTTTGTTTGATGTGTGGTTTCAAGGTTGGAGAAGGAATCTGGATATTTCTTCAACATGAGATACTTTGAAGATAGTGTTACAGCTGGTGAATGGGATGATGTCGAGAAGTATCTCTCTGGATTCACTAAAGTCGATGATAATAGATACTCTATGAAAATATTTTTCGAGATTCGAAAGCAGAAATACCTTGAAGCTCTTGACAAGTTAGTTTCTTCTTTTCTTACATAGATGGCCTTGGAAGGGAGACCAGAACTAAAGCTATGCATTTATATATTTTTTCCATTCTGTTTCTTCTTTTGTGTTCCTAGGAAAGATCATGGCAAAGCAGTTGAGATTCTTGCTAAGGAGTTAAAAGTGTTCTCCACATTCAACGAAGATCTTTTTAAAGAGATTACTATGCTTTTAACCTTAACAAACTTCAGGTATAGACTCTACTTTCTTAGCCCCTTGTATTATGTTTGTCTCATTGTTGACCACTGGATTACTTAAAAGCATGCTTTTGTTCTACTTTATTGCAATTTACAAGGGAAAATGAGCAGCTTTCAAAGTATGGAGATACTAAGTCCGCAAGAGGTATTATGTTAGGGGAACTTAAAAAACTAATCGAGGCAAATCCTCTCTTCAGAGACAAACTTCAATTTCCCAGTTTGAAGAATTCAAGATTGAGAACCTTAATAAACCAAAGGTGCGTTTTTAACCTATGGTTAAAGCTTTATCGTTTATTACTTCTCAACTAACTAAACTGAACGTTTTCTTCTGTTAAATCGTAGTTTAAACTGGCAGCATCAGCTTTGCAAGAATCCAAGGCCTAACCCAGATATAAAAACACTCTTTGTTGACCACAGTTGTGGGCATCCAAATGGGTCACATGCTCCTTCCCCTACAACTAATCATCTAATGGGTTCAGTCCCTAAAGTTGGAGGCTTCCCACCATTAGGTGCTCACGGTGTAAGTTGTTCTAAGATTGAAAATTCCTTATGTTTGATTAGTTTTTACACCAGAGGAAGTTAACTTCATAGCCTTTTATGCTTATTATCTTTTGGTTCAGCCATTTCAGCCAACACCAGCTCCTCTTACAACATCTCTTGCAGGATGGATGCCTAATCCATCTGTACAACAACACCCTACTGTCTCTGCTGGACCTATCGGCTTAGGTGCCCCCAACAGTGCTGGTAATGTTGTCATCAACTAATTTGTAGACACATCATCATACTCTGTATTCATCGTTTCCTCCTTACAGTGTCTATGCTAAAGCGTCCGAGGACTCCTCCAAGTAACAGCCTATCAATGGATTATCAGACGGCAGATTCTGATAGTGTAATGAAGAGACCAAGACCTTTTGGTATTTCAGACGGGGTATTATTAACGATTGCTTATTCGTTTTTTTTTCAGCTTAAGTTCTAATCTTTAATATCTCAGAAGTCATAGTTTTTCTTTGAACATATTTGCAGGTTAATAATCTTCCAGTCAATGTATTGCCTGTCACATATCCAGGGCAAAGCCATGCTCATGCAACTTATTCTACTGATGACTTGCCTAAAAACGTTAGCAGGATTTTGAGTCAGGGTTCTACCATTAAGAGCATGGATTTTCATCCTGTACAGCAAACTATGCTTCTTGGTTGGTTTTCTCCACTGACACATGCATCAATCTTTTGATTTATCTTCTCAGTATAATCTGTTTACTTTATCTTGGATTTACATTTGTTTTCATAGTTGGCACCAATCTTGGTGATATAGCAATATGGGAGGTGGGTAGCAGGGAGAAGCTTGTTTCTAGAAGCTTTAAAGTTTGGGATCTTGCTGCTTGCACTGTGAATCTTCAGGTATAGTTCCTCTTTTTTTATTTATCTACTGTAAATTTTTTGTTAGTTAGTTGAAAAAGAGGATTTTTTTGTACTATATCAACGACATCTTTTCCTTTTGCTGACCTGTTGTCTGATTTCATTCTTGTGCATATTAGGCTTCACTTGCTAGCGAGTATACTGCAGGAGTAAACCGAGTTGTTTGGAGTTCTGATGGAAGTCTTCTAGGTAAGCCATTCTATGATCTTAAGGCTGGTCGTCGTATAAATTTTATGGTAAAATCAAGTGCCGTAATGTCTACTTCCTATTTCAGGTGTTGCATATTCCAAGCATGTTGTGCATTTATATTCATATCATGGTGGCGATGACTTACGGAATCATCTAGAGGTTTGTCTCTTACTCATGACCACCTTATATTTGATATGAGTTTGCACCAACTTCATGGAATCTGTTCACTGGAAGAATTTATAGTTTCCTTGTTTATTAGTTTTTTTTTTCTTGTCTGTAAGATTCTGAAAATGATGTATTTGTTCGTTTGGTTCTTTGAAATAGCTGAGTTTCCCAACTCGCTGATGTTTGTTTTTGTTTGTTTACCGTTATAGATTGATGCTCATGCTGGTAATGTCAACGATCTTGCTTTCTCCCAACCAAGCCAGCAATTGTGTGTTGTGACTTGTGGAGAAGACAAGACAATCAAGGTCTGGGATACGGTTACTGGAAATAAATTGCACACTTTTGAAGGTCATGAAGCACCTGTTTATTCCGTGTGCCCACACCAGAAAGAGAATATTCAGGTACTGTAATATGCATGAGTATCACTTGCTCTTTATTCTATGAAATCATCCTTTTGCCAAGTGACTATCTTAAGCTTCACTTCTGTCTGATTTTTTTCTTTCTGTCAGTTCATATTCTCAACTGCTGTTGATGGGAAAATAAAGGCTTGGTTATATGACAACATGGGTTCTAGAGTGGATTACGATGCCCCTGGTCGATCTTGCACGGCAATGGCATATTGTGCTGACGGGACTAGGTAAAAATGATTCATATTCTTGTTATAATACTAAACTTTATCCATCCTTTTTTGATCATGTCTTTTTTTATCTTGTCGTTTGTTGTAGATTATTCTCTTGTGGTACTAGTAAAGAGGGAGAATCATTCATTGTTGAGTGGAACGAAAGTGAGGGAGCTGTGAAGCGGACTTACCTTGGGATGGGGAAAAGATCTGTAGGAGTTGTGCAATTCGATACCATGAAGAATAGATTTTTGGTAGCTGGTGATGAGTTCCAAGTCAAATTTTGGGATATGGATAGTGCTGATCTCTTAAGTACAACAAATGCAGACGGAGGGTTACCGGTAATGGTCTAGTTTAATCTCAGTTTGCTGTTCGGTCTATTTAAAAGAAATTGGTTGCTAACTTAAAATATCATCAGTCTTCCCCTTGCTTAAGGATCAATAAAGAAGGAACTCTGCTGGCTGTCTCAACTACTGATAATGGAATTAAGATACTAGCCAATGCTGAAGGTTCCAGGATTTTGCACTCTACAGGAAACCGTAGCCTTGAAAGCTCTAGAGCTCATCCTGGGTCTGTCGGAAAGGTTGAACACTTGTCGTCATAGTTTTGTTTATTCTGCTTTTTACGTGGGTGCTATTGCAGAATTAAAAAGAAAATTTAATGCATGGTTTTTTGTTTTTTAGGGTCCTATTGGCACATTTGGCACTCCAAGTACAAGTACTGGAATGAGTTTATCAATGGCTGAAAGAAATGGACCAGTGGCATCTGTTACTGGAATGGTAATCTCATCTGTGAAATGTTTAAAGCTGTTCTGCTCAGTTTAACTCATTGGAGATGTTAAGTTTATTGACAATATCTTTTGTTTTTTAGAATGGAGATAATCGTAGTCAGCCAGATGGCAAACCACGTGTCCCTGATGAGGCAGAGAAATCGAAGATTTGGAAGATGATAGAGATCACCGAACGTTCCCAACTTCGTACTCTACGGCTTCCTGACAGCCTGCTACCAGCAAGGGTATGTATCCTTGCATTACTGATAGTTTCAAATGGTCTTTTGTTTTGGACACTCTCGTTTTATCTTTTGTCATGATGTCATCTTGTTTCTCGATGCAGGTTGTTAAATTAATATATACAAATTCTGGAGCTGCTATTTTGGCATTAGCAGAAAATGCTGCACATAAACTATGGAAATGGCAAAAGAGCGAGCGGAATCTTTTGGGAAAGGTACATTATATCCGTTGTTAATACAAAAACCTAGTGTTGATTTTGAAACTCATGCTTCTTGTGTGTTTTTTTTTTTAACTTGTTTTAGGCAAACAGCAATGTCCCACCACAGCTTTGGCAGCCAGCTAGTGGAGTAATGATGACAAATGATACACGAGAGGGAAACAAAGAAGATGTAGTTCCATGCTTTGCACTCTCAAAGAATGATTCTTATGTCATGTCAGCCTCAGGAGGAAAAATCTCCTTGTTCAACATGATGACTTTTAAGGTCTTTCCATGTCCTAGTCACGTCTCTATTGGTTTCAAGCTATGCGTTTTACTCACTCATTGTTTTCTTTTCATTTTTAATAAGACGATGACGACATTCATGGCGCCTCCTCCAGCTGCGACTTCCCTCGCCTTCCATCCTCTAGACAATAACATTATTGCTATTGGAATGGATGACTCTTCTATTCAAATCTACAATGTCAGAGTGGATGAGGTATATCACAACTCAACTGAAACTTTTGTTTCGTTTGTCACAGAAACATATATTTAAAACATTTTTTGGATGCATGCAGGTTAAAAGTAAATTGAAAGGTCATCAGAAGAGAGTGACTGGTTTAGCATTCTCAAACGCTCTGAACATTCTCGTTTCATCTGGTGCTGATTCTCAGGTATGCTTTATTATACGCTGGCATTGGCTGTTATATGTGTTATCAGTTTTATCAAAATAAAAATGGTTTTTTTTATCTGTATGTATAGCTTTGTGTATGGAGCATGGATGGATGGGAAAAGCAAGCTAGCAAACAGATACAAATTCCAAGCGGGCATTCACCAAACCCACTTGCTCATACACGAGTTCAGTTCCATCAAGACCAGACGCATGTGCTTGTTGTCCATGCCAGTCAGTTAGCCATATACGAGGCTCCTAAATTAGAGAGCATGAAGCAGGTCTGTTGCTAACATGTCTCATAAAAGCATTACTTAATTGTGAATGTCCTTAATTCGAGGCCTGATCTGTTTCTTTCTCTCTTAACTCAGTGGATACCAAAGGAGTCAAGTGGTTGTTCAGTCACAGATGCTGTATACTCATGTGATAGCCAGTCAATCTACGCAGCCTTTGATGATGGAAGTGTGAGTATCTTGACGGCAACAACATTGCAACTGAAATGCCGCATTGGTCCCAATTCATATTTGCCTTCAAACCCGAGGTAAGAATATACTTTTGCAAGAGTTAAGACCAACACAAGAACACCAATAACAACACCTGGTCCTTTTTTTGGAACAGCTCAAGACTATATCCAGCCACAATAGCAGCACATCCTTCTGAACCAAACCAGTTTGCAGTTGGACTAACTGATGGTGGAGTCCACGTGATCGAACCACCAGGTCCAGAAGGGAAGTGGGGAATGTCACCACCACCAGAAAACGGGGCAGGACCAAGCGTGTCCTCAGCACCCGGGTCGGATCAACAACCGAGGTGAGGTCTAGCTCACATGCACCATGAAGCCTCCCAAGTTATTATTATACACTTTGAGAGGAGAGCTCTGAGATTGTAGGTTTATATATTTTATTTGTCTCACTCAATTCATAGTAGGTGAAATGTGAAGCATCAGTTTCTTCCATTATTTCTAGTGTTTTTACTAAATGTTTGAGTTTACTATTATCATGATAAATATTGATTAGCCAATTCAGATTTGCTGGATTCTCTTTCGATTAGTCGCTCTCATTACCAACCATACCTCTTAACGTCTGTTGTGTGGATCTTTATTTATTAAAAAAGATCTTATAGATAAAGAACAGGAATGCCACACCCGGTGATTAGTGGACTCACTGGAGTTAATAGACGAAAGATTCGTGGGGGAAGGTGGGGACCAAATTAAGATAGATACGGTGAAATCTGAAATTAACAACAAATCCACTCATATCTAGGTTCAGACCTGATTTGTTGAAATCAAATATATATATATATATATATATATATGTGTGATTTTTTCATACTTACTTGGTGAAAGATACAATTAACTTGAACAACCTAAAGCATGCGTTCGAGTTCTCGGCCAGGCATGGACTTGAGTGGTGGCAGGTTGACGTTACTTGGTATCTCATTAGGTTTCTTCAAGCTATTGGTTTGGCCACCAACGTCAAGTTACCCACTGAATCTCAAAAGAAGAGAATGGCTTTGGACTGATCTTTAATTCCCTTCAGTAATTATTTCTAGACCTGTAATAATTCTCTCAAACTCGTACTGTGAAATAAAAGAGGGTTTTAATATGGGGAAAGGAAATGAAACTATTGCGATGTGAGTAGAGAAATAGGGGTCTTTAATTTAGTGTTCATTTTTCTCAGCCTTTTTGCACCATTTCACTTCAAATGCGATTGTAGGTTTATTTATGTAGATTTCAAGGTTTAATGGTAATTAAGAAATTATTGGTCTTCTTGAAGGCAAAAAAATTACAGAGATCTATTGACTGAAAGAGAGAGAGATTCATAGTTGGAGATGGAGCAGAATTTGAGAAAATTATTTAAGGTCTAGAACATAATTATGAAAGAAAATTAAAGATCAGACCAATGCCATTCTCTTCTTTTGAGATTCAGTAGGTAACTTAACGTTAGTAGCCAAACCAATAGCTTGAAGAAACCTAATGAGATACCAAGTACCGTCGAACTGCCACCACTCTAGTCCTTGCCTGGCCGAGAACTCGAACGCATGATGATTGTTATGCCATCCCTCGCCAAATGATAATATCGCAACCCACCTAATATAATCATCACTAATTTAGTAAAGTCCTCATTATAATGTCATTTAGTGAGATTACAATTTACAAATAAGTTGTATGCGTTTTATTACCAATTGTTTTTGGAGAAGTCAGGTGTGTTCCAAGCTCGTCTTCCCCATATATGGCAAACTGAGTTCACCAGAAATGTCACGTGGAGTCGAACCACAGTTGCAACACCCTGCCATTGTCATAACTTCACTTTTAAGTTCATATGATTTTCTAAGATTATTTGAAATATATATTAACTATTGTGGTCCAAAAACTGACTTCTTCCAATCCTCTTAGGACAGTCTCAGTTTTTGAAATTAATTTGATTATATATCATGAAATATAATATTTATAGCTCAAAAATCCTAATGACAGTATTATAGTCAGATAATTAAGAGAGTGAATGGTATGAATCCTTACAATTCCCCAGACGAGTAAGGGCATGCCTCCACAAATATAGAAGAGAAGGGCATAAGCCATCTGATGAAGAAGGACGGTTCGCTGAAGGAACCTGTAAAAAGGCTGCCTCACAAGGTCATCTACATTCTCCTCTCCACCACACTGCGTCCATGCATACAATGGTTTAGTCCGAGTTAGGTCTGTGTCCCGCCCATATTGGACCATTCCTATCACAATCAGGGCCAGATGGAACTATCCGATCCGATATGGTGTTTCTTATCAAATTCTTATGGCCTTGATAGGGTCATACTTACACTTAATAAGTCAAATATATATATAGAACAGAGTTGTCGTCCACTAAAGCATGTCAACATCGTTAGTTATGCATGCATGTTTGATATTCTCCCACAATATCAAGTTCTAATCCATGAGTTCGTTAACCATGGCTATCAAGAAGTTAATCGATTTCAAACAATTGATAAAACACAAAAAAAATAAAATTGGGTATAGTTATGGATATAATTTTATTACCTTTTTGAGGATAGCTCTGGTATTAAATATCCAAGTCACGTGGCTAAACCAAAACCCTTGGGTAGGGCTATGTGGGTCACGTTGGGTCTCACAATGCTTGTGATGGTACCGATGGTTGCTCACCCACTCTATTGGGTCTCCCTATACACACGATTTAGAAGTTACTACTAAAATATATGTACTTCTCTTAATATAATGTTCATTTAGAGATAAATCATATCTTAAGAATATATATAGTAGTTTTGACCCCAAAAATAAAAAAAATAAAAAAAATAAAGAATATATATAGTAGTAAAACCTGAAAAGCCAGAAGGCCACCATAAGCGAAGAGGTACTCGAGCCATTTCGGCAGATCGAAACTTCGATGAGAAAGGTTTCTATGATAGGACAAGGTGATGCAGATTCCATTGATGTATACGAGGCAGACGAAAACCCGAAAAGTCGCCCAATCGAAGTAAAATGGAGCCATGAGGGTCAGCAAATGAGCCCCACCGACTACAACTAACTTGCCCACGTCCCAAGAAGTCCAACTCCTTTCCCAAAACGACCTCTTCTTTCTCATCACCACAACATCCGACAAGGGTATTCTCCAGGAACTCTCAACCTGACCTGGTGCATCATGAACAGCCACGAACGTGTGTTTCCTTTGAGCCACGGATCCTCCTCGTTTGGACAAAAAGGAGTTTGTAGAGTTATAAGTTAAGAAGGCATTGTTATTAATGAGTTTATGCTGTTTAGCAAATGATGAAAAATGAAAAAGCGGTTTGAGAGTTGTAGATAGAGACACCATTGTTTTACGTTGTTAAATTCGATGTCTTTACATGCAACTATATAGTATATAGAAGACCATAGCGGTAAAAGTAAAACTAGTTAGTTGTGGTGGCTGATGGCACGTCTCACTCACGTAGAAACCAAGAAATGGATGGTTGGTTTTTAAGTTTTTTTGCATTTAATGAACAAAAGAAGTAGTAGTAGTAGTACAAGTGATCAGTAAAGCACGTGTTTATGACGGCCCAAATAAACAAACGAACAAAATGTAGATCGACATAACACAAGCGTTAAGTACCAGCTACTACTTCCGTTGTTGAAAAGAATCAAACTATTAACTCAGAATCTGCGAAAACGTAAAATGATTCTTTTATTTGAAAACACTGGAAACAAAGTTTCTATCACGTTAGATATTTTCTCCACAAGTTTTTTTTTTTTTTTTTCCAACAAGTTATCCCAATGGTTTTGAAATGCGACTCACAATAAAACCGGACTGGAAACAAATGTCACCCATATAAGAGTTTTTTTGTTTTTTTTTCTTTTTTTGCTAAATCATCCATATATATCAGTTTAATTAGTGGTGTGTTTGATAACAATGTTTTCTTAGCAGACCAACCACAAATTATAACGGAGTAATTCTTTTTATATGGGTGTGTACTCATCCGTCTTAAGTTTAAAATTTTTATTTCATTACATGTTAAGGTGAAAGATTCCCTTATACTCTCAAAATATTCGTTGATGATCAACTACGAATATCATCACCAGAAACGTCGCTTGTTCTGATACCAAAATGGCGCAGAGTAAGCAGTCATGAACAGACTGAAGGACGAGGGTTTGAGAATCGTAACAAGAACGAGACTCAAATAAATGAACAGAAATTTCTAGGTTTTATGAACTCAAAATAAGCTGCTGAAATCTCGGCACAAGCGAAGCCTTAAATAATATATAAGCTTGTAAATGAAAACCCCAACGTATAAGGAAATAAACAAAACACCATAAATGTCAAGTAATAAGAGATTTGAAAAGAAACAAAAAGCCCAAACGATAAAAGATAGATAGCTTGAACATTCACTAAGACACCGGAGAAGTTGTTGGATGCATCAGTTCTAACACATGGTTTTAGACGGTCGCTTCAAGAGTGTTGAGAAACTGAGCCCAAACGTACTCAGCACTTTGGATGGTCTCTTCCGAGTATTGCACATAAGATATCTCTTGCTTCCACTTACGCACAACCAAATGATACTCCTCTTCAGCCTTAGAAGCCTCATCCAGAACGCGTGATAGATTCTCAGTAGCCTTGTGGAAATTCATATCAACCTCTTCCTTCTCGGCCTCAAGCTTCCACACAAGTTTCTTTAATGCGAATATTTTGACGGACAACATATCTCCTCTCTTAGCCAAAGCCTTTAGTGACGCAAACTCAGCGTCTAGATTCTTCTTCTTATCCTTGACGATACCTTTGTGCACCTCGATACGCGTCTGCGCAAGTTTAACTTCCTTAATTAGAAGCTTTCTTTCCGTCAGTTATAACACTTTTGTACATTGACAGCTTCGAGATGAGGCTTCCTTTAGCCAAGCTCACTTCCTCGAAATTCGAACGATCCACCAGTTCACCCACACTTAGAGAACGATACTTTTTCAGGGTCACCTTTAGCTTCTCTACGGTTTCTAATCTAACCGTTTGTTTACTTTTGTGAGTGTTCTTTCCTATTCTACCGTTGATGTCCATTTTTTATTCGTATGTGTTTCAACGATCTTGCTCAGCGATGCTGTGAGACTAGAGGTCTTTGACGCGGAGCCCTATATATATGTACCATAGTAAATAGATCGATATGGAGATATGTTACGGTAAGAAGTTTAAATTTCATGCATGAAAATAATAAATGTACAAAGTCTAAGAAGAAACCTGGGAAATGGACTGTTCCTTGATGATATCATCTATATCATATTTGGGTATAACGATGGGCACATCGTCGTCGTCATTAACACCGTTTTTGTCTTGGTTGATACAGCGCCACGAACCTGCTTATATTTTATTAATTATTACCTAATCAATAAAACACGAAATATATTGCATGTTTATGAAATCCCAAATTAAAGCTTAATTGAGAGACAAACCTGACTGTCCAAGTCCTATAGATCCCATAATCCCTGAGACACCATTGCTTTTCTTCGTTTTATACTGTTGACGAGTTGAAGCAGCTGAAAGGAAAGAATAGTTAAACATATATACATTGTGATGAGCTGACAACTATTTTAGGAAATGATTCGAGAATACAAATACTGTATTCAATTTTGTGCTATTACTTGTGCACTGTGGGTTTTTATCAGCTGTGACTAGGCAGATATATATAAATAAGTTAACTGTCCCAGTACCTCATAATTTATTTGTAAGAGATACATGTACCTGACACATAGAACTATAAATTTTTCATAATATAAAAGCATATTTAGTGGTGATCTCTAAAATGAGTGACTTCTATGTGAGTTTTTCATTACCTTTTGAAAGATCTCAAATATTTTATTTTATTTTAATTATTTGGAAAATTTGGTGAGACACCCATTAAATCGGAAAATGAGAATTGGAAACGAAATGAAGCATGCATAAGCCTCAAGCAATTAAACTAAACAATAATAATAGTCAAGCTTTTACTATTTATACTTTGCAATATTTAAACTCATAACAAATGATATAACATCTCAACGTTACCTTCGAATATGGTTTCACGTGTTTCCACCTTACTCTTTCTACTTTGTAAGCTCTGTTTCTCCTACGTATTCTGAAGTAGACCCAGCTATAGGATCGAAAGATAAATGATTAGATGTGTACAAACAAACTCTTTTCTTAACATTTAAAAAAAAAAACATCACTTCATGCATTATGCATATATGTATACAAAGTTACCTTTCACTTCCAGTTTTCGTTCAAAATCTTCCAGCGCTTTCTGTCTTTCAACTTTTGAATCTCACACACATAAAAAAAATATATATATTATCAGAAACAACTCTTGCGTTGTATAGAAACAAAGTAAAAAGAGAGAGATTTTTGTTTTATCTTTAAACAGTCTTAAAAGCATCCCTAGGTAGATTCACTACCATCCAACCCGGCTTGTTTATTCAGATAACCGATATGGACAATTGGAAAACACAAACCAAAATCGGTTCATCTTTAATGAATAGGTAGCTCTAACCCTAATAATTAATTAACATCTTATTGACCCTATACCTTCAATCTCACGTTCCGCTTTGTCCATGAGACCCCAACCTTCAGCATTACCAGTTAAATCTTCAGGCTATAAATCCAAAGTGCATTAACTAGAGATTAGACAAAAGTATACCATTAACTAGAAATTTCGTAGGAAAACAATTTTCCTACAAAACATAATAATTTGTAAGTTTCTCTTGAATTTCGTGTTGATTACTCCCTTCGTTTGGAATTAAATGACATTTTAGAATTAATTTTTTATTTTAAACTAAGTGTCGTTTTACATTTGTAATGCAGATTTTTGATAGAATTTATAATTTTTACCTCTATTCTAGTAATGCATTAACCAATGAAAAATTATATGATTTATTAATAAAAAGTAAAATAAAATATTTAAATATTTTTTTAATATCTGTGTAGAAACGTTAAACTATATTTATTTTTAAACAGAAAGAGGATTAATTTACTTGAGTATTTTAGAGTGTTTGAGGAGAATTACACGTGATAATAATGAACGGTTTATATCTCACGGAAAACGCGCGCGGATATGATAGTCTACACCGAGCTTACTCATTGAACGGCATCACTAGAATTCAATCGCAAAAACATTATCAGTCTAACCAACACAGTCCTAAAGTACTAATGAAGCTCAACCATCACGAGTGTAAATGAAGGAAGACACGCAAAAGTAGTTCGAATTTGTTTTGAAAATTTTAGACATGTAATTAATTTGTTTTTGTATAAATTATTTGGATTAATATTTGATGACTATTGCAGTATTTTGAATTTATTTCTTGGTGATTAATATAATTATTGAAACCAATTTTAACTAAATTTTATAAGAAAAATTGTAGAAAATATTATGTAGAAAGTTGGTAGGAAATAATTTTCTTTTAAACTTATTGTAGGAAACTGCTTGTCCCTTCTTCGTATGAAAATGATAATCGATCAAAATTTTCTATACATTTCCTTCCACTATTTTTACGAAATTTCTTATTAATATTTTTTTTCCTCTAAGAGTTTAGAGTCTTTAGACCCCTTTCCCTTCACATTACATTTAGTTTGCCCTATCTCTCGTGGTTAGTCAAAGTAAACGGAGACTCGTTGATTATATGGTACAGTTGTGATCTGCTCAATATTGAACCGTTTACTTATTGGAATTTGGAAATTAACTAGTCGTGATCTGCTCAATACTGAACCTACTAATAAATATGTTATGAGATAGCTTAAGCATTGGCATATCTGTCAAGTTGAGCAAAAATTAAACCTTTATTTTTAGCATATGAAACCATTTGTTTGTTGTGAAGAAAAAAAAAAAGTAAACCGTTTGATTGTTTGTTTTTATTCTAAAAAAAAAAGATAAAAAAGTAAGTAAAAGAAAATTTTAACAGATACGGACGGTTTCAAGAGTATATATATTTATTTACGAGAGAGGGAAAAAACACGAATGATCAAGACCACAAGCAGAAAAAATGGATTTTAAGAACAACAACGTCATCAAAGCCCTAGCTCGATGGTTTCTTCTTCTACAAGTAATCATGATATCTTCAAACACCGTGGCTCTCAAGGAACCTGACTACGTAAACATGAACGTAACAATCCGTAACGCAATGACCGGAGTAATCCGCCCGGAAATCGACTACCAATGCCAGTCTAAACGCAAAAACTACGGTTGGCATCGATCTACAAAACCAGGAATCCAATTTTCATTCCCAATCATCCTCATCAAAGGCGAAACCAAAATACCGGCGATTCACATATGCAATATCCGATCCTCCTTAGGAACAGCCACACTCGTGATCCAAAACACTTATCTCGACGCAGAGATGTGCCCTAAAAGGTCATGTGCCTACGAGGCAACACCAAAAGGAATCGTGTTTAGAGGCTTTGAATGGGATTTCAAAACCGTATTTCCGAAACTTAAACCAGTTGAGTATCTAGAATTGCCATGGACACCTTGGCCAAACAGAACGTAAAAAATGTTTTTATCATTTTGTTTTTTGATCTTTTGTATTGAATGTAATTTTTTAGATATTTTAAATTTCATAACCAGTTTGTGTCACATACATTCTCTTCTTATACCTTTTACGTAAACAAACCAAAAAGGCAAAAAGCATAAAATTATATTAATATTTTTCTTTTAAAATTTTATTTCTTATTTATTTTTATTTTTTTGATAATCTATAATTTTTTCAATTAACATGTCAAAATCTAATTGTTTTAATTATCAAACGAAATATTAATTTTAAATCATTCTTCTTTTATATAATAAGATATATTTGTGTGCACTCGCTCATCATATCAACACCAATATCTCTTGTAACTTGGAAATAGATTTTGTTTTTGATACATGTAAAACTTAGTAGATGTCCTTCAATTAACATTTGCACCTATGAGAGAGTATTCGTGGACGGGGATTGTCTTTACATTCACACCGGTTAACCGCTTTCTTAAGCACACTGGGATTGGGACGATGGTTTATTTCGTTTATACACAACTTAGATCCGTCAGGCCCACATGTCGAGTTTGAGTCGAAAAAAATAGCGGGACAAGGTTTTCCGTTCACATGTCCTGTTCTTAGTCAACAAAATAATAAGAGTTATATGGAGTGAGCCTTGGATACCTGATGTACCTGCGAGACCACCTAAAGGATTAGGTGAGGATAGAGACTCTTTGCTCTTTGTCAATATCTTGATTGACTTTGAGTCCAAGAGATGAAAGATTGATCGGAAAATATTTCTCCCGGAAGAAATTACTTTGATCTTAAGTATTAAACCTAATCAGAAAGCATCTAGTGATGGATATAGCTGACCTTTTACTAAGTCAGGAAACTATACTGTCAAATCTGAATATTGGGCCGCGAGAGATCTCTCTCGCCCTGCTTGTGATCTCCCTCTTCAGGGACCAAGTGTTACGACACTGAAGGCACAAGCTTGGAAATTAAAAACTACACAAAAATTAAAGTATTTTGTGTGGCAATGCCTCTCGGGTTATATGGCTACTAATCAACGTTTATTCTACCGACATATTAGTCGAAATAAAGAATGTCCACTTTGTGGTGCGGATGAAAAACTAATCAACTATATGATATTTGAATGTCCCCCTGCAAGACAAGTATGGGCAATATCGAATATTCCCTCAGCCCAAGATATTTTCCCCACGCAATCGTTGTTTGGTAACCCTTATTTCCTCTTTTGGCGTGGAAAGGAGTATAGGGTAGATGAGGAGAAGTTAAGCATTTTCCCATGGATCATGTGGTATATATGGAAGACAAGAAATAAGAAGGTCTATGAGGATGTTAGTGAGCAACCACAAGATATTCTAGGATTAGCCTCTCAGGAAGAGGAAGCATGGAAATGAGCAAATACCATGGAAGACGTCCCCGAGATGATAGAGGAGACGAACATGGAGAGAGCCTACACACAGACACGTTGGTATGCTACACAGACGGATCATGGACGAGTACCGAGCCCAGGAGTGGCCAAGGGTGGGTAGCTATTAGCGGAGCAGTGGAACAGCTTGTAGGCTTACGAGGGACACGACGATGTCTTTTCCCACTCCATTCGGAGTTGGAGGCTCTTGTGTGGGCTATGCAGTGTTTGGTCACCAATTCATATAGGGAGGTTACTTTCTTCACTGATTGTGCGGACCTCGTTAGCATGATGGTAAATCCAGAGGATTGGCCATTATTTGCGTCAGAATTACGTGACTTCTTGTTATTTAGGGATTTGTTTATTTCCATCAGGATTAGATATATTCCGCAGAATGAGAATGTCCGTGCTGATCATCTTGCAAAATGTGCAAGAGCACGCGGTTTATGTTTCTCTCATGTAAGTACATTGGTTCCTGATTGGCTCTCCTTCGAAGAAAGTCAGTAAACTGATAACTTAATAAATGGGTTTTGATGACCAAAAAAAAAGAGATAAAGATGGAAAAGTTTTGCTATTTTAGGTAAATAGTTATTACTACAAAATATTAAAAGTTTTAATTTTATTTTATTTTACTAAAAGCTATGTTTTCTGAAACAAAATGTTAAATGCTTTGTTTTCAAAAATATCAAAATATTAAAAGCTCTTTTTAAAATAGCTTTGTTTTCATAACCATTTTGTTGTAAAAATAATCAATGTTTCGTACCAGTCTACTAAGTAGGCTTGAGCAAAAAATCTGAAATTCGAAAATCGATCCGAAACCGATCCGAAAAATCTGGCTCCGAAACCGAACAGAATGAAATCAAAATCCGAATTAATTCTAAATTTTCCTATCCGAATAATTCGAACCCGAACCGAACCCAAATCCGATCGGATATCCAAATTTTTTTCGAAATAACCGATATTAACTATACAATATATATAGTTTATATATATAGTTATATACACTCATATTTTCTTTTCGATATTTCAGTTTTTTTTTCCTTTTTGATTCATCTTCCTCTTTTCAATTCATATTCTTCTTGATATGTTCGGGTTTTTCGATTTTTTTGGATTTGTTTGGGTTTTGGCCGGATTTATTTTGGATTTTTTGGATTTGTTTCGAATTTTGGCCGGATTTTTTTTGGATTTATTTCGGAGTTTGGCCGGATTTCTTTTGGATTTTTCGGATTTGTTCGGGTATTTTGGATTTTTTAGATTTTAGATACAAATCCAAAATAACCGATATTATGTTCGGTTTTATATCGAATTTTATAAAAAAAATTGAAATTCGATCCGAATCCGATTAGATCCGATCCGATCCGAACCGAAATCCTGTTATAATCCGAACAGATTCATATTTTCCTTATCCGAAATATCCGAAATCCAAAAAATCCGATCCAATCCGATCGAAAAATCTGAATGCCCAGGCCTACTACTAATTCTAACAATGAAGAATAAATATAAATGAAGAAGATATTACCTTTAACATGATTTGTAACGTGAAGTATGAGGAAAAAGAAAACTATAAATGAAATTGCATATCTCATGACTTAGAAATTTAATAAAAGGTTATGTATCTTACTTGCAGAAACCACACTAAAAATAGTTTTCTTTCAAATTAGAGAAAACATAAAACTAAAATTGGAAAAGGAAATATGACCATATCAAAAGATAGAAAAGATGGGTAGTGTATTTTAAGATAACCTTTTATGGTGCAAAAAAAACTAGCCGCACGAAGACTCCCATGGAGATACTAGAGAGAGCTCAAGATCTGACTTTCGTGAAGAAAGAAACCATCTCCGATCCTCCCTCACACACATCCTTGATGATCGGATCCCCCCTCTTTTTTTTTTTTTTGGGTGTCAGTTTTCCCCAAAGTTTGGGTGTTCTTCGGCAGATATTTCACACGGTAACGTCGGACGCAAGCTTTTCAAATTGCAATCTTCATCTCACAGATCAGTTCGGTCTCCACAGTCGTACCGCTCCCTTGCATCAAGAAAAGACAATCCTGATGATAAGCCACCCATCAAAATCAGGAAGAGACCATGCTACTTCAACGATTGGAGCTTCTCATTAGAGAGATGCATGTGAACCTAGCATTAGAAAAGATTTTCCGAATTCGATGACATTCTAGATACATGTCACGGGCACTATATTGAGATGAAAGAACTTACAAAGATATTTGTGAGGCCTTAATTGAAGTCAAGGCGGTAGATGTGAAGGGGGAAATAATTCACGAAACGATCGACACCACACAAAAAAATAAATAAGATGGATTGTAACAACAACAACGTCATCAAAGCCCTAGCTCGATGGTGTCTTCTTCTACAAGTAATCATGATCTCTGCAGACACCGTGGCTCTCAAGGAACCTGGCTACGTAAACATGAACGTAACAATCCGTAACGCAATGACCGGAGCAAATCGACTACCAATGCCAGTCTAAACGCAAAAACTACGGTTGGCATCGATCTACAAAACCAGGAACCCAATTTTCATTCCCTTGAATGGGATTTCAAAACCGTATTTCCAAAACTTAAACCAGTCGAGTATCTAGAATAGCCAACGTAAAAAATGTGTTTTTTTATCATTTTGTTTTTCTTTTGTATTGAATGTAATTTTTTAGATATTTTAAAATTTCATAACCAGTTTGTCACATGATACAGTCTCTTGCACAGATAATATATACCTTTTACGTAAACAAACCAAAAAGGCAAAAAAGCATATCTTCCTTCTTCTTTTATAACCTTTGGATAGTTTCAAGATCAGTCGCTTGTCAATGCCATTCTTTGTTTCTGAGCTTCTGATGGAAGCTTAACGTCGGTTGCTAAACCAATGGCTTGGAGAAACCTAACAACGTACCAAGTCATATCAAGTTGCCACCATTCTAAGCCGTGTCGAGCTGAGAATTCAAAAGCATGGTGATTGTTATGCCATCCTTCTCCAAATGCTAGAGCTGCTACCCACCTGAATGATTCAGAGCTTCTTTAAGTACAATTATATGTAAAGATATATCTTAATGCATATCGAGTTATTAAGGATTGGATCAATGATGAGTTTTACCAGTTGTTTTTAGACAAATCGCCGGTGTTCCATGCTTGTTTTCCCCACACGTGACAAGCTGAGTTCACTAGCCAAGTTATATGATATACCCATACTATTCTTACACCCTGCAAAACCCAAACATAAAAAGATTAGAGATGTAATATAACATAGAAAAAGATTAGTTAAAAATCAAGATTATTCATCCTTTTACGAATATGCTAAATATGTCAATGTAGATTCACTTTTAGCATGCGAATGTTGTTGTTTACACAACCAAATAGAATTTAGTACCCATTCACGAGAAGAGCATGAGACAGAGATCTTTTCGTGAAAGAAAGATAAGAATTCAAAAAACAAAAAAAAAGAAAGATAAAAATATTTACTTGTGGTTGTAGCTTTGTTCAACTAACACAACTTGCGTGGTTAAGGTCAATAATAATAATCTAAGTTGCATTAAATGACAAGAAAACGCAAGTTGTCTATGGGAAAAAAAAAATCAGGTGAGGAGATTTTAGCCCATCAAATTGATAGCTACACAAATTTATTTAGCTCTAATATCATAGTCCTAATAGCTAGTTGTGGATCTTAACAGTGATGATAGATTAAAAAATGCACGATTAGCCACAGAACAGAACATACCATTCCCCAAACGATGAAGGGAAAGCCGCCAATAGCGTATAGAGCAAGCGCTAGAGCCACCGGATGATAAATGTAAGTGGTTCGAAGGAATTGATAAAATGGCTGCTTCTCCAAATCTCCAACATTGTTAGGCTCTCCACACTTTGAAACATCAAAAACAGAGTATTAAATCACTGGAAACAATAAAGAATACATTTTTATGATAAAGAAACAAAAAAAAAAAAAGTAAAGGCGTTACCCTTTGGGTGATTGTATTGGTATCAAACATCCAATTCATGTGACTAAACCAAAACCCTTCAAGTGGGCTATGAGGGTCTCTGTCTGAATCACAAAACTGATGATGATACCTATGTGTACTCACCCAATCAATTGGATTTCCCTGAACAAAAACAACACTCAATTACATCAATTTGGAGCAAAATCACTCATCTTTACAGATTCAACAAAGCTGCATTATGATCAAAATCACCTGAAGAGCTTGAGCTCCACAATAAGCAAACAAGTACTCAAGCCATTTAGGAAGCTTGAAAGCTTTGTGAGATAGATTCCTATGGAAAGACAGAGTAATACCCAAAAGACCTGTAACGATATAAAGCCCAAAAGCAACCGACACAGCTCTCCAATTGAATTGAAACGGAGCCAAAAGACTTAGCAAATGCATAGACAAAACCACAGCTAAAGATCCAAAATCCATTGGTTTCCATTGTCTCTCCCACCAAAGCACTTTTTCCTTCTTCTTAACCAACACATCAGATAGCATTATCCTCCTGTAATCTCCAGACTCCGCCGGAGCTGCCTCCGCCGCTGCAGCTGCGGTAACATCTCTGTTCTTCAGACCCTTTTCAGAGAATGCAGCTACGAGACTAGGAAGACTGAAAGGAGCGAGCTTTTGGTGATGGTTGAATGAAATTCTTGTGAAATTCAATGAAGGTAATGAGTTAAGAGTTCGTGGAGAAGAAGAACAGAGGTAAATGGGTTTGGGCTTTGTTAGAGGAGAAGTCAAAAGAGAAGCCATTATCGATGTGATAGCTAAGAGAAAGAAGAAGAGAAGAGAGACTTTAAACCCTACATTGGCAATACATATATAGCATATATATGTTAATGTGTATGCGTGTATAAATCAGGGTCGGTCTTTTTTGTATGCTCTCAGAAGTTTTTAGTTGTTATGATAGAGACGTGCAAGATCTGATCTTTGTTTTTAAACCCAAACAAAATCTAATCTTTGTGGCTCACGCTCTACATTGCGGCTTATAGAGGAGAGGAAGAGGATAAGGTGGTCTTAGGGATTTTGGATTGCCAATTTGGGGCAGCGAACTAAAACGCAGATCTTCCCTTCAAAATTTATGTATTATTTACTAGTAAGCCCTTGATTTTCTTGAAAACTTAACAAATCGCCCCAATAAGTTGATTTCGGAAACAATTCTGAATATCCCAAATTGGGCTTAGATAGGTCACATCAAATGGGCTTATGACCCATTGTTCCTTATCCATTAAAGAAAATCCCAAGGGAAATAATATTCCCATAGACATAATTCAAATTTGATATTTTTGTCTCTGTGATGCTTAAAGTCTTTGGTTTTATCTGTGTAAGAAAAAATCTTTTGAAAGATATTTTGTATTTGTGGTGCCAAAAGACCCCTTATCTTGAAACTATATATCAGTTAATCCCATATTTTTCTCCTTCCTTCATCCTCAAAAAAAGTAAGCTTATCATCAGATCGGTTTCCATGGCTGCAGCTGCTAATTTTGCCGCCATTTTCGCCTCTCCTTCGCAGCCTTTATCCTCTAAAAGCAATCTTTGTAAGTCTTACAACTCAAGATTTTGATGCTAAACTATATACTTTATGCTTTATATCGAGTTGAAATTGAAGCTTTTGAATAATATATAGTGTACAGTTCAACGATTGGTCCAATAATACAAAGGAGATTTCCAAGAAGGAAACTTGATCTACAAGTAAAAGCTGTTGCCACGACTCTTGCACCCCTCGAAGAGATCAAAGAGTATGTCTTTATTTTTAGTTCTTTTCGTTGTTTTGGTCTATATAACAATATGAATATAATAACTAACATAGTTCATGGTTGATTACTTTGGTAGATATAAGCTTCCTTCATGGGCAATGTTCGAGATGGGGACTGCTCCAGTGTTTTGGAAAACCATGAATGGTCTTCCTCCAACCGCTGTAAATTTTTCTAACCATTTTCCTATGCTAAAACTTAATTATACTTAAGACTCTTTAACTCAAAACTTCTTATAAAACTTGTTTTGATTAGGGTGAGAAGTTGAAACTTTTCTATAATCCAGCTGCAACCAAACTCACTCCTAATGAGGACTATGGAGTTGCTTTCAACGGTGAGTGTCTCATCAAAAATCTAATCAATTAACTTGTATTCGATATTTGTCCCAACTAAGTACTTAACGCAGTTAGAATTGTTTATGGGGTCTACCACACACACATACATATAATCGTTTTTTTTAAGTACTTATAGACTTATATTTAGCAATCTAATTGTACTACTGATCAAGTCATAGAGTTTAGTCGAATAACTATTTCCAAGTGTGGCCTGAGAGTAATTTCTTGTCATTTCCATGTTAATATAGTACTCGGAGGGTACACATAGACCAGTCTTACGGACTAACCAAAACAAAAAGAACATAAATATTCAAGTGGTTACTACTAATGGTGCAGGAGGATTTAACCAACCAATCATGTGTGGTGGGGAGCCAAGAGCAATGCTTAAGAAAGATAGAGGCAAAGCTGATTCTCCCATTTACACTATGCAGATTTGTATACCAAAGCACGGTTCGTTTTCTTTTAATATCAAACTCAAATAATTTGAATGATAAAATGGTTATTTATATATTTGATATTTTTCGTCCTTTGCATGAATCGTTATATCAGCTGTGAATTTGATATTCTCATTCACCAACGGTGTCGATTGGGACGGTCCATACAGACTTCAGTTTCAAGTCCCCAAGCGATGGCAAAACAAACCTATTGAGTTCTTCAATGAGGTATCTATAATGAATTATTTAAATATATTAGTTAGTCATTCATATATGATATATGTCGTATCCATAAATTATTTATCAATTGGTTCAAAAAGGGTCTAGCGAATGAGTTGAGCCAAGATGGTGCCTGCGAGAGAGCAATATTTCCTGACTCGAACTTAGTTGCGACACGTTGCACAATGATTGCCAACTTGACGGTCGAAGGAGTGAGTTTTTTTACACCAAACTATATATTATAAAAAAATTATTACAAAATCTTTAATATATGCATTAACTAATCTTTTACAAATATAAATATATTTCAGGGAGATAGGTGCAATCTGGATCTGGTTCCTGGGTGCATGGATACAAATTCAGAACATTTCAACCCATACGCTAATGTTGATGATGGCTCTTGTCCCCTCGAGTTATCTGATTCTGATGATTAGAACATAAGTTTTATTTTTGTAAATATAGATACACATACGTTAATATCAGTATTTGAATACGAAAAATGTAAACCAAAGTTCGATTCTAGTAATGATTGGCCATTGTGGACACTTTAAATGACAAAAATTAATACTCAACAAATCTAAAGGTTTTAAGAATAATCTGGACTTTGATCCGGAATTCATCTATAGTTACTAAAAAATACATAATTGTGTAATTTGAACTCTTTATATTCACATAATATTTTACAGAATCACGATTTCTACTTAAATTGACTAGAGAGTCTTTTCGAAATCTAACTAAAACCATTAGTACCTAAAGTGTCTCTTCCTCCTCTCTACGTACTTCTCAGCCAATGAGTCAAAGAGAATCCCAGCACCAACTCCAACCGCAATATCAATTGTGTAGTGACCTCTCGTACCGAGCAGCCTGATCATTTGTAATACATTGAAGAAGTCAAAAAACATGGCTAGTCTATACCTCTCCATTCTCTTCATGTCCAACGATGCGATCGTCGAGCCGGCAACGTGACCCGAGAAAAAAAGAAAGAACGACACATTTCCAACCGGAATGTCTACTCCTGATCCTAAAAACTCCTGTAAACAAAACAAAAAAAGTCAAATACCTTAAATCCTTTTCTTTCTTGAACATAGTGTAACAAGACGAACCATAAGTCCATATATATATATATTTAATATATCAATGTTAAATGGAACCTGAGGTCGAGGGAGCTGAGTAGAGTAGCCGAGAATGCCACGACAAGTGAACATAAACAAAGCCGAGATGGTGGGTCGTGGTCGCCTTTCCACAACCCATGTCCATCCAATATACGTTGTTTGCATCCCTACCAACACCTAACCCCAACCCCAACCAAATTAATTAATTAAAAGTGAAATACTCGAATTTAACCTAATTTCACTGCGTTGCATGTAAAATATACTAATAAGTGCAAAAGTCGAATTTAGAGGAAAAACATTAAATATATGTTTTTTAAGAGTTTTACCGTGTTTAGAGCGGCTAAAAAGGTGTTAAGATTTGGTGAAGATGCCAAGATGCGATGGAGAGAACGCGTAGCTACAAACCCAAGATCGAACGGCTGAGAACTCGCCGGAGTCATCTGGAATGTGTACTCCACAGCAGTAAAGAACAGAACTCCTGCCACGAATAAATACGGTATCCAATGGCGTCTCGCCACATATACGACACGTGCCTTCCACGTCATAACCGACGCCTTGCTTCTCCATCTTCCTCCTCCCTCGTCGGTTTTCTTAGCAATGTTCTCCATTTGGCTATTTATTGATCTGGTTTGGCGATTGTGGTCATCAATGGTAACGCCGTTAGCGTGTTTTCGGTTAAGAGGGATAGACTTGTCACGGAGAGGGACGACGGTTTTGGTTGTGATGTCTAACATGACCGTTAGATTTAACGGAGATTAACATTTTGAGATTATTGAGGCGTGTTATATAAGAAATTGCATTTCCAAAGGAAACTTGTTTGGGCTATAAGTTCATACAAAAACGATGAATATGAGATTTGAGAGCGACAATTAAGCTTATTATACGCAACTACGCAAGTATGATATTTTCGATTCGACGACAGAAATAGAGAGAAGAGTATGATATATTATCACTACTATAGTTAGTTTAACACGTTAGTTGTGTATGTATGAATAATGTGTATATAACTCTAATTCAAGATCATGGACTATGGAGGATATCATTAACCCAAAAAAAGAGATTATGGAGGATATCAAAGCTTTTGTGCTTCGTTGAATACTTGTTATTAATTTACTGAGAAACATTAAAAAATTATATGGAGTATTTGTCCATGTTTCATTTCAGAACGATTTTATAAGATTTTTTATTCCTTGAAATTAAAACTGTCTATATAATTTTTATTTGTAAAATATTCATATTACTAAAAATGTTATCAACAAAAGAGAAGAAGTAGAAGATGAAAATACTTAAGAGAAGAAAAGAAGCCATATTCTTGTTAATTTTGTATATTAATTGATTCATTTTTATGAGGTTTAATTAGAACTTGTGATTCAAGGATATATTCTTAAGGACATACATAGATTTTGTAGCCGTATATATATGCAGGATCCACATTGTATGAAAACGCTCAAGGTTTAGGCCTAAACATGTATCACAAGACTCTAACTAATACTTTTGTATACAAATCTAAGCAACCAAGTCGTTACCAAATCATGCATTACACCTATAAACTAATATCCATCATCGTGATGTATGTCAAAAGGTTTAGGGAGAGTACTTCTCACGGATCTGAGGTTATTAAGAACATTGAGAGTCATTCGAACGGGTTTTTGTTAAGAATGAACGCTTGCATCTCATGTGAGATAGTTAAAGACTCACTGAAGACCTAGTCATTGTTGTGAAGGAAGTATCAATTCTCGTATTGTTACTACATTGACAAGTTGGAATTGTCTGAGTTAAACTGGATCATGAGGTGCCATTTGATGTTATCTGTTTGGATTATAGAAATCAAAGAACTAGACATAGTATTTTAGACAAATTGTAGATAAGCAAGGGAAAATAATGTAGAAGATGAAGATTATTTAAGAGAGGAATAGAAACGAGAGAGAAATGAAATACTAAGCTTTGTAAATGCTTATTACTTGGTAAATTTTAACTGTACACTTGTGTTTACTATATCTACAAATAATACATTACTTCATGGTAACAAATTAACAACTTCATGTAACCAACTAACTGTATTTAATATATATACTTCAAGTTGTTAAAATATGAATAAAATTTAGGGATGTAAATGCAATCTGGATCAGTGGATCTGGTTCCCGAATATGAATAAAATTTAGGGATGTAAATGCAATCTGGATCAGTGGATCTGGTTCCCGAGTGCATTGATACAAATTCAGAACATTAAAACTCTTTGGCTAATGTTGATGATGGCTCTTGTCCCCTCGAGTTGTCTAACTCTGATGAATAGAACTAATCTTCTTTTTCTTTTTCTTTTTTGACATCTAGAATTAATCTGCTTTATTCATGTAAATATATAAACACGTATATCAATATCAAATATTTGAATTTGAATATGTATTATAATTTATACATAATACATGTTGACTTCTGGTAAATTGTATAAGGTTGATCTTTATTAGTCATACATATAAGATCTTTACGTTAAAATATGTGATATTTTGTGCCACCAAAACTTTGTAAATGTTCACATGTTGATATACTTGTTGAACTAACAATTTTAAAGAAGATTTATTATATTGGAGAATTAGCTCAGCCAAAAAGGACAAAATAAATAAAATAGATATGATCTATTGCTTTCCCCCGAGACCAAACTCATTATGAGCATGGATTGGTGTACCTGTCCCGTTAACTTCATACGAAACCCATCTTGACCTACCAATGGAACACGAAACACATGTTCCACCCAAAACAGTGAAGAAGTACTTATGTTCAGAAATTAAAAAACATATCGTGGCCGGTTTTTGGTATCCGTATTCTGTATATTAAGGGGCTTTGGTCAATTGGCAATTTCCGTAACACGTACCAGTTGGTCGAATTGTTTTGTGCTTTTGTGCTTTTACTATCATTTCAACGTTTTAAATCATTATTTATTCTCCACTATTCAGCATTTTAGTGATAATCATCTGTTTTCACTATTCTGCAGCGTTATATACCAGTCGGAACACAAAATTAATATTTGATTGAACACATTTTATTAGGTTTCAACTGATCTATATTCAAATTAAATAGTTTTTTTAAGAAAACAGAATAATTCATTAGATTTAATAATAATTCAACTAAAAATGTGTTCAGTTACACATTTTAAAAGAAAACAAAATTAATCAATTGACTAAAGAGTCTTTGGAAACCAAAGTAAAACCATTAGTGCCTAAGTGTCTCTTGCACATCTCTTCATACTTCCCAGCCAACGAGTCAAAAAGAATCCCAGCGCCAACTCCAACCGCAAGATCGATCGTGTAGTGTCCTCTCGTACCGAGCAGCCTAATCGATTGTAATACATTGAGGATGTCAAAAAGCCTAGCAAGTCTAAACCTCTGCATTCTCCTCATGTCCAACGATGCAATCATCGAGCCCGCGACGTGACCCGAGAAGAATAGAAAGAAGGACACGTTTCCCACCGGAAAATCAACTCCTGATCCTAGAAAGTCCTGTAAAATAGAGTCATGTAATTTCTAGGATTAACTTAACTTAGCTTGTTCACCTTAAATCATTATATTTTCTTTCGTGAACATGTTAATATTGTATCGACCACCAAAAAGGAACATGTTAATATAATAATATAAGCATAGCAAGACGACACATACATAAATCCATGCACCAATGCTAGATCACGAGAAAGAAAAATATATATGAGTAACTAGGACGGTAGAACGTAAAGAGTGAGAATCTGATTTTTATGTCCATTCAATCAAATCGAGGAACATTATTTTGAAAGATGGAAAAAAAAGTTCGGAAAACAAATAGTGATATAACTGAAAATAGGAAAAAAAATCATTATGATGATGATACGTAACCTAAAAGCACTAAATTCAATCTGTCACACTCCCGATAAAGACTATAAAAAAAATCCTTTTATCATACGGTAGTGGCCTCACACGTCCAAAATGTTTGTATTTTTCTATCGATCAATTAGTAGTAAACTGAACGTTACATCTAATTTGGCAAATCATCACTAAACTATACTATAAAACAAATATTATAATATAAAGAGATAGAGAGAAAAAGCAAGTGGATAAGAACCTGAGGGAGAGGGAGCTGAGTAGAGTAACCGAGAATGCCGCGACACGTGAACATGAATAAAGCCGAGATGGTGGCTCTGGCTCGTCCTTCCACTAACCATGTCCATACGATATACGTTGTTTGCATCCCTACGAACACCTGTCCCCACCCCACCCACATTATTTTATTCAATATAGTTGTATTTATTTAATTTAACCAATCTTTTTGCATTGCATGTGATTTGTGTCTCCCAATCAGTTTGTGTCCTTTTTTATTGGGTTTTTAAAGTTAAAAGCCAAATTATATCATCTTCTGCAATTTGTACTGTTACTCCGTTATAAACAAACAAACAAACAAACAAAGCAGTTATTAAAAAGAAGATTATTATATTAACTAAACAAAGGGATTACATTAACTACATTTTTATCCACTACTTATCCCAAATTTTTTTCACTCTTAGTATATTTCATTGACAGCAAAATTCCAGCTGGAGAATTAATTAACACGGGAAAATAAAAGGAAACAAATCGGAGGTTTGTTTCCACTTGTACCCCACTTTCTTTTCTTTTTTTTGGACTAAAACTCAGTTAAATTATTAGGATTTAAATGACAAAGAAAAAAACAAAATATTAGGTGGAGGAGGCGTGAGGAATTGGAGGATAATCATTTAATATATTTTTACCTAAATTTAATTCATACAACAACACATACCGTGTTTAGAGCGGCTAATACGGTATTAAGATCCGGTGAAGATGCCAAAACGCGATGAAGAGAGCGCGTGACAACAAAACCAATATCGAACGGCTGAGAACTCGCGGGAATCATGTGGAGCGTGTACTCCACGCCCATGAAGAACAGAAGTCCAGCCGCGAACATACACGGTATCCAATGGTGTCTCGCCACGTAGACGATATCACGCGCCGTCCATGTCATAAACGACGCCTTGCTTATCCATCCTCCTCCTCCGCCGTTGGCGGTTTTCTTACCATTGATTTCCATTAGAGTATTATTTGTATCTCCGTTGATGCGGCGGCTGTGGTCGTCAATGGCGAAGCCGTTAGTGTGATTTCCGTTAAGAGGATTAGATCTGCGACGGAGAGGGACGACGACGGGTTTAGCTGCGGTAGCAGACATGACCGTTAGAGTTAACGGAGAGGGACATTTTCGGAGTTTAGAGAGATGTGTTTGTTATATAAGAGATGAGTGGCGGAGGTTTCCAAGGAAAATTTGGTTGGGATAGAAAATTCATACGAAAACGATGAATAGTTGGAGATTTGAGAGTGACATTTAATTTTATTGTTATACGCTCGAGTCTTGTTTTTTTTTCTTTTCTTTGGTAGGTTTTACTTTTTTGTACCGACATTGTTCATTTTTTTTATATGTCAGGCATGAGATTCTCTATAAAAGATGGAGTATATAATAAACATAAAAAATACATTAGTGGTTGTCGTTGTATTTGTATTTGTACATAATCCCCGATTGATTATAGAGAATATCAAAAGATTTGGTGCTTCGTTGAATACATAACTAATTTACGAGAAAGTTACAAAGAATGATAATACATTTTTTGTTAATTAATTGATATAAAACCAAAAAAATTTTATTTTTTATGATTAGTTTATCCTTACAATGAGGTACGTTTGTTAATAATTTTTTTAGTAGTGTCGAAAAAACATTATTACCAACACCACGCTAATTTCTAGTTCTTATTGCTAATTATATCTGATTAATATCTAACTGTTAATACGTTCTTTATCTATACCTAAAAAACATTCTTACCAACACTATTTTAATTTTTAATTCTTATTGCTAATAATATTAGGCTAACATCTATCTGTTAATAGTTTATGTATTATTGTCCACAATATCTAAACTAAAATCTCAGCATTTAATGATGATATATAATCACAGTATCTAAACCCTATGATACAATAATATTATTGAGCCAACACGGTAAAATAAATGTTATTTAACAACAATATTTAAACGGTACGACACTAAAATAAAATGTTATAGTTTCCAATGGTAAACAATCTATATACGACAACAAACCTGTCATCTACTCTTTATGCATATACGGTACGTAATATATTACTGTATGTTGCTGTTATCACTATTTATGTGTATTTACCGAAAGTGCTGAATCGATGATAGAGTGAACGTTATCGTTTCTAACGGTAAACAACATATCACACGATAACAGACCTATTATCCGACTTTCATATCTCACATTTGCAGATACATTACATCGTTTTCAGTTATTAACAGTTAAAGATATTAATACCGGTTTAACGCTAATAATTTGAATACCGATCCAACGCTATATAACTTTAAAATATTTGTTGGATATTGATTTGATATGCTAAAATTACTGTTATCAAAACTTGATCTCATCAAATCTTTCATATAGTTTGTGATTTGACATTAATGTTATCGTCTTTACACGCTAACGTAAATATTATAGACGCACAATATTTAAACAAATATCTCACTATTGTAATGTTAGCGAGTCCAAAAACTAAAATAATTATTATTTATCAACATCATCTAAATGTTGCGACACTGTAACGGAATGTTACCGTTTTCAGCTATTAACAGTTACAAAACTAAGGATATTAATACCGACACAGTGTTAATGATCTGAATACCGACTTACCTAATACTAACTATATTGTTACCATTTTACCGTAACGCGCACTATACCTATACACCCAAAATGATGTGAGAAATTTAATTTTGGAATTATGGGTTTCCAAAATTAATTATTATGTTATATATGTATTTTTGATTAAATAACCCCTAATTTATTGCATTAGAGTTTCGAGATAAAAAAAATTGTGGTTTATATCACACTTTTTTTTGAAAACTATTGCATTACTCTAAAACTACTTAAATAGTTAAATCCCCAACAAAGAGGGGGTGAGTCTTTTTTGTTTTATGATAACCTTATGGTTTATTGTTATTTTAGTATCGGGATTCAAACCCATATTGTACATATCGTTGACGTGAAATTCTTTATAGAAGACATTTGTAACAAGTCAATTTAAAAAGTTCTACATAATTTAATTATATCAGAAATTATTTAAAATATCTTTCTTTAAATATTCCAAGTGATATTCTTTATATAAGATTAGACATTTAAATCTTTCATAAATCGTGATAAAATTCTTGACTAAAAAGATCTGGGTATTGTTGATTAAAAAAAACTTGGTACTCTAATGCAATTTTTTTTGTTTTGGTATAAATATAAAATTATATTCACCAAAAACATATGTTACATAAGATCCTTGGTTCTAAATTTGCTGAAAGAAAATTTAATGCCAAAATTTGACTTTAGCTAATATACAAATATTTACGAAGTTCTCATATGATAATGAGTCATAACTTGTAAGGTGGAAATTCTTGTCCTCCAAAACAGCAGAAGCATTGGTGTAATGATTAATGAACAGTAAAAACAAATGTAGGAAGAACCAAAAACAGTAAATGAATCGATACATATACCAAGCGCATGAAACGTAATGTTATTTTTTGGTAGATTTGACATTGTTCACTCACTAAGATCACTGTCTTGATATCTGAGGTAAAAAAAACTAACGTAGACATGTTTATTTGTTTCTTTCTGTATTATAGTGAAAAACTGAACATTCGACCGCACCTCATGTGTTCTGATGATTTTTCTTTAATTTGTGCACCAAAGTAAAAAAAGAAAAAATAAGTATATAGCTACAAATATTTAAACCATTTTAATGTGAGTTTTTTTTTTCCTGAAAGGGGATTGTTAGTTTAGAGTCACATTTTTCTTGGTATTGAATAAAGAAGACGATGAAAAAAGGGTATGAGATACCATTGTTTTATTTTAATGGTAAATTTTGTGGTTAGTTTAAGTATTGGCTATCTTTGCAGTTTAGAAGTGTATCTTATTTTGTTTTGATTTTTTGTATATATATTCGCATATTCTGAGTTTGAAATGTATTTTTTGTTCTTTTGACATCAGGTTTAATGATGATGATTAGAATCATATCATTGCAGTTTGTATCTGTAGATTTATAGTAGAGTACATTTAAAAGATTATAGAAGAAAATGTGAAATGTACTTGTGCGGAAGAATAGTCTATTTTGCAGATTCATACATATTTAACGTAAGTATTTAATTACTCAAAAGATGGATGTAAATGTAGTTAATCAAATGTAAATCAAGAGGTGGTGATATTTGTATTTGTTTTTCACCTAATTAGACGTGTTTGCCTAATCGTCACCTAATTAGATGTCCAATGGCCGAGGCTAGCTAGGAGCCTATGACTTGGGACATTATTGATGTTTATTCATTTTTTCCCTTAAATTTAATTTAAAAAACTCGAGGTTCAAATATATTTTAATTTACAAATATCGACAGCCATCATTTTCCAATTTCTCTTTTCTCAAATGTTATGATGTATATTTTTATAATTTACAAAAAAAAGGCTCATTAAAACGTAAGGTGTGTGTAGTTAGAGACATCTTTTTAAGAAGTGACAATTACAAACTCGCCGTACGAATGAATAAAACATTTGTCGACACAAAAATACATTTAGAAAATGTTAAAAAATACCCATATACAAACTTCAAACGAATATCCCTCAGTATATATATTCTTTCATTTTTGCTACTTGGATACAAAACCGGCGTGTAAACAGATCTAATAATGGTTTAGAAATCAAGTCTAAGAAAACGATTTAAATAACATTTTCAAATTTCAAGTCATCGCATGTTATAAAACCATAATAAATACATATATATGACTTTTAAATTTATAGCCAATAACAATTAAGAATATATGACTTTTGGAAGGAAGACAAAAAAAAAAAAGATATTTACATACGCGTCACGCGTGTGTACGTAAATTAACAGCATATATAAATAGAGAGGCAAGGAAAGGAAGAGAAGAGTGTCCATATCATTTGATAATAAAATCATTCGTTAACCAAACCAAAAAATCTAACTTCCACACATACACACACATACACCAAAAATAAAAAATAATGGAATTAGTTGAAGAGATGACTCCAAAAGAAGGAATAAAGAAGGGAGAAAGAATTGTGGTGGACAAAGCTTATCTCTATGAAGAAGACAAACCACTCACCGTCTGCAAGACTTCTCTCTTCTACACCGGCGATGGTTTCGCCGCCTACGATTGTCACGGCGATATCATCTTCAGAGTTGATTCGTATGGACCCGACACAAGAGATAACGATGAGATTGTCCTCATGGATGCTGTCGGAAAGTGTCTCCTCACCGTTAAACGAAAGGTAATTAAGTCGACCCATCATACTCTTTCTTTTTTCCTTTGAATTTAGTTGTGACGGGTAAGAGTCAACTCGTGAACGTGACTCGGTGATTAGATACAAAGTTTTATTTTTTATTTGTTGAGCTAGATTTGATTAGACGAGTTTGGTTAGTACATGAATTTTATTCCATTTTGTTTCGTTTTCTATTCTGTTCTTGCCTTGCCAACCTTGGAAAATATCGTACACGTATTGGTAAAAAATATTGAAATATTTGATCAAAAGGACTTGGCTAGAATTCGATAAAATAGGGTGTATTGAACTGAATATTTTAAGAAATTTGATTTTTAGTGAGTTTTGAAAGAATTTTATGAAATTTTGGTGAATTAGTAATTTTGTTATTAGATTTTATGAAATCTCATCTAAAACTATGAGATTTAGTTATTTGTATGTTTAACTAAGAAATTTCCTTAAATCTCATCTAAAACTTTTAAATCAAATCTTAATTATGTTTTCAATAACAGTGAATTTGAATGTATAATTTAAAATCATTAATCCAATAACATTAGATTTTAAAATTCATATTTTAATAACACATAATTTGTTATTTAAATTCAAATCCCACCAAATATTCATTTCAATATATCTCTCATAGATAATTGTCAGAAATGAGATTTGAAGAAATTGTCTTGAGCTGAAAAAATGTAACAAACTCTGTTTATATTTTGAAGCCTAGTCCGAGTCAAACAACTAGTCATCGACTCAGTTGCTAAACCATATTCATATAAGTTAAAATTAGTATATTAGTCCCTTGATGATGATACTGAGTCAACTCGTTGGTTATGTTTTGATGAACAGAGACCGACTCTGCATCAGAGATGGGAAGGTTTCGTCGGAGAGAGATCGGAGGGTCAGAAACCGATCTTTAGCGTTCGGAGATCATCGATCATCGGACGGTGCACGATGGAAGTAGAAGTCTACAACGAAGCCGGAGAAGAGTACACTATCGACGGAGACTTCTCGCAACGAAGCTGTAACATATACGACATGGAGAAACGAACAATGGCTGAGATCAAACGCAAAGTAGACGCGTCAACGAACGTGATGCTTGGCCGTGATGTGTTCACTCTCGAGATTAAACCCGGTTTCGACGGCGCTTTCGCGATGGGTTTGGTCGTCGTGCTTGACCAGATCAACGGTGATGATCCTGTTGAGATTGGTGATGAACAGGTGCACCCTTTTGTAGAGGATTAGTGTCTCTCAACGACCAAGTCTCTGTTCATCACGTTAACAAATCGGATCTAATCTTTTAGTTTTTCAAATCTTTGGATTTGGACCTTATGGAGTCTTATTTGTATCATTATTATGTGGTTAAACCATAAAGTTGCTACGTTACATAATATAAAATTATAAATAGTCTCTGTCTCGGGAATCTGTTGACTATATATATGTCGTCGATGTTGCAAAATTATTTTATGTATTTTATATTCTTGCAATACACACTATTAGACAATAATATTTTAAAATTATGAAGACTTAAAACTCATCCGTTGACAATAATTAAAGGTTGTGAATAGTTTAATCACAAAGTTGTAAAGTTATAAAAAAAATTAATTAGATTGTATATATGGTGTTAGTTGTAATATATTTTATATGAGAGATGTAACGTGTACTATGCACATGTTTAGTGCCAAGTTGAAATTTGTATATCACGTTATATAAATGTATTTTAAGTGTCAGTTGGTACATGATACGAGAGTGTGTAGGAATATTAAAACATAAATAATGTGGTCGAATATGATTTAATAGAAAATGATATGGAATCAAATAAAGGGAGAATTATATATCTTCATGACTACTTAATTACTCCAATATATATATAATTCGTTAGTGTGATCAAAATTTTCATGCTGTCGTAATTAGATATTGGTATGTACATCTATGATCGTTCATGTATACCAAATACTTCATGAAAAAGATAAGCAAAATAATTTTGTAGGTAGAACAAAAGTTAGTGTTTGATTGAAAGTCGTTGTAAAAATATTCTCTAGTTTTCACAACATTGTTTCCCCATTAAATCAGAGCTGTGACTGAGTCCCAACCAAAATTGACATATATGAGCATATTATATAGGGAGTATATATACTTTTATGGTGACCTTCAAAACTTGGTATGAATATACGGATAAGAAATGTAGAAAAATCCAACATTTCAAATTAATCACTGTAAAAATGTAGCTCATAAACATGTGAATCTGCAAAGGTTTTAGAATCCAACATGTGAATCTCTATGGAGAGAAAATATTATCAACAAGTTGAACAAAAGAGAAGAGAACATAAGTAAATGTAATTCAAATAGTGTACCTCCATTAATTATGGCATATATAAACTTTTTTGCAAATTGGTCATCTTCTGGAAATGAACTAATTGACAAAACTTTATAATTTTGTCCTTTCACAGCCTTGAGTAATAGCAATGCTATGACTAGTGATGATTTGAAGCAATAAAATAGCTTATGCGGATCATATAATGAAACATCTGACGACAAAAGGAAAAAAAAGAACCTACAACAACACTCCATTGAGCTCATCTGCATGAACAAGAAAAACTTATAAACCAAACCAATTGGAAAAGTAGACAATAACAAAAAGTTAGAAATCTTACATCCTTAGAGTTGCAAACAACAGATGTTATATATCCCCCCCCCCCCCACCCCATGATTATGTGTACATGCTGAAGATACATCAATAAAAATATGATTATGATTTGTTAGCGTGATTATAAATTTTCAGTCTGTTGTATTTACACAATTAATATATACTGGTAGGTATATTAAATATTCACAATGCTTTATATATACGGTATACCAAATGCATTATGAACAAGACAAATAAAATAATTATGTATGTAGAACAAAATATACTGTCTGATTGAAAGTAGTTGTGAAAAGTGTTCGATTGTTTTCATGGGCAGTTTCTTCATTTAATCAAAGTGAGTTTGTCCAAACCAAAACTCACATATGTTTTGCCACTAAAATGAATGAGTAGAAAAAAACAATTGAAAACTTTTTAAGTTTAATCTTATTAACTCATTCAACTCCAAAATAATAAATGAATAAGTTGATCATTTTTTCTTTAAAATTTGTGAATTTGTTCTATTTTCTCAGTTGTATGAGTTAAATCATTTTTTCAATGTATTCAATTCAAATGATAAAATATTAGATAAATGATCATTCAACTCTTTCAATTTATTAATTTAAATCTAGCATTTGAAACCATAGTATATATACTTTTTGTGACCTTCTAAACTTGGAAATGAAATAAGATATATAAAAGAAAAAAAAATAAAGAGTAGAAAATCCAACATTTCCAATCAGGCACTCACTATAACAATAACAGAAAGTAATTAAGAAGTTTAGTAAGGTTTTTTTTGCTCAATTGTTACAATTGTTAATAGTAACACTTGAAAGTTAAAACTCACAATTGATTAACCACAACAAGTAAAGAATTACGGGGTTAATTTGACAATCTCCATAAACGAAATATCAGTTTGAAATCCTTAAAAATCAACACAACTCACAAGCTAACAAACGGTGAAGAAGAAACATAACAATATAAGCTTGGTATGAAATATATAGATAAAAAAAAAGTAGAAAATCCGACATTTCCAATCACTATACTAAATTAACAATGTCGTTCCAATAACACAAAGTAATCAAGAAGCTTAGTAACATTTGAACGTTTTTTTTTTTGTCAATAGTAACACTTGAAAGTTAAAACTTAAAAGTGATTAATCACAAACAAATCAAGAATTACATGGTTAATTTGATAATCTCCATAAACGAAAGGGTCATTTAAAAATCAACACAACTCACAAGGGTAACAAACGGTGAAGAAGAAACATAACAAGAGAAACCGAGAAAAGAGAAGACGACCCAAAACGACACCGTGTGGCAGAAGAAGACTTGAGTCCGGTGAAGCCAATGTCGTAGGCAATATTACCGTCGGGTTTAAAAAGGCCAAAGTTTCTCTCAGAAGTAGGACCCGGTTTTAGATTCTCGTTGAAGAGAGCAAACACGTAAGCTCTCACCACCATGTCTGGTCTGTACGGCGTTCCTTTCTTCTTCTGCAGCCGTTTCCTGAGATTCCGATTATAAGTTCTTGCGTTCTTCAGCGATGCCCCCGGTTCATCTGCGTCGCCTTTCGATGCCCATCCCGTCTCAGAAACAATCACCTACGGTACGCACAATGAAAATGTAAAATGACTAAGTTCACTCTTATAAAATCCGTATTTACTTAGGTATGCATTTAATGTTTTTGTTTTTGGGTAAACGTTTACATTTTAAGTTAGTGAAATTATTTTCAAAGTAAAAGATGTTTAATATTTTAATAAGGATTTTAAATTTTAAATAGAGGTATTTTTAATGCAAACATGGTATTTTAAGTAAATATGTACGTAATCGGACCATAGTTTTTTTTTTTTTTTTTTTTTTTGTTAACGGACCATAGTTTATAGTAGTAATAACAAGAACGTACCGGGACTTTAGTGTAGCCAGCTTTCTCGAGAGCAGCATAAGAAGCATCGACCATAGCGTCGAACATGTTATCGTAATGAAGCTTGGTTTTGGGGTCCAAGATGCCTTTGTTGTGCTCGAATATGGCGTAATTGAGTTCTATTGTTTTCGGGTCCGATTTATAAGCAAGAAAAGGGTAGGCGTTAATGTAAAACGGCGACCCAATTTGCCAAAAAAACGCTAACAACGGCTTCATAAACGGCGCCACATCGTCCCTGAACTTGCACGACGACGGTGGATACGAGTCCGCAAACACTGCCTCCGAATGTGGACTCGATACCTACAAATAGTAAATTAAAAAAAGTTTTTAACCGCCATTTAAATTTCTTGCCAAAAAAGGAAATAATCAAATATAGACATGCATGCACGCCAACATATCTAAAACAGTTTCTTGATTTTTTTAGTTGACATGTTTGGTTAAGTACAATAATGTTTACCTCGACGATAGTGTGAAGACCAAGACGGCGAAGAGCGGTGTAAACGTTTTTGGCCGCAGGTAAGAGAGCTTCCCATAGTCCAATATCAGTGCCACCTAAAATCTCATTCCCAACAGCGATACCGCTAATTCTAGTACCGCCTCGTATGAAAGGCTCGACGTTTTCCTTAATCCAGTTCATGGCTCTGTCTTCTCCAACGCTTATGTCCTTAAGAAACTCGTTGCCTAAGCCAACGATGATTTCGATCCCTGTCCCACTGAACGCCTTGAGGACGGACTGATCAGCATCGTAGATACGTATGTTTCTGATCTTTGCTGATTTAAGGAGAGTCGCTACTGCATCAGGAGATGGGAGATTGTCCGCTATGCGACCATAGTTTATACCGTATGTTCCTATGAATGCTACTGCCGTTTGTGAAGAAAGGATAGAGAAGATGAAGAGAAACGAGAGGAAGAAGAATGAAGAGAAACCCATACGTGAAAGATTCTTTGTTTTAAAAACAGAGAAGGATTTTTTTTTTTTGGTTATAAAATTGGAACAAGAAGAGTTTATACTATGATGTTGTTTCTTAAAAGGAAGATTCTAAACCCTTGTCACTGGGACCATGCAAAAGGAAAGAATCAAGGGAAGTTGTTAAGGAGGCAAAATAGAAAGTTATAAAGATTCTCCTGAAACTGAATCAAGAAATAAGAAAACTAACATTTTGGGTCTTTCTTTGCATTAGATTCTTACTTTACCCTCAAAGCAAAACTTTTACCTTTTTGCTTCTTGAATCTTCTTCTGATTTCTTCCATTTATTTTATTTGGTTTTCCCATTTTTAAACGTTCATATGAAAATTGGACAAAAATAAAAAATTTGTTTAGAAGATACATCTTTAATTTCATATTTTGACTTGGTTATCCATTAAAAAAGTTAAATATAAACTAAAGATTGCAGCTAAGATAAACACCATAGTGGTTGCAATGGTTTTACAGAAGAGTCAATAATATCCTCTGCATACATAACTTATAACCTAACAGAACTAACACATTACTGCAGTACTTATCTCATAATACATAATATCTCAGCCTAAAAACATCTTTCGCCGTGACAATTCTCTGATTTGATACAACAAACAAAGGACAAAACAAACATATACTTCAATAGATTGATAGAAACAACTCACTTACAGTTCATGAGCTAACAGAAGCAGAACATAGCAAGGCTATTCAAGTAGCTTCTGCTTCGGCCGTTTTCTCTTTCCCCTCAGCTTCTGTTTTCAGACCATTTCCCTCATGGTTTAAGGACTCGGGTGCTCCTTGATCTGCAATTTCCTTCTTATGCTCACCACTAGCTTCAACGGTCTGCTTCTCTGCATCAACAGTCTCATCTTCTTTGTCAGTCTTAGAATCCTCTCCCTCCTTACTACCATCTTCAACTAGAACCGGTGCTTCCTCCTTCATCGACTCACCAGCTTCTTGAACAGAAACAAGATCCGGTGCTTTCTCCTTTATCGACTCACCAGCTTCTTGAACTGGATCAAGAACCGGAGTTTCCTCTGCAACCACGTCGTCTTTAACATCATTCACCTTCTCAGTTTCACCAGAGCCATTCTCATTCTCGCCATTTCCCTCTGGATGTGCCATTTCAGTATCTTCCACATGAGAGCTTTCCTCTCCTCCTCCTTCTTGTTTCTCAGGTTCTGTATCTTTCTTTGACCCTGAAGACTTAGTCCTACCTCGCTTCTTGGGTGGCTCTTTATCTGGTGAAGGCGTCGTAGCCTTAGTCTTCTCACTGATTCTTGCAGATCTCCTTGGTGTTCCACTAGTAGTCCAATCAAACTCTGTGATCGCAGGGTTTCCAGGGTTTGATTTGAGATACTGATCCAGCTGCTTTCTGTTACTGATCTCTTCACCCGTTGGAGCAACAAACACAATCTCTGTTTTCTTCACTGATCCAACTTTGTTGGGATAAAACTGCAAAAAGAAAGTCACCTTTGACTTTAATGTAAACCCTCTGAAAATTTGAATTTGAATCATTAAAGATTAAAGTCTAAATACAAAAAAAAGAAGAAGTAGATCAAACAAATCCAAATGTGGCTTTTTTAAGTTCATAATCTTTGATTCAGCTAATCAACAGCAAGAATTTTAACATATACTAACAATTAGCCTACAAAAGCTACCCTTTTTATAGTCTTCAAAGACTTAGACGAAAATGATTTGGTAATTGGTAATTGCACTTCATAGATACAACAAATTCTAGGGTTTTATCTTCTTAAATTAGCTAAAATTAACAGAGGAAACAACGAAAACAAACCAATTTCTTCCATGAAGAAGGTGCTGGTAGCTCAACAGATACAATTTCCTCTTCACCACCCATTTCTCTCCTTTTCCTTTAGCTACACCTAAAAACAGATTAAAACAAAACAAAATGTCAAAAGAAAAAACCTTAAGTTAACAATTTCACAAATTATGCTTCTCGAATTAAGAAACAGACAACCTTAGATTTGATTGTCGGAAAGGAAAGTGTAGTCACAGAGTCACCAAGACGGAGAAGACGGTTGAAAAATTAGGGATTTTGTTTTTCCTGGTTTGTTAGTTGGCTCTGCTCTTTTCTCTCTTTGTTGTTAACTATGGTTTTAAGATTTAAGACTTTTCAGTAACCAACGAGCATGATATAGTCACTTGGTGGTAACATAAGTTTTAACTAACAACCCAATGGAATTAAACCACGTGTCTCTAAATCCAAAACTGGTAGAATGCGCTCGATCATCTATGGTAACGACACGTTAAAAAGCCTTGATCAAAAGGTGTTAAGTGGTCACGTCGACTCGGATGTTCGCATTAAATGCATATTTGAGCTCACTTGGTGGTCATGTATTGCACGTGCCAAATTCTTAACGACTTTTTCTCTTCTTTGGGAAATCCAAAACTGTAATGGAATATTAATTTGGAGTCCGCTCAAGGATTAGGCCCATAAATATTCTTCATTGATGGCCCATTCGAATTTTTCACTCATACTTAAACGACATCATTTCAGCTCACATTAAGCTGAAGTTGAGATTTTTATGCAAGATGATACAGTGGAATGATTACTACATTGCTAGCATTAACCAAAGATAACATGATTTTAAGATGTATTATTGTATCCTATTATCATCTGAACAAGTGATGTACAAGAAAGATGCTTTACTTACTTGGGGTATTTCTACGTGAAACTCTCTGGACATAATATATAGAGAGTGTACCAAAAACCTTGTTAATTTTTTTCTGGAACCTATTTGAAACGAGAACCCTTCTTGCCTTTGCCCTTACCTTTCCCATCAGTCACTGTAACCCAGAAGAAGAGAGACATCCAAAACAGCACTGCGAGGAAGATCTTTACACGGTCTTGAATCCTTGTCACAGCTCCCACAAAACCTATCCCAAAGTAAAAGAAAGAAAAAGGAAGAAGAGTGTTCACTTCACATGCATAAACTGAAACTCACAACTTATCAAAAGCTATTGAAATAAGCATATACCATAACATTTCAAATTGCATTCATAACATATTGAAAAGCTTTTCAATTAGGCATTTCAACTTATAACTGTGTCTATCAAAAACTTTTCAAATAAGCATATATACCATAACATTTCAAATTATCCGAGCCTAATTGCATAAACTGAAAACTCACAACATTTCAGCTTTAGTTCCATCGGATAAAGTTATGTGATTATCTCCTCTTTTTGGAATTTTGATGAAACAATAATGATCTCAGCTCGAGCCAATACCAAGTAACAACCACAAACGAATCGATTATGCAGTTAAATAGTCTTTAATTTAATTTTACCATTCGAGATCAGTATGCAGTAAATTAGATTTGCATCAAGAAAAAAATGAATATTTCGACGAAAACAAAATCCGAAGGCAGAGAAAAATTATTTGAGGAAGGAGAATCGAACCTTCAAGCTGAGTGGTGTTCTCAGACGGAGGCGGATCAGGGCCTGGAGGAGATGGAGAGCCACCAACAGCGGCTAAGCGGCGGAAACGGCGAGGAGTCGCGAGTAGGAAGACGTTTCGACGGTGAAGGTGGTACGGCGGAAGAACTGAGTGGTGGTAGAGGCTAAAGCTTGTGGTTGTGTTGGACAAAGCCTTCGCCATTTTTATTTTTCCTTCACGATTAATTTTGGACCGCACTTTTTCTTATTTATATTTGGGGGTTTTTGATTCAGAAAACGCATACGTGTACGGCATTTTTAGCTAACTAAAAAAATTAATCAGACAATTTAGTGATAATATTTCAATCAAACGTATTTGTGGAATTTAGTATTATTTTTTGCCTCGGACAAGAAAAGGTTGGACATTTACATACGATACTCATACTAGTTTAGTAACCAATTCTTTTTACAAATTCGCCAATTAATTGACATAATCTGAAGTTTACAACAAAACAAATTAAATTAAAATTTCGCAACAATAATATGAATCTCTAAAGAAGAAATTTTCAGTAGAGACCCTCTTCTTCCCAAACATCAACCAGAAACTGAACCATTTCCTGTGAAATATTTCAATAACAAACAAATCTTGGTTACTCAAAATAGGTAAATAAATATTTAGTTAGTTACTTCAGTGTCAAACCATATATGGAACTGAATTTTACCTCAAGAGGTATAGGCCGAGGAAACCGCTTATTACTCCCAAGTAGACTCTCATATGTCACATTCTCGCTACAAAAATAACCAATTACTGTAGTTTTAGAACACCACAAAACTTAGAACAGAGATGAGTCATTAAGTCTCATAGAATCCTCACTTTAGTATCGGTTTTCGTACAACTCTTTTGCGGCTCTCTGATCTTTTATTTCCCACCCATTGCTTCCGACTTTGATTCCATAGAACAAGACCTGTAAAGTAACACCCAAAACTCTCACATTCTTTTTCAAATGCAAAAGGGAGAGAGCTTACTCTAACTCACTCACCATGGTTAACAAATTCAGGAAATTCTTGAGAATCAACAACAGTGAGATTCGATGTACTGATTGAAGAAACACTTCCCTGAGACCTAACTCCAGCATTGCTTTCCATATCTAAAGTAGTGTTGGTCCAGAAATCTTCAGAAGCTACACTAAGGTTCCTCAACTGATCACTCCAATGTTCTTCTATTAACACATCTTTAGAAACATTCACATCTACAGTTGTTTTTGCTTTCGACTTATCAAAACAAGCCAAACAACCACTGCTGTGTTACAAATTCATAAACGTAATCATTGGTTATGTGTAATACCCTAAGTTTGCAATTTGCAAACAACCCCCACCAAATCATCAGCTAAAAACATAACATCATCCTTAAAATCCAAAAAGCTAATTCCTTGTGTAAGAGAGTTCAACAAAGCTCAAATCTTTTTATATACCTAACCCACCAAAGCTAAGAACTTTCAAACAAAACAAAAAAAAAACATTTTTGAATATTCACCACAAAATCAAACAAAGGCGATAAATTTACTTACCCCATCGTGGAAGTAACAGAGCTCTTCTTTAGATCATCAAACGAAGAATCTTGAGTCCAACAAAACTTATTATTACTCTTCTAGTGAAATCAATGGATTGGGTTAAAAAGCAAAGACCCCAATCGATTGAAGAAATTAAAAAAAAAAAAAGGAAAAAGACGATTACTTTTTCTTCTTTTTTCTGATTTTTGCATGTCTCTGGAAGTTTCGAATACTTCATTTCGAAGAAACTTGGAAAGAGTGAGTGACCCCACGCATAGCCGAAACGACGAAAGAGCCATGTGGACAGAGTCTAGTGGTCGTGTGGAAGTTAATAAGGCTTTGGACCCACAACTACCTTATCCATCTTTTGACCGCTTTGGCGCCTTGTCTCGGTCGGTTTTTTAGATCGTTCTTCCTTTGCCATAATTGAATACACTTTAGTACTTTGTAATTGCATTAGAGATTTTATCTGAATTCAATTTTCGAAATACGTCGCTTGTGAACTTATCAGAAATAAAATGATTTTATATTAAAACTATAGAAGACTTAACTTTGTCGGTAAAGCCTAAAAGCTAACGGTGATAGATTATGTTACAACTTACATGTAACATGCTAGTGTATTTTTATTGTCGAGAAACTTATACCAATATCCATTGGCCTATAAAAAATTGAAAAGAAATACCATTAAACATATTAACAAGATAATAATATGTGTCATGATGAAATTTGAAAATTTAAAGCGGTATGGTGATAAAGTTAGGTAGTCGTATGTTAAGATCTTTTGAGACGTAAGCCGTAAGCAAATTATAACCATTTTAAAACAAATGTTAGGAAAATAAATAAGTTTATTCACAAATCAAAGGAATTTAACTAACTGCAATTTGGGGCCGTTGGTTTTATTCTGTTCACAATTGCCTTAAGTTTTGGCTTTCTCTCACCCACCAAGCGACACTTGTGTTTGGAAATGATTGTGATTAGATTTGGATCTTATAAAGTTTTGCTTTAGAGGCTGACCTCTGGCGGCATTAATACGCATCCAAATTGAGTTAATTATCATGAAAACTATTTTTTAATCTGCAATTGGGTTGCCCCTCTAGCTTTAACTTTAATTTTCGTACAAATTGTTAAACTGTCATATATTTTCCTTTTCAAATTTTTCTTTTAATCCTAGCTTTATTAAATATGCATATATCTTTTAGTATATTTTAAACACTAAACATCTTTCAAAATAGATAAAATATAAAAGATTAGAACGTATCTAATTCTTCAAACATAGTCCCATGGAAACTCTTTGATTGGCATATCAAACTCATGATGCAAAGTTGTGTGTTGCATATTTCTCTTGGAAGAAAACTTTATGAACCGGTCCAATATATTTCTTATTTTTTGGTAAGACATTCAATTTTTGCTCGTTTCTGTAGTTAACCAAAAAAATAAATATATGTTCAATATGCACATATTCTTATTTTCTAGTACCTTTTTCAATTTGCTAATGACTATTTACATGACGATTATTTACATCATCACTTCATGCTAAACAAAAAAAATTAGAAAGGTAGAGACCTACTACTAATGAAACAAGAAAAAAAAAGAAGAAGAAGAAGATCACCAACTACAATTTCCGAAATTTCCAAGAAAAGTATACCATCGGAAATTAAAGAAAACACCTAAAATCTATTGAATTATTTGGTCAATAAGAACATTGAATCCTGTGATCTCGGTCTCTGAGAATCCCATTGTACAGAGCCATTCGGTTCGCTGGTATATTGGAGATTCTACAAATTGAATCTGTCTTTCCCGGTTCAGTCATTGGTTCCGGTACGCTTATCCGGTTCATTGTCCTCCTCCGGTACTCTTTTCCGTTACCTTTCGTATCTTTCACATTATCCGCGAATCGCACTTTCTTTATCTTCTTCCTCTGTTTCTTCGTTTCCTCTGTTTCCCAATAACAAACTTATTTTTTCCCGGGAAAAAAACGTAATTATCAAAAACTTCCGAGCTCGAGAAAAAAAAAAGATCGTACCTGAAGATAAACAAGAACGAAGGATAGGTCGTGGAGTCTGGTTTTGAATCTTAGAGGTTTGGTTATTTCCATTGAACTGACGAGCCATGGTGAGAAACAGAGCGGTGCTTGAGAAAACCATAGCAGTAGCGATGGCTACGGTACCATTAGAGCAACCCAACATAGAAGACATGTTCGTGAAGTTTCTTTACCAAAGAATTTGAAGATAACTCCAGAAACAAGATTCTTCTCTTTTTTTTTTTTGTTGGGTTGAGTTGAAACAGAGCAATGATCGCTGATTGGATGTGGTATTGTGGTTATGAGACGTGTGTGTGTTTTTGCAGAGACTTGGTCAGACTTAACTTACCAACTGTTGAAATTTTATGGATTTGATCACTTCTCTTGACTCTGTCCTATATTTATACAAATATACAATAATTTAGGGAGAATTAATTTCTTTATAAAAAATAAACATATATAAAAGTTGGAAAAGAGGAGTACGAGTTAGATTTTGGTGCTTCGTTACTCACATATCCTAGTGGGAAAAAGAAAATTAATATATAACTTAAAACTTTAGTTAGAATAAGACTGTTTTTGGTCAATTATCAATATATAATTTGGATTTTTATAGATCACTATGTCTTTAACTAAAATTTAATTCGGAAATTTTCAATAGTTATCCTAGTTTTTTGTTAAATATATCCTCTAGATATTTTACCATCTTTAGTCTCTCAGCATAAAGTTAAAAACTTCTGAATAAAGTTGAACAATATCACATGTATAATGTAAAATCCAACTCATACATAATCTAGTCTGTCTATTACCTAACAATTTAATAAAAATTACTTGAATGTATATTTTTAAATATATATTCAGAAAATAAAGAGGTAGCGAGAATTATTGAAAGCTTGTCGACTGATTGTGAGGTTTCTATTAACTTGGATGAATGTCAACCACTGACCGATTTCAATTAACCTATCTGTCAGAGTTCGAAAGAATCTAGCACTTAGTTAAAGATGATGAGGATTTAGGGTTTCATACACGTGTCCTGTCGACTTCGGAAACCAATGTTTTTACAAACGTCTCAACCATTAAACCAATAACCTTCTAACATGTTTTCAAAATATGAAATTTCCGTATTTAGAAAGAACTACTCGAGAAGAACTCCTACTTTAACTTACGTGTACTTTGGTACGAAACTTCGCATCGTATATCTTGTTTTATTTTACAACTTCTTTTAGTTTCTAGTGCGCAACAATCGTAACCACAATATTACCCCCCTCATACATTTTGTTGTAAGAAGTAAGAACCTATCACTCGGCCATTCAGTAATTAGTCTATATATAAACTAATTAATAAACTAATTTACAGATTGATCGAGATATATAGTTTAATTGTTTGTGTTAGTTTTGTCGTTGTGTCACACTACTCATAATCAAATCCTCTTAATGCATATAGGTAAAAATACTAACTAAGAATTGAAATTTCACTTACTTACTATTGTCTACTTCTTTGAGACTTTAATTTATTTTCGAAGTCTCACTTATTAAACCCTAAACGCTAAACTCTATAGCATACATCAAAGCCGGCCTAAGTCACATCATGCGATGCGAGGTTGAAGATAACTATCCCTGACTGATTTTTTTTAAAGATGGCCGACTATAAACCTCTAAACTTTGATGTAAACCAGACAATCGGCAACGTCATTCAATTAGAAAGGAAAAAAGAGAGATCAAATATAAAGTTTCATAAGTTCACAAGAGAACATAACAACAAATACAAGGAAAAAAAATAAAAAAGAACACAAAGCTACAACATTCTCACCACGTCATTGTACGAAATTAAAAACCAAAGGAGTGAAAAGAGCATCATCATCACACCAACCATTAACTTATTAGTTCTAAAGGTAGACAAGAGACACTCAGTTTATTCAAAGCAGAAGAGAAAGAGATCATTACTCGCCACCACATACCCCATTGAGAATTAGGTTGTAAGGATTGGAGGCAAGTAGTCTGATTTAGTCCCGAGGATACGTGCCTTTGTGTCAGGGAAGAACTCGAATCCGGGAATCTCAGTAATGTCACCTTCGCTAGCTACACCAATCGGGTAACGAAGCAAGTGACCAGGAAGGTCATGTTCAAGCGACTCACTAGAGTAAAAGTCCCAATACTTTTCAGCAACACGGTTAACTTTCTCAATGCACTCCAAGCTTGAAGGGTCAAGGAACGTCTCATCAAGCATTCCCAAGTGTTCGTACCAAAGAGACATACGGAACCCATGGATCTGACCACGAGCTGGTTGTCTATGAGACAAGTGATGTGGTTGGTAGCCTCCCATTGCTATCTCAGAGTCCCTTGCACCATCCATTGACCTCTGGTTGATATTAGCTGACCCAATGATTATATATTCATCGTCAACTGCAAATAAAATCATCAAAACAAACATTAATGTAAACTCTCAAGTTTTTTAAAATGAAAATGTGAAAACTTTTACCAATCATCATCTTGGTATGGACGTAAATCATGAAACGTCTTGCTTCTTGCGCACGCATATAATCTGTGTCAGGGTCTGGTGTCTCTGCAGGCTCATACTCTCCATCTTTCTTGACCTCACGGTTTCCAAGACAGAAGAAAGTCAGATAGTTTCTTGGATCTTCCTCGAGTCCCTGAGCTTTAAGGGCTTGGATAATATCCTTGTACATCATCTCCATAGTCCTCCTCTGCCAATCTAATATAGCTTGCACTGAACCACTCTCTGGTAAACCTTCAGGCCACATTGGAACCACAACGTAAACCCTAAACTTCTCACCTTTCTCAATCTTGCTAACGATCTTCAACGACAACTCTTTCGGGATCAAGTGAAGAGCGTTGATGTCCTCAGGAGTAATACCATCAGCAGCCCAAGCAAAAGAGCTTCCAAGAAAGTATTGGTTTTCAACGTAGATGAAGTCTTTAGCACGTCTGATCGCGTGAATGTACGCGTCTTGGATACTTCTATCAATGATGTTGTCTTTACCACTTACAAGTCCAGCTTCAGCAGCAGCTTCAGGTGACTCAGGGAAACCAGCAGCAGCACCACCGTCAATGGATCTAAACAACTGTACGTTCCACACATCGTGATCCTCTTGGAACATAATAGGAGAAGGAGTGATGATAATATCACTGAGATCTCTCAGTTTAACTAGAATGTCTTTACCACCTTGCTTGCTCCATCTCTGTTCGAAATTGTACAAGACATCCCAAGCAATGGGACCTTCAAGACGAGAGTGGATGTCATGCCAAGGCTCTCTTGGTCCACCTTTGGTGATAGCAGCACCGGTGAAGTTAGGTTGATGGAAGTCATCGTGATGGACCGTGTCCAATGTCCTGAACAAGGAGTGGAACGGAGTGTCGTATCTTCCATCACAGAGATCAATACCACCGACAAAACTCATGATTCTCCTCATTTCTGTTCCTTGTCTGCTTGGCATCTCTGTGTCCACAACAACGATTTTCTGATGGTGCGTGAACATAGTAGAGATCTGCAAGCTTTGTACTATGCTACCACCATCATCAGGGTTACGTGGACATAAAATACAATGGACATCGCTTCCTCTGAAATAGTTCTCTGTTTCTTCGTCATGAGTAGCCATGAGTCCATCTTTCTTCAGGACATCAACAGAGGTTCTGTCGTCCCAAACAAGTAAAAGAACTCTGACACCTTCGCTAGCTTTCTTCTTGAGAAGCTCACCAATGGTCACATCTCCTCCTGGTTTAGGCCTTCTTGAGTCTCTCACCAACGCAATCTCAGCGTAAACAGACCAACCAGTAATGTAAATCAAGTGTTTCGCATTGGAAATAGCATCGAAAATATCCTCCCAACATCTCTGAGGCTCGTAGTTCTTTCCTCCAGCGAGAGGGATTCTTGGAACAAAGTTGTCTGGGATATGAGCATCTTGGTAGAGAGAAACTTTGCAGCCTTGTCTCTGGGAGAAGAACGTGTAAGGCACGCCAGGGAACTTTGCACTTTTGATACCTTTGTTCCAGTTACGATCTTCCTCAACATGGAAATAATGGAGTCTCACATGAATCTTTGATCCTCCTTGGATAGGGTTTCTGTCGTTATCTAAGATCTCAACCCAACGATCGACTTCCTCGCCGTTGATGACTTCGTCAACAGGAATGTATGCTCTTCCAATGAGTGTGGCACCAATGGGGTTATCGTCTTTAACAGTGAAGATGATATCAGAAGCCAAGTGAGCACAGTAGATGTGGAAAGATTCATACCACTTTGGGTTTTTTGGTTCATCTTTGATCTTCCTGGTTCGCCCAACTCTAGCTTTTTGCAGATCAATTGTTGCATACAGCTGTGTTTCTCCTTTTCCAACTCCAATTGTCTCTTCTACATTTGCAAGAATCTGAAAAATTTACAACAAAAATGATAAAACATTTTGACCGATGCCTATAACTTTTACATTTCATAACATAAAGACATCAAGTAGAGATAACAGAAGACAAAATCCTAAGAAGACATGATAAAAACAAAATTAACTAATGCAATTCTGACCAATGCCTAAAACCAATCATTTTATATTAATCCATGGAACCTAAATAAAGCTAAACAATAAGCTTAACACCATTAGAGAATTATAAATTGTATTAAGGAAATGCGTAAAAATGATGTCCAAAAACTTTATAAAGATGAGATCAAAAATAAAAATGTGGCAAAAGATAAGCAAAGTTATATATATATATATATACCTTGCCGAGGAAGCCAGACCTGACTCCACCACCATGAAGTGTATCAACTTCATAGATTGTAGCATGTAAAGTCCCGTGCAACAGATGCTGCGCCATTTTTTTTAATCACCTGTTACAATCAGAATTATAGAGCACATATATATTAGTATCACTATTTCATTTTATTTTTCATTTAGACAAAAACCACACAAAAAAAAAGCGAGATCCAAGGAATAATCGAATCTACAAGATCTGGTATCAACCGACACCGAAATTTCGCACTACTACTCAAAAAACACACAACGATCAAAAGAATCTAAACTACTAAAAATAGTGAAACTACAGTCACTGATCAGATCAGAGCAATAGTAAAGGATCATCAAAACCACAAGCCAAAAATATTATAAAAAAAGTCAGCGAGTGTGACTTATGACAAAACAAAGAACCTCTAAATCTCTTGTCGGAAAACAAGCGCAAGAAATATATGAAAAAATGGATGAGATTCACATAGAGGAAGTAAAGGAAGAAACACTAACTTTTTGATTTTCCCAGAAACTGCGAGATCGGAGAAGAAAACTGAATCGGTGGCCAGACGAAGAATTCGGGATCTGATCCAGTCCGTGATGGAAGCTCTTTAAGAGCTGCTTTGTGAAGCTGTGAATAATTAATTGGAACGCGTGGGGCCTGATTTTTTATTTTTTCTACATACCTTTGATGATTCAACAAGGTCCTTGTTACCGACACGTACGAAGATATATCGTTTTTGTGTTTCAGACCATAAACTTTATTAATTTCACTACTATGCCCTAAATTGTTACATAAGCTTACTTTCAAGATTTATTTTGAAATTATAACTTCTAGTTAATAAGTTATACAACTAAGTATTAACGTTAAATTTTTGTATGGATTACTTTGATTATGTGATTCAAATTTCAACATCCAAAATTTAGGATGAAATGATTTAATTATATAATAGAGTCAACAAAGGAGAAAAAGGAAGAGTTAAGTGACTAATTGGAAATCTTAAAAAATATATTCATAGTTGTAATAAATAAAATCCCTGACTGTGGGGATAGGGGAGGGGAGAAAAAAGAAATATCCAAATCGTGCGCTCAACGTTCTGCATCCAATTGCCACGATGTCGTTTCCGAGGCTGAATCTTCACCGTTCAATGTCAATCAAGAGAAACTTTATTGTGTACTTTTCTGAGGCACTACGTGTTCTTAAAAGCCTCTACTAATAATTTAAGTGTTCATCATTGGATCTCTACATCTCGACAACTCAAAATATTAGTATCTCAAAATATAGAGTTGTATAGATTTTGCGTACAATCATTTTCTAAGAAATAAATACTAAACTATATTATATATATTTATTTTGGTAACAATGGTATACATATTTCAAGTATCGGCCTAAACGGGCAAGGAGAGCTGATGCTATAGACAAGGTTTCAAAAAGGATCGGGTTGCAGCACCATGCAAGAAAAGGTTCCTTAATGTTAAAGTTATTTGGGGTTACCACAAGGTGATTCGTAACATTGTGGCACCAAGTTCACTGTGGAGTGATAGACTGGTTCTTGGCTTTCGTTCTATCATCTCAGCGTTTTGATCGATCATTGAAGGCTATGGACAATATTGGAAGCGGTGACCCAAAGTATATCATTTACAAACATACATACAATGTTCTCGGACCAGTTTTTTTTGTCATACATATATTTGTTTTCTGGTTAAATTTTGCTGTCTTAGTTTTGTAACAGTTCTTAAGTAATTTGATTTTTCATGTGACCAACCAGTGACCATTCACAAACATATACTCCAGTGACTTTTCACTTTTTAATTAGACGGTTGACTTTTAAAGTATAGACACGCTGGTGCATTTTGCTTGTGACTGTATATCGATGATATGTTTGTAGATTTTCGATACTGTATATATCTGTATACGAGCTTTGGTGGAAGTACAGCTCCTGATATTGTTACGTGGGCCATAATTGGGCCTGGTGGTTTAAGATTCTGCTGACACTGGTATTTAAGGCCTGTAAGAGTTTGATGATATGCGAATAGTTTAAAGTTGGGAAATAAAAATTAAATTTAAATTTGACCAAGAAAAACAAAAAAACAAAATTTTTTTAAAATATATGATATACTACAAGTCTACAACTCTAAACTAGTATTATTTCTTTCTTTTTCGTTATTTTTAGGCAAAAATATATAAAATAAAAAGCTAAAATATATTCCTAAACCGAAGCCACAACCAAAAATTTTAAAAGCAATACACGAAGTCAAAAATAGACAGAAAAAAGAAGAGGCAGACGCAAGTTTCTTGGGATACTTTATATTACTAGTTATAACTTTATATACTTTTTTTTGTTGCTCAACATCAATTATAGTATTTCTCGATACTAAAGAAATCAGTTATACTTTCGGTTTATCAGTCGCAAGAAATGACCAATAAGAAACTCGAAATATAAAACTATATAACCAAGGAGCTAAAATGACGAAACGTAGGAATTATGAGCGACTTTATTCGCTACACGTTTACAAGTTGTAGGTCTGCAAACCAATAAACTTTTGTCATTCGCTGCCCGGTTACAAGTTCTAGGTCTGAAAACCAATTAACTTTGTCAAAAGAATACAAAATTGGCATGATCATCTTGTTGATAGGGTTGAACATGCCACATTTGAGTGTCTTGGAATCCGTGGACCACTTCTTTCAAGTCACATTAACCCAGAGTTTAATATACAATGCACATCCATAGAATTTATTGAATCTGATTAAGACTTTAAAGGTAAACTACAACACAAAAACAAAATTACACCAAAACAAAACAAAAAACTATAACAAAAAATGAAGGCACATTAATTTATTTGTTTAGTAGATAATACAATGGTGTATATATCAGTGTTTAAAAAAGTAGATTAGGCGGCCGCTAAACACTCCTAGTCTATTTTAATTTTGTCAAAATTAGTTATATTTGTGAAAAGTTAAATTTAACAAATTTTATGATTATTAAGCGGTCATTAGGCGGATTAGACCGTCATTAGACAAGCTAGATGGATTTAATAAATAATCAAATATATTTTAAAAAAAATATTTATTAAACAAAATATTTAAAATTATCTAAGAAAAACATTCTTATTTAAAATTTAAAAATATTTTTTTATCCATCTTTAGAAAGTCTAAAATAAAAGATATGATTCTTCTTTTTTAAAAATAAAAATAATTATAACTCATCATTTTCAAAAAAAAATAGTAAATTTTAAATTCAAACTTAAACTTAAAATAATATTTAATATGAACATATAAGTTTATCTACTATATAATTTTATATGTTAGATTATAATTTGTTAATATATAGTATATATATAGTTTTTTATTACAAAACTGTCAAAACCACCTAAAATTGCTTAAATTCCAACTAAGTGTTTTAGGCGTTAGGCGGAGGATCACCGTCTAATTAACTCTAAGGGCTTTCTTGAACCTTAGTATATACCTACTTGGTATATACGTACTTTAAGACAACATTTTCAATTTGTAATTAGTTACAGTGTCCACTCCGACGCCTCATGGGCACATGTAATTAATTTGGAATTTAAATGTTACTGTATCACTTTATTTTATAGGAAATTAAAATTACATATACGTATTCTGGATTCATATGTCCATTTTCTTAACATATATTGTTAACTACTGTCCCAAAAAATATCCGCTCAACATGGTAAAGACCTTTAGCATCTTCTTTTGCTTGTAAATATGTTGTATGATGTATGATTTATATAGTAGTATATATAAATATTTATATATATAGAGCAGTATAGTGAAGCATTCGCTTGAACAATATATGTTCTTAAGTTGGAAATATATTCATCATTTGACTCTTTTTCTCCAAAATATATGAAGAGGAAGACTTGGTTCTTAAATTTCTCACTGTTCATTCTCCAACTCTTCACATCTTCCAAAGCATTGGATGTTACTCAATATGGAGCAATTGGAGATGGAGTTAGAGACGATTCGCAGGTAAAATAAAGACTGCAGTTGTAATTTGTTTCATTATACATTCAAAAGAGTTTCTAAAATTTTAAAGTTTGTTTTTCTGGGAATTAAAACAAAATAAAAGGCGTTCTTGAATGCTTGGGAAGCTGTCTGTAGCGGGACAGGAGATGGGCGGCTTGTCGTACCGGCAGGGATGACATTTATGTTACAGCCATTGAAGTTTCAAGGTTCTTGCAAATCGACCCCTGTTCTTGTTCTGGTACTCTGTTTTTCCCACTACGTTATTTTCTTTTTATTTTTTTAATGTTGGTGACGAATATGCTTTTTTCTGTTAAAATAATGACAAATATGCTGAAGTAAGTAATTAGTAATTTAAATTGAAGATTTTGGGCAATCTGGTTGCATCGAGTAAAGGAAATTGGAAAGGGGACAAAGATCAATGGATTCTTTTTACAGACATCGATGGACTAGTTGTTGAAGGTAACGGCGAAATTCACGGCCAGGGTTCGAGTTGGTGGGGACACAAAGGCAGTTCCAGACCTACCGTAAGAATCACGTTAGCTAGGGTTTTTAACTTTCCAAAACACTTTTTTGCTGTTTTATATCAAAAGTAAAACAATTTTTTATGTGATTAGGCATTGAAGTTCAAGAGCTGCAACAACCTTAGATTGAGTGGGTTAAGTCACGTAGATAGTCCAATGGCTCATATTCACATAAACGAATGCAATGATGTGACCATCTCAAGCCTCCGGATAAATGCGCCCGAATCAAGTCCTAACACTGACGGAATCGACATCTCTAGTTCATCCAATGTTATCATCCAGGATTGCCTCATCGCGACCGGTGCGAAACTCAGATTTTTTCATACTATTTTTTTGGAGTATTAAATTTAGCATAGCCTCAATTTATATATTTTAAAAAGAAAAGTAGGAAATAAGATATTTTTAAAACGGTTTGTTGTATGAATGCAAATCTTTATATGTCAAAATAGACGGCCCAGCGAGTGTCACATCCATATAATGTCGTTCGGAATTTACTGATTATATATCATCACTAATTAGTTTTTCACATGTCGTTATAATCATTATTTTTAGGTGATGATTGCATTGCGATAAATTCAGGGACGTCTAACATCAGAATTTCCGGTATAGATTGCGGACCAGGCCATGGAATAAGGTTAACTAATAAAAAATCTACTTCAAAAATGTTATTCGTAGTAAACAAATACATAAACCTTATATATATATATTGTATTTTATAGCATAGGAAGCTTGGGAAAAGATGGAGAGACAGCTAGAGTGGAGAATGTATGTGTCCAAAACTGTAACTTTAGAGGAACTATGAATGGTGCTCGGATCAAAACATGGCAGGTACTTTTATTTTTCTTATTAATCACATATAGTCGTTTTAATTACTATGTGATTTTTATTCTTGTTTCTGTTGAATAAAATCTGGTATTAATATACACAGGGTGGATCAGGTTACGCAAGAATGATAACTTTCCATGGAATTACACTAGATAATGTAGAAAATCCAATCATAATTGATCAGCTCTACAACAACGGAGATTCTGATAAAGCCAAAGATCATAGGGTACTACGTACTATAAGTTACTCCGACCATATAATTTGTTTTTTGACAGGAAAATGTAAATTTTGTTTTTTAGTCATCAGCGGTGGAAGTGAGCAACGTGGTGTACAGTAATTTCGTGGGGACGTCGAAGTCAGAGTACGGTGTTGACTTCCGGTGTAGTGAGACAGTACCGTGCACAGAAATTTTCTTGAGAGACGTGAAAATAGAAACGGTATCATCAGGATCAGGACAAGTCGCACAAGGACAATGTGTAAACGTGAGAGGTGTGTCCACACTTGCTGTACCAGGACTTGAGTGTTTAGCCCTTTCCACAGATATATTGTCATCTCCTGGACTGCCGGAACAAACGTGCATGTTGGCACAATCAGTGGAACCAAGATCACAACCTATGCAGCAGGATCCACTATGGGATTTTGAAAGCGGAGTGAAACGAGTTAGAGTTTACAAGGTCGTGTTAATTTCATTTGTCTCTTTGGTTACATATATTTTAGGTAATTAATTCAAGACTTCAAAAATATTACAGTAAGTGTTTCCCATCAGCATTGTAGTTTACCGCAATCGATGGAGTAGACAATCATCATTGCCTAATCTTTTAAATGGAGAAAATAAGTTACTTTTTACTCCTCCATTCCTCACTAGTTAATGAAATTATGTACAGGGGCTTTTATTGGAGGAGATTAAATCATTGTTTTTTTTTTATCTTTTCTAAAACTGTTTAAGATAATTTCATCTAAATAAAATAAACAACAAAAAATATCATCATCAGTTATAAGAAGAAGATTATATGATCTTTGTTGTTATCTTTATAATGCTATTTTAATTTGTCTAATAAGTGACTAAAAGTAAGATTCTTTTCTTGCTGGACTGAAAATTAATTAATTAATCAAATCTGTATAATCTCCACTTGCCTTGTCATGTTTGATGCTTTATAGTTCTAAGGACATTTTGTTGGTACAATTCAATATGACCATTCACATTGTAAGCATAGGAAACTAAGGCAAGACAAGAACATTTCTTCCGGCGATCGACAGATACTAATTTTTTGAAAAATCTATCTTATTCAGTGGGCCAATCGTGGGCTTTTCATATGGGCCAATACAATTAGAGTAGATATTATACTTATTTTGAATAATGGTATTTGCGTAATAAAGATATAGTCAAGGGCTTAAAATTCGAAATGATTCATTACTGCAAACCGATATTTAAACCGATTCGCAGAAAAACGCACTTGAAGAAAAATCGTGTTTATCTTTCTCTTCTTCATCACTGAAACGCGTGAGGAGAAGAGTCAAAAGAGATCTGAATCCAATTTGGGCTGAGAAAGGCAGGAAATTGAAGGAAGAAGAATCATGGGTTTGATCGGAGAAACAATAGATTCAATCAAATCTATCAAGATCCGGCAGTTTCTCACTCAGGCTGTCACTCTCGGTTCGTTTCAGATTATGATTGATTTTAACCTCGTTTTGTATTTGGATTCGTAGAAATTGGTATCTAGGGTTTCACATCTTTTGACCAAATTTGGATCATAAATTGTAGATATGACAAAAAATGTATTGTTGATTGTTTTTGTTTGGTTTCCTTAGGTATGATTGTTACATCTGCATTAATGATATGGAAGGTATTGATATGTATCACTGGTAGTGAATCACCAGTTGTGGTTGTTCTCTCAGAAAGCATGGAACCTGGCTTTCAGAGAGTAAGCCACCACTCACACATTGCATTTGATTATTTGTTTTTTTTTTTGGTTATTGATTATTGAGGGTAACGTGACAGGGAGATATATTGTTCTTGCAAATGACTAAAGAGCCTATTAGAGCAGGCGAGATTGTTGTTTTTAGTGTTGATGTAAGTGTGTTTGATCTCTTTCTGTTTCATTAAACCACTATGTTTCTTCAAATTTCTTTAATTTGCCCTTAATGCTTCTTCTTTCAGGGTCGTGAAATTCCCATTGTTCATCGAGCTATCAAAGTAATTGTTTCTTTACATTTTCTCATTGTCATCTCTGGACATTATTTAACTACCATTCTCCAGGATACTTACACTTGATGTCTTCAGGTCCATGAGAGGGGAGATACTAAAGAAGTTGATGTTCTAACAAAAGGTACTAGTTTTTCTAGTATGAATGAATCTTTAGTCCTTTGTAGCAACCGTGTGTGTGTATTGATAGATTAATTGACACAAGCTTTGCATTTTTTCCAGGTGACAACAATGACATTGATGACATAGGTCTCTATGCTGAAGGACAGCTTTGGCTTAATCGACAACATATCATGGGCAGAGCTGTTGGGTAAAACACTCTAAATTCAACAACCTTTCGTGTCTATGTGTTCTCATTAAAACTGCTACAAAAAGATCAGAGTAGTTCTAAATGGTTCCCTTTTCGGTTTTGGTTTTATACAGATTCTTGCCTTATGTTGGATGGGTGACTATTATCATGACAGAAAAGCCTTTCATCAAGGTACAATCTTCTGACACGGCCTTCGACTTTTATATGTCATGATTTTTTACTTGAGATATTTATATATACTCACTATAAGATCTTTTCATCTTCTTTCAGTATATACTCATTGGTGCATTGGGTTTGCTCGTTTTAACATCCAAAGACTGAGACTACATAAATAGCTGGTCGTTGGTAAGGAAGTAGCTTTCTTCAATGATCGGTTCATTATTTTTGTAGCCATCATCTTTTGGTGACTTTTTTAAACTGTAAGAATCATATAAGCCACATTTTATAATTATAGACAGTTTATAAAAAGTTCTATGACTATGAGTTCCTCCGCGCAGAGAATCGTAATTATTTAAGCTCTTAAGGAGACGTACTAATAGATTTAAAAGCTCTGAAAGCGGGACAAACTAAAAAAATGATTGAAATATGAGGATCTTAATGTAAATAAGTGTAACTTGTGCCTAAAGCTTACAGCTTGAATTCACAGAAGCTGTCAAGCAATGAGGGGCGTACAATTCTTTGTGAAGCTAAAGTAAGTTTCGAATGAAATTCTTACCTAGACTTGTGAAAAATGAAAATGAAAATATTATTTTTCTTTCGACTTTTTTTAACAAAACTGAAACACGTTAATGGTTTTAGTCTTTTAGATTAGCAATTTTCATTAGCTTGGTCCTATCTAGAAGGTATTTTAGCTATCCATAAAAATGTGAAACCAAGTTCAAATTCGGCATGTAATCATATACAAGAACATTCAGATAAATTCTTGTAACGAATATGGGCAAGAATCTTGACTTCCACAGTAAAATCTATCTCTTCTTTGTTACTCCATACTTCAATCTGTACGAATACAAATGATCAACCTCACAGAATCAGGTTTTAACAAAAAGCAAGTCCTACATTGTTGAGGTTTTTTTATTTGTTTTTATGCAGGATTGTAAGTCTATGACATGATAACCATAACAATAGCCATTAATTGACTAACAAGTTTTTAATATATATATATATTTTTTTTTAATCAGTAGAGTATTGTTTATTTATTTTCATATTTAAAGTATATTATAGTCAAAATATATGGCTGGTCAATTCATCTTAACATTAATCACTAATCGAATAATTAAATCTTAAGGTCTTCCTCCAACAACTAACACTTAAATATATAAACACAACGTGCGCGCGGGTCAGTATACAAGCCATGGGCCCATGGCTAACACGATCAATCTATCTACAAATGGCTCTTCTTTAAGAGATTAATTCGTGCAATTGAGGGGAAACATAAAAAAACGAGATCGAAACAATGGGGAAAGATTTCAAGAGTATGGTGACACGATGCATCTACGTCGGAAAAGACAACGACAACGTAAAGAAACTGAAAACCGCGACGGAGGAACTCAAGGACCTACGAAACAATGTGATGAAAAGGGTGAAAATGTACGAAGATCAGCAGAAGCTTAAGCGGCTCGAGAAAGTCCAGGTCTGGCTTAGACAAGCCGATGTAGCGATCAAAGAAGCTGAAGAGATGTTGATAACTATGATGTCTTCTTCTTCTTCTTCAAATGGATCAAGCATGATGAGTTGTCACAAAGTGGACAAGAAGCTTTGCAAGAAGCTGAAAGAGGTTCAAGAGATAAAGAGCAGAGGAACATTCGATGTTGTGGTTGAGAATAGTGGCGTTGGTGGATCGATGATGGTCTCGACCGTTGATAGAGATGATCAGACTGTTGGACTGGAGGCGGTTTCGGGGCTGGTGTGGAGGTGTATGACGGTGGATAACACCGGGATTATTGGTTTGTACGGCGTGGAAGGTGTTGGGAAGACGACGGTGTTGACTCAGGTTAACAATAGATTGCTTCAGCAAAAGGCAAACGGGTTTGACTTTGTGATTTGGGTGTTTGTGTCTAAGAATCTGAATCTTGAGAAGATTCAAGACACGATTCGTGAGAAGATAGGGTTTCTTGATAGGGCGTGGACGAGCAAGACCGAGGAAGAGAAAGCCAGTAAGATCTTCGAGATACTTAGCAAGAGACGTTTCGCTTTGTTCCTCGACGACGTTTGGGAGAAAGTCGACCTAGGTATATGATTACTTGTAATACAAGAAACTATATGACGTGTAAACCAAGTTTTCATGAGTTGGTCCTAATATTTAGGGTTTTTAATTTTTCAAACAGTGAAGGCTGGTGTGCCACCGCCGGACGGACAGAACAGATCGAAGATCGTGTTCACGACATGTTCGGAAGAGGTTTGTCGGGAAATGGGAGCACAAACTAAGATCAAAATGGAGACGTTGCCATGGGAGAGAGCTTGGGACTTGTTCAAGAAGAATGCCGGAGAAGAGATAGTGAAGAGCCACCCGGACATAACCAAGGTGGCTCAGGAGGTTGCAGCCAAGTGTGACGGCCTCCCGCTGGCTCTGGTCACAATCGGCCGAGCTATGGCTTCTAAGAAAACACCTCAGGATTGGCGTGACGCTTTGTACATCTTGAGCAACTCTCCTCCCAATTTCTCAGGTCCGATTCTATAAACTTTTAGGATGTTATATTATTAGTTTATTACTGTTAACTGCTAAGCTTCATTTTTGTGTGTATATTATCATCAACTAAGGTATGATTTAACTATGTAACAGTTCTCAAGTTACTGGACAGGAACTAGCTAGTGTACACTCAATCGAGGTATTAATTATATACTTTTGGAAGATTAAAGAAAAACTAAGAAGTTATCATCAGTCTATATATTTTTTCTTACAAAGTCATTTCTTTTCTTTTTTCTTGTAGGAATCGTGTTCTGAGACCATACATATAGTTGCGTAATTTTGATTAGGGAGTTTAATGGTTGTATTTTATTTGTGTATTTTATTTTAGAGTTGTATTGTTTAAGATCATCTGCTAGAGTTTGAAGAATTTGGTTGAAGCTTGCAATGTATTGATGGTTAATTATTGGTTTTGATTTAACTTGTCAATGTTTTCATCGAAAAAGTTTGATTCTCGTAAATATTATAATTTCTATCCAAATTATGCGTCACATGAATTAATATGTTTATCCACTTTTGTCGTTATTATTGATCTTAAATATCCAATGATATATGCTTAGTTTATTATTAAAAAAAGAGTTAGGCAAGGAATTTAAGCCATAGTTCAATAGTTGTATAACTATCTTCATCACGGCAAATACTTTCTGTCTTTTGTATTTTTCTCGAAACTTCAAATCATCGACTAGATATTCACTAATCACTCTATAATATAATATGCATTAATCAGTGAAAAAATATATGCATTGATGTGTAGTCACTTTTCAGCATAAATTATCTGAATGTTTTATTAGTCAAAAGCAGTTAATCATTAAGACAGTGAAGCAAAGAAACCTGAAAATTCTTTGAAAGATTTGTTAACACAAAAAAGAAAAATAAAGATATAGATAAAACATATGTAAATCTACACAAATATATGCGTATCTATTAGACTTAACACTATAAAATAATGTTTTATCTTGATCCAAATTAAAAGAAGCTTATTCGATCAAATAGTTCAATGTATCTAAACCCATCTTCATACACTCTTTGTGTATTAATATCTGCATCACTGCATGTACGTAGCTCTATATATATGTTAACACAAATCAACGTTTAGAGTACTAATTAAAAACACAAATCAAGAAAAGCATAATTAGTGATTTAGATGGATCAACGTTTCTCTTATCTTAGGTATTCTGCTTACAGATCATCAACATACGAGACGAGGAAAGCCGGAGAACAGCCGAATAGAGTAGTGAAGGTGGAGAATATTCCGGCGAGGAAGCCGGCAGTGAAGGAACGTGACATCAACGAAAGTGCAGAAGCATTTATACAGAGATTCAGAAAGAAGCTTCTTCTCCAACGGTTTTAATCAAACTATCAATAACAGCAAATGGCTAAATCCTTCTACTACTAAAAAATCATCATCACCTATCGTTTTAACTTTTAACCCTAGAGATAGGGTGATATATAAGACTATCTTTGGGATTGTATGTACTATATGATAAAATCTATGTATTATATATATATTAAAAAAAAGGTATCATTATGTTTTTCATATATATAACAATGAAAACAGAGTCTAAAGAAGAACTTTCACACGAGGAAAAAGATAAAAGAGAACAACACAAAGAGATATGAATGAAGTTTATTTGTCTAAAAAGCATACACAAGGCACAGTGTCATATAACTCAAAACCAGCTCGAGTTTGAATTTATTGAAGCTTCTTGATCCCAGGGAAGGAGGGAAGGATCGAGATGAGAGCATCATTGTATCCTACAGGCTCTGTTTCAAGAAAACGATAACAAAATCATTACGTACAAGTCTTAAGAAAAAAACATGAAAAAGTAAGAAGAAGAAGAAGAAGGAGAAGAAGAAAGACTTGCCTCCATCCTCTCGGAGTATTTTGACAACCTCACCGGTGACATCAGACTGGAAGATATGATCAAGAAACAGAGAAGCTATTTTTAAGTAACTTGGTGAAATAAGAGAAAGAGATGATTAACTTTATCAGAAATTCAAATGGGATTTTATAGAACCTCAATTGGGAATTGGCCGCCAAGTTGTTCAATGTAGCAAAGAACTTGACCTTCTTTCACTTGATCTTTCTGTCAGAGTAAACAAAAGCAAATCATCAGTTTCCACATAATTTCAAACACACTCTTCTGCTAAAGAAGAGATTGTTGTTACCTCTTTACAGGACGAAGGAAGACGTTTCCCTTTTATGGTTTTAGATCTCCTGAAAAACCCTACCTGCGCATTACCACACCCTCTAAGATTAGCATTCTATAGTTACTCAGTTAGGCTAACGTTTTGTCTTTTAAATTGTGTAGTTTTCTTACTTTTGGAGATTGGAGAATCATCAAACCCTGATCAGCAGCTGAAGATGCTGGTTTTATGATAGCCAATGAAGTAGAGGAAGATGATTCATTCGAATCAGGACTCTCGGTAGTTGCATTTGCAGAAACCGCAGCAAGAATTGGCTGAGGTTGCGGACTACTAGTTTCAGCTAAGTTCCTTGCTACATATAGGCGGAAACCTCCCAGCTATTAGAATGTGCAAACGAAAGACGCGGAAAAAATTAGATAAGAAATCCTATTTGAAACTTAGATGAGATGACTTTGCAAAAGAGCAATCACATAACTACAACTCAACTGAGTGAAGCCTTACTTTCAGTTCAAACTCTGCAATTGATGAGGAATCACATATTTGCGTGACAAGAGCTTCCACCTAAAAGATCGGAAAAAGAAATCAAAACCATTATTAGCTCATCAAGATTGCACATTCTCTTCTCTTTCATAAGACAGTGGTAAGGGCAGATCAAAAACACACCTCAGAGGGCTTGGGAATTAGCTGAGAGTTGAACCGAGATGAGCTGGTGACTTCAGAATCTTCCACTTCCGTAATAGCTGCGGATAAAAAGCTTAAATCAGAAACCATTCAAGGAAATATCAAAATAAAACACTTTCTATGCACAAATCAATCCACCAGTGAACACTCGATGTGCAAAACATATCGATGATAAAATAGCTAAAATGTGCATCTACCATAGAAGAAAGAGACGATTCAGAAAACATAGAGATATAAGAATACCTGATGTTTCTACAGCTGGGATAGTAGCAACTTGGAGAGCTTTCACAGGTCCAAGAGTTGTCCTCAGACTCAGGAACTTCACTGGCCTTTGAGCAAGCAATGATCTTTGATTGTATGGTATTAGTAAACTTCCAGACCTTACTCTACTAAGGTCTGTTGCCGACATTTTAATTTTAGGAACTCCTAGGCTACCTGAAACATAAGCCAAGCTCACAGTTTACATTAAATAGCTCCAAGCTCACAGTTTACATTAAATAGCTCCAAGCTCATGTTCACCTAGCTCCACATATACTTAACACTGAAGAAAAAAAATTCCAACTTGGATCTCTAATTTAACCCAAAATCAATCTAATTGTTCAGATTAAGTTCTTTTCTAAAGTTTCCTACTTTCCTATACCATTCAATAAGCAAAATCTCCAAAAATTACAACTTTTTCGATGAATTTAATTGAATGAGATCAGAAAACTATGAAATCATTCAAATTTGAATGAGCTAACAAAAACCCATCTCGTGTACGATCCCAAGAAGAAACTGGAACAATCGAGATTGAGAAAACAAACAACATACTACAGGTAGAGAAAACTTACAGGAAGCCATGGAGGAGAGACCAAGGATTCGAGACACAGAATGTAAGGCGGAGAGGGAGATTATAAAGCCGATACGAACGAGGAATACGATTTTGAGTAAATAATGAAGAAGAAGAAATCAAATTTTGAGGTTAACGCTAGTCATTGGTTCGCTCGTTCGATACAACCAGAGTGAGTGGTCTTTGTTTACCGAAGCACGAAAGATGAACTTTTGTTTCATTTGGGCTTTTTTGGCCCATCATTGGCCCATTATTAAATTGCCTTAGCTCTATTTTTAAGCTTTTTTATAACATAAGATTGTTTTGACCTTTTGGGTAAACCATTCTTAAATTTTCTATAATTGTTCAAAACAATTTTTTCCAGGAAAAAACAAACCCCTGAAATTCATTTTTTATGCCTAGTAAAACATGTAGTTATACTCTTAATTATTTGGAGATTGCATACAAGAGCCTCCATATTATTATTTTAAATAAATTCAGAAAGTTATTTGGCAGTTATATATATACTTTTTGTTTTGGGAGTGTATTTGTATGATTTTGCTTCTTTTTTTTTTTGGGCGCTCACTAGTCACTAGGTTGATATAACTATGTCTAGTAAAAAGTGATTATACAGTCTATAAGAATATACGTTGAAAAGGCTGGACAACAAAAAACAAAAAATAAAAGTAGAAACTCATGTATAAAGCGATGAAATTGAGAAGAGAATCTTCTTTTAAGAAAGACATGCAGCGTACAATGATTAGAATAATAAAAACTCTTAAAAAGAAGAAACTGCAAAAGAAAAATTACGAATTAAGGAAGAAGAAGAAAGAAATATAATAAAAATGGATAATACATCCAAAAGCACGACAGCTAAAGTTACAATATTATGGCTCTCATTGCAACATCTAACAAAATCAGGTTTCATCATCATTAATTCTCTCTTGCTACTGCTTCCTCCTTTCCATTTGATTGAAAACGGTGCCTGCAAAAAAAGAATATCAAAGATTTCAATACAAGATCTTAATTAATCACGGACAAAAAGAGTATTTTGTATATATTTCAAAGTTGAATATAAGTACCCAAGAAATTGAAGACAAGGCTACTTCAAAAGCATGTTGTATAGTTTAGAAAGTGGTTCTGTTGCTGAAGTCTCTTGGTGCATTGCATCTGAAGCATTCCATTCTGCTTGCAAAGTTATGCTCATTGCAACCAATCCTGTTTTCATTTTCAAATATAATCTATTACTCTCTTAACATATTATTTACGTATAAAACTATAATATATTGATCAATAGATTTATATAAAAACCAAATATATTAATATGGTATACCTAGTACAAATCCAGTCGCCGGATTTCCAGCTGGAGCGGCCAGCGTTACCGGAGACTCTAGACCGCATAACGTCAGCATCAAACATAGCGGGACCGCCTACGCCGCCGCCGCCGCCACCACCACCGCCGGCGGGCTCGTCCTTGAAAGTGCCGCATTTGAAGCAGGTGGAGCGGCTGGCGAAGTTGTGTGTCCCACAGTTCCCAACGGTGCAGTACCAATCACCTGGACGAACGTCGGAGCCGGTGGTGAAACCAAAAGCAGACATAGCTCTGCCGCCGAAACCACCGAAGTCTAAGGAACCGACTCCACCGGCTCCCAAACGAGAGTCACCGCACCGCTGGCAAGAGTCACGGCGCTGGAAGTTAAGGTGGCTGCATGACCTGCAGTTCCAATCTCCGGGTCTGTTCATCTTCAGTTCTTGTATGCTTCCACGTATATTATTTTCTGTAACATGATATATATAAAAAAATTATACAAAATTGTTTTTGTTAAACGAACATGCATATAAATATTAAAAATACATGCATGTAAATTTGAATATTTCAACTGTTAATTAAATAAATTTGACCTCATATTTATAAAAAAAACAATATGTATTCTAGTATATTGAACTCTTGCTTTCGTTAAAAGTTAGAAAAGAATATATAATTGTGTATAAAATTATAGTTGCTGTATATTTATAATATATATACTTATAATAGTTTTGAAGATTGATTTTTATTGCTATTCGCCAATTGCTTGTGGCTATATATTTCTGAAACATATATAATATACACTCAAATATTAATTTACGAAATAATATTAAGTAAGAGACTGACCTTGATGAACTTGGAAGAGATGTGATTCAGTGATTATGTGTTTAGTGAAAGAAAACAAGACACGAGGCTTTGAAAGAGTGCTGTGAAGAGGATACGCTTAAATAGAACACATAAAGAACAACTGGTGGCTCGTTTTAAAAATATAAAAATATTGTTTTTAATTAAATACAAATTACTTTTTTCGTTTTCTTCACCTCAGTTGTATAAACTTTTGCAAAAGAAGAGCAAAAAAAAAAAGAAAAAAAAACATATAAATAAATTAAGTTAAATTCCGGCCGGCCGAGATTCAGTAGCCTAAATTACTTTCGCCATAGCTTCGAGTGTTTGGTGTTCTTGTATAATGAGATGATACGTATTTAGATTGATTCATGTACATGTAACTTATTTTACTATCAAATGACATAAAATTCAGATTTTATCAAAATCTAATGTTTTTTTTTTAGAAATATGCACTCTTAGGTACTTATTCAAATTGATTGTTTTTTATGCAAAACTATATTTCAGTCAAAGATAAACTCACCAGTTGATGACTTGATGCCGCAAACTGATTTTCATTGCACATGTATTTTGTTTTGTCACCTTCTCGTTCTTTTTGTTTCTTGATAAATGATAAACGCTGTAAATTTAATTTTGTTTATTTAATATTACTCAATCATAAGAAACCCAAAAAAGTACTTTGATAAGATTCTTGGGTCAAATTAAAGCTAATGTAGTTTTAAGTAAATTAAGAGTGACAAGAAGCCAACAAACAGCTTAGGAGCCCACACCCAACTAAAAGAAAGAGATCTTGTTAACCTCTACCTCTACACAAAAGTCCTTTGACCCGTACCTTTTTGGACCCTCTATCTAAAATGCAATTCATAAACTATATGTTATTAACTTGTGATTATATGCTTAAACACCAAGGAAGCTCATCATTTAGAGTAGCCAATGAACAACATTATTTAATTCAAGTAGCTAGTTGCTAGCTAGGCAACCTCGCTTACCTATCACCATTTTTTTTGTGTGGGTTAAATACAGCTTAACGTTAATAGAAGTAGTAATATTTATAATTAAATAGCTATCTAACGAGATTTAACTTTTCTCTATTATGAAACTTGTTAACATACTTATGGAAAATATCAACAGAGCTTTAATTTTTATGCCGAGGACACCGTTTTATGTGGTATCCGAGCTTTAATTTTTATAAGATAAATGTCACTTACGCAATATATATATATATATATATAGTTTTATTTATAACAAATTAGTTTGAATATTCGTTGTAAAAGTTCTATTACAAGTACTTTACGCAGAGATATGTCGCTATATATATCATTATTAGCCAGATATTTCAAATTTCGTATCTAAATATACACATAAGCACACACAGTATTTGTTAACGTAGTGTGACTGAATTGTAATTATTAAACTAAGGTATCGGTTAGAGAGGCAAAACGAAACGAAAAAATGCAAAATGAAATTAGAGAAAAGGTACATATATAAAGATGCTACGTGCCTACGTCTTTGAATAGAGAATCGATTCGGTATCTTCTACGTGGTATAAGCTTTTGGTTGATAAAAAAAAAAGGTGGCTTAATCTCTCAATTATATTATGGTAAGTCTCTTTCATTTATACTTTAAGGAGGCAAGTGAATCGACATCCGAGACACGAATAAAAATCTATATTACTTTTGAATTTTGAATATTCACTATTTTTTGTTCTTCTTTTCCTTTTATAAAAAAATATTATACAAGTTCTCCTTTGCTTAGCGGCAACGTAACAAATTTTATAAACTTCAAAAATGTATCAATGATCACTGTGGTCGATTTTGACAAGGTTTACATGGAATGTCACGACTTTCCATTTTTAAATTATGTTTCTAGCTTGCACTATTTACATGTTGTTACATGTTTTCTTTCGCAAAATAAAAAAAAACGCATTACTTAAGGAAAATAATTGAAATGTTAGGTACGTCGATTACATGTTAAAGGGATAAAAATCATTTGTAGTTGACAAATTTGTAAACTTTGGTTAATGGTAATAAATAAAATAAACATTCGTTAAAAATATAGCTTATTTAATGAAATAATCAAGTTTGAGAAAACGTTAACATTAAGATACAATTTTGAACTACCATTATCTCTCAAAATAAACAGTAGGTATCATAATAAACAAAGTTTTCTCATTCCTAAGGATTTGTAAAGAAATTATTTATCCCAAAAAAATAAAAAAAAATTGTAAAGAAACATTTCATACGATTAAGTTTAAAATGGTATATAAACAACAAAATGGTTACAAATGCATATCTCGATGGGATAGGAATGAGAAGGATACAAATATGATAATGAGGAAAATTCTAGTATAATTATGGGTCAAAAAAACATAAAAAGAGGGGAAAAGAAAAGATAAAGGGAAAATCAAAAGGGATGAGGCAAAATAGAGAGTTTCAATAAAGATAAATTTGGGTGATGGTGACGGAATAATTCTTCGATGTTTTCGTTTTGACCATCTTTTCCTTTATTTCTCACTTTAATTTTCCTTTAGTTCTCTCGCTGTTTAATGTTTATTCCCAGAAGTTTAAAACTAAACTAAACAAAGAAAAGAAAAATGACAATGTTCCAGATATATATGATTTTCTTTTATAATTAACAAAATAAAAGAGAGAAACTGCTAATATCTGGAGTCCATTCTCTTGGAGAAGGGTAAAGTGGGCAGAAAAAAAAAGGAACTGAACTGATTCGATTCTCTTTGGGACTCCCATCCATGCATCACCTCTTTCATTTTACTTTTATTTAAAATTTTTACAAAATTATGTAATTACCTTTCTTAAAAATCGTAAGAATAATCCATAATAAAACCTTTATCAGGGTATCAAATGCTCACAAATATCTTAACGTAATAAAAGGTTTCGTTTAAATACAAACTGAAAAAAGTAAAGCAATTTGTTACAAAATACGGACGCAACGGCTAACATCTAGCTATGAATTACCTAAACTAAAAACCTGTTGGCTCGCGGTGGTTGTGACGGTGGGTCAATTTCGGCGTTTGACCCAACTCCCAAGAGTGTTCATCGCTATTGCGGCTATCCCTTTGTGCCGCATGCTTAAATTGTTATCATGTTCACGTTTCAATCCAACACGTTTTGGATGGATATTACTATTAATTATTCAAAGTGAAACTATAAGATATCAATATATCGGTGGAAAGTTTTGGTAAAAATGTCTGATAAATAAAAGACGGTTATAAGAGAACTTTTTTTTTCAAAAATTGGTGAAATTAATTTGCATAAGCTATGGTTTATGCAGCCAATGCATAAGTATAAGTTGTAAGATAAAACAATATATGAGCTTATAAGAATGACAATCGAACAATAAAATAGGTAAAGTATATACCTTTTTTGTTGTTTTGATAATGGTAGAATATATAACTGAATGGCCTATTGGAGAACATTAACTAATGGGTTGAGAAATTCATTTTATCCTGTAACTGTGATACTTATTATAATTAGGATCCTGGCTCATTTGGGGTTTAGTATACATTGTTCAAGCATTCATATATGGAGTATATATATATTGTTTGCATTTTACATTTACCTCAGTTGTACGTGCATGTCTATATGTAATATGTATCCTTAGTGTTTTAAAAAACCAACTTGTAAGAACATGAATGATCGTATTTATATAATTCTAATTGCATCATCTTTGCATTTTATTTACACGCGGCACATATTCCTTGGGTCATTGTCACACTAATTATGTGGAGGTGAGTGAGTTAAGGACTGACCTTTAAGATGCTCGGTTTAGATGAGATCATGTTTAACCCTGTTTATGTGAAAATCAAAATTTAAAATAGTATTTTAACCTTTACTTATCTAAGTAATGTTTTGGTCATGGAACATGACAGATACAACCAACAAGTGAAAACAGCTATACTAAAATATAATATAACATGCGGAAACGACACTTATGGTGTTGCCACGTAGCAAGCATCGTCCTATTAACCATGACGTGTCGCAACAACAGAGGACAACACGTACAAGCTCGAGAAACCGCATACTAGCCCTCGCGTCGCAAAGCACAACACACCAAATTCTTAATATTAATTCGTTTTAATCCTCAACACACCACGCGGCTAGACACGTGTCTTCTAATGCTAACACGTGTCTTCTTCTCCTACCGACCAAGACACACTACAAATGTCCCGGTGGTTTGGGGAGACAATACATAGTTTCTACACAGCAACAAACACTTTCACATAAAGCTTTAAAAATCTATCTTGTGTCGTTTTACTCATTCAAACAAAGAAAAATGGCGTCTAACCAACAAAGCTACAAAGCTGGCGAAACTAGAGGCAAGACTCAGGTAATAAGAATGATATATATGTAAAAATCACATTCTACCTCAAGTTTTAAGATGATTTGTTTGTGTAATAATAGGAGAAGACTGGACAAGCTGTGGGAGCGATGAGGGACAGGGCTGAGGAAGGCAAGGACAAGACTCAAGCCACGGCTCAATCAGCAAAAGATAAGACATCTCAAACGGCCCAAACAGCTCAACAAAAGGCCCATGAGACAGCCCAGTCAGCAAAAGATAAGACATCTCAAACAGCCCAAACAGCCCAACAAAAGGCACATGATACGACTCAAGCAGCAAAAGACAAGACATCCCAAGCTGCCCAGACGGCGGAAGACAAAGCTCGTGAGTCAAAGGACAAGACTGGAAGCTATCTGTCAGAGACAGGGGAAGCCATAAAGAACAAAGCTCACGACGCGGCTCAATACACGAAGGAGACTGCTGAAGCTGGTAGAGACAAGACCGGTGGGTTCTTGAGCGAGACTAGTGAGCATGTGAAGCAGATGGCTATGGGAGCAGCTGATGCTGTGAAACATACTTTTGGAATGGCTACGGAGGAAGAAGACAGGGAACATTTCCCAGGGAGTACTACTGATCCTAGTCGTCAAACTTATCAGAGGAAGTGAGAAAAAAGACAAGGATGAAAATGTTTTTATGTTCGTTGGTCGTTTGAATTTTCTGGTTTGTTTTGTAATTTCCGTTGTGTCTTTATGTTCGCGATTCCGTTTGTGTTTTGCTTGTTGTGATTTGTGATATGCTGGAGACTTGTAATTTCCAGCCAATAAGTTTAGATTTGATATCACGTTACAACTTTTGTATCATCCAGTTTGTATTTTTAATTTGATATAATAAACAGTACTTATTAATATCATGTTCCACTTCATGTAAACTTACCATGTTCCACTTCATGTAACGGCACCAGGGGCGGCAGCGCGAGTAGAATAAACCGGATCTAAAAATTTTAGGTTTTTAAAATTAGGGCTGAAATTTATATATAATAAAGAATCAAAATTTTATTATTAGAACAGGTTTCTAAATTTATTGGACCGTCTCTGAACGGCACTAGTATTTTAACCGATGTATAGCTCTTTTTATCGTGTACCGGTCTAAGTACCAAACGAGGGAGATGTTGTTCATAAGAGGTGGTGCGAAGTGCGACGTTAAGATGTTCAGTTTTAGATTTTTTTGTACGACAATACGTACTACATAAGATTTGATTGAGGAAAAAAAGATCCTCGGAAAGCTCTTAAATATTTTGTCCATTTTATCTTTTAATAAATTATGTGAAAATAACCATAGAGAAAGAGTTGGATAATAAAGTATTATCTAAACCGAGCAAATAAAAAAAATAAACCGAACATTAATAAGTCAAAGGGACGCATGGTTTCGTTCATTCGATGACCTCCACAAAACGACACCGTATAACCACCTTTAGGGTTACGAGTTCTAAAACGACGTCGTTTTGAGGTCGGCCACTTGAGGAAGAGAAGCGGTCGTGTGTTCTGTTCTTGACATTGCAAAGATCTCTAGAGACAAAAGACTGTAGCAATTTTCCCTAAAAAAACATCTTTCTGCTTCCTCTGTATCAAAATCTCGGAGCATTTTCAAGAGATGGCAGCTTCTTTATCGAGCAGACTTGTAAAAGGAATCGCTACTCTTCAAGCTGTTCGTTCTAGCAGATTGGTTAGATTCTCTGATTAACCCTTTTGTTCGATTGATATAATCTAATATTTGGGTTCTATTCCTTCTCTAGTTCTCTTACTTGAACCGGATTAGACAAGTATATAACTTTTCTTTATGATTCTGGTGAATCATTGAAATCGAATTGGTTTTGGCAATAGAAGATTGTTTGATGATCATTTCAAAGTTTTAATTTTTCATGGAGAATCAATGTTTTAATTTTATTTTGGTAGGCATCTGCATCAGTCTGCCAAAATGGGATGATGAGATATTCATCTACAGTGCCAAGTGATTCAGAGACTCATGATGATTTCAAGCCTACACAAAAAGTCCCTTCCGGTTCTACGGACTCACTCAAGGATATCGTTGAGAATGTAAAAATCTTGCTTTTTAGATTTTATTGTTTATCTTTTGTGTGTTAAAGTCTGGTTTTTTTGCTAATGATGTTTAGCTTTGGATGTTGTAGGATGTTAAGGATAATCCTGTTATGATCTATATGAAAGGTGTCCCTGAATCTCCTCAGTGTGGCTTTAGCTCACTCGCTGTTAGAGTTTTGCAACATTATAGTAAGTTTTTTCATCTATTTGTAAGCCTTTGTGAATTTTTATATGCTATTGGCATTGGACTCTTTCTTTTTATGTGTTCTGAGTTAGCAAGATGTTATTTTGTGATATCTCCTCTTCAGATGTTCCTATCAGTTCTAGAAACATTCTTGAAGACCAAGATTTGAAAAACGCTGTCAAATCCTTCAGGTGAGTGTGTGGACATTTGCTCAAAGTTTCATTCACAGAGCTGTGTCACTCTCAGAGTTTTGTTAAGAAAGCTGAGAATAAGCTTGGCTTGGTTGTGTTGTAGTTCTTTAATGTTCATGCGTTACGCTTTAATGATCTCGACCCTCCTCTGATATTTCTTCTGTGCAGCCATTGGCCTACGTTTCCACAGATCTTCATTAAGGGAGAGTTCATTGGTGGCTCAGACATCATTCTGAACATGCACAAGGTTAGTTTCTTTCACCAAGGGCAGACCCTTTTGTGTCTTTTTCCTTTCTTCATTGTGTTGGTTTGATCCTAAGTCCCTTTTACAATTTCAGGAAGGTGAATTGGAGGAGAAGCTTAAAGACGTTTCTGGAAACCAAAAGTAACAATAAACTCCAAGAGAGATTGATTTAAGTTTGGAGTTATGCTGACTGCTGAATGAAGTTATTATGTTTTTTTGTTTCTTTTCGTAAAGACTGTCTTTTGATGCAAGGCAATAATGTCTCAGAAACTCAAAATCTTTGGATTTAGTATGAACAAAACTTGGTAGATTATTAAGAAAAAAAGCACCAGGAGCTATTTTATTTATTTATTCATTATTCATAATCAAGAATCGAACAGCAACAAAAAAGCAAAAATAAATCACAAAACAGTCAGAAACATGAAAATACCGTATACCCCAAGAAACCCCACCCCATTATATATTATATATAAATATATTCTACACCATGTATATAATAGAAAAGCTATAGATGCTTAGATGATGCGTGCAGAGTCTTAACGTGTGCCCTCGAGTCCAAGCCTTGAGGCGAGCCAGTGAACCACCTCATCCATTTCTTTAGGAACCGTGTAGTGACCAAGCCTATACAACCACATTAAAACCTTACAATCTTAGACCAAAACAGTAAATCAAATTAGATTAATAATAACTTTGGTATATGAGTTATAACATTTTGTACCCTTCATATGGTTTGAACATAAGTTGTCGAAATCCAGCCATGGCAAGTGATTGAGCAGATTTTTCACCAAAACTATAAGGAACTACATCATCAGCTGCAACCAAATAATATATCAAGAAATCAGATTCTCTTAAGTTGTATTTATCTTGAAATCACAGAATGATGTGTAAAAACATACAAGTTCCATGTGCAAGCATGATTGGAATTAATGAAGCTCGCCTTGCAACCTCATTTGAACTTTCTATTTTGCTCTTTAAGCTCCTGCATTGTTATGTTTTAAGCTTCCAATAAGTCAAGTCTCTGTCTTAACTAGTGACATGAAGGTGTTAAGGAAACATATATAAATAAATACCTCCAACCAGGAAGCCAACCACTCAGTCCTACAGTAGCTCGTAGGTTTATAGTATAAGGATGTCCGGTTCCATAACGTCCAAGAGCATAGCACGTTGTGGAGTAGAGTGCTATTGCTGCACCCATACTGAAACCTCCTATCCCAACTTTGACTAACACAAACCACAAATAACAACATTTTCAAGTTAAGCTAGAGATTATGATGGATAAAGATATATATAAAACTCTTGGTTGGACTTACCATCAGTTGGTTCAGTTGATAAGAGGTTAGCAATATGTGCAGCTGAAGCATCTAAGCCTTCTATATCATCTTGAAGATCCTCAGAAATTTCTCCCACATCAAACCCTGACAAGCAAAGATGTTGGTTTTTCTTGTTTTAGTTTAGGTTTGAAAGAATGTTTTAGGTAAGTTTAGAGAAGCCAAATGATCTTACAGGCAGTGCAAGGGAATCCACCAAGAAGTGAAACAGGACGTGAAGGAGCAGTTGGGCAAATCCATTTGATCTGTACATAATATCTTTCATCACAACTTTTAATGAACGTTTATAGAACACAGAAAATTACTTTGTTTTCATGAGATCCTTACGTTTGGAAGAGGTAGGCTTTCCAAGAGCTGAGATGAGCTGCAGAGAAAACAGAGAAGTTGTTATCAGAGAACACACCAAAATCCCACTTTTGAAAGCTTCTTTAGTGTTGATTAAACCAAAAAGTTGAAAGCTTTTTCAGGACACGTTAATACTTAAACATGTTCAACTAATAGAGGAGAATGTGAGCTTTTGTCCAAATAAACAGTTTGTGTTGATATCTTTTAAGCTTTCTAAACATAAAATGACTTGACTTGGAATATCATAAAAACAAGGCAAGTATTATATTATTATTACCTAGAGCCATTGTCTCCAAGACCGTGCAACCAAACAATAGTAGCTTGATGCTTTCCTTTAGGCCTCACAACATAAGTCCTTCCAAACTCATAGCCCCTTGTACTTCTACTCCCTACAAAGATTTTGCCAAGAAACATATATTCAAGAAGAGTAATCACATAACAGAGAACTACTAGCACATTTCATGACTCACACCACACTATTAAGAGAAACATAACATGAAGCAAACAAGTAAAGAGAAACAAACCAGAACCCATGCTTTGACGAGAATAGCTCATTCTTGTTAAATGGTATTTTTTTTTTCACTTTGTTGTGATATTGGTAGAGAGTTTTTCAAAGTTTGAAATACCAATGGAAAATATAAGAGAAGGTAAGGGAGGGGAAGTGTGTATTTATAGACCAAATTTTTCGAGGAGGGAATAAAAGAAAAGAAATGTGAATCTGAATCATTCACTATGGGATGTTAAATGTGTACAACAGCTACACATACAATAAAAACTATACTACCTTAGAGAAGGCATCCATGTAAAGAGGAAATCATATTTCTTTTTTTCTTTATAATGATATTATAAAAACAAAAGAAATAAATCTTTTTGGGAACACAAGGAATCAAAATCAAAACCACAGCAGAGCTAGCGGCGAAAATACACAGAAGAGAGAGATAGAAAGAATCAATGCCTTGTGGGCAGTGGGAAGAAAAATACTCTACCGCGTTAAAGAATATTTATTCTATAGTATTGTGTGTATATATATTTATATAACATATTTAAACATATTACTAGAAACATGAAGGCATAATCCAAAACTGAAAAAGAAAGTAAAAAATCTCTACGTTCAATCATTTTTCTAATGAAAAAAATATAAAAAAGTGAGATGATTGATGTATACCCAATAACCAGAAAGCTTAAAAGTATGAAACTTTCTCAGAAAAAAAGGATTAATATTTGGGGATTTTTATGGGGGCATTTACACAATGGACTAAGGAATTACATTTAAGGTTATTTTTTTAGGGTTCTTGGATTTGTAAAATCTCAGAGCACTAAGTGCAATGATGATGCGTAGGAAACATAAGTGACCAACCTGGATTTCATGTGGGGGAGCAGCAATAAACCAGAAAAAGCCTTTGATCTTTTCTCATCTTCTTCAACGCTTCTTTCATTACTCTCTTGTTTTACACTACTGTTGTTTTGTGACGATATCAAACCCCACTACTTTCACCTAAAGTCAGTTTTTTCATACTATATAGACTGAAAAAATGTATCAACATTATTATCTTCAAAAGCATTTGATAGAATGAAAATTTTACATAAATATTTGACCTTATCTTCTAATATGATACTGTATGTTATTACATGCTAAACAAGTTTGTAAATTTTCTTCTATCCATTTCTTTTGCTATGCAATATATTTTTGTTATACACGTTTACATTTTGTATGTTACACATTTGGTCAAATTATTTAGATCCTAATATTTCTTAACCTAATTAGTTTATATTTTTTAATTTGATTTACATAGCATCATTTGCGTTATACAATGTTAGATATCTCACTGATTCCACGGATCCTAATTCCTAAACCACCCATCACCACGTCCACATGCGAGTTTAAAATTTATATTGTACACACGTGTAATTCTAGTGGGTGAGGCTAATCATTAATTATATAAGTTTTATTCACAAAATGCAAATGATAAAAGATAAAAGAACTTTCGTGAAAATGACTTAAAATATGATGATAAAATCGGAATGGGTTGAGCACGTCGTGCACCTTTCATGACTCAAATGCCATTTCACTTAAATTTATTTTTCATGTACGATAACCAATTAGTAATTACAATTTTATATATTGAAATGAAAGTGTGGCAATTAGTAATTACAACTTTTTAGGCTTACGTTTTATCTATTGTAGTTCTTATGAATTTTGTATCTCTCTCTTTCGAGTAGAGATTAGTACTAAATTAAGTTCAGTTTGCACCAAAAATTTATTATTGAAATGAAAGTGCCTTAACAACTTAACATGTTACAGTGGAAAGTATGTTGCCAAAAAATAAGATCAAGTTGAGATCAACAATTAAAGATGAAGGAAACACTGAACAACGAACAAGGTTACACGGATAAGCGTAATAATTGCTTTTTGTCTCCTTTTCTTTTCTACCACAAAGATCTTCATAGATTTTACGAAATGATTACTAATTAATATTACGTGAAGAAACATATCAACTGTTAGTTAATTGGCAAAAGAATAGAGTAATTTTTTTTTGACAAAACAGTAGAGTAATTTATGATTATAATATTATATAAGGTGATTTCAAAATTTTATTTTCAAACAGAATCACTTGGGAATAATTTTTGAAGCAGTATGAGGTTTTGTTTGGATTTTTTTCTTTTCAAAAAGGTCTATTTGTTATATTTAATTATATTATATAAATAATTTTTATATGATTTAAATGTGAGTCTTCTACTAAGGTGAACCCCAGTGTTTCATTAAAAGAAATCATGTGACAAACATATTATGAAAAAAAAATGGTTATAAGTAGTTATGAATTGGTCAAGAACTCTAAATTCTCAATAACACAAAATATAATCTTTTTCGTTCTACGCTAATATTTTGTATTTGTTATTTATGATTTCATGTAATTTTGGATAACAATAGTTTTATTTGCTTATAATCAAAACTAACAGTGCAAATATAATAGAGGCTAAGTTTCAATGCTATCTTCTTAATTTATAACAACACTTTATTTCCGTAAATACTGTTTAAGCGGCGCTTAATCTGAAACAATGGAAATATTTTATTGTTGACATTAGTTAATTACATGTTCCTTAGTAGTGAGTAATGACGGCATCAGATTACATAACTTTTAACAAAGGTCAACAACTTTAGCAAATTAATTGAATAATTTGCGATTTCTTAACTTCTATTAGCCTTTAGTTAGTCAACTCTCTTAGTGACCCACCAATTTCAGTAAGAGAAAAAACTTAAATTGGTTGTGAATTGTCAACCCAAATTAGACAAAAATGATTATATATTTACAATGAATGTGTTATTAATTATACAAAACAAGATAATAGATGCTTTCAGCACTACAATCTTAGTTTGTTAATTTTATGGATTTAAAAAGTATAGAGCGTTTGTTCGTAGGATAAAGAGCTACTAAAACCCATTAAAACTTAAAAGTTAGTACATTTTTAATATAACTTGAATATGTACTCTAAAACTTAAAATTGTATACTTTTCTTTTCTGCCGACCAAACAAAAAATACAGAAAAAAGAGAGGAAGAAGTCATAATTGAATAACATGTTTGCAGATAAACCATTATGTCCTTACGTTTTATATATTTTTCTCGTACAAATCTAATATTAAATTTCGTTTACTAAAAATATTTTAAGCACATCGACAAAAAGTACCATTCGTGTCATTTTTATATTTGATTAAGGTTATATGCGATCACTGATATATGTCTACGCATAATTAATTTAAAACCTATTTACAGACAAAATAAAATTAATATATCAACATGATTATTTTATTCAAATATATAAGTTGAATTGACGAAGGAGAATACAATACTCTCAAAGAAGTAACTCTTTTGCACACAAGATACGAGATGCCTTATTGACTTCGTTTTTATACAAAAATAGGTTGCATAGGTCTGTTTTTCTTTGCGCTTGTCATATATTATTCATAGGTAACTTCATTTCATAATCACTTTACATGTTTTTGTAAAACCTTTGATAAGTTCATTTATTCGACTCACTAAAAATTAAAGTATATATTGCCAATTCATATATAAATTATTCAACATAAGATATTAAAAACAAAAAGACAGTAGCGACTAGCAACTGAGTTTAAAGGAGTGAGGGAAAAAATGTCTCATAGCTGTATGGATAAGACATTGAATAAGTTAATATATATTTGGGGGTCAAGTATTTCAAATAAATTAATCATATTGTATTATCTTTTTTGGAAGCAATTTACAAGTTTTATAATCCTTAATTGGGGGACAAGTGACATTTGATATTGTTATTTGTTGCGACCATATATAATTCGATCGCTGATAGGCACTTTGCATAAATTTTCAACACTAGATGCTTTAAAGAAGACTAGCATTAGCTAGAACTTAGAAAAAAAAACAAAGTTAATGTCCATTTTATAAACTGTAGTTTTTTTCTGTCTTATCCTTTAAAATGATCAGCAATTTATAATATAATGTATTATAAAACCAAAAGCCTCTAAAAGCCTAAAAATGATTTATACATACTGCATAATCAGGGTGCCTAATTATACAAGTAAATATGTGCTTAAACATAAGTATGAACACAGAAAAATAAAAATAAAAAGAATATTAAACATCTGTATTATTATCAGTCAGCGAATAATATACGTACTAATTTAATTGTTTTGCTTTTTTTTTTTTTTTAACAATAAGCGGAGGAGACGGTGTAAAATAAAAAAGTCACAAAACAAAAATTGTTTTCTACATACTTATCTAGTTAACCTGAAACTTCACACTAGAAACATAAATTTGTATACATATAAGTATGTTGATTGTTGACATACAACAACCAGATGTAAGCCATGTAAGTATCAGTATCACCATGCAAAGTATTTTTGAAAACGAGAGATTTACCAAAAGAAAAAGTTTGAAAACGAAAGGATTTGTAATGACGGCAAGCTGTGTCGAACATTAGAGAATAACTGTATATTTGGTGATTTGTCTCGAGTAGAAACCGAAGACTGAACTCGGACGTTTTGTTTTTCGTTTTTTAATTAGAGAGAAACTTTTGGAATATATTCCTCGGGAGTTTTCCGAAAACCTTATACTTTGTTCATCTATATTTATAGCTTGGGTTTTGCTTTGGTTTCACACGGTGGTAAATTAGTAAAGAAGAAAATACTAGTATTTTAGTTAGTTTCTCTTTGGTCTTCTAAGCTCTAACTGTGAACAAATAATGATATGAAAACAAAAGTAGTATATGAAATAAATTACGTAAATTTGAAATATTAACAATTGAAGTTGTTAAACCTTTAAGAAAATAATTAAGAGAAAAACGGTGGGAAAAGAGTCGAAAGACACTTCAACACCTGCGTCGGAAAGGAATCAACGCGCCCTTGATGTTAACCTCCACCGCTTCAGGTTCGCCGTGTTTCCATCACCCTTTTTTATTATAATACAAAATAAAATAGGAAAGTAAAATGATTGTTCATTGTATGAGTATAATTAGTACTTAAACCAATTAATGAATAAGTTTGGGAGAACATCGAATTGTCTATATAATCAATTGGAATTATATGGCCGTTCACAAGGAATCATAGACACGATCATAACGTCCAATATGAAAAGACATCGAACCATAAAATAAAATAAAAAGGTGAATATATAATAAGCAAAAGGCAAGAATGATTCGGATTCAAGAGTGTTAACAAAAATAAAACAACGGTCATAAGAGTTTTGGCACTTGGGAAACTCCAATACCGAGTCTTGTTCTAAAAGGATCAAAAACATTTTCAGCTGTGTTTACCAAACGGCAGATATATATTTTTTTATTCCAATCACAAAAAATTAAAATGTGAAAAGTTGAAAATAAAAAATAAAAACTCGCGGGGAAGGGAGAGGCCGGACCATCAGTGGTGGTGCTCATCGTCTTCATCACCGTGACCATCCGGAGGCCCACCAGGACCAACTACTTCCAGCTGCAAACATACATTATTTAACCAATTCAATATTCACAAACACAAAGCTCAACGACTTCTTGCTCTGATCCTTTTACAGATTCCTCTGACCTATGACAATGAGATGAGACTTGGTCTATTTTTTTACAGTTTAGAGCATCTGATACGAGTTTTAACTTACCTCAAAGAACTGAGTGCAAACCGGGCATTCAAAAGACTTTCCTTTCTCCAGCCAAAACCACACAACATCGTGCTCATCCTCTGCAGTTATGAGGAGAAATATCGATCAGACAAATCATTGGTAGATAATGTGTCTTGTTATGTTCAATGAAGACAACGATCACCAATCAAAATGGTCCAATATATGTCACTTAAGTTTAAAGAAGTGATTAACATACCGCCTTCACCGCCAGGGCATCCCACGATTCGCTTGTCATAGTAGGATTTCACAATAGCTGGAGCTTCCTAAGGTAAACACAATTTGATATACAATTTTATGTATCAAGAAAATGACAAAATTGTTAAAAAGTATCCAATGGTAGCCAAAAGAAATAAATTCACCAGTCATATACTCCTATAAGATTTCAGCAGTTCAGAGAAAGGTTTCTTAAGAATGTCAATAACTGAATTTTCATCATCATTGTACAGTTGTGTGACATTTCACAAATGTTCATCATCATTGTGAACATGAGCACCAGTTGCACAGAATTGCACAGTTGTATGTGACATTCACAAATGTTCATCATCATTGTGAACATTAGCACCATTTTCAGTGAGTCATGGTAAGCAGGTAAACTAACAAACACAGATTTCAGACTTGTCATATTCACCAAAGCCCAAAATATGATTCAAATCCAAGCGCTTCATTCGGGGAACTAATGATAATTACACATTCACAAAACATCGTGAAAATATGACCAGAGTAATATCATGAGAGTTCAGTGTGATAATTAGACAAGATTAAAACATACATAACAGAAGTGCCAAAGCAGACGTGGGTAAAGGAATCTTATGGACCAAAACAAAGGGCTTGGTTTGATCAATATAAGTCAGTTGACCAGCAGGACTCAATTCAATTTTGATGAAGCAATAAGTTTCACGATACATATTCATTCTGGTTATTAGCAAATTGGATTATATTATAAAGCCATCTATCATCCTAGTTAACTGAAGTATCCTTGGTTTGTTCACTTATACCCCGAGTTTTAGTGAGGAACATGAAATCTATAGCACGCCTAGAAAAGTTGGTAAGGGTGTAAACTTTGCAGTAAAAACAAGGTCAAGATATTCAAAGTGGAGTGACGACATATCTCTGGCAATAGAAACTTGACTAACCTTTGTTCCAAAAGGACCTTCAGGGAAGTCAATATCAAGCAGCCTCCTTCCCTATCCCCAAGAAAACAATGACAAAGTCAAAATTAAGATTCATTCGGTTGGAGTGTATTATTAAGCAGAAACAAATTACTTCATTTCTATAAACCAGAAAAATATCGAGATGTAAAAATCACATTTGTATCACACTCAAAATCTTAAACCGCGTTACATAAGAAAAGATACGCAATCACCTCTAATTCAGCTTCAAGCTCCTCTTTCTCATGTCCAGTTGCAATGGGCATTACATCCTCCACCTTCGTCTTCGCAGGTGTCTCTACTGCAATTAATAACAATCATGAAACTTGTATTAACAGCAACACGAATGCTAAACCAATCTGATTGATTCTTTTTTTCGTAACGCATTGATAATATCTCAGAGACCGATACATCTATCCTCTAAATCTACAACACTAGTATGCGAGGAAGGAAACAGCAAAAGTAAGATTATACAGATAGAATTGAATCTAAATCCAGCGCAGATAAGAGTCACAAAGCCGAGATCTGAAAATGAAACAAACGATTTATCACCTGATTCGGAGCTGAAATGGCGAGGGAAAACAGAAGAAGAAGCTGAAATGGCTGATCGATTAGCAGCAAGATAGAAACCGACAGGCCTTGCTGTGGCGGCTATCGATCGACGAGATGAAGAAGCGGTGACATCGGCGGCTAGGGTTTTGAGATGAGAGGAGACGATTCTTCTCCACATGGTGATGAATGATGATGATGACTCGAAGGGCTTTTAGACTAAAGATTGTTTGTGTCGTGATCTCAGGTCACACCTTCAAGGATTTGCGAAACCCCCCCAAACGATTTTTTTTCTTAATTTCGAATCTCTGCAGTGATGAGCTCTTTTGACAGAAATTATAGATTCTTTTGTTTTAGAATTGGTCACTCTTACTTGGAATCTGAAACAAAACGGTGCGTACGAAGCTATGCAGTACGCACGTGTCAATCGATCCTATATTATGTGCCATTTCTACTGGATACAAGTGCAAAAAAAAATTATACTGAATTATTCACGAATTGGACATGTTCCGATTATTTGTTACTATGTTACTATTAGAGTAGGCATGTTCCGATTATATGTTACTAGTAGAGTTCAAATATATCCCACATCGATTAAGATATAAATTCTTGAACAATATATTTGATAATTAAACATGTTTCGATTATATGTTACTATTAGAGTAGCCATGTTCCGATTATATGTTACTAGTAAAATTCAAATATATCCCACATCGGTTAAGATATAAATTTTTGAACAATATATATAAGATTTGATAATCTTTAAATCAAAAGTTAAATTTTGGATATTGCTAAAATCTGAGTAGATGTAATATCATTGACTGTCAAATTAATAAACTTTATAGACGGTGCTGCCGAATTTTGTTGTTTTAGCTGTACCGTTTATAAAATCTATTGATTTGGCAGTTCGTGACATCACATATATTTAGACTTTAGACATCCAGAAGCTAACTCTTGAATTAAAAATTACCATATTTTATATATATATATTGCTCAGAAATTTATATCACAATTGATATGAGATATATTTGGACTTTAATAGTTACACACGCACAATCGAATAGTTATATTAACAACTGTTCATGATCGAATTCCACAAATTCAGAATTATGTACGTGAATTCGAGATTGAGTTATGATTTTTTTTTTCTTTTTTTTCTTTTATAGATACTAAGTTACTATAAAAATTATCATAAAATATATGATGTGAGAGTATATTATATATGTTATAAGAATTGAATAACGTCCAACGAACACCAAACATGAAAACGAAAAGGCAACTTCGATCGATCACATATAGGACGTCATGCCTACTATATGTTTTAATTATGTAAGGATCTTTGACTTGGTTTTGTATGTTTCACAATCTAAACATCTTGTAAGAAAGTAGTTATAATCCAGCACTTTAATAACTATACATATATAATTACAATCGCAATTGAATTATTTATTTTGATTGGCATTTTAAACTGGACAATTTGACAAAAAAATGTGTCAGAGATGTCGAATATAATTAACACAGTAGAAGACCTATTACTTATTGTAATGCAAAATTTCAAAGGAATGATAGTCAGAAGAAGTTGATACCTTTTGGCTTGGCTAGTTGGCTTGTATATTACTCTCTCTATTTAAAAAAGATAAAGTTTTTAGGAAAAAAAATTGTTTTAAAAAGATGCAATTTCTCGATTTATGCATAAATAACTTTATTATCAAAAGTCATTTAGTAAGACTAAGATTAAATTTCCTGAGTATTGATATTTTCTATCATACCCTTATTTAATAGTTTCATATTATCACAATTTATTCTTTATAATCAAATTGAATTAATAAACATAAATTTAATATTATCATTTCAAAAACTTTCTTAAAATTTGTGAAAATTTTAGAAATGATATATTTTTGAAACATAGAGAGTAGACTTTACAGGATATAAACCAAAAGGAACTATACACTTTTGGAAACTCCTTCCGATCTGCCGGTTCCATAGTCTTAATAGAGATTCAAGCCTCCAAGTATGAAGTTTGTCTTTTAGTATGGAATTAAACCGGAATATCTTTGTATGGTTTAGCTTTCTAGTCTCTTCTAATATGTGTATATGCTAATTGTTTTTTTTGAGCTATGTAACATTTAATAGTCTCTAGCAATTTAAACAAAAATTTATTTTCAACAAAATGATTCGTTTTTCTGTTTGTTTGATAAACTCATAACTGGTTTAAAATGATTTGTCTTGTTATTGTGGTACAAATCTGCCACCTACATAGCAAAGCCAAAATATTGAAATTAAAATAGCGAAATAAATTATTTATCACTAATTCTAGCTAGAAAAACAATATCAAAACATCATTTCCTTATAAGTTTATTTTTACGCCATACTCTAGTTGATGGATTGAGATGCCGTATTATCTAGTAGGAGTCAAGCCTATGTTTCATATCGAAAGATTAATAAATATATATCTAAGTATAAATCAAGTCAATTAGGAATCATTAATTAATATGAGAGATTTTAAGAAAAAACCCAAAAACAAATTCATGCAAGCTTTGCTATATAAATCTCAAACGAATAATATTATATTATGAAGAAATTGACTTGGACTTGCAAAATCCCAATATTATTTTATTGAGTTATCACATCTAATCAACATGCTAGATACACAATAATACTATGTAATATTCATTTTATTTATCACTCACGAATAGATTTTATATAGTTGACTAAAAACTTTAGAAAGAAAGTTTGAATTTTTGTTAACGATTTCAAAAATTGTCAAAGAGAACTATTCAATATTACTGACGGTTCGACGATTATTTTCTGATTTAATGATATTTTATAATAGGTTTAAGCAAAAAAGTCAAACCCGAAATACCGAACCAAAAGCGACCCCAAAAAATGGTACGGATTTGGGTTCGGCTATGCTCTTTTTACCTATCGGATCTTGGATTCATATACCAATGGGTATTAGTTTGGGTACGAGTATTATCCGATACTCAATTGGGTAACCGAATACCCATAATATTATCATTAATGTTTTTAGTATTTTTGGATATTTTAACACATTCAGATATTTTGGTATTAATTTTTTTTTTCAGTATGCATATTTCAGGTCTTTTTTTGAAAATTTTAGATATTCTGGTTAAAAGTTTTGAGTATTTTTGGGTATTTCGAGTTTCGGGTATTTATGGTATTTTTAAGTATTTCGGGTTGAGTTTGGGTATAATTTACCCAAAAATACCCAAACCCGATCACCTTATCTGATCATCCAATTTTTTTTGGTTTTTTACAGATAATAATATTTTTAGATCCGAACCGACTCAAACCCGATCAGTTCCTACTCTGAATCCGATCCAAAACTTTATGAATATCCGTACGGATATAAAACATCTCTACCATAAATACTTGAACCTGATTAGTTTCTACCCGAATCTAATCCGAATACTCGAATATCCAGACCTTTATAAACTAATATTCTCATTTTTATATATAAAAGGAGGTGTATGGAGTTGTCCACATCAGAAAAAAAACTCCCTAACAACACCTCTTCTTGTGGCACGTGTCTTACTATTCTTTATAAATAATCGTAACACAAACCCATTAGAGATTATAATCACCGTCACTTCCATAATTAAATTAAATGGGCCAGGTAAATGTAAATCATTTAAATGTGTATGACCCAAGTAATTTCAGTGACTTATAACAGCCCAACAAAACTCAACAACCAATCTAATTATCTCTTCTTCTCCACTCGTCAAAGCTTCATTTGCCTCCCTCATGAACAAAACGATCCACTCCCTTAAACGTACCATAAATGTTTATAGTTCAATCATCTCCACTACTCTTTCCAATTGATGGCCACTACCACCATACTCATAACTCCTTCCGAAAGTCTCTGTAAAACAATGGCCTCAGGCTCTACAGCCACACGTAAACACTTCACTCACAATCTAAAACCAAACCATGGCTACATAATCAGTCCACACTTCTCCTCAGCCAGTGAAGTTCCAGATTCTCCCATTTTTGTAAGCTTCCACATCATACTTTCGCATCATCACATCTCTTTCCCTCCTGCTAAACACGTTCTACTAACTCTCTTTTAACAAACTTTCAAATCTAAAATCCTCTTAAGATACTTATGAATTCAGTGTTATTATTCCCACTTAAGTTCTTAAACGCTTTCCACATGTAAATTCTACATTGAATTTATGGGCTTTTGAAATCAGTAGACACATATATTGTTTTTTTTTGTTGTTGTTCTACTCTAGATGCATATCAAGCTATTTTGTTTTGTTATGTTATGTATGTAGTATATCAACTAGATAGTGTTATCAGGATTGAAGTTGAGCGATCCGGATGAACAAGAAGATTTACAGGCTGACCAAATCATTAGAAGAGATGGACGCAGGGGATCTTTCGATAAGGGTTATTTCATCTCGAGGTAAGTCAGACACGTGAACGAGAAAGGTGAGAAAACGGTGTCTGTTTACATACTTTTATATTTTGATTTTATGTACTCCCGTTTACAAAACCCCTACGGAGATTATAAGAATTAATGGTGGTGAAGATGCCTATCAAAGGTAGCAGCAATGCAAGATGGGATGAAGTAAGCATCAAAGCATGTCTACAAATTGGAACATTTAATTGTTTCTTTTTACAATAATTTGAGGTTTGTCTTTCAAATTTCTTTCGTTTACTCTGATCTTTTAAAACTTGTTGCATTTTTCTACACTACCGTCTTTGTTTTGTAGGAATTAGCTAATGAAAAAGAACATGCTTGATTTTTTTAGATTTTTATTTCTACTCTACATGTTATTTGGCATTAGGTTGAATTATGTTTACTCTTTCAGTTCTAAGAAAATACCCTTGCCAAAATTAAATCAAGTAGTACAAAAATATAAAGTTTTTACTACCAAAATCAATTCTTATTGGTATCTCATTCATACAATTGGGGCTTTTCGGATGTTTCTCATGTGTCTAGCTATACATGATTGAAACATTGTGTTTTGATTGAAAAATCGTGTCTTGATCACAAAGTTCTGAAGAGGCTGGTTATGTAGAAAATGTCTCAAAGGTTCTCTATCGGCTTGGGGGAAAGGGATTTCAGGAGTTTTGATTTAATTAGCAAATCTTATTTCTACATATATGAATATATATTATGAACCACATTTTTTATACAACTTTAAAGTTAAACCACTTATAATTATTTATGGTCAGGGGCGAATCCAGCTAATATTAGCTATGGGTGCAAAATTGTAGTTAGGAAGAATCGAACCTCCCATCTCAAAGATTGAGTGGATGTACCATTAATCAAATTGCCATTTTCATTATATTGTTCTATGAAAAACTTTTAATTCCTGTAATATTATTGGTGCACGTGCACCCACACCTTACAGTGTGTCCGCCCATGTTTGTGGTGTCAAGGAACATGGATATTAATGGTGGGAAAACACGAATGAACTACATATGGGAGGTAAACAAGAAGACAAATTATTGTTTCAAAGAGAATGCTTGGGAGAGTATGAATGCTTGTTTGGTACATGGGTAGATTGCTTTCTATATAGCAGTTTAAACTTAGTTATTTAGTGCTATCGACTATAATAGTGCACATTTTTAGAGTGCAAGTTTTCAGTGATTATTTATGAAATAAAATATACTTTATTTGTGGAAGTGGATATGTGGAAACGGATATGTGGAATCATAATTAGGTACGTGAAATTAAAAGTGTCACTATTTTTAGTACTTTATAAACATAAAAATAAAATAAAAGTATGAAAAAATAGTAAGGTATGATATTAAATTTTATTATATAAAAAATGTAAAGTGTAAAAATTTAGTGAGTATTGAATTATTAAGTGAAAAATTAAAGAATGATGTAAATTGTTAAAAGTAAAAAAGTATTGAACAAAAATAAACAATTGTACATAGTCAAAGTATTTTATTATTTAATCGAATTTTATTGTTTGCACCGCGCGTAGCGCGCAATATACCTTAGTTTTATTTCAAAAGTTGTTAATAGTTGAATACTGTAAACCTCCAATGAACATATGTCAATTTGGACATTGTCAAATCGACAAGTCACACAAGGATACAAAAGTCTAAAAATAAGATTGTATAAAAAATAAATAATTCGATTAAAAATAAAAAAGCGAAAAGTGCAGATGGAGACATTGTACAATTGGCAACGTTACTCCACGCCTTCAACCTTATCCATCTCTTAAAGGGACAATCCAATGCTCTCATCTCCACCTAACTATCGTGGTGGTGTTCTAAAGTACTTTCCGATTATACCCTTACTTTGATAAAATCAATCAAACGCACCCATCGATTCAACATTCCACACCATAAAATCCACACCGTATCGCAGCTGATTCCATCTAAATATCTTTATCCATTTTTCTTAATTTATTACCAAAAAAAAATTATTTACAAATCCATCATCTTTCTCTGCTTCCCAAAAACAGTCTTTACGTTTTCTATCAACGCATCCACATTTTCTGATCTATTTCTCTCTTTCTCTGAATTTTACCTACAATGGCGACAATCATCTCCTGCTCCGCTCTCCCTTCGATCCGAGCTTCTTCCGAGCCCGGATCCGTCAGAAAATCGGATCCTACCAGCAAAAGAACCGTTTCATCGGCTTCATGGTGGGCTCCGCTTTTGGGATGGTCATCGGAACCTGATTACGTGAATAACAATAGCTCCTCCGCGAATAAGGAATCAGATCTGGATAAAACTGATAAGAGGTCTCTGCGATGCTCTCTCACGGAGGAGAAGGCGAAGCAGCTGCGGAGGAAAACCGCTGAGGCTTCCACATTCCACGACGTTATGTATCATTCTGCGATTGCGTCGCGACTCGCGTCTGATGTTCGGGTCAAGAAGTAGCTGGATCGGGTCACGGATCCTCCGATTCAGGAATAAAATTAATAATTAATTCGTAGAACAACCTTGATGCCACTTTAGAACCGTTTGATTATATGCGTTGTCGTTTTTGTTTGTACGGTCTGAATCATGCGTGCGTGATGTTGTTTCTTGTGAACCCGTTGGATCATGAATTAGTTGTATCGTTTTTTCACCAAATATATTTAATTCTAACTTTTAGACAATTAATTTGGCACCAAACAAAATGGATCTGTATATCTGAAACATGGATGTTCGAAGTTTTTTTTTTTTTCTAAGCATGGTTAATTAGAGGCGTAGGTAAATTAAATTCCAATAATGAGAAATGTTTAAACCGCAAACAAATATTTATCCTTTTTTGGTATATATCAATATGTCATCACTCATAACTTAAGAGTTAAGCCCGTTACAGAATCATCGCCGACAAAGATATTGTTTAGCTGAAATTTGGTTACAAATTAGTAAAATGTTGCCGTCTAATATTATCACAAGTATATTACAAATTGACGATCTCAAATACCATTTTAGGTTTACTAGGTTTAGTGACTAAAACATTTGGAAAATTGAACACCACACTGAAATGAATCAATGATTTTCCTCCCTATTAATGACGTGGCATATATATAACCGTTCAGAATAACCTACACTCTTCCTTTTATCTTACGCCGAGAACCGCTTACATTAGTCAAACGCACAGTTAAAAACTTAAAAGTGCGCTAACTAACCGACGACGATACTATCTTCTTCGCTCGCGCTTTTGTAGAAGGCGCGAATTTTCCGATTTCTGAAAAATTTATCAGAAAAATTCATGCGAGGATTCTCCATCTGTTCACCTTCAAGTTATCTTCTTAACCCCATCACATCAATGGCTACTGGATCCGGTTCACTGATTTGGTTCCGGAAAGGGCTCCGGGTTCACGACAACCCGGCTCTCGAATACGCCTCAAAGACTTCCCAATTTCTCTACCCGGTTTTTGTAATCGACCCGCATTACATGGATCCCGACCCATCTACGTTCTCTCCCGGTTCGTCACTCGCTGGGGTAAACCGGATCCGGTTCTTGCTGGAAAGCCTCAAGGATCTCGATTCCAGCCTGAAGAAACTCCGTTCACGGTTGCTGATTCTTAAAGGTGAACCCAGTGACGTCCTGCTTCGTTGCTTGCAAGAGGTAATGTAATGTTTATGCAGAAAATTCTAAAAATTGTGAATTACTTTAGGCCATTGAGAAAATCTGAAATGTTGATATGTTGTAGTGGAAGGTGAAGAGGCTTTGCTTTGAATATGATACTGATCCGTATTATCAAGCATTAGATGTTAAAGTTAAGGTTAAATTCGTTTCCTTAAGCCTTAAAGTTTTGATATTTCTTAAGACTCATTGCGGTTTTAGCTCACTTTTAATCTCTATAGGATTATGCTTCTTCAAGTGGAATTGAGGTTTTCTCTCCAGTGAGCCATACTCTGTTCAATCCCTCACACATTATAGAGAAAGTAAATGCTTTTGAGTTACTTTAGATTTCCCTCTAATGGAACTGTGAAAATTCTCAAGTTGTGTGTGTGTTTTTCTTGTAAGGAAGAATGGTGGGAAGCCACCTTTGAGTTATCTGTCATTTCTGAAGATTGCTGGAGAGCCTTCATGTGCTAAATCCGAACTTGTGATGTCTTATTCTTCACTTCCTCCTATTGGAGATGTAGGAAATCTCGGCATTTCAGAAGTACCAACCCTTGAGGAACTTGGTTTCAAAGATGATGAACAAGTTAAGAGATGATCTTTGTTTCTTTTAAGTAGCTAAAAAAAAACATTTCCATCTGAGAAACTTATGCTCGTGCAAATCTCTGTAGGCTGAGTGGACTCCGTTTAGAGGTGGTGAATCGGAAGCCTTGAACCGATTGACCAAGTCAATCAGTGATAAGGTATGGTCAAGAACTTGGAAGTTTTTTCTGCATCGATTTATATGTTCTTTATCATAGTCAATAGAGCTGAGTTCTTTATGGGGTTTATTCGTAGTGTAGGCATGGGTGGCAAACTTCGAGAAACCAAAAGGTGATCCGTCTGCTTTCTTGAAGCCTGCAACTACGGTTTTGTCACCGTATTTGAAAGTGAGTTACATGACATTTTTTTTGTCAACATTAAGCTTCTCCCTTCATTTTGCGAATCTTTCCGTCTAGTTCCTAACATTTTTGAGAAGTTTGGATGCCTTTCTTCGAGGTACTTTTATCAATGCCTTCAAATTATTTACAAGGATGTGAAAAAGCATACATCGCCGCCAGTTTCTCTTCTTGGGCAGGTCAGTCAATGACTTAAAAGACTGTCTTTCTATACTGCCCTCGACTGCAGAAAGTTAATTGTCTATTATTTCTCTAGTTGATGTGGCGAGAATTTTTCTACACCACTGCATTTGGAACTCCTAATTTTGACAAAATGAAAGGAAACCGGATCTGTAAACAGGTAACAGTTGTAGTATACTTTTTCTTATCATGTTCCTTCATCTTGTATATGTTCATGCTCCTTCATCTTGTATATGTTCATGCTCCTTTAGACTAATCTTTTTGTTCCATATGTAAATTAGATTCCATGGAACGAAGATCATGCTATGTTGGCCGCTTGGAGGGACGGTAAGACAGGATATCCTTGGATTGATGCCATTATGGTTCAGGTTAGATTTCAGTCAATGTGAATGCCTTTAGCTTTTCCTTTTAAGCATCAGTCCTAAAACATTCTTTCTATTAAATTTATAGCTTCTGAAATGGGGTTGGATGCACCATCTAGCGCGTCACTCTGTAGCCTGTTTTCTAACTCGTGGGGATCTGGTAAAGCTGCCTCTACTATTATTTGTTCTGTCCGATCTCCCTTAGCAAATTGCCACTGACATGCATAGTTTCTGGTGTGTTAGTTCATACATTGGGAACAAGGACGTGATGTGTTTGAGAGACTTTTGATCGATTCAGATTGGGCTATCAATAATGGGAATTGGATGTGGTTATCATGTTCGTCCTTCTTTTACCAGGCACTGTCTCCTTTTCGTTTCTCTCATAGTTTTTTTCTTTGGCGTCCTAAGCTTTCTTGCTTTATACTTTTTGTGTCCCAATGTTTTTGTGATATGGTTTTCAGTACAACCGCATTTACTCTCCTATATCTTTCGGAAAGAAGTATGATCCTGATGGGAAGTACATTAGGCATTTTCTCCCTGTACTGAAAGGTAACTAAATGAAGTTAGTTTCTATCATCCTGGTAAGTTTGTTTATTGGCTAATACGTTTTCATATTCAGATATGCCAAAGCAGTATATTTATGAGCCGTGGTCTGCGCCATTGAGCGTTCAAACTAAAGCAAAATGTTTAGTTGGGAAGGATTATCCGAAGCCAAGTGAGTTAATATTCCGTCTCTGTTTTACATATACATGCTAGAGATATATGGATATTGTTGTAGCTAAAATATTTGGGAAAAGAATGATCAATATCATGAAGCTAGTTGGTTTCAAAGCAAAGTCCTTGTTAAGTTTCATAGTTCTGATTTCGTTGTTTGCAGTGGTTTTGCATGATTCAGCAAGTAAAGAGTGCAAGAGAAAGATGGGTGAAACATATGCATTGAACAAGAAGATGACTGGTAAGGTTGGTGATGAAGATCTGAGGGATTTGAGGAGAAAGTTTCGGAAAGATGATGAACATGAAGAGTCCAAGATCAGGAACCAACGACCAAGACTCAACTAACTAGGAATACAAAAGCCTCTGTTATGGATGAAGTGGGTATTAATTATTAAAGATTTTGATTGTTTGTAAATTTTAAATTGGATTTGGTGTTTGTTTTCGAAAAAGCCATTTTATTACCCAATCAAAATGTTGGACAACTAGATACTCTCAAATTTATAAAAACTTAATATAATCGAATATATATTGGTTTATTTTGATCAGATTATTTATAATCCAAATAACTTGAACTCTATATAAGACTTAAAATATTTGATCCAAATTTTGTTTGGATTAGTTTTGTATAATATCTCTTACCCAAAATAATAAAAACTCATTCCAAAACTGAAGGCCATCAAATCCAAAATAAGTTGGCCATACCTAGACAGAAATATAACAAAAATGAATAAAAGAAGCATTACATATTTCCCATGTCGAAAACATTTGATACAATAGTGTAAATAGCTGGTAGAAATTAGGGCTATGTTTTCCGGATATGAGGTGTGATATAGTCAGAAAAATAAAATATCTAGAGTTCTCATAATCAGATTCATGTATTTTATTTTGCCAAAGTTTATGGTGTTAGAATATCTACACTCTTTAGATATAATATGCAAAGATATGAAACATGATTTAATCGCAAAATAAATTAAAAAGAAAATATCATTAAAATTTTGATAATTGAATTTTATAAATATTTTAGAACAGGGAAACATAAGTTGAGTCAAAACATAAACTGTTGAAAAGTTTAAAACGACCAAATAGATGTGCTTGGATAAATAAAGTTCTGAGTAATGATATACAATTGTAGTAGAAGTAATTCGCGCTGTGTAGAGTAATAACAACCATAATTATAGTACATATTTGAGACTTTGTTAGTTTATATTGTTGTAAATTATTTTTAATGTTTTAAATTATACATACTTTATGTTTTTAGTATCTTATTTATCATATGTATTATTATTTTATAGCTTGTATTATGTTAATTAAAATTACTAATATAATTATGTGTCAATTGGTTAGATTATAATATAGTCTTGTTGTAAAACTTTAGTGGTGTTATATATGTTTTTACATTATTCAAAAAAATTGTAACTGTCTGATTTACTATAATATATAAAGTATTATCAATGATTAGAAATTCGATCTGAGATCCATCATAAATTGTATTGAGCTGTTTTTATCTTCCTAACCCATCTTGACATGTTTTGATCTATTGTAAAAATTAATATATTTGAAGATTTAGATGATTTAAAGTTGGATAGTAAAAAATTAATTTTAATTTTCATCTATAATTAATAAGAAATAGTAAGTGAGTTTACTTTTTTGTGGAAAGTAAATAATTGTTTAAAATATTATTTACAAAATTTAGTTAATTATATTAGTTTTGTGATTTATTGTTTTGTTCTTTAATGAATTTATTTTAAAACATTAAATACTATATTGTTTAAATATTCTAATTAAAGACTCATATTTATTTAGGATAAATTAAATAGAAATAAACAGATTGAAATTTAAAGTATATATATATATATATTGATTTTGTGCTATTTATTAGCGAAATGATTAATTAAATAGAAAATTATTATGATTATTAATTAAATAAATAGAAAACTATTTGAAAAAAGTAAAAAGAGTTGCCATTGAAATTTATTGTAATATATCATGTAAATGCAAGGTTGTTTTTCTTTTAACATTGCTCAAATAATTATATAGAGATAATATTATTTTTAGAAAACAAAATGAGATAAATGAGATAAAGGAACATCAATAGCTATTTGATTAGCTATTTGAGTTGGATGCTATTAAGTTTGAAGTTTAGACTTGAGTCATTAACATTGAACAAAAAGTCAGTTTAGTTTTATTAGTGCACATAGTTTGTTTGAGAAATCAGAAATCAAAAAGTTAAATAATTTTATAAATGAAAATGACTTGCCACACTTAAATTAATGATAATGATCTTAACTATCTCAATAAAATACACTCACTATGTTCACACACAAATATATATTCTAGCTTTTATTTATTTATTTTTATTTTTATTGATAAATTGTAAACTTCAAAATGTAATGATTGAAAGTAATTACATTTACTAGATTACTATTGGATTAGAATAAGTTTTTGGTGGGGAAAATAATGTATTCAGAAATAGTAATAATTGTTTCTTAATTTGTATAAAAACCTCCTAACATGAATCAGTTAGGAACATATTATTTGCTGAGTATTTTATAATATCAATCTTGATATTTATATATGATAATATATGATAAAACATAAATATATGATAATTAATAAAATGACGACACATGTCAATTAATCAATTAAATTCTGATGTGTCAAATACTTACCTATTTTTTTCATTCTCCTATAATATGATTTCCAAAATATACTTTTTGATAACGAAAATTGAATAATCTCAAATGAAAAACCTAAGACCATTACTAAATTAAGTAGGATTAAAAACTAGTGTGGAAATGATAAAGTTGATATGGTCATTTTATCACAAGTTATTGTAGCTGGTATTAATGTAAACATGGTTCCACGGAAAATTCTATTTCAAAGTAAAAATTATCTGATTACAGTTAATGTTCATCTGAAGTTTCTTTCCTTTGTTATTAAGGTCAATAATAAGAAGTTAATTAATAATAACCTGAGGCAAATGTGAATTATAAATTTTTAGGGGCTATTTTGATTCGAATGGAAAATAGTGGTATCAAACTGAAGAAGAAAAAAAATAGGTTCCCAAAATAGAAATCTCTCAGACATCATTCAGCCCTACTGGTTTTAGCAAAAAAGCTTCTTCACATCACAAATCTCTTTCTTTTGTAATTTTCCTTCTTCTTTTTTTTTCTTTTTATTTTTTTTTAATTTTCGGGAAGGCAGCATTTCCAGTTGAGCTGGAGCAATCTTCCAATCAAACTATAGATCGATCGAAGTTTTTAGTAATTTTCTCCAAATTAGATATATACACACAAAAAGAAATCGAAACAAACACGAATTGTTTTTATTTGTCGGATTTTAATCCATATTTGTATCATCAGCTCTCGTTCTGTAAAATTTTAGCGCCAATTTTACCTTCTGAAAGGAGTTGCGATTTCTTTTTTGGATCGATCAGAATTAGGTTTTGGCTTAGGGTTCATCATCTTCTTCTTCCTCTGTGTGTTGTTGTTGTTAAAGTAGTAAAGTGAAGATGGAGAAGAAGAAAGTAGCTGTTCCGTTAGTATGCCATGGCCATTCAAGACCTGTTGTGGACTTATTCTATAGTCCAATCACACCTGATGGTTTCTTCCTCATCAGCGCAAGCAAAGGTGACGACTTTCTATGATTCTTCATAGATTTTTTATTGTAAGATCCAAAATTGGTAAAAATTGTTCTGTTTCACTATTGGTTGAAGTGTTTTTTTTTGGTCATGGCTTGTTGATGATCTCTAGATTCTCATCCAATGTTGAGAAATGGAGAAACTGGAGATTGGATTGGTACTTTTGAAGGACATAAAGGTGCAGTGTGGAGCTCTTGTCTTGATAACAATGCATTACGTGCAGCTTCCGCATCCGCTGATTTCTCAGCGTAAGTGATATATCTCTTCAAGGAATCTTCGAATTGGTTTTGGTTTGATTGGTTGTTATAACCTCTATAGGAAACTTTGGGATGCTTTGACTGGAGATGTGTTGCATTCTTTTGAGCACAAACATATTGTTCGAGCTTGTGCTTTCTCTAAGGTACTATTTGGTCTGTTAAGGTAGATTTTTAGTTATATGAGGGGATGTGTGTGTAACATGGTTGTTTCATCAGGATACGAGATTTTTAATCACTGGAGGGTTTGAGAAAATTCTTCGTGTTTTCGACTTGAATCGCTTGGATGCAGCTCCTACAGAAATTGATAAATCTCCTGGTTCTATTAGAACACTTACATGGCTTCACAGTGATCAAACGATATTAAGTTCTTGTACTGATATTGGTGGTGTCAGGTATGGAGACCATTAAGTTCTTGACTGTTGCATAAGACTGAGACTGATTGTTTCTTCTCTGGTTGTCTTAAACAGGTTATGGGATGTGAGGAGTGGCAAAATTGAGCAAACACTAGAAACCAAGTCTCCTGTAACTAGTGCTGAAGTGAGTCAAGATGGACGTTATATAACAACTGCTGATGGATCCACTGTTAAATTTTGGGATGCAAATCAGTAAGCTCTCTCATTTTAGGAAATCAGATTCTCATTTTTTTTGTTTGTTTGGAGATTCTGGTCAAAGGCTCTAATCTTTGTTTTTTGGTAACTTTTAGTTTCGGACTCGTGAAGAGTTATGGCATGCCTTGCAATATCGAATCTGCATCGCTTGATCCAAAATCAGGCAACAAGTTTGTTGCTGGTGGAGAAGATATGTGGGTTCGACTCTTTGATTTCTACACCGGAGAGGAGATTGGTGAGTGACTTAACAACTAAACACATACTTACTTACATAACCTCAGTTTAAGCTTCTTATAGCCGTCTTAATGTTTTATCTGAATTGTAGGGTGCAACAAGGGACATCACGGTCCGGTTCACTGTGTGAGGTTTGCACCCACAGGTGAATCTTATGCTTCAGGGTCTGAAGATGGTACAATCAGAATCTGGCAGACTGGTCCTGTGAACTCTGAAGATGTCATTGAATCAAATGCAGCAGGGAAGTCGAAGCAGAGTGTGGAGGAGGTTGCTCGTAAGATTGAAGGCTTTCACATTAACAAGGAAGGGAAAAATCACTGAGAAACCCATCTGATGCTGCCTAAAGAAAACACAAAATACAAAACTTGATGCTTGTCTTGTCTTGTCTCCTTACTGTGTTTTTGTGTCCAGATTCTAATATACAGAAATTCAAACAAGACACTGTACTTTGTCTTCCTTTTTTTTTTTTGAGTCGGATTCAAACCAAGTTTGTGGACGTGGCTGATCTTTTAGAGAAATATGGGGTCTTTTTCATGATTAAAACGAAACTAATGGGGCCAATTTGTTATCTATAATAATAATTAGACATGGGCTTTTGGGCTTCCGATGTGACACCTTGACAAAATGACAAGTGATAGAAGCGACAGAACCAAGGGGTAAAAGAGTCAATTTAAGTCCCGATAAAAATCCCCTTAAAGAGAGAGAGAGAGATCTGCGCCAAGTCCTGCTACTACTTTTTATCTGGTTCGGATCTTCTTCATCTTTCCCTCTCTCTTTCTCTGTATTTCCCAGTAAAACAGTGATAATTTAGGCGGGAAAAATGACGGGGAAAGGAGCGAAAGGTCTGATAATGGGGAAACCCAGCGGCAACGAAAAGGACAAGGACAAGAAGAAACCCACTACTCGCTCTTCTCGTGCTGGTCTTCAGGTCTCTCTCTGTTACACACTCTTTTCGTTTTGTGTTACTTCAACTGTGTATGTGACGGATCTACTAGGTTCTGAATGTCTGAGCTGAGATTATCATAGTCCAGAGCTGGATTTGTGTTTAATCTGTTACAGAAATATTTATTCAGTCCTCCAGGGATTTTTCATAGATTTTGACGATAAATACAATGTGTAGAAGGTTGTTGTGCAATAAAGTAGTAGTATCAATATTTAATGATGACTCATGAATCTGAATAAAACGTTATGATGATAAGTTTGGTTCATTTAAAGCTTACAAAGCTTTTTTCATGTCTTTAAAAAACGGTTTCTTGTCTTGAAATAAATAACCTATTTGACTTTAAAGCTTTGTGTATGTATGTTGTCTCTCTTGTTTGCAGTTTCCAGTGGGAAGAGTTCATAGACTTTTGAAAACTAGGTCAACTGCTCATGGACGTGTTGGAGCAACCGCAGCGGTTTACACAGCCGCCATTTTGGAGTATCTAACCGCAGAAGTCTTGGAGCTGGCTGGTAACGCAAGCAAGGATCTGAAAGTGAAGCGTATCACACCAAGGCATTTGCAGCTTGCTATTCGTGGTGACGAGGAGCTTGATACTCTCATCAAAGGAACTATTGCTGGTGGTGGAGTCATTCCTCACATTCACAAGTCTCTCATCAACAAATCTGGCAAAGAATAAAGCCGTTTTTGTTTTTCTGTACCATTAAGTCTCTCTCTGTATCTCGGATCTTATTTTGTAACTGTTGTGTGTATGTTTTGAGATCACTAGTAGAAAAAACTCTTTAGGATTGTTTGTTTAAGAACCCCACCTGTGTGTGTGTGGCTTGTTTCTTGTTGATTTAATGTTTTGGGGTTTGTTCATATGAAACAACTGCAAAAGTAACTAATCTATGAGGAGACTTGACTTATAATTAAATCTTTGTTTTTGTTTTGGCAGCATAACCTTATCTTCTTTGACATCAAAACATGTCAAGTTGTTTCTCTCTATGTACACGACCAAAAATTATCATCACCCTGCTAGTGAGTTAATAAGGTTATTGCCTAGTTGCCACCTAAAGACACATGGGTTTTTTTTTTTTTACATAAGCAAAAACTAAACCAAATCCGATAAGCATCCTCTTGAGTTGTTGAAGAGAAGGGGTTTGCAAATCATCCATTTCCTCTTGTTCCTTGATGGTTTTGTGTCCTGATGATTTTAATCTCCTTGGCTTGAACCTACAGTTTATGAGTAAAGAAGATAAAAGACTGTCAAGGACAGTAAAAGATGTGTTCATACATAACTAGGAATAGAGAAGAAAAAGCAGACCTCGAATAGCTTCTTCCACATTGATTCTGTCTTTTGCTGTAGAGCGAGCCATTCAAAGGCCATAGGGTATACAATGTGGTTGGGCTGCGCACAGTGTGCCGTTGAAACAGCCATTTTCTTTTGAAAAAAGTTTAGAAGGTGTTAGACCATGTTTTTATACTTGGGACTTTTTGAAAAATGTTTGGCATGAGTAATGCAACAACTTACCTTATGAAAATTCATCAGAGATCTATCATTCAGGCTGAAATTTCCAGGAACGATATGTATTCCAGTTTCTTTTGGGACCTTTCTGCTACCTACTAGAGGTCTGCAAATGGATCATAGAAGTGAAAAAAACATAAAGAAAGGTTTGATGATGTTTTTCATATATGTAAGAAATAGAATATCAGAGAGTAGTAAGTAAGTAACCTCTGGTCAGGTATCATCAGGCACCCTTCAGCTAACCGCGACATGGCATTATCAGCTGCCTTTGTGGTTTCAAAAATCACAATAGCTCTCCCTGGTTGGAAAAAATGAAGTTTAATTTGTTGTCATTCACATAAATGTGGCTTATAACTAGCAAATAGGTAGGTACAAAAATAAAAATATACCATTACGTGGGCTAGATACGAGACTTGATAGGATCATCTTAGCATCAACTCTTTCATTGAAAGCTTGCCTACAAAGTTCCTGCAGGACAAAAAGGAAATGGTGAAGAGTGTTAAATTTTACATGCTTTATAATATGATTGCTAACATATGTGTCTTTGATCAACATATGTAGATGGCATTGTGATGCCAATATCAAATAAGATTGTTCTTAACAACAATTCTAGACAATATGGCAACACATGTATACGGTAACTACACTTTTGGCCATCTCAAAACTAATTAGGATTGTCAGAGATTTCTAGCATGCCCGTGAAAGCTCTTTTGACCAATTCATCCTGAAATAGATTGCACTTTTGGATCAGCTACATATCCACTTTTCGGGTCAACCTAGGTTCATGAGTTTTCATCTCAAAACCAATCGATGATAAATGAAATAAACTAGATCCCTTCTTACTTTCAATATAGAACTACTAACACATACCTCTACTTCCATTGATGTGTATGATGGTTCCAGATTCTCAAGTAAGAGCAACCTGCCTTTCTTAATAGCCGCTTTTAGTTCTTCCTCAAAAGGCTGGAAAAAGGAATATAGCAATGTTAATAGTTTAAGCATAAGTTTTTACTGGACCAGGACAAATCATTGATCTAACTTTATCTTAACTATTTCCTAGTTTCTGTGAACTGTGTAATATTCCCTTGGTCTGCTTTCCTGTGATGAAAGCCAATAGCTTGAAAAATATTGGCTATTGGAATGACGGATTCTTCTTATACAACAAAAATTTGATTATAATGCGCTAGCCTCAATGAGAGGAAAAGGAATGGTGGAGGCGTCAGAGAACTTACCAGTTTATTGTACCAGCTGCATTTTTTCTCCTGTAAGGCAGATAAAAGGAGAAAATAATTTGGAAATGTCATAAGTGAATACTATCTAATCTATACTGTGAACAGTCTTTGTTCTATGCTCAAGGAAAGAAATAGTCCATCTCACAACACTTGTGCTGTAAATTTTTAACGTGTTCTCTTAGCTAAGCCACCGAAAGAAGAAGGATAAAGATGGTGCATACGATGTTCCGAACTGGAGCTTTTTCTGCAAGAGGACTTAGACGAGGCTTTTTAAAGATTTTTTTCTCTCCTAGTTGAGGGCCTGAATCATCTGTTTCTGGCGAGTTGAGTATAAGCTTCCTCTTTTTAGAAGGCCTGGGATCGACTGATGAACATGAATCCCTTAATAACTTTGTATTCGAAGTCTCCAGAAACGAGACTTCCAAAATAAAAGGTAAGTGTTAATCTGGTTTGTCCATTTCCCAACTATATACGAAATAAAAGTCAGAACAAATAGGAAAAAGAATCAACCTTTCTTTACCGAGCTTGGTCTACTTGTCTCTTTTCCATCTCTGTTTTCTGGTCGTGTATTACTCATCAGTTTTCCATCTCTGTTATCTTTCTTAACTAACTTTACTGATGTCGACTCTAAACGAAATGGTTTCACTGGAGAAGGCCTGGAACTGGCAGCTGCGGTTGAGTTTTGGCGTTTTAGTGGTTGTTGAACTCTTATCCTGTTGAAGAACTTCTCCACTGCATTAGAAGAAAGGTTAGTTAGCTCCATTGGATCCATATTCGAAGAGCATATGCGTTTGAACAATAATAAAGCTTTGTAATTTTTGTAAAACCCAAACCTCCAATTCCAGCTATTGCATCTGGAAAGTCTTCTGATATAATTGTCCGTTTTGTATCAAAGGTGCGGGAGAAGAAATAGTTAGTTCCTCTCAACTCCTTTCTAGATCGTGGATTTTTAGGGTCCTTCGATAAGCATAAAACATTGCATTTCCCCATGATCGCCTCCTGGACCAACAACACAGGAAAGCCAAACTGATCTTTACATATCAACAATGGAGATTCAGTAAGAAGAAGAGGAAAATTAGGAGATGAAAAGCCAGCAAACTTACCACATCGTTGTTATTGTAAACACCTGCCCCGTCACCAGAAGCCAGAAACAACTCATTCCATCGTGGCTCATATTCTCCCAAGAAGCTCCGGATGTCACTAGGTCGAAAAAACCAAACGACCTTGACTTTCTTCTCACCTTTTGATGTCTCATACATACTGACAAGCTTCCCAATCGAAGTCTCGCATTGACCATAAACGTAAAAATAAGCAGTGTCTAAAAGCCGGTACTCGATGCCCTCTAAGGTAAATGATTCATAGAAGCTGACGTTATGTTTTTTCCTTGCAGTCTCTCTCTTAGCACCCCATTTGAAAGAAGGGTCTTCTTCTTCTCCGGGACCTTTAGATTGCAACATATATAGATAATTTCACCTTAGTAGAGGAGTTATCCTGCTGAGATATTCCCCAAACTGTAGAAGAGAAACAAAATAAGGCGTGAACAGTACTACCATTAAAAAGTTCTACAAATCCCAAAAATAAATTATCCACAAATTGAAGGTGATTACTGTATAATCAACCCAGTTTATGAACTAAATACTAAAATGCAGTAACAGTACTCAAACATGTTCATCACAATCATACGAATTTCTTTACCCACAAAATCAACCACACCCAAAAAATTTCCGAGCCTCAAAAAACCATGAAAAGCACTTCGTAATTCATAAGCTCCAAACAAAAATCAACAAGTGGCAACGTTCTAAAACGATGTAAAGCTCGATTAGAGCTAGATTCGACCTAGAATCCCCAAACCAAGCAAAAGGAAACATGCAATGCAACAGTGAATTCGAAATACCAGTTCAATCTGTATAAAGACATCGTTTTTCTTAGCAATGTCGATCAGAAATCTACAAGGAAGAAGACACTCACGTTTTTAGCTAATAGCGACAAAAACCGCTAAAATCGTACGGACGTCGCTGCTGATAACTACAGAAGCAGACGCAGCAGCTCACGACCCTCGCCGTTACTTAAAATCAACAAAGGAAACTAAGATTTCGAAGAACAGAGAAGAGAGGAGAGAGCTTTACCGGAAGCTTCAGCTGTTTCCGTCGAGCGATCGGAGGAGAATCTGTGAAATGCAGAGCAAACGAAGACCACGAACGACGTTAAAAGCAGTAGAGTAAGGTTCGTCGGAGGATTTTAGGTCACCGGAACTCTTTCATAGCTACGATCGAGGGTTTGGAGGAGAGAACTGTTATGGAAAGGGTTTTTGAAAAGAAAAAAAATGTTAACTGAAGAGAGTATGCGATGATGCGCGTCATGGGAATTTCTGGTGGTAGCTTAATTACGAATTAATTACTGTAATTAGTAAGTTTTTCATCTCTTTTTGACTACTCTGTTTTCTTTAACCCTTTGTCTTAGCCACAGATAAACATGGAGTTTTCCTAAGTTATTTAATTAATCTACTTTTTAACTTTTTTTTTTTTTTTTTTGACAACTTTTAACTTTAAATCTTTTAAATACATGTACGTAACCTTACTTTACTTAAAACCCCAATATAACCCTATTGCCGTAGCTGTAAATGAATAAATCATTCTAGGCCTCTGTCATTTCATAATTTTATTTTTTTGTTGCACTGTGGAAATATATATTTACAGTAACTTTTAAAATAGTAGAACTTTTGTGTTGAAAAGGATAAAAAAAACAAATAATTGCGATTTTTTTTTGGGTCTAATTCTTAGACGAATTTTGTAAACTTGAAATAAAATCTAGAACATTTTCATAACAAATAATTTGGTATCAGCATGATCTCTGTTGGAAGTTTAACATAATTTCAACAAATATCATTTATTGTTTTCTTCGGATGTAATAAAGCAATGGTTAAATTTCAAACATTTCATACATTTGAAATTCGTACTAAACAATCATCCTTTATTAGAAAATGACAAATATACCCTTTAACAAGATATTACTATTCCTTTGCACAACGGATAAACCCTAGCAGGCAATTAAACCCTGCAAGTTTTTGTCGTTTACTAGGAATCACTTTTTTCCGACGAAATCAATCTCTAAAAAACAAATCGTAAGTCTCCATTACTGCTATTAGCGATTCAGCTCGATTACAGATGTGAAAATTCATTATCTTTCGTGTTAATTATACTAGAAATGTGTTTTCTTTACTGTCGAATCTTATGTGTTTGTGTGTTTCTCAGGATCCTAACCTCAATTGATTGAAGGAAGTAATGAACTCGCTTTCGAGGATTCTAAGAAGGTAATTTTAGATTCTGGGTTCTGGGTTTTGTTAATTTTCCACTCTTTTAGAGCTCTTGTGTGTTTATTTTAGATCTTCTTTTACGGTTTAGGAGTGGAAGATATAACATTGCAGCCTCTTCGTTTGGTGCGGTCAGTAAACTAGAATTATCAAGTGGTGATAAAGTAAGGACCTTTAAATCATCTGGATTGATTTACAACAAATCTCAAGGCTTAATCAGACTCTATTCCACAAGAGATGTGTTTTCTCACTTCTTTGGTATCCAAAAGCTATCTTCTGTAGCTGATGCAAATGACAAAGGAGATGAAGAAGGAAGTGAAGAGAAGTTGAGTAAACCAGAGGATGCATTAGGTGTTACTGGGGATGTAACAGAGGGAGCTGCTGATGATGATTCCTTATTCGAGTCTGAGATTAGTAGTGATGTAGATGCGTCTGATGATGATGATGATCTTGAGATTGAAGTTGAGCAGTCAAAGCGTGAAAAAGGAACAAAGAAAAGAGTTCGCTCTGAGCTGTATGAGTCCATTGTTGCTTATAAATCAGTGAAACATGTTCTTGAAGTGTGGGTCAAAGAAGGAAAAGATTTGAGTCAAGCTGAGGTTTCTCTTGCTATACACAATCTGCGTAAACGCAGATCCTTTGATATGTGTTTACAGGTAAAAAAAAAATCTCATTTTCTACTTTGTCATATCGTTTATTGTTTTGCCTATCAGGATCCCTAATTCGTATGTCTTTGCTTTGGTTTTGCAGCTGTGGGAGTGGTTGCGAGCTAATACACAGTTTGAGTTCACAGAGGCAAATTATGCTTCTCAATTGGATTTGGTGGCCAAGGTACATAGTTTAGGAAAAGCTGATATTTTTTTGAAAGATATTCCACAATCTTTCAGGGGAGAAGTAGTATACAGAACCCTGCTGGCAAATTGTGTACTTAAGAGCCATGTGAATAAAGCCGAAGACATTTTCAACAAAATGAGAGAGCTAAAGTTTCCAATAAGCGTTTTTGCTTGCAACCAGCTGCTTCTTCTTTACAGTAAGCATAATAGGAACAAGATAGCTGATGTTTTGTCACTGATGGAGAAAGAAAACATCAAGCCAAGTCGTGCTTCCTATCAGTTTTTGATTAGTAGTAAAGGTTTAGCTGGGGACATAACTGGAATGGAGAAGATCGTTGAGACAATGAAGGAAGAAGGTATTGAACTAGATCCAGAGTTACAGGCTAGCTTAGCTATGTACTACATAAGAGCAGGGCTTAAAGAGCGAGCAAAAGAAATTATGAAGGAAATAGAAGGGAAAGGCTTGAAACAAACTCCATGGGTGTGCCGTTCGCTACTCCCTCTTTATGCAGACATAGGAGACATAGAAAATGTGAGAAGGTTGAGTAAGTTTGTTGATCAAAACTTGAGATATGATAACTGCATTGCTGCCATTAAAGCATGGGGAAAGCTGAAAGAAATCGAAGAGGCAGAGGCAGTGTTTGAGAGACTTGTGGATAAATACAAACTTTTCCCTATGCTGTCATATTTTGCCCTCATGGAGATATACACAGAGAACAAGATGCTAGCAAAAGGCAAAGATCTGGTTAAGAGAATGGGGAACGCAGGGATTAAGATTGGCCCTTCGACATGGCACGCCCTTGTGAAGCTCTATATCAAAGCAGGAGAAGTTGGAAAAGCTGAGTTGATATTGGAGAGAGCGACAAAGGATAACAAGATGAGACCTTTGTTCATTTCTTACATGGCGATCCTCGAGGAATATGCCAGAAGAGGCGATGTTCATAACACGGAGAAGGTTTTCATGAAGATGAAAAGGGCAAGCTATGCAGCTCAGCTGATGCAGTATGAAACTGTTGTCTTGGCTTATCTCAACTCCAAAACTCCTGCTTATGGGATGAATGAGAGGATGAAGACGGATAATGTGTTCCCGAACAAGTCTCTTGCTGCGAAACTGGCTCAGGTTGATCCATTTAGAAAGAGTACAGTGTCTGTTTTACTTGACGAATGACCAATAATCATTCCTTTTCTTTTAATTCAAGTTTCTCACTTTGAGATTTTTGTAATTTCATGTGGGATTTTTTTACAAGGGACGGAAGAAAAACAAAAACACTTGGGAGAGTTCTTCGATCTGGGCCTATTAAATATTTTCAGCCCATGTTTTTAATGGATTAGATTTTAAACTTGAACCGGAGAGAAGAAATTAACCGGGTATTTGTGTGGGACCCATTGGCTAATTCACGACCTTCAGACTGACATTATTCCACTCAGCTATCCCCGCTTTGATGTTATTGACAGAAACGTTACTATATTAATACATTTAACGTTTTCAATTTTCGTTTTAAGGATATGTCTTGGAGAGTTCTTCATGATGTTAAGGAAACTTTTTTTTTGTTAGAGAAAAGGTGGAGAAGGGAGATGAATCATATGGGGATTTTGATAACAATTCAATTTGAGCACTATCTATTTGAATAATGGAATACCTATACACCTAATTATTATCATTTTGTAGAAGAAAAATTAGATAAACGAGATAGAGGAAGAGCAGCAGCTATTTGAGTTGGATGCTATTAAGTTTGAAGTTTCAACTTAGCCACTAATATTCAAAAAAAAAATAGCAATTTTTTTAGTGCACATACTTTGTTTGAGAAATCAGAAATAAAAATGACTTAATTTACTTAAATTAATGATAATTATCCTAATTATCTCAATAAAATATATTGACTCTGTTCATCAAAATTTGATGTTCTATCTTTCTTTTTTTATTGGTAAAATGTAAACTTCAAGATGCAATGGTTGAAAATAATTATATTTACTAAATTATTTTTGATTCATAATTATTAAAATAAGTTTTTGTTGAGGGAAAGGAATGCATTTTAAAAAGTAATCATTGTTTCTTAAATTTTATTAAAACTTCTAAACATTCATCTTTTAATAACATAATATTTAGTGTTTACTAAGTATTTTATAATATTGATTTTGATATTTATCATCATAACTGAAGACATCAATTTTAATTCACCAAAACTGTTTCATAACGACGATGAAGGAATTGAAGTTATTGAAATGGTTTTTGAAAAAAATATTTATTGAGGAGAGGAAGCGATGCGTTATGTAAAATGTAATTAGTAAGCTTTTTTTAACTACTCTGTTTTTTGACAACGTCTTTGTCTTAGCTATATATATATATATATATATATGTAAAATAATTATTTCGAAATGACGTGTTAATAAATTTTATTTACTTAAAAGTTTAAAATTTATTATTTTGAGGGATTTGATTCGAAATGGGTTGATAAAAACAATCATCTCGAAGGGACGTGTTAATAAATCTCAAATCTTATGTACTATTAATTAAGAACCAGTGAATCAAGTTTCTCACTGTGAGATGAATGTTTGTAGGTTTTGGTGATCGTTTTTAGATTTTAATAAGAAAACAAAATTAAATAAATTTTAAAACCAAAAAAATATGTTTGTTAAAAAAGTGAAAACTAAAAAAAAACGTTTTATATTTTTAGTAAAAATGGGTGAAATTATCCAAAAACTAGGTTTCTAGTTTTTGTTTAGAAAATCTACTTTAAAAAAAATGAATGGATAAAAATGAGCTGAAAACAAAAAATCCAAAATTTATAGCAAAAAATAAAACCCTTTTAATGGCCCTTTTAAAAAATAAAACCATTAGATTTCAAAGTTGAACCGGACATAAGAAATTAAACAAGTGACCCAAAACCGACATGAATGAACCGGGTTTCTGTGTGGGACCCACTGGGAATACAGAAATATTTTAAAACATAAAAAGTAATGCGGTGAGCGTGGATCGAACACGCGACCTTCAGATCTTCAGTCTGACGCTCTCCCAACTGAGCTATCCCCGCTTTGTTGTTATTAATACGAATCGTCAAAATATTAACTACGTTTGACGTTTTTCAATTTTTCGTGTTATAATTAATATTTCGCCGTTCGATAAATTGGGGAAGAAATCTGAAATCTTTTTGGTTGGGCGAAGAAGATGAAATCGTTCAAGGAAGAATTCACGTTGGGTTCGTGCCTTACTCAACTATAACTAGTTCGATCTGGTATCATTTCTAGTCAATCGAAAACGTAATAATCCAATTAGCTTTTTATCTCTTGAATTTGCAGATGAAAGACTCGCGGAATCGCAGGAAATAATCGCAAAGTACCCAACTCGGATTCCAGTTACGTCTATTCAGCTTTCCTCTAATCAATTATCCGATGATTTAGTTTGTTTATATATTCAATTAACCCTATCAAAATATTTTAGAAGCTCAATTAATAATCCTCTGATGATTTTTCAGGTAATTGCTGAGAAATATTGCAAAACCGATCTACCAGCAATCGAGAAAAAGAAGTAAATAATTTTCATCCTTAGTTGTATATTTCATCCTCATCATCATCTATTCATGAGAATGTTAAAGATGGATTTGAGTTTTTTTTTGTTTTCTAATGTTAGGTTTCTAGTTCCAAGAGATATGTCTGTTGGTCAATTCATATACATCTTGAGTGCTAGATTGCAATTGTCTCCTGGTAAAGCTTTATTCGTGTTTGTTAACAACACTCTGCCTCAGACAGGTGAGTTTTTTTTTTGCTTGTAGGATTTCTAAGGCTTTATAGTTGTTTTGATGTGTTCTGTTTTTCCTTTTGTTTGTAGCTGCTCTTATGGATTCTGTCTATGAATCTTACAAAGATGAAGATGGGTTTGTTTACATGTGCTATAGCAGTGAGAAAACTTTTGGTTGAAACCAAATTATGTTTGTGTACATATACTTTAACATATAAGCTTTTGTTTGCTACATCTAAAGACACAAACACTTATACCTGCTTGTTTTTAATCCTTAAATACTTGGTTCATCTCTGCAAAATCTTTCTACTACAATCTTTGTTTCCCAAAAAACATTTTCTTTGTCACCATTAATCATCATCCTAAGAATGCAACAAACCATGTATTATGTTACTAGAGGAAGAGTTTTGGCTAGTAACTAGACTTGTCGTTATTAGATTCTGGTTTAGGATGACAAACATTCAGAATTTGGCATTATAAGGTCAAAAACTAAGAGGTGATTTGTGAAAATTTGTAAAATTATGAAACAGAAATTGGAACAAGAAAAAAATAGCCTTTGGAAAAACACGAGGTTCTCTGATCCAGCAGATGATAATGGCTAAACTTTTGGATCCCCACGGATTCAACGATCCCTTACCACGGATTCAACATTTGAACAACTTCATGTAGATTGTAAATCACAAGTGAATCAATTCAGCTTCTCATCAGTTAGTGATATGGGCCTTCGATGGGCTAAATCGGGTGGTGTGTCATCACAATGGGAACAAAAAGAAAAGGTGGAGAGAATCTTATTTTTGGCATGAACGTATGGTTGTGATAAGACAAGCGGCATGGCATGGTCACGATTATTCGAAAACGGGACCATTCGTTGGCATTTCATCTACAAAACCACATGGAGAGAAGGATATATATTACAAAAGACCGAAACAGAGAGACTATGATTCTTTTGTCTTTTTCAAAGTACTCTTCTTTTAGCTAAATTTATAGAAAGCTTATCTCGTTACTTTCTTTTTACAGTCAAAATTGCAGTCATTCATGATTGTACTTCATGTGTTATACAAACATATTTTATACAAAAGAGTTACCGTTTGGAAATTAGTCAAAACAATATTCCTCTTTAGGTAATTCTTGATTTAGATTAAAACAAAACTTAACCATACTGTTGGAGTTTACATTCGAAACCAAACTAATACTGTAAAAATGGGTCATTGTATCTAGTAACTAGTAATTAGTTGTGTCACTAGAATACATATACGATTTAGCATCTCAGAGTAAGACAAGGACATGACTATGCATTAATTTCATTCCCTTTGTCTATATATAGGTATAAATATCTATAATTGTATAATCAATAGGATTTGTCTCCATCCTTCTCTTATCTCCATCTTCCTCCACAGCCTCTCAATCCTCTTAACAACAGGATCATGCGTATCATCTCTTGGTTATTTAAAATTCCGCCTTAGTATGATTCACACTATGTATTTACGATTTATATATACCATGGAAAAACTTCTCATACGTAAATTTTATTTTATTATATTTTATATTCAAGAAATGCCAAAAACACTGCTGGATAAAATATAAAATGTTTTTTTTTCATTTGGAACTTTGTGGAAGTCATGATTAAGCTTTTTGATGAGCTTTTCGAGCAAAGGTTTTAGCAAAAACGTAAAGAGTTTGCTATCTTATATAAAAACTTCCTCCACTACACTAACACATCGAGCTCACTGCAAAAAACCAAAATGAAGAAAACACCTTCGCCGGAACCCATCACACTCTACGGCAATCATCACCAAGAAACCTTCACCGGAGATATGGATTACTACACTTACTTCGACGAGTCTTGCATCCAAGACATGAACTATTTCGTCAAAACCATTACCGGAATCAAATCCAAAGGTATCCGACCAGACCTCATCGGCTCAATCATCGCTCATTACGCTGCCAAGTGGCTCCCTGATCTCTCCGGCAACGTCCCCTCCATCAACACCACCACCACCGTCAACCCCAACGACTCATCACCACATCAAGAGAGCGTCACGGCTTCTATAATGAAGAAACGTTTCTTCGTCGAAACCCTAATCGGAATCCTCCCGCCGGAGAAAGACTCTGTTCCTTGCAACTTCCTCCTCCGTCTCCTAAGAACAGCGAAAATGGTCGGAGCTAATCCGAACTACTTAACAGAGCTTGAAACAAGAGTTTCATGGCAGCTTGACCAAGCCTCGCTTAAGGAGCTTATGATACCTTCCTTCAACCACACGTCAAACACGTTGCTTGACGTTGAGCTCCTGACTCGTCTCGTTAACAAATTCACTGGATTAGACAGTGAAGGTGTTAAAACCGGTGCTTCCCTCGTTAAAGTAGCTAAGCTCGTTGACTCTTACCTCGCTGAAACCGCCGTTGACGGTGGTTTAACTCTACCGGAGTTTATTTCCTTAATCAAATCTCTTCCTAGCCATGCTCGTACTACGGAAGATGGCTTGTACCGCGCCATTGATACATATCTAAAGGTAATAATACAAAAAGATTCAAACTTTTGAAACTGAGATTGAATTTGGATTCAATGTTTGTAGGCACATCCTCTGATGTTGAAGCAAGAAAGGAAGGAACTTTGTAGGCTTATTGATAGTAGAAAGCTTTCACCGGAAGCAGCTCTCCACGCAGCTCAGAACGACCGTTTACCGGTGAGATCAGTCATCAGAGTTTTGTTCACTGAGCAGACAAAGCTAAGCCGTCACAATGACTGGAGTAGTGGTAGCTTGATGAGTCCATCATCAAACCCTTGTGGTTCTGAAGCAGCAGCTTCGAGGTGTTTGTCTAAACGTGAGATGAGTGTTCAACAAGCAGAGATAAGAAGGCTAAGAGAAGATGTGGTGAGACTACAGAGTCAATGTGGTGCTATGCATTTGCAGCTGGAGAGGCTTATGGAGAAGAAGAGTAGTAGTGGTGGAAGTAAAGGTTTTTTCCGGTGGAAGAGGCTAGGGTTAGCTCGCGTTGAAAAGGGTGAGGAAGAATCAGGTGATAATGGTGAAGGATTTGAGCCTAGGACTCCGGGGAATATGAAGACTAGGCTTGTCAAAGGAAGACCAACACCTTCAAGGTGGAGAAAATCTATGTCTTAAAAAACTCTCTTAAAATCTTTGCTTTAATGAAAAAAAACAACACAACAAATGGAGAAGTCTTCTTATACACAAACAATGAATAATCAAATTGATTACAACACTAAACAAATTCATAAATGTCGTAGAGATAGCTTCTAGAATTTGACAGCTCGTTTGATTGTTTGAAGAGATGACTTGATGAAGTTGTTCTTAACAAGATATTCATTCTCATCGTCGTTTCTTGAAACCACTGGCTTCTTCCTGATGCAGTCAATACCTTTTTTCATTCCAAAGAGAAGTGATGGAGATGATGGAATCCTTCTGAAAGCTCTAGCACTTTCTGATCTCTTCACTACTTTGTCTCTACCACTCTTCTCTGGTGTGTTCTTCAAATCAAAACTCATTCTGCTTCTACGAGAACTTTCAGCTCTTGTTTCCTCCACCTTGCTTGTCTCTTCCACTACTTTGTCTCTACCACTCTTCTCTGGTGTGTTCTTCAAATCAAAACTCATTCTGCTTCTACGAGAACTTTCAGCTCTTGTTTCCTCCACCTTGCTTGTCTCTTCCACTTCTTCTGCTTCATCAACCTTTTGAAGCAAAGGGAACTTGTGGTCCAGTTTCTCTATCATTTCTTCAATCTTCTTGTTGCTGCTTCCTTCAAGATCACGTGGCTCGTTTTTGCTGTTGTTCTCAAGTAAAATCTGAAGCCATTTCTCAACGTTTCCTTTCCCTCGCTCTCTCCTGCTTTCATCATCTTCATCACTCTCTGGCTCTCTAAACACAGGAAATGCTCTAAAGCTTCTGCTGCCTCTCTTCCCTTCTTCTTCAACCGGTTTGTTCTCTTCCAATGCAACAAGAGACTTCTCAGACACCTCTGGACTCTTCTCTTCCTCTTCTTCCTCCTCTATTTCCCCTTGCTGCTTCTGAGTTTCAGCCTCAAAGTGTACTCTTAACTCTTTGCGTAACGACACTTCTTCACTTGTTCCTGGAAGATACAAAGACAACTTCCTATCTCTATCGTCATCTTCATGATTCAGCAAAAGTCTAGATCTTTTCCTTGCTTTCTCCAACTCAGGCCTCACTTGATTCTCTAACTCCTCTCTTTCTTTAAACTTCTTATGAAGTTCTTTCTCCGAACCATCACAAATCGCCTTTTGCGCTTCTAATCTTGCCATAAGCGCACTGCTCGCAGCCTGGTTTAACCTCACTTGTTCTTTATACACAACGCTCCTACAAACAAACAATAAAGTTAGTATTTACACTCTCTTTACCTAACCATATAGAGAAAAAATCTCTTACTGGTGCATCGCATCACGGATCATCTTCTCGAGTGTATTCCTATAAGAGCATTGAGCTTCTGCCAATCTCCTACACTTCTCAGCTCTTCTTCTTCGCTTAACAAGCTCGCTCTCCAGCTCCTGAATATTAAGCCGATCTTCATTGTTCTTTCTTGCTAAATCATTCGCTTCATCATCTAACTTCTTCATCTCGGCTCTCATATTCTGCGTTTCATCTCGGTGTCTCAGTGAGTCTCTAGCAGCAGCAATGGCTTGATACGGATTCTTCATTAAATCTGGTGTCTCATTCTCTTTGGTTCCACCAAGTCTCACCTTCCTTGCTGCTGCAATATACATATACAGTTAAATTCAAATACAACAATAGATTCAAGAAGTAACTAATGAGTAGTAGTAAACTAACAAGGTGTTTGACGATTGTAGTCAAGCGATCTCAAGACTAAGGAAGGGTCATAAGGATCTCTTCTTGACACAACAACTGCAGCTGAAGCAAGCCCAAACTTCTCTTTTGATTCGACAAAATGCTGTGGGAAATGGTGTGATTCTACAGTTTGTGAACCGTTAAGTTCCTCTGTTTCACCTTCTTTGAACAAGAATGAAAATGCTCTCCTCCTATTAAATTTTGAATTTTGATTTAAGAAAATGTTTTTCATCAAGAATAATATATACATATTCAAAGGTTGATACTTTTATACCTGAAATCAGAACTTGAAGCAGCGAAAATAGACAAGAACTGATTAACTGAAATACCAACTTGAAGATCCCACCATGGTACTAGGAACTCAAGTTTGTCCTTCTTGTTCTTTCGTGCTTGCCATTGCACCATCCTTAGGTTGCTTGGTACTGTTAAGCCTCCTCCTGAAACAATTGAGATGAAGAGAAAGCTTTAATCAATCAGATAACAGAGAAACTCAAAAATGTAAAACAAAAGAAGGGAGAAAGAAGTGTGTACTTGAGCAAGGGAACCAATGATCAAAACCCCAAGCAAGAGGAGAAGCTGAATCAGCGTGGAAGTAAATAACATTCCCATATGGATCTATCCGAATAACAGCTGGATCAAACCCGGCATTTCTACAATCAAACATCAAAATCATAAGAATCTGAAAATCTGAATCAACTCTAGTCTTTATAAGTGTGATGAGAATTTAGCACTTACCCAAGATGATTAAGTTGTTTCCACAAGAGACTGATGAAAATCTTTGGTTTTGTTGTTGGCCTCGCTTTTGGATCTATTACTGGAAACATCTTATCTACTTCTCTGCATCTTAAGCTCTTCAATACAAACAAACAAACAGTAAATTCTTGTCATTACAGAGATAAAAACACAATTCAATTATTTTGAAGAATCGAATTCCATATAATTGAAATCTGAAAAGATAAAAGCTCAAATTCCCCCAAATGAAGCAATTTTAAGGTCATGATTAGGTCAAAATTACCTCGTTCTGCTGCAAAATGTAGGGCATGAAGGTGAAAGGAGGGCCATTTCTGTAAGCAAAAGCATCAAAATCGCGACAGATCTTAGCGTAAGCTCTTGGATAGCCCTGAGCTTCTTCTATTACCAGATCTTCCTCCGTTATACCATAATCGCTCATCATCGTCACGAAGATCAACTGTTTCTATCTCTCTATCTTCTATGTCTCTGGGTTATGTGTTTGACCAAAAGAGAAAGCTAAAAAGCTTATTGGGAAGTCTCTGAGTTCTGTTTCGGGCAACAAGAAGATAAACTCAAACAACGGTCGGATTTTTCTGTGTTTAACGATGACCAGTCCTTTTTTTTTTTCTATTAAAAATAATAGATAACAGCTATTTGGGGGAGAAGGCATTTTAAAAAGAAGTGCCACGTAAGCGTTTAAACGGCCGTGTGGGACTGTAACGGCTATATGCCACGTCGGACCCACGCTCCTCTTTTATTATGGACTTTGGTTGTTGGCTCTGTGACGTTGTTTGATGATCTTTTTCATGTGATTGAAACTTTATTAGTGAAGTATTGCGGATCTTTTTTGATTTTTTTTTTTAAAATGTGATTTAAAAGTAGTAGTGATTAAAACCTTTTTTGGTTTAATTGACGAATATTTTGTAAATTTATTACATAATCAATATCGATGGACTAGTTGATTACCTTATAACGAATAAAAACAACATGGAGAGTAGAGATTATAAACTATCAAGTGGCATTTTTTCTAAACATATGGTTCTGTTATCATGTTGGTTAATAAAACTTTTTATCAGAACTTATAATTATCCACATGAAGACATATATATTGGTCTGGTTTTATTCGTTACTATTATAGTAAAATATAAAATCGATAGTAAATACTAAGATTTGAGATATATTTCAGCAAGAACGAACAGGCGTTTGCGGAGAAGTTACTAGAACTAAGCGTGAAAGGTGAGGACAATGATCACTCTAATTACTAAGTTAGGCCTTGAGGCCCTTGACCCTCATATTGGTAGACATCTCCTCACCATACTTTGCCAAAACGATGTAGTAGATGGCTTGGAGATCAAAACCAAAGATGGTGAAGAGTGGATCAAAGCTAAGCCTTCTCAAGACTCTTCATTTCTCGTTATACCCGGAGCTTCTCTTCGTGTGATATGAAGTATGAACACGTTTTAATCGTGGAACCAATTAATAGACGGCGAAACTAAAAGTATGTAACTTATTTTAGTGTGGTGGATAACGATAATGGTATCGTTAATCAGGGCCAAGAAAAAGTAAAACTGGGAGGGGATGGGCAGAATCATTGCTGTTTCTGGTTTGCAATGCACACATGTAGGTCACAGTTGTAACAAATCATATGGGTTCGTTTCATAATCAACACAAGTTTGATATATCCGAGTACTTGTTGTTCTACACCAAGACAATATAGAAAAACATAAACTAGGTCGACATACCAAACATGTCGGTGTTTTATATAATTGATATTAATCAACAAATTCAAAAGCAATAGAGTAGATATATCTTTGTTAAGGAAAAATATAAGGAATAAGCTTAAAATGTAAAATGAAACAATCTTAGTTTTAAAATGTGAAATTATGATTACGAAAGAAACGATTTTTTAGAGATATTCGAATATTCAAAAGGCAAACAAAATTCTTATACTAGATAATACAAAAATAACGTTAAGAAATATTAAGAATGAATTCAGACTTCAATTTTTAAAGTTAATAAATACTTAAATTTTATTTAAAAAACTATAATGATCATGATATAAGTTCATAACTATTTAGATTTATTCTTTTATTTACTCATCTAGAAGTAAACACACACAAATTAACCAACGAGTACTGTTTTACCAAGAGTTTATTGATTTGTTTGTTTATATATATACCCATATATATTTTTCTTCAAACACGATACATTATATAAACAATGAAAGATTCAATTTTCAGAAAAGAAAATATTAATGGATACGTATAACATAGTCTACACATATATATCGATCCGAATAAAAATGAATTTGAAACAAACTATTGTTTTAACTTTTAAGTTTTAACTCCACACTCAACAAACAAGTAGTGTATATATATAGCTGTCTTTCTGAAGAATAATTTAGCAAACCATAACATAGACATTCTGTTGCAGAATATTACTATAACATATATTTTATATAACATGAATAAGAAAAAATGTTCTAAAGGATCTTGATCAAGTTTTAACGGTTAAATTAATTAACCAGTTCCTTCCCTTCTTGTTTCAATTCATCAGCACTCGTCAACTCCTCTAGGCTGCAGCCCAAACCCAGTCGCATCCGATCTTTTCATAATCCTCAACCTCTTGCATGACTCTATGAACATCCTGCAAATCAAAATATTCAAACTCATATTAATTTACTTTGTTACACAACCAAACTCATATAATCTAAGGATCTAAAGATATGAACATACCCCCAAGGTACATCTCCGGCGAGCATCCAATCTCCATCTTTGTCTTCGTATATAGTAACGTATTCGCTCTTTTCACCATCTTTCAAGGCCACTCCTGTACATAATTATGTAAATTAAATATTAGTTGTGTTCACTATAATGCGATAAATAGAAAAGTCTAATTAATATTAATACAAGTAGTGATGAATAAATTGAAACCTCTAGCTTTTCTATAACAGAAAATTTCAGATATTTCTAAGTGGTACCATTAGAGATTTCTAGGACGAATCTTAAACCACCTAAATGAAAGATCTCAACAGTATACGTCCTTTTATAACACTCTTTCAAGACCGTAACATTGCTAACACAACTATTACATTATTAAACTGATAGCCGAATAAACTTCTACCTTAGTGATTTATACTAATTAAAGAGATAATATTTCCATTCCCACATAAATGTTCCTTCTTAACTAGTACTTCTTACATTACGTATAAAACACGTTAACTCTTAATCGGATCTCTAGTATATGTAATTAGCCTCTTTCACATTGTCTAATTACCACTATTCTTTTACGAGAGTAAAATAAAATGTTACTAACCGATGCCATGGAAACCGAAGAGTTTGTCAAGAGCAAAAGCTAGATCATCGTAACCTTGGCTAGAACCAAGATCCATCTTCCTCAAGTAAGGCACACCATCCATGCTCACTTTTACATACCCTAACCCCACTTTCGTCGTCAAAGCTTCCTTACAACTATTTTTCCTCCGGTAAGAGCAAACCGGCGGCCATCCAACAACCTGACTTTTCGCCGCCGGCGAATCATTAATCTTATCAACGTCACCACCTGATGAAACGACGCCGCTTTCACATTGATCACTATTATTACTACCTGAAGACGTCATGATCATCTCCGTGAAAGCTCTCTTTTTCATCATCTTCTCCGCCACATCTCTCCCCGGAAGACCCAATCTCAGCTCCGTTATCTCAAGCTCGAGTCCTTCCTTTGCCATTTTTCTTAACTTTTTTTTTTTTAATTATTCGATATAATTATGAAGATTGAGAACTTTCTTATCACACACTTCTCTTATTGTAGTAATGGCACCGCGTCGTGCTTTTTATATGTTGCTTCGTTGGTCCACACGATAAAACCAATGAAAAACCAATAAGAGATCGACACGTGGAGTCGTTTGATATCTAAAGTCTTCTTCTTCTTCTTTTTCTTGTTTGTGTGGGGAGACAAAGTGGGGGCAAAGACAGGTCAACTGAGGATGCGGTGGTCGGTCACATGAGAGACATAAGTTTGGTGCTGTTTTTATTTCTTTCTCCAAATTAATAAAGACCGGCATTACAAGGTGGTTAAGGGAACAGATCCTACGGTTGTCATATTTTCTTCTGATTTTTTTCTGATCGTTGGATCAATTGGTATCCGAATCTCCCTTCTCCTAACATCCCATGTGTCTTTCCTTTTGTAAAGATTCTTTTTCTTAACTAGTAAATCACAACTATATCGTATAGTATACTATTTAAAAAATAAGTTAATAGTCTATTTTGTTCGCATTTTCGAATAAGAGCATGAGATTATTAAAATCAAGTCCTACCATTTTGGGATATGTTCGTTATATCTCTTTCGCATCCTTCTTTTTTTTAATTAGTAATTAGCAATATTTAGCTACATATACTAAGATATTTCAGCAATGATTTTGATTGATCACCGCGTTTATGTCACATGGAGAATATAGACCACATATATCTTTGTATTGATCGCTACCAAATATCTCAGTTTTGGAAAGTAAAACATTGATAAGTTATTCTTCATGTAATATACTCATCTAAAAAGTTAGTCTCGAACTCGAATGCCATTGATGACTTAGAGGAGTAAACCAGTTTCGAATCAACAGTTCAAACTCAGCTAGACCCGCACTGTTGGGTTGTTGTTAACTATATTTAGCTCATCATATCAATAAAACAGAAGAAGTAATGATGGGGTTTGGAGACGTAGGGACAGGAGAGTAGAAAAAAAGATAGACCGTGTGTATGTGCGTGAGTGTGTGTGGGTTCACTCTTGTCTACAAACGTTGGTCGATGGATTGACATAAACAAGTTGGGCCACGTGAAATTATATGAACTACAACCACATAAAGAGAAAAGATGAGTCTGTATTCCCATTTTTTTCTTGTTTAGTTTTAATGTTTCCAGTGGCTAACAAACGACATTTTTGTAACACCAAGTTTCATCTATATATAAAAAGTTGACAACACACAAAGTTTAATAATTTCTAAATACCACTTTTACAGATTTTGAGTCGGAACAGTGTTTGGCTTTCCATCTCAAACATACAACTGTGAACTGTCATCTTTAAAAAAAAACGTAGTCAATAAATAAATATGATTTGAACAAAATCTCATTCAAAAACCCGTTTGTTCACCATAAAATTATGGATCTTTAATTGATCAATAGTTTCTCTATGCACGTATGGTACCAGTTTTTGATAACATATGTGGCGGAACTGCAATACGCGCGTTGTCAAATATTTCCATACATAGCACTTTAGAGCATCTCCAAAAGTTAGAACATGGATTTCTAATAAATATAATAATAATATTTTTAATATTATTTATTTAAGAGATTTTAAACAAATTATATATGAAGAGAATGAGATTCTAAAATTCTAATTTTAGAGATTCATAATAAAGAGTCTCTAACTTTTATTAATTTATTATTATATTTTTAGATACTTAAAGGTTTAAAACCCTCTATTAAAGGTAGTCTTAGAGCACCCTCTGAAAAACTACACATCTCACTAATATCTTCAATGTATTTTTATTATGTAATTAAATTGAATTATTAAAAAAAAACCAAATATACTTAAACAAGTGGCAAGTGGGTTTCTCATTTTTTTCAAGAGTTTCTCAAATGAGAACAGTATCTCATCTTCTCCCCATAAAATACGATGTTTTTGTATTGTTTTTTTTTCTCATGAAAAATGCATAGGATAAATCATTATGCTTTATTTGACCAAAAATAAATAAATCATGATGCTTTATTTTTTACCGTTGAGAACTCCACCCTTTGCAGTTTGGAAGAATGCATTCAACTTGGAAATTTCAGGTCGTCTAAATAAAAATCAGTTCCCACCAAAAATAAGGCTTTCTTTCTTGATTGACAGCAAAAATAAGAGTTCTTTTTTTTGTTTCAATATCTGTAAATTTCATGTGCTATACTGGGATTTTGATCGGAAAACTTTTCTAGTGATTGTGACATGTCTCATGTTTCTTAGACGTTATGTCCTTATCAACGATTCTCTTGCTTATGTTTTCGGTTAGTTAATAAAATATTACAAGTCTCATAAAGAGTCATAATCATGTTCTAAATCCGTTATATACATTCACAATTACGTATCTTCCAAAAAAAAACCATCAATGGAGGTATTATTTTTAATTTTAATGGACGACCACATAAAAAATTTAATTACAAGTGTGTTCCCACGTCCATAAACAGCATAAGTTAAATTATGAAACCGCAAACGGTTATTTATTTATTTGTTTGTTGCCAGTGTGTGTTATAAATATTTCATGTAAAGCACATAAATATAAACTACATGTGTACAGGCAGAATCAGGAGAATATTTGGTTGGGAAGCATGCATAAAGTAAGCCAATCTTTACCAGGGTAAATTCAGGCAAATTATAATAAGTATGATGACAGAAAAAACAAAAACAAAAAGGTGGATATAGAAATTTAATACTGAATAGGCTTGATGTTAATGCAGTATATTGATTCATAAATCATAAGTACTTGTACTTGAATCAAATTTTAGAACTATATATATGGTTTGAGTCAACTAGTAAGCTGTAGAAAATATTTTGCCAAAAATTCATATAAGTTTTAGTTTTTCTATCAAAATACTTTTTAAAAAGGTTTAGATTATACGGACAAGTAAACTTTCACTTTTAGTTATGTTTATCATTTTCACTGAAAACTTTAATATTAATAACTTTTGATTCTTCTTGAAAACTATAAGAAATTTTAAAATGATTAACACAATTATAAAAAACACTGTCCGACAAATGGGCAACAAACTATAAAAGGAAAGCACGAGTGTTTAGCGGACGCATTAGTCTCTATAATCGAGCAAATATTTATATATTTAACTGATAAATCAGTATTTTTGTAAGAATAGTCGTCGGATATTAAGGGTAGAAAATTATGTATAGAGAAGATATATATTCGAATATTTTCAAGCATGTTAAGCATACGGCTCAAAGAAAACAAATGAACGGCGTTAGGATACAGAAAATCTGCAAGAAACGCCAAAGTAAAACAAGGGCTGGTTCCATATCTTCTTGGGCTTTCGATTCGGTAGCTTCGAATCTGAATCTTCCGACATATGGCCCGTTTCTTCGGATATAGTGTTGATTAAGTAAACTTTTTCTCTTATTAAAAGATCTAGTCGTTGAGAAAATTAACCATAATACATGTGAACTTGGTGTAATATTATTCTATAGCAAAAAATAAGATCTAAAATATTCTTGATCTTTGCGAAATCCGATACGAAGAAACGCAAGTTTTTCTTCGAAGAGTTTATCGAGCCACTCTTTTGTCGTCAAAACTAAAGCAAACAAAAGAAGAGAATTATGTTTACATCAAAGAATACTTAAAAGTGTACACATATATTGAAAGATTATTTAAATCGACGTTAATAAATTGTAGTGGCTAAATTGTTTACTTACCTTGCTCTTTATCAGCAGTTTCCCACCAGATTTTGGACATACTGAGCAATAGAAATACGGTCATCAATACAATATACAAGAGTTTATAATCCATTAGTTATTTGAAGATATATTTAAAGACTAAAGAGAAGTGAAGACACGAGTTGATTTATATAGATCCACATCTTCATCTATGGCAACATTATTATTGATAATTATTGACCAACGTCAAAACTAGTTTGGTCCTTACAGCTTGCCCCTCAAGACACGATACAAAGACTTACTATTTACATTTTTTTTGTCACAATACGAAGACTCACTTTATCCTAGCGTTTACCCTCTTAAATCCCGTTGAAAAATATATTTAGACTTTTTGTTTGTCCATATTGGACCCAACTTTACTTCTGCCAATAGCGTCGATGCGATATGATATCAGCAAAATGATGATTAAATTTGGGTCCTTCTAAGATAAATTCACATTCGATTTGACGTCGTGAAAAAATCAGAGTGAAAAGACCAAAATATTTGATATTTTATTCATTTAGCTTGTAGTATAGATAAATAAATAAACTTAATCGTAATCCAAAAAATGGATAGTGTTACAGTGGAATACACATTATGTCGTGATATATATATTTTTATAAGCAATCACATTTTCGCGATAAATGACTCAAGAGTACAAAGTTCCAACGAGTTAGGCCGGGAAGGGAGGAAGGTAAAGCCACACAAATGTAACCGATTCCTTAAAAAAGAGTGTTGGAGTTTTGTTGGTACATGATTTAACATCTTACCATAAAATCTGACCCAAATCAATACTTATTTATTTAAAACTTAAATTGACTTTTGATGTATTAAGAAAAATTTACAGCTTACGTATGAAGTAGCCGATTTACAAAATAAAAAAAATCTATTCAGAAAATAAATAAAATAAACAAATAAGAAAAATTTGATTAAAGGTCTATAACCGACTTCAAATTGTCATAGAACTATTATAAATAAGAAATTTTCAAGATATTGAGAAATATTTTTAAGAGTCAAGAAAATATCTAAATCCTAAAATTTATAACTTTTATTTTTTCTTTACTTAAAAAACTCTAAAAATTCGTGTAATTTATTCACTAATAAATCAATAAATATATTACTTTTTCTCCAAAATTATTTTTGAAATCTTAATTTTTATTGTTTAAGTTTACGGTTCAACAAGTTTCTCTTCTCCCCATTCTCTTAGGATCTACAAAATATATATATTCAATTGTTTTCAAAACGCTTTGCTTATACCATTTTAAATTTTAAAAATCACTTGAATTTTAAACGTTAATATATATGTATGTTTTAGTCCGGATAGAAAATAATATATTTTGTTATATTTCACATTTAATATTCAAGCATGATCGTTGCATATAACTTGTAACCACCACTTCAATAGACTTTTTGATCCGCTAAATAACTTTATTTCTAGAAACTCGACATATTATAATTTCAAAGACGTGTTCTATTTTGTTGTCTCTTTAAATAGTAAATATTCAAACACACAAGCATATAGAAAGCCAACAAGGATGTTGACAACAAACACAAGTCAAAAGTCAAAAGTCATGTTTCTACACATAGTTCAAAAGTAAAATTCAAGTAAGCAAATTGCAAACAAGCTCCAAACGTGTTAGCCCTCCACATTTAGCATCACCACAACAAATGATCACCAATGAAACCGTAATCCTTAATTTCTCCCAAAATTTTGTTCATCACTAACTCAAGAAAAATACAAAATTTATCAAAATTTATCAAAATTTTCTACTTGGACAAGGTATATATAGTGAGAGAACATCACGAATCATCTACCATACGTATATTTCTAGTCTTACCAAGCGATTAATTCATGGAAGTTTTTGAAGAGATTTCGAAAACCCATGAAAATGAGAGATTATAGAGTTCAAAAAATCTCTCATTTATCTATCTCTCAAGGACTTTGACCTATCTCTTCTTATAAAACAAAACAAAATAAGAATGGAAATTTGATGAAAACAAGTTGAAATTTTGTGAACATGTTTAATGCCAAATGAAAATTCTCATGAATACTTACTTATTTAGGTAAGGATGTTCGTACATATATAAAAATAAATAAAAGATACTGCATGCGTAAGTTACCGATATAAACCAATATGTTTAAATATGATAAAAACACTTTAGATGATGGAACTAAGCCTACCAGACTCAAAATTATAACACTTTCGTTTTTAGTTTTCTTGTTATTAGTTTTATAAAGAAAGAAACTGAACTTTACACACAGCTTTTTAAAATCAGAACACTAATAAAAGAAACCAAAATTTAGAAAAAGAGGAATAAAACATATAAAGTAAAATTTCAACGGTATGATTTAAGAACAGAACCGCAAAAGCTACAGACGATGGCTCTCCAAGACCTGCAATAAATAGGTATTAGACAGAACCTCGTCGAAGTCTTCATGTCGGCAACTCTTGCACCATGACCGCACCGGGAACACATTCCCGCCGCCGGTTTGCTTCCTTTTATCTTCCTCTTCTGGTCCACCAAGAAACATAAACACACCATTCTTGATCCTTCTTCAAATTCTTATTTCAAAATTCAGAAAAAAATGATGCACTGGAAATAATGATCTTTACTATCATATCGGATTGTGATCGTTCGGTCCCAATTGCTTTAGATATGAACACGTGTTCGGCGTAGGAATTAGCAATTTAAGAATATATGCTTCGCGACATAAATATTATATAGAGACTGTGATATTTAAAAATGCTTTTGACGTGCGTACACAAACGTACAACCCCCAACTTCTAACTAAATTCTACATTATGTTTCTTACATTCGTATTCAATTCCTATTTTCAAGGAGAAATGATATGTTGATATGTAATTGTGACGTCCAAAAAAAAAAAAAGTTATGTTGTGTATCTGTTGTTACGTGAAAGGTGATATACGTCATTGATGAATGGTTTCTTCTGCCACGTGAAAAAGTATAATTGGAGGTTGAACTTGTCATTATTTCTTATCGGAAATATGGGTCATGAGCAAAAATCCCATCCCCATCTTTAATTCTCATTCCAACTTCTTGAAAATTAAAGCAGACATGTAAATGGGCCTAAAAGATACTTAACTTTTACTCTTTAAGTAAGCCCAAATTCTAAATGTATCAGTTTGTCCGTTTTTTCCCTTTTTTTTTTTTTCCCTGTCGACGTCTCCTGACTCTTGAGTTTGCAATCGATTTTTTCGGAAACAAAAAGTTTTCCGAGATTCCTCACTCACGTTATATAGATTCTAATTGGTTGATATAGTACAAAGTCAAATGGATTGAGTGTATCAAAAAGATAAAAAAATTTGTCCGCGACCGGTTCTTATACGAAACCTAAGTTTTAAATTTGAAATTCTAGAATTCCATAATTATGTTTTTCAAAAAAAATAGAAGCAAACAAGAAAAGGGTGATAATAATAATTAGCATCATAAAATAAAGGCGTACTTAAGTACTTCTATATGCACTAATAATCTAATAAATGGTCACTTGTATCAAACTAAAGGATAAGTTTGAGATATGACAAGAAAGTGTTAGGTAATAATAATTGTATCAAACTATATTTTTATAAACTCTTTAAGAAAATACAGTTGAGAGTAGAGTTACTAAAACTAGTCAACAACGGGTAACTATTTACTGGGTTAGATTGCTACTTTGTAATCTACATATTATCAGTAAAATTTCTATAAATTAATATATTTTGTAATATTTTATATAATTATTAAAGTTATTAATTTATAAAAATGTTATTGGGTCAAAATAACATTTTAAGATTAAAAAATTCATTAATTTAGTAAAATTATTAATAATCGAATATTAATTTACAGAAATTTAACTGTATTTATTTAAAGAGTTTTTTTTTTATCTTTATAAGGCTGCTTTTGAGAGTTTTGACGGATATATAATTTTACATATACAACTCTATATCATTGTTTGCATTTTGTACCCCTACAATTTAAATTATTTTCATACAGTCTCACATGCTTTAACATTACAAATTATCGTTAAAAAAAAACCAAAGTTTCAATCTTTTTGTTTTGACAAAGATAATAAGTACTACTGTTTAGTGATCTCAGTTTCAAATTCATGTGTCTCTTCCTCTCTCGGAAATTAAAAGTCGTTATCCTAAGATTATTTACTAAACACCGACACTTCATTAAATGGTCAATTATATAAATAATCTTAGGACTACATGGTAATCCAAAGGAGGATTAGTCCCCACTTACCAGTTACATTAACATCATTTTTTTCTTATAAATAACTTTCATAAACATTAACATGATTCTTTTATTCAAATAATCAACATGGATTATTCGATCTGCCTGGCAACATTTTTGGCAACAATCAAAAGAATATACAAAAGCAAAAAAAACAAAAATAATAACGCATGCAACACAACTTACGTTTTTTATATTCTTTGAAACGTAACTTACGTATTGCTGACGATAAATTGTTGTAGTTATTTTGTTATCGCCTAAGGTTTCCGTAGTGGACACTGGTCCGTGTGATGATAACAGTACTTTAAAGTTCCTTACCACAATCAACCATTTTGTTTGACAACCTTCATGTACTTTTTTTGTTATTTCTTTTGATTTTATCGTATTCAATATTAGATCCCTAGATTAATCTGTTAGATATACAACCGATTCATATAAACTATTTTATCAAACGAGACAGTAAATCAACTAGAATTTGACTTTGAACATCGAATCTTCGCCAGAAAATTACTGTTTATTACCCAAAGAAGTATCAACATTTGTTTGTTTTCCGTCATCCAAAATTCATTTATAGATATCTATTCAAATTTCAATATTCTGTTTGATTAGTCATGTTTTCACACTGGAAAAATATAAAGTAAACAAAAGAAAGTCCATGGGACAAAGACGCATTTGACACAATAATAGTCTTATTGATAGTTTTAGTTTGTTTTGTATTGTGTGAAGGGAAAATGGCGTAGCAAGTAGGAACGTAAGCTTTAGACTTTAGTCAAAAAGCATTTAATAAAGCCGGTGGGGTCTGTTTTCCATGCCCATTTTACGTTTGCATACTGTTCATCACAAACCATTGGACCCCCATTTTTATAAGTTTATATTTTTGTCCGGCTCTTTGCATATTTTTTTTCTATTATAATATGAATATTCAGCGGGAAGTTTTATTAAAACTGTTTTATAAAAAAAAACAATTACAAGGGAAAAGTATGATTAATTATATCCACCAATGATTATATCTTTAGTTTGTTTCAACTTTCCATTTAAGACAGCGCGTCATTTATATTACATCCAACAAATAAAATAAAATCAAACTCACTCTTAAAGTTTAGGATGGACTCATGGACCTATTTCAGTTCGGTTCTGAGTTTAGGCTTTGGGAAATAATTTTGGTTTCTAATCAATTTGAAACAGAAATAAAGTCGGTTTACAAGATTAATTGATGACCCGGTCCGGAATTGGTTATATCCGCAATTCTTGGGTTTGGGTGGGAAACCAGAAAAATGGAAAAAGAATAATTTTGCTGGCTGATCGTATTAAGGGTCTTTTTCACGTAACAGGACCACGATTAGCGGAGAATCAAATAAGTATTGACAAAGATGACACATGTCGCTATTGTAAGTGGTGAGAGTTCCAGTTAGTTTAATGAGTGAGCTTACCATACCATTGATTCACTAAAAATCTTACGCAATGCATGTTCTCTCTTTTTATGATCGCTAAAGAGGAATCTTATTCTTCATTACTTAACAAAATGATCACATTACTTCACAAAATCTTTAATACTAATAAATTAGATATTTTTGAATTTGAATGATGATGGCAGAACTTAAGATGTTAAATGTTCAATAGATCATGGCGGAACAAGTATGTCTGATGCAATTCAAGCGAATTATACGATTAAGCGAATCGGAACAATCATAACAAAAATGATAACATGCATACATAATTATCAAATAACAGCTTGATTCTTGAAAGGCCACAATATTTAAACGTATAATTTCATCCAGATAAATCTAAACGTTAGAAATAACAAGCAAATCACAAATCACATAACATTTGAATGGTTCTAATTAGGATGGGTTAATCTACTTAATATGCATGCAATATATATAAACGCGGATCACAATATATTACAAAATATACCAAAAGGTCCAAAACCATATTTAAACAGTATTTTATTGCTAAAAATGCCATATTTAAACTGTATTTTATTGCTCTACACTAGATCACAATTGAATGGAATTTTTACAGAAGGTAACAAAATACTGTCGAAAAAGGTAAAAAAAAATACTAGTATAATACAGTCATACTGTTATGCACTACAGTTTTCATGTCATCGTTTAGCTATAATTTTACTAACATATATATATATATATATATTCAATTAAGAAGAGTCTTATATTGTCTTTGGTTTTTCTTTTCCTTTGTAGAATCGCATGCGATCTTGAATCTCGGAATGCAGTGCATGCATGATAACAAAGATATCTACTAGGATTTCAAGCTCACGACATCTCTGATTGGTTGCTCCACTGGCTATCAAAATAATAATACAGAGGGAGATATTTTTCTATCATTTTAAACAACATTATCTTGAAGATGCATACATACTTTAAATTTTGTCGCGTTTCTGAATTTTAACCCTCCAACGCGCTTCTTCTCTGAAGAGACTTACACATGGTCTCTAATTGTTTTTAAGAAATTTAAATGTTAATTATCTCGTCTCTGTACTCGAAGCTAAGATAGGATATACTAAACTATATAAAATCCATAACTCTGTAATTGATACATATATATACTCACTACCACTAGATACTAGGCCAAATGAAACTAAAGTATGAGATGAGTAGATTTTTGTTTTAAACGTCTGAGATTAGTAGATTAAACTCATGACTCTGCATGGTATTATTATAGTATTAGTCTATTGAACGAATACAATACAATATATGGTCTGAAAATGTATCTAATTCTATAAAGATAGATCTAGTCACTTTCAGGTTTAATCGGTGATAATAAATTAGTGTTGAAGTAGTGAATATTTATGGACATCCCTAAACTGCATCTAATCTACACTTATTCTGTCTCTAACAACTTTATTTGATAATTATAAAAAGGATAATCTAATGACTTTCTGTTAGCAACCTCCAAATTAAAAAATCAATCGACTTTGCGAGGTTTCATATTCAAAAAATGTAAAAAAGCCAGTGGTTTGAAATTGCAAAAACCGACAAAACATAGAGTGAAAAGAAACCGCGTGAAAATGTTAAAAGACCAAAAAGGTGGAAAAAGAAGAAAATAATCCCTTTTCATAATTCCTTTGCCAATATTTTTCTTCTTCACAAGTTCACTCTCTCACCATGATCCTCTGACGGTGCTCTTCTACTTACCATTCTTCTTCTTCGTCCTTTGAGATAACTATTTGAACTGCTAGATTCCATTTTCTGAATCTGAATTCAAAACTCCTGAGATCTATTTGTTTCCCCGGAGAAAACACCTTGTTTTCATCATCGTCTCTCTACTGATTCTGGTATTTGCTTTTACTCTATTTGTTAGTTATTGGGAGTTTTTGAAATTCGAATTTCAAATGTGACGAACTCATTGATTTTGTTTTGTTTCTGTTGCTTTAGATCGGAATCTGGAAATTTGAGAAACGTATCAATGGGTAAAACCGCCGGAAACAGAGATTGGACTCAGATCTACGCGATTTACGGGATTGAACAATGGCAGACACTCGTCTTCCTTCTCTTCCATGCTTTCTTCTTCTCCCTTCTCTCAGTTCTCTTCCTCATCTACTTCGATCAGATTTGCCTCTTCCTCGATTCCTTCTTCCTCTCCGGCGCCGCCAGGCTAGCCGCAGGTTTCACCGGCGCAGTCACCGCTCTCTCCGCGGTCTGTCTCCTCTTCGCCGCAGCTAATTTCGTTTACTCCGACGTTCCCCTCCAGTACGAGATGGCTCAACGCATGGTCAGCTCCGTCGGCGACTGGTCCTGTGTCAAAACGGCGCTCGATCTCGGATGCGGACGCGGCATCCTCCTCAATGCCGTCGCTACTCAGCTTAAGAAAACCGGTAGCTCGGGTCGGGTCGTCGGGTTAGACCGATCCAAACGCACCACTCTCTCCACTCTCCGCACCGCTAAAATCGAAGGTACATAACATAACACTTCTCAAAATCGATTTCCCCCAAATTAATGAAATTTTGAAATCGAATTTAATATTTTCGTCCGTTTCTGTTATTGAATCGCGCAGGTGTACAAGAGTATGTGACTTGCCGTGAAGGAGATGTGAGGACGTTACCGTTCGGTGATAACTACTTCGACGTGGTGGTGTCGTCGGTGTTCGTGCACACGGTGGGGAAAGAGCACGGTCAGAAGTCTGTGGAAGCGGCGGCGGAGAGGATGAGAGTGCTCGGTGAGATAGTTAGGGTTGTTAAGCCTGGAGGTTTGTGTGTGGTTTGGGATCTGTTACACGTGCCGGAGTACGTGCGACGTCTTCAGGAGCTGAGGATGGAGGATATCCGAGTTTCCGAGCGAGTCACGGCGTTCATGGCCGGTAGTCACATCGTGTCTTTCAGGAAACCGAGTGAACTCGTGGCCGGACCACGTGAAGTCCGCCTCGATTGGAGATGCTGATGTGGCGCCAAACGTTTTTGTGTCGGTTCGTTATATGGAAAACGGCATGAAGTTTAAGTCTGGAGGTTCGAAACTGTAATTGTGATATATTATTACGAATCTACCTACTACTAGTCTACTACCTACACACTAGAAAATCAAATGTATGTAAAATCTGGGGAGGCGAAGCGGAACCAGATGATATGCTTGTTGAAGAGTCTAAACGCTGCGTTAGCGTTATTGTCTTGTATTTATATAGACTACTATAGTTTTTATTATTTGCGTTAGCGTTTCAGACGCCGGTAAACTACCAACGTCGTGGTGAAAAGAAACTAGCGACACTTAAAAGCTGGTACGATTTAAAAAATTAAAAAATCGACGACCACGACCATGTTATTGAGTGAAGTTCAAGAATGTCGCCTATGTAAAATATCGTTGTGCATTAAATGACCTGTCATATTCACTAACACGTCAACGTGATATCTGTCCCCTTTTTATTTATTTTAATTCACTTTGTAACATATCCAGTTATTGGGCCACCTTTGGGCCAAAGCCTTAAACACACGGCCTAGCGTGTCAAGCGAATTCTCGAAACTTTTAAGTTTTAACCACCGAGGAAGCGAATATGCAAAACTGCCAAGAACATCACGCCGTTTTCCAAACATTCACAGGAGGCCACGTGTAACCAACCATATATCCCCACGTAAGCGTCTTGAAGATGAGGCGCGCCAAGAAGGAAAAAGCTCATCGTCGTATCTCTTCCCTATCCATCTCAGTTGTCTCTGTAAACTTGTATGCTTCCATCAATGGCTTCTCCTTTGTCTTCTTCCACCGTCGTCTCTCACCGATTTTTCTTCCTCCGACCTTCTTCGCCTCTTAATCGAAGATCACTCTTCATTAATCAAACCAATTCCGGAGATTTCCGCTTGCGTTTGCATTCTACATCCAATAAGACTGGCACTAAGGTCGGGTTTAAAATTTCTCGTTATTGCGTGAAATGCTGTAGACTGATGTCACATTAGGGTTCTACTTATTAGTTAATCGAATCGTGAAATCGTTTCTCAATTTTGTTCTGAAAGCTCGTTTTCAGCAGTGCAGGAACTTATACATTCTTGTAATTCATCAATTGATTCAAAGTTGAATCTTTTTGAAGCTGGATCTAAAAATCTCGAGAAATTGGTTGCAACGATATTGATATGTGTTCAAGTTTGGTCTCCATTGCCCATGTTTGGTCTAGACTCTGCATACATCTCACCAGCAGAGGCTGTTCTTTATTCTCCGGACACAAAAGTTCCAAGAACTGGAGAACTTGCCCTAAGAAGAGCTATTCCTGCTAATCCAAGCATGAAGACAATACAGGCTTGTCACTGTCTTAAAACTTTTCTATTGGTTAAATTTTTCTGAATTTGTTTTTTGGTTATGATACACTATTTTTTGTTTTTCCGTTCTTTAGGCTTCATTAGAAGATATATCATACCTTTTGAGAATTCCTCAAAGAAAGCCTTATGGTACGATGGAGAGCAATGTAAAGAAAGCTCTTAAGGTTTAAACTTCGTTACTCTCTTGTTAATGTCTATACAAAGCTTATGAATATTGTATTGATTGATGTTGTTTTATGTACTTAGTTCTTGATTCCTTCATGTAAGTTTATTCAGGTGGCTATGGACGATAAGGATTCGATATTAGCTAGTATACCAGCAGATTTGAAAGACAAGGGCTCAGAATTGTATACATCTCTGATTGATGGCAAGGTACGCCGGTGAAAGATGATCTTAGGTTCATTTAGTTATAGCTATAAATAAATATGTCTTATATGTTATTTTGTTTTGATAGGGTGGACTTCAAGGACTTATAACATCTATAAAGAAACAAGATCCTGATAAAGTTTCCATTGGTTTGGCATCATCACTAGATACTGTTGCTGAACTGGAGTTATTACAAGTACACGCTATTCTTTATCTTCTAGGTTTTGGTTGAAACACATTAGCACATGATTTTAGTTACTGAACTAAAAAAGTGTTATTGCAGGCATCTGGATTATCATTTTTGCTTCCTGAGCAATACATAAACTATCCCAGGTAAAATCCCATTTATCTGTACTCCTCTTATGAGCTGTGTAACTTACACATCTTTTTGTGGAAACTTTAGGTTAGCAGGAAGAGGAACTGTGGAAATCACAATTGAGAAAGGTGAAGGTACATTTTCAGCTGAAGCAGGTGGTGATCAAAGAAAGAGTGCTACAATCCAGGTATACAAAAACTAAATCTGATTTTTATATAAGCACCTATTCAATCTCTCGAGCTGTTCTTTTCATAAGACACTTGTTTTTGCTTATGTTATGTATTCAGGTTGTTATAGATGGCTATTCAGCACCACTAACAACAGGGAACTTCGCTAAACTGGTAAGGTAGTTTACTCTAACTTCAACCTTTGTTAGCTCCAAATCTTAAAACCTAAAACTAAGAGAGACTATATTACTCTTACAGTCTTACCACAAACTGTTGCTTCTTGTGTTTTTTTAAGGTAACAAGTGGTGCATATGATGGAGCCAAACTCAATACAGTGAACCAAGCTGTTATCACAGAGGATGGAAGTGGTAAAGTGGAAGGTGTTAGTGTTCCATTGGAAGTCATGCCATCTGGACAATTCGAACCTCTCTATAGAACCCCATTGAGTGTACAGGATGGAGAGTTACCAGTTCTTCCTTTATCGGTTTATGGAGCTGTTGCAATGGCACACAACGAAAACTCAGATGAATACTCATCTCCTTACCAATTCTTCTTCTACCTATATGATAAAAGAAACGTACGCATCAACTCCAAAAAACTTCCTTTAGCTTCAATCCCATTTTTGAAACTAAAGAAGTTTGAATCTTTTTTTTTCTGCAGTCTGGCTTAGGAGGTTTATCATTTGACGAAGGACAGTTCTCTGTTTTCGGGTATTGGTTTTGAAAACGTTTTCCTATTCATTGTTTCAGAACATGCAAGATGCGTTTGGATTAATGGTGTTTTGCTTTTCTTGGTGTAAAAAAATCTGCAGATACACAACAGCAGGAAGAGACATTCTTGGACAGATCAAGACTGGAGATATCATCAAATCTGCTAAACTAATCGAAGGCCAAGATCGTCTTATTTTGCCTCCTCAGAACAACAACAACTCATCCACTTGATTCTGTGTCTTTCTTTGCAACCATAATGTTTCATTACTAATCTAAAATCTTATTCCATTTTCAACATTACTTGGAAAAAAAGAAAAAAACTCTGTTTTTTATTTTATTTACATTAAAAACAAAAAAGTTCTCAGCTTTTTGAATACCCACAAGTTTATAATCAAACGGAAGACATTTTACAGAGTCTGCTAGGTGTTGGCCGGAAGTTCAACCACCGGAGATTCATCCGCCTTATAGGAGGAGTCAAAGCTCTACGTAACACTTCTCTGTTTCCATCACTCGCTTTCCTCATAAGTTTCTCATCGCTTGGTACCATAAAACCGTGCCGTGCACACTTGGCCGAGCCAGGCCGTCCTAAACACGTGCAAGCCAGTCTAACTCTCAGACTTGAACCGTGACTCTTACGTCTGACCCGATTCGTCTCGGATCTTCCTGGCATCTCTACACCTTCTCCTGATGGGATTCTTCTCACAAGCTGCATTAGTTATATAAATTGTGTGTTTGAGAGAGTGAATTGAGTTTTTGTCTTCTTTATATTATGTGGAACACAAGAGATGAAGAGAACAACACCATTGACTTGGTTTTACGTTTCTTTTATTATGTTAATGGAGAGGTTGGTCTAATTTTCAAATTCTGAATGCTCTTTTATTGGTCAAAGTTTGAATGTTTGACTAAATCAAATTCACCAACAGGTCAACGGCGAATCTTTTGAAGAGCAATGTGAGAAAATTCAAAGGGTTTAGTTAAGAAAGCATGCTTTATGCGGCTAATTCTACTTATTTAATTACATTACTTGCCAATTTACTCACACAAAGGCCAAAGCCTTTATAGAAATTTGGTGAGGTCCAAATAAAGTTTCCATCTCAACAAGCGGTCCATGTTTTTGTATTTTCATTATATTGTATCATATTGGATAAAAAATGGCCTTTTGTTTTTGTATAACTTGGATCATTGCATCTTTCTCTTTTTTTTTTCTTTTTTTTTCTTCACTTGTACCAATTTGTGGGTCATTAGTTTTGCTAAAATGGAATGTACGTATAAAGCTGTAAAAACCCTACAAAAAAAAGTATTTGTTTTACACCTTTAAAGATATAACGAGTCGTCCATTTAAAACAATAAAAAGATGTGAAAGTGTATGGATATCATTTGTAAATTTAATATTATTAAGAAAAAGAAAAATAACAAGTCATATTATTAAGTAACATATTAGAAATATATAATTTTGCATTCAAAATCTTGTACGTCCATGAATTCGCCATGTAATGAATGATGATGACTCACAGATAACTGAATTTGTAAATAAAGTGTTTATTATCTTCATACAATAATAAATGATTCTCTTAAATATATTTTGGAGGGTTTCTAAAAATTCACTCCTTTCGTAATCAAAGGATCGTCACGTAGCCCAAATAGAGAGTTGAAGACAGCGTTAGTTCATATTCCCCGATCTGTCAATATTTCATCCTTTCATTACCTCTCCACCAACCAACCCTTATTTTACCTTCATTAATATTTCTATGTCTATGACAATTATAAAATAACACAAACTTTGTTTATGAGTTTAATCAGTTGCTGTAGTAATAATCTGCTGCCACTTTAGTTCTATTTTGTTTAACAATAGTTGTTAAAGTAATTTGAGCTGTATTTTTTCTGAAAAGATATTGACTTTTCGAAGTAAATAATTTTTTTGTGGGCATTCTTTAGCTTATATTGAACAAATCCATTGAAATAAAATGTATTATTAGTTACTTGTTTTGGTTTAATAATCTCTCCACATATTGTAACGGTTGTGTTGCTTTTCTATACATGGCTGTCGTCGATCTTCATTGTGCATTTTCCTTGCCTATTACTTTCCCTTTTTTCTCATCTTAATCGCTTTTATTTATTTATTTTGCTAACTCTATTTATACATAATCTTCTTACACAATCTTTTTTCTTTTCAAAGACCCACATCAAGTGAAAACAACATGATATTGCCCCACTATTTCCTTTTGGGATTTCTTAGGACCAAATTGTTACGAGGATAGAGGAAATAGATATTTTCAGGAAATGAATGAGTCTGAAAACATAATTTAAAATAAAAATGTAGGGAAAAAATGGGTGTGAAATATGCCAAGTGTAACCTGAAATTATTACTATATTATTATTACTCCCGTGCTACGCACGGGTATTGTTTGCTTTTATTAAAATTTAAAATTTTATAAAATAAAAATGTAAATTTGACTGATATCTATATTAAACTATAAACATAAGAGCTAAAATCAATGTAAACAATATTAGAAAGTACATCTTATAAATGTTAAAATTTACATAACCCATATTAGGAGTATAGGTTTTCTATAGTTTTTATTTTGTTTTTTAGAGATAAATTAGTGAGAACAAAATAAAATTTACCAAAACAATAAAAAGAAAAGAAAATATATGTTTTTCCTATTAATTAATAATATCAGTTTTATCTCTCAAGCTTTTTTAAAGGGAATAGTGTGCAGTTTTTTTTGTTACTTATATATTTTTGATTTTGATTTTTTTTCTCAATTTTATGTAATTTAAATTAGAAAAAACTGAAATTCTATGTGCCAGAATTTGGTTGGTCAGGTGACATGTGTTTTATTATAAAAAGGCTAAAAATCAATGTAAACAATATTAAAAGTATACATTATAAATGTTTAAATTTACATAATCCACATTAGGGGTACATGTTTTCTACAATTTTATTTTGTTTTTTTTAGAGATAAATTAGTGAGAATAAAATAAAATTTACCAAAATAAAAAATAAAATATATGTGTTTTTCCTATTAATTAATAATATCAATTTCATCTCTCAAGCCTTTTTAAAAGGAGTAGTGTGCAGCTTTTTTTGTTATTTATATATATATTTTTTTTCTTAATTTTATACAATTTAAATTAGAAAAAACTAAAATCTTATGTGGCAGAATTTGGTTGGTCAGGTGATATGTGCTTAATTATATAAAAGATGTTTTCACTTAAAACAATTAAGTGCTATTGATGTCAAAATTTCTGAAAGGTGGTTTGTACTTATTATCTAGAAGAGGAATGTAATTAAAGGTGTCTTTAATTTCTTGTTTTTAAAGATAACGATTCCTTTTGCTGATGTAGAACTCTGTGGTCCATTGCTGCCAATTTTTTCTAGTGTTATTGTTATGAATATATACATAGTGTTTTTCTTTTTCCCCTTCCAATGTCGTTCCATTCTATTTTACTTAAACACCGATATGTTTTTAGTGTTTTTGTCATGAATATACATAATGTTCTTCTATCTTGTAATTTTGATTGTATATGGCGCTTATGGTTAATGGAATATGGCGCCTATGGTTAATGGAATTATGATATTTAAAAGGTTAATTGCGAAATTAGTAAGCATCCAGATATGATCATCTTTATACAAGTAACTCATATTCGGGCTGATGGTACTTTCATCGATAAGAAGTGTGAGGCAATTGTCCGAAAATATAGAGAGTATGAGCAAAAATTGTTGACTCAAATAACTCAAGAGTCCGAAGATCCAGATAATGTTCTTCTCGTCCAAGTTCATAAAAACCAAATATATCATGAGGTAATTAGGTTTTAGATATAGTGTAAAAATTTTTTTGACATATTAATTTATTTAAAATTTTGTTTTTTAGGAATGTCCCAAAAAGAATGGTTCTTTGTATGGGTACGGATCAATTCCTGTTGATGAAGATTTCAGTGGGATCAACAAGTACACTTCAACCGTAATGCAGAGCATGAAAGAGAAGATGATAGCTGACAAAGCCACTTCAGCAGCTTGGGAAGCAGCCACCAATAAAAGGTTGAAGGAGTTAGAAACATGACAACCTGAGATCAATTACTGGGTTGAAATGATACGATTTCTACATTCTAGTTGTGATCCGCCAACACAAACAGACTCATCAAATAATATTATTGATGATTTAAATTTGAATTTATAAATATTTTATTTTAGTTTGTAAGAGTTTTTTCAGTATTTTAACGTTTTGTTATTTTAAAATCTTGTTTTGTTTAATTTCGAAAATCATTTTTTAAAAAATAAAAGAAAAATTACCAACAGATTTTCGACATTCGAAAAATATTTTTGGTTGGAAATTGGTCGAGATTATACACGATTTACCGACGAATTTCCGACCACATTTTCAAATGGTTCGCCAGAAATTGGTAGGATTGTGTATTCCTTTTCCGATCAATTTTCAACTATACGAAAAAATGGTCGTTAAAATCGTCGGTAAAATAACGACCAGTTTCCAATCAAATTTCGACCAAACTATCCGACCATTTTCCAATGATTTTTTGTCTAATTTGGATTTTCATTTGGTCGGAAATTCGTTGGAAATTTCCGACCATTTTTCAATCAAATCTCGTTTCCGATTATCACATTTCAACTATTAGACTTCCATCAAAAATTGGTCAGAAAAATTATATACCGATCAAATTCTAACTATTACCCTAGTCAGTAAAAGCAAAGTTTGTTGTAGTGGGCGATGTCTAATCAAAATCCAAGTTCTTAGCATGTTGACAAAATCAAAAGTTGTGAGCAGAAAATGACATCCACACCTGAACATATATGTGGAAACTCTATTAATTAGGGGGTTATTTGTTCAAATCATATAATTAATTATGATTGAGTAAAAAATTACTACAATTCGAGGTCAGATGAATATGAAATATGTAGCTATTTTTATATTTGTGTCAACAACATACATGCATATTAGTTTGAATTTGGAGGAATGATACATTAAAAGTATTAGCACAAACGGCTCGAGATATTATAGTATGGTTGATATAGCTAACTAACTATCTTAATTCATAAATTATTTGACTTTACGTTTCTTATAGGATGTTGTAATTTAGAAAGCGTATATCAGGTATATTAACTGTTAGTAGTCCAATAAAAGGGTAGATAATTGGATTATAATTTATAAACATAAAACAAACGCCAAAATTTAGGTTTAAGATAATGAATATCTCTTCTTCTTCTTTTTGTTTTCTATTCCAGTTGTGAATTTGTTTGGATCCTGCCTCCAAACAAAATTTATGGGTTGACATTACAAAATAATTTCTTAGAGAAAAATGAGGATTGGTTTGATATATGAATTTAGTGATAACAAACAATAAATCTATAGAAAATAAGAAGATAAAACAATAAAACAAATGTGGGATGGCCCTCGCATATATAACACAATATGATACTATATTATATATTTATAACTTTACAAGCAATTATTGAAATTCCTTATCTATACAAATGTTGTACGTTGATGCTTATCTTACTTCAGCAAGTTCAGGATATTTCTAAAGAAGATTAGTTTCAGTTTTCACTCTTTTAAAATGTGTTATATTTGTATATATTGTTGTAATATTTACACATAGTCAAATACACTGACCAGTGGCCACTGCCTTGTTTAAAAACAAGTTGGATATAAAATTGCAAAGCAAGGCATGAGCTTGACATAAGAGATAAGTCTATAATCCAATCCACCATGGTGATAATTAGTTTTACTTTTTAATCAAATTATCATTATAAGAAACATATCATTTTCCCTTGAAAATGATAGTTAAAAACATTAATTTTCAATCTAATTACAATGCCTTCTTTTAATTTAAATAATGAGAGTTTATTTTTTAGTTTGTGGATAATATTCAATCCTTTTTATTTCTACCAGGTCTGATTTCTACGGTTCTTTTTTGTAAAACTGACGAATAAATGAGATGACATCGATAAATAACTATAAATGTTATCGTTAATTTTTTAAAAATATATATTTTAAGATGGTGATTAGTAAGCGTCAAATGCTCTCCATACAATGGCTATAACGTCTAGTGCCCTTTTCATAAAAGCTTTAGAATATTTGATCGTTAGATACCATGCCATCGACTATCTCATCAGTATACCCTCCATAATTTCTACAGCAATATGTCATTCCAGAAAATATAATTGATATTACTGAACATATAATTTATGAAGAAAATACACAGTTACACAACTATTTTTTATATTTTTTTAAATCATTCCCTTTACAAGAAAAATACAAACTCAAATTCTCATCGAGAGAACTATATATGCATCTATACAAACTATATATAAACATCTAAGTATATATATATATATATAATTTATACATTTTATCATAAAAATTAAGAAACAGTATGTAAATATATAAATCCTCCTATGTTTTCTATATGTTGCCTCACTTCTCCGCTTATCTAAATCTCTTACCTCTAACCCCCCTATGACCAAATTAATTTAACCCCAAAACATATACACAAATCTCAAATTATATAATGCAAATGACCCCACCAATCAGAAAAATCGTAATCGATCTCCAACAATTCTTCACTGTCACTTGAAATTTTCTCATACCGGCGGCGTAACCAACCAACACAGAGACACAGATCGGTTAAGAAGAGTACCAGTTTAAACCAGGTAACTGATACGACGTCGTTCTGAATAATCCATCACCTAACACACCACCTTGCTGTTGCATCAATGCCGGAGAACTCTCCTCCATCATCGAAGAACTCATATTCGAACAGTCTCCACCGCCGCCGTGAAACCGCTTGCTCGGAGATACATCATGCTCCTCCTCTGCTACAGGCCAATACGGCACAGGAAGAGCTCGTTTCAGATTCGCCATCATCATCGGGCCTGACGACGAAGCATGATTCAAACCTATGACATCAGCGTTATTTAAATCAACTGAATCAGCAACGATGTTGTTGATCATACCACCACCAACATCGTACATACTCGTGTTTCCATCGGAGAAAATCCCATAACCACCACCGGAGAATCTCCCAGGGAATAAATTCATAGACCTAGAGACATTATTGTGATGAAGTCCAGAAGCAGTAGCCATTGATATCGACGACGGAGGAATCTTCCTGAAAATATAATCAATCATATCATGATCTTTATCGTTATCCACATGTCGACCTGCGTTGTTCTTCTTGTAGATTCTACATAGCACCCAATCATCAAGCTACATGAAAATATTACAAAAATCAAATAAAGATCATGATATGAATGAATCATAAGTTAAGTTATGAATGATAATATAAGAAATTACTCTGAGGGAGTTTTTCTTGTTGCCGAAGTCACAACCAGGTGGTCTATTGTTAGGTTTGTTTTCGATGAGACGATACTCATGCATGATCCAATCACTTTTCACTCCTTTTGGTGGTTTCCCACTGTAGAAGACGAGTGCCTTCTTCACCCCGACTTTATGGTTTCCGTCGGAGGCTAATACCGGTTTATCTGTACCGGTCGCTTTCCAGTAACCTGACGTCGCAGCTCTGTTTGGTCTAGCTCCGTTTGGATACTTCCGATCTCGAGGACTGAAGAAGTACCATTCCTGTTCTCCAAACGACGCCTTTGCTGTGTGACAAATCCATAAACCAAATTTCAAATTTCAAATTTCAAAAAACAGTTAGATCGTACGTCACACAGAGACGACGATCTATGGGAAAAACATGTATGATGATGATGATGAAGGTGTATGTACCAGGAAGTTCCCAAGGATCGAATTTATAGAGATCGACCTCGGCGATGATGGCGACGGGTAAAGGAGCGGAGGCGGCTTTGCGTTTGAGATAGTGAACGACAAGCTCTTCGTCCGTTGGGTGAAACCGGAATCCTGGAGGAAGGTTAGGCTGTGGTGGCGGACCACCGGATGAATCGGTGCTCTCCATTGCAAGTTCTCTTCTCCTTTTGTAAATCTAGCACCGTGATCGGAGGTTTTGGTAGTTTTTGTGATTGTAGGTGAAGCTCATATTATTATTCTCTCTTTTTTTTGTTGGTTAGATATTTTTTGTTTTTTTTTGTTTTTTTTTGTTTGAGGAGATGTGCTGAAAAATGCTTCACAGAGTCGGCGTTATCATTCTTTTAAATGGCTAACATAAAACGCCAATTTGTGGGTTTTAATCCTCTGTTATTTGTTATATACTTATATACACCCGCGGAGATTAACGTAAAAAATGCCAAACAATAATGTTTTTTTTTTACAGAATAATAGTTTCTCACTTACTTAATTTAAGTTACTATTACATAAATAAAATCACTACAGTAAAACTTCTATAAAATAATATTAGATAAATTAATAATCTTTATAAATCAATTTCAAATTTTATAATATCTTAGTTTTTGCCATGAATATTTTATATTAATTTTATAGAGGAGTTACCTAGCAATTCTTGAAAATTTAAAAGAAAATTATGGAAAAAAAAACCTAAACCGGAACAATCATCTAAATATACATTACAACATAATTATTTAAATAAATAAATAAAAACCTCCAACGCACTTGTCAATTGCAAAAAAAAAAAATGAGTCAAACATTACTATACCTATCTAAGCTATAGTTTTCATATATTTGATGCTAATCAGCGATTATTAAAAACTATAGTATTAAATTCCCCATATTTCAGCCGATTTTAATGTGTTTTGGTTGCAATAAAGGATCTGAATGTGGCGACAATGCGACACATATACAAAGCCTGACTAATCATGTCGAGTCTGGGTAATTACTAAATTAACCAAATTGCATCAGGGTAAATTAGTCATTTCTAGCTAGATAATAACTCTATAGTTAACCATCTGAATAAAGATATCAATATTTATAATCTGCGTATATATATGCTCGACACGGACGAACTACGACAAACGGAGAATTGGCTGCAATTAACGGCGAAAGCGATATATCATACTAGATTAAATAACTTTTAACGATGAAGCATCACCGCAAAATTAAGAAAAATAAATAAATAAAACTGAAAAAGTTTCTAATCATCTTGTAGGCTGTAACACAACTTCGTTTATATAATTTATGTGGCCACAGTTCCTGGTGATTTACCCAATGCAATCAGGACACGTGTGATTCCAGTGGGAGTAAAATTCACACGTGGCATGGATACGTGGGACCCATGTAAACGCCACAGAAGGAAACAAATTGATGACGTGGAAATGGATGGGCGGGTGGGTGTGGGAAAAAAAGCTTTACGTTTCAGATGTCATATGTCACGCTTTTGTTATTGAGATAATCGCACCACCAGAAATTTTATAAATATGTTTATGGAAACAAACAAATGGACCCATTTCATGTAATGTATTTTAGTTTGATAATTTATAATATAGTCTTTTTTCTTTTTAATCAAAATAATTGTTTTTTTCTAACGTCATAAGATAATTATAGCCGTGCAATTTTTTTTTAAAGGCTGAATTATCAGATTCCTAGGAGGGCTTTTTTAATGACTGTGTTTTGACTTCTGAGCTCTGACCATAAAATTCCCAAAAGTATTAATTTTTGTAGAGTTAAATTACAGTATCTAGATTTTAGATCAAAGTTTTTTTTTCTAATAATAATTTTTCTCGATGTGGATTTCCAATATATCGAAACTTTATTACTCTGTCTGTTTTTAAAAGTAAATATTTATATTTCATTAGTGAAGATAAAAAAATTCAGTTTTCATACTCTTTTTTCCTATAGAATGTTTTAGTTTTTTTTTTCACTTATAGATAAATGTATTTATTAGAGTTTTTTATTTTTTTTTCACTGCAATTTTTGTCATTTTTGGTCATCTATGTTTTAAATAACAAAAACTTGGATTTTTATAATTATAGGTTTTAGAATATTAGTTTGGGTCTTTAAAGTTTGACATGGAATTCTCCCGGTTAAATCATATATCTTATATAATTATTTTAAAATTTTATCATTTCATAAAAAATATTTATCTATGAGAATATGCATTTTAACTAATTTAATTGGATGAGTGACAAAAAAAAACTAATTTAATTGGTTAGTTAACATGTTTCAAGGTTCTTTTGTATTAAAATGAGAAAACTAAATCGTTGTGGTATTACCTTAGTTGATACACATTGATAATTTATTTCTAATATATGTAATGTAAAAATAAATTTACAATAAAAATAACCATAAGTCAAAGATGGTCTATTTCCCCAATGTTGTCTTTACTCTTTAGAGCATTTCATTAAAAAAATAAAAAACGAGAAATGTGGACCATATTTTACACACGTTGTACCAACTCAAGTAAATGCTTGCTTCTAATTAGTCAATTTAATTACATCATTTTTTAGTCACATCCATCAGATCAAGAAGAGACATCCTATTTGCATTCACAGAGGTTTCTAGTGCTTTCCATGGTTGCACACCACTTCTTTTTTTTTTTTGTTAACGTTCAGAATCTCAACAACACACACACACACACACACACACACACATAGCTTTTTTTTAATAACAAAACTTTTAGTTTTGTGGGATAAAGTTAAATTTGAACAAAACTTACAATTTATAATCAAATTTTCCTTACTAGTACTGGAAACTATTTGTAAGTGTTATCTTCAACACAACGTGGTTGCTGAATAATGGGCTATCCCATATGCCAATTTTACGGTTTAGTTTGAAAAATCAACATATAACCATCCTGATTGATAAAGATACCAGACTAATAACGATGTTATCGTCGATCACACACAACTCGAAACTACATATAATATGCAGACTGTAACTGTTGAAGCTATTTTATTTTTGTTATTAACAAATATTTTTTTTGTCTATATATAGCTGTTGTTGCATTATAAAATTTTTGTGTTTCGATTAAAATATATTATTGATCTGGACCAATTTATTTAATGATGACCAGTGGAATATTATTATTGAATTGGTTCAATAAAGAAAAATTTTGGTAGAAAACTCGACTTTTTCAATGTTTTAATTTCATCTGAAATTGATATAAATCTAACATATGAAAATAAAAGTAGTATATATAAGAGATATAAATCCTAAATTTTTATATTTGTATTCCGTTTTAATAAAGAAATATATCCGTTTTCATCTAAACTATATGCTATAGTAACCACAAGATTGCTCATCCTTTTAAAAAAATAGTTTATCACGAGTCATGTAAAATATACATCAACACTAGTATCTACCAGTTATATATAATTTGGAAACAATGAAAATTATCAATTTTAATCATGGATTTCATTATCTATAAAATATCCCATCTATGTATGTCCAGTCCCTTACTAGTATAATGCCAGGGCAAGTCAAAAATTGCATATTGACTATTAAACGATGCATATATATATAATTTAACAACAACGCCTGTACATACAATCATGTTCGTGAGGTTGCTAAATTTCAAGCTACTAAAAAAAATAAAAAATAAATCACTCTACTACAAGGTATTTAATAATGGTAAACCTAACTTCAAACTTTATATTATATTTAAAACTTTCATCGTAAAAAAAAACTTTATGCAGAAAAAAACGACCTACTTTCAAATGATCCAATGTGTGAACTTTTGTAACCATAGCTTTCATCATGTGATGCAATACTTTTATTCCATTTAGAAAAAATATCTAAACCAAATTAAACGTCAATGTTAAACGGTCTTATGTAACGTGACAAGCCAAACATCGGGCTATTGTCAAACATTTTGACATTTATTTTCTCGAGCTTGGAATAAACATCATGATACTTGATTTCAAGCATCTTAGCTAGCCCTTTATGTAGTTTTTATTTTGTAATTATAGATGTAATTATCTGTCATATATATATATATATATATATATATTATTCTATTTCTAGCCAGAACCCTTTATATATAGAGATAGGACATAATCACAAATGGTGATGTCTTGGTCCTAGCTATAGGTGGCATCCTAACCAAGCCAGCCGATACGAGATATCTGGACTCTCAATTCGATCAATGAACAATGTAATATTAGACGCAAATTAGGTTGCTAGCTAGAGGTGACTCAACTTAAGTCACATGTTTTAGAAACCAACTCCAATGATTTCACTGTTCTACACACGTGATTGATTAAGAACCTTGTGTTCAAACAATATGTCTCCATGGTTCTTCTCCGGAGTATTTCATAAGCAGTGAGAATATTTAAAGATATATGTATAGCTATGCATATTATACTTTCTTTAGTGTAGATATATCTTACAACTAATGGGTATTCAAGGTTTCCGAGATTTCCTTTCTTTCGCGTTTTAAATATAAGATTTTGTAATTTATAAACCTTACTATTAAAAAGTATATTATAAATCTTTTTTTGGGGGGGAGTTTAAAGTACAAATATTTGGTCTGAAACGATTTTTTATGTATATGATACAAATACACTGTAACACTTATTTAGTCGAATCTCCAACTGTTGAGACTGATATTAAAGACAACACATGAATCTTATGACATCTAGCAAAACTACAATTTTTCTTTATTTTTTTATTATTTCTTTACAAAACGGATTTGAGAAGAGCTCTTTTTGCATGACCCTTTTAATTTTTAATGCGTGCTCCTGTATATCATCAGTATATGTTTCACGAATAAAATGCTATTGGTTTTACTTTTTATTTAATATAATTATAAATACATGTATATACACACATACTATATATGTATATTTGTGTGTGTGTGTGTTAAAAAATGCTTGGTTTGTTTTGTTAGAATCAAATGTTTTCACATCAAGATTATAAAAGTTTACGGACTTAATATAAAAGTGTGGTAATCATGTACTCTAGAGATAGCTTTTGGGTATAAGTTAAGTTCATGTTTACTTATATGTTTTTGAAATTAAACAAAATTTTGACGTAGATAAGTTATAACATGTATCCAAAAACTACGGATAACCAAAGAAACTTGTAGACTTATTCAAAGGTCTCCGTCATCCACGCACTGTTCAAATGAAGTAGTCACTAATCAGTTTCCGATTTTTTAAAAACTTTATTTTAATACTGAAATAATGAGTAATTGGTATATTAATAACCACACGTGTTCGTTTTAGTTGCATACAAAAAATGAAAAATAAAAAGGGATAAAATAGATCTTGTGTACCCCAATGTTTTACTAGAGAAAAAGTGAGTGCAGGCGTGACCAGTCACCCCTTTTCACCAAAAATCACAACACGGCTCACAGTTATATGCTATAACGTTTGATATATATTAATAAAAAAAAACAGTCTTTAAATACTCCTTGTTTTTAGAATTTCTGCAGATTTTTTTTTTTATTGATCCTAGATCATAAGTGATTTATTTCTGTCATTTTAATTCTAATATTTTAGATGATTTGTTTATGTCATTTTTATCTTTAATATATTTAAAAGTATAATCAAATATTCAATGGTATTTGATGCAATATCGTATGTTTTATTTTTTCAATTCTACTCCCAAAATAAATAGTATTAGGACTTTTTATAGTACTGGTATCTTCTCAAAACCAGTTAAAATCTAATACGTACAACTTGACGTAAATCAGACGTAATTATTCCTAAGAGATAGGGTCTAGAGATATTAATGGCCATGATTAATTATGCCGCATGAAAGAATCAATCAAGTAGACTAAGACGTGATTCTGATGAGACTTTGCTTTATTTTTTCTTTCTAATATTTGTCTTTAAGCTTGATATGGAAAGTGATTAAGGACCCCCTCAATTGTCTGCTTTGTTAAATATACTTAGTGACCTTCTCAACTCACCGGAAGGTCACTCAAGCAACGGTTGAATCACCAGCAACAAAAAATCCTGTCTAGGTTAAATGTATTTTTTTTTCATCACAGTTAAGTGTCATTGTTAGATACTGTAAGATATTGCTTCAAAAAAAAAAAAAAAAGATACTGTAAGATATTGCATAATTTGCATTATTAATTTATTGGTCTTTTCGCAATGGTCTAAAAATATTGTGTTTCGGTTATTGTTGCATACATTGACCAATAATAAAATTTGTTATGTACCATTTAAAGTTTTAAACTATATGTCCTAGTCGCCAAAAAAATGAACCAAATGTATTATTCATCGTGTAAGAATTCATCTTGTCACTTTAAAGTTATACTCAATGAAAATTTTGCTATATGTACAATGTTTCTTTAATTGAAAATATAAGTTGACAAATAAAGTAGCCTTTCAAGTCTCACCCAGAAAGAAAATATTATCGATCAAGATATTTTGCGATCTTACCAAAAAGAAAAAAAAGAAAAAAGAAAGAAAGATAATTTGCGATCACAAGTCCTAATCTCTAGTCTCAGGACCCAATAAGTGGGATTATTTATTGTAATACACAAGTCTCAGACATAATTGATCCCGGTTGTGGCCCATGGCCCAATATATACATATATGATCAATCCTATAGAATACATTAATAACAGTCTCGACACATACTTCATTATTAAAAAAAACACTACTACCGTCCTCTGTTTCTCAAAAAATATAATTCTGACATTTTCAAACAAATTAAGAAAAGTTTGTAAATCTCATTTGTGCTTTTTATTAATACACTAGATAAATTTATCTTTCTAATTAGTTAGGTGAAATAATATGAGAAAAAATAAGATTTAATTTAAAAATATGCATTGCAAAATATAAAATGATAGTATTTGTAAAACAGAAATTAAGTCTTAGAAAAACAAACTTTGAGAAACATATGGAGTATAATATTTAACTTATATTAAAAGGAGTAATAGATTCTGGTCAGGTTCCTAAGTCCAAGACTCCAAGTAGCAAGTCTACATGACTTGTGGCCCTCATTGTTATATACTACCCTGAAATTTTAAAATCTTGTTTTGTTATAGTGGTACTAAAATCAATGTTAGCTTTTTAAAGGTTAAGAGTTTGAAACTACTTAAAAAACAAAAAAAGGAGTTCAAAACTTTTGTTTGGTAAAGTGGCCTCTTTTTCTTTTTCAAACTTGTGACATTCTAAAACTCAAAGGGAATAGAAAATATAATAAAATAGCTATTTATATCAGTTTCATTTGTACAAATTGGTCAATTAACGATTTTCTAATGAAAAAAATGAAACCTACGTATAGATAACAGAGACTAATACTTATAAAGTACACGTGGTATGGTGAACGAATGGTTGGTTTAACGTACAAAAACATCTTAAAAATGGACCACAAGTATTTCTATGCAAAATGGTTACAAAGTATTAAACTCAAAAACCTTCGCTTTCATGTATTTACGATAGAATATGCCCTTCTAAGGGTTTGCGTAAAGCTCTGTCCAACAAAATTTACATGTATATTTTATATGAAAAAAAACTATAATATTTTCTATTTATTCCTCGTTAAAATTGAAATTTTGCCTCGTAGGAAATAATAGTCCAGAGACCTTGATTATAAAAGTTTAAACGGAAAATATATGCAAAAAAAATTCAAATAAACAGCTCAAAAATTTAGATATCTTTTATTTAAAGTAATTAATGAATTTCAAAATTAGATAAATATGTGTTTATGGTTATACTTTTTGATTGCAGTATCATATTGACTATATTTATTTAATCGCCTTGATTATTGATAATATCATGTGTATATATAAATTAGCTAGACAAAAATTCGTTTTGGAAAAACTTTAGATTCTTGAAAAATTTAGCTTCTAAACTGATTACGCATGCTCTGAAAAACAACAAAATCAACATATACCTTAATTTTAGATGGTTTCTAAACCGACTGGTTTCTTTTTCTCCTTCTGCGCACTTTAACCGAAAGTATGTTTCTAAACATATGTTTTAAGATTTCACGTTTGAGAAAGTCAAAAGGATTTGGGTTTGATAAGAAGAAAGATCAGGAGATTGAGAAGTGTTTTCATGTTTCACTAAATTAGTTTAAAAGAAAATACCATTTTATTTCAAAGAAAAACCCCTTAGATTCAGTACATTTGGGTCAGTTACCATATTTTTCACATGATTCAGCTAATGAAAATCTTCTTAGACGAACAAAAAGTGTTGCTGTGTTTGAAACTTGTACGGTGTGAACACTTACTATTTTAGGAAGTAAATGATTCCAGAATGGTCAAACCAGCAGCCCACGTTGACTCACACGTGCAATTTCGGGAAAGCCCGAACAGTTCGGTCTTATCTGCAAAGTCCAATTGGTCTTTTAAATTTGGCCATCTAAAAATCTATAACCATCGTTTTCCTATTTCCATTTATAAACGATATTTTCATCATATCCTATTTTAATTATATTCATTTCACTAACATATTTGAACGTTCTTCAACTTCTAAGGAGGAAAAACAGCTGTAAATGACTATTCCAAACACTCTTTTCTTTTTTTTGGGTTCATACTATTTCAAACCTTGCGGCTTGCAAATGTAATTGTACATAAACGAATACATGCACAACTATCTCGTGCGAAATTTCTTTCTGACATATGTTAATATACAGAGTATTTATATTTTAAAATTAGATTAAAAATAGACTACATCATCGTAGTTAAACATACATTTTTGGTCATGTTCGATATGCTATTGTTAAAGTCATGGGGAATATAAGTCTTTTAACAGAAAAAGAAAAAAAAGTCATGGGGGAAGAGGATAATAACAATTATATCTGTTTGGCATTTTGGCTGGCTTAAAAATAATAATAAACCATGAGCGATGGCCAACAAATAATGTTTGCTTTGTAATTAGTAATTAACTAATTACTAGTTATCGTTGTATTCCGAAGATTACTGAGAAATTTCCTCTCGTTCAAATTTCATGTCTAACCAATGAAAAATGTATATTTTTATCGCTATTATATGATGTTTTATACAAAATATGTCGCCGCCCGCTAAATGGTGTTCGTTGTTAGCAACAAAGGGAATAGTCCAAATGTATCATCAATATGTTATATTATGTTTTATAAACAAATTAATTAACAAATACAAAGGATCCAGCTAAAAGTTTACAAAAAAATGTATAGGTCAGGACAAATGACGACGAATCTACAAGTCGTGAAACCTAAAACCTAACACTACAGAAATCGAAAGTCTATACTATATCAATCATTTTAATTAATTAGTCTAACTTGAAGGAAAAACTTAATAATGTTCTTATTTATTATGTCACCATTACACAATCATATAAACCCGAACCCACTAGGTTGTTGATCCGAATACCCAAATCCGTTAACCGGGTTAACACTAAACCCCTGATGAATCGAGTTATTAAACCGAGGAATCCCTTCAGCCTGTTGCTGCTGCGTTCTATCATCTTCTTCATTCGTCTTCACACCGTGAAAGTAACTACCACCACTACCACCGTTGCCGTAACGAAGACCTTGAACGTTATGACTTAGTCCGAGTTCAGGGATCGAGTTCTGTCCACCGAAATTCGTCCAATCAAAGCTTGGCTCCCTAGCTAAACCGTGAAACCCGGTTTTTTGATCGGTTATAACCGGTCTATGACTATGAGGTAGCGTGTTTGACGAACCGGCGGCAAATCCCAAACTTCTATTGTCAATCTCATGTAAAGACTCGAGAACGTCGTCGTATTGGTGAGATGAAGATGATGTGGACGAACCATTATTGCTATATTCTCGAGCACTTGTCATTAGGTTATTGTAAACTTGTTTTTGTGCGCTTGATTGCTTTTTGTATATTCGGCATAACACCCAATCATCAAGCTGAATAAATATATATATCAATATTTAAAAAATGTTACTCATTGGAAATAAACCAAAAAACAAAAAAATAAAAACTACTAATTTATATTTTCAGTTTACCTTAGTGCTTCCATTTCGACGAGAGGGTTCGATTAAACGATACTCATGCATAATCCAATTGGTTTTGGTGCCTTTTGGTGCTTTTCCAACGTAAAACACCAAAGCTTTCTTGATACCAACTCTTCTTCCTTCCGTTGAGATAACCTTATCCGTACCAGTGGCTTTCCAATAACCCGATCCAGCTACCCGGTTAGGTCTCGACCCGTTCGGATATTTCCTATCCCTCGGGCTGAAAAAATACCATTCTTTTTCCCCGAATAACGCCTTACCTATAAAAAACCAAACAAGATTATATTAAGATAAACATAAACGTAACATATGTCTACAAAAACATCTTTGGTTTAAACGTAACCGGGTTGGTTAAGCTAACGTACTTGGTAAAATCCATGGGTCGAATTTGTAGAGGTCGATCTCGGCGATGAGCTGAAGAGAGAAATCGTGACCGGCGGCTTTTCTACAGAGATATTCAACCATAAGCTCTTCGTCGGTAGGGTAAAACCGGAAACCCGGTGGTAAACTTAATTGGGCTAACGGGTCGAGTTCTTGAATACCCATTTTTTTAATCTCCTATCTATCTCTCGGTCAAATGAAATATAAATATGCACTTTTTAATATAGAAAATAATCACAGCAATATCTTCTTGTTGATATTTTTCTATTTTCAAGATTTCGAAGCTCTGCTACTTGTGTGTGTTGTATATATATAGAGAGATACATAGAGTATTACACCGCCGCCCAATCTTCGTTAACGTGCAGCCTCAATAAGGGTCCCACTTTGTGATAATCATGACACGTGGATCAATTAGAGCGTCGTAATTTATGCGATCCCTTTGGTTCTTTGAACCTATACTAGAAACTTGATTATATTAATAAATATTTCATGTAACATTGTGTGTGTGACTGTTCCGCCTCGTATGATTTTTTTGTTTGTCCCATGCGTTTAATTTTTTTTGGGGTCAAATGTTTCCCAAGTGTTAGGGAATTAATTCAAAGTATTACAAATCTTTTGTTTTAGTATTTTGTTAAAAGGGTACGTTCAAATACTAATATACGAATATTTCCTCTAATTTAAGCGGTAAATTTCTTTGAATGAGTTGCATGACTGTGAAAATATACGAAAAGTATTTAATAAATTTCTGAAAACAATATATTTTTAAAGTATTATTTTTTGAATGGGTATGTGCCATATTTTGTTTTGGTCAAGAAGAAAGACACGTGTAAGTAGATGATAGAGTTCACTGGATGGTAACATGGAAAGCGTTTTTCAAACGGATAGAACTACCAGGAAGCAACACGTGGCTCGTGTTTATGGGTTGAGTTAGGCGGGATATTTTTCTTCGTCAAAAAGCCGTTAAAGCTCAGAGAGAGACGAAGAACAAACTCGAACTGATGATGATGCTGACTCTCATTATTTTTTTCTAATTTAATTCACCATACTGTAAATTTTCATTGACTGCACATAAATATCAGATTGTAAAACAATCAGAACAAGAAAAATATTAGGCTTTTGTGGTTGAGAAATGAAAAGCTGTATGATTACAACACACTTCTCCTCCATATTTTTCTTTGTGTGCCATAAACATCTTTTACCACTAGGGGGCTTTTTATAGACTTATAGTTGTCCTCTTACACCAGTTTAGAATTCAGATACTATATTTTCTTGCAAGTAAAAGGATATTTGACTTTTATCAAAAACAAAATGATATTTGACTAATTTTTTGTGGTTTTACGTACTGATTCAATATTTAATTTTCGGGCTAGAGAATCAGGAATCAAATCATCCATATTTTAATGTTAGAATTAAGTAACGTTTTGGGTTGATGTTTTTTCTAATATGTATATTAAAAAGTTAACTATCACAAGCACTTGATGCTATATAGAAAACACTTGTAACTTTATAAGCGAAAAGAAGAAAGAATTTAGGGTTTCTTTCACTCAATAGCTTTCGTGTCACGGGGCATCTGGTGTTAATTAGTCTCTCTTCGATTAAAGATGATAAAGAATGGGTTGGTCAAAGTTGTTTTATAAGCTTCGTTCTTCTACTTTTCGGTATTTTTTGTTGTTGTAAGAAGATAATATGATAATTGGCGATGTCATGCATGATGCATATATCACAATTAACGTGTTTGTCATGCGTATATCATAATCACATAATGTGTCACCCGGAAATTTAGGTCAAAAGCCAAAAGTGTATAAGATTTTGATGACGTGGATCTCAAGATGATATAGGTTTCAACTTTTGACACATGAGTTTAACTAATGGTTTGTTGAGGAAACAATGACAATTCCTTAATGAATTTCTCAAATTTGATGTCTTGAATAAGAAATTCATAATTATCTTTAATAAGAAATTCATAATTATCAGATTTTCATTTTAATTTCCATAAATCTGCAATTTGCCAGTTAAATTTGAACAATGGCGCCCAGTCTAACATTTTCAGATGTTTTACACCAGATTGAAAACATCCCATTTTTATATGCTTTTCTTGTTAATGAATTTGTTTTTAAAAGGTTCTCACAACAAGTAACGCTTTGTGACGCCCAACACAATGATTTCAACTTTTCAACTGCGTTTGTTTTGGCCGGTCCTATTCAAATTGGAATATATATGTGATGCAGTTTTTACGGGTTATTATATTGTTCATTTGTTTTGCCTGGAGCATGATTAGATCGATAACCCAATAAATAACGACGAACCTCTACTCATTAATGCGCTGTTCGATCTCGAATAGAATCAGCCTTGCTATAAGTAAGTTAAACAAGAGTCATATCATAAGGTTATACACTTTTTTTTGTGTCATTTCATAAGGTTATACACTTAATTATACTAAAATATATTAAACTGTAATTAATTTTTTTATTTAACGTTTTGTAATTCAGGAATACATTTTGACAGTAACGTACACATTAAAGCTAATAATTGGTCGTTTACTTTTTAAAAAAAATATAATAACTTGGTGAAATAAATTTTCCATGACTAATAATTAGGTTTTACTTTAACGTTTTAAACAACGTTTTGTTGTCTCTAATTCTTAAATCAACACGAGTTGGAAAAAAGTAAAAATCTTAAATCAACGCGAAGCTAAATGTGAACTATTTACGTACCTAGCGATAGCAAACACCAAAGATTTATTACATGTTCGATTCGATCCAAATATATATATATATATATATATAGATATTTCAATTAAGAGCATATATATATTATATATTCTAAAACCTATAAAGCTAAATATTATTACACCCAAAAATAAAAATAAAGCAAACTAATATTCTCGTCAAGTTGGAGATATATCGGTCATTTTATAGACTAAAGAGTACCAACTTGTGCATATTATACGTCTTTTCATATTCTTAAAATAGAATAGAAACGAAAAAAGGGAATCCAACAATGAAGATGAACATCAGAGATCGAACCCCCACTTCATCCAACTATATCTTCTTATCTTAAAGTTTGATTTAAAAATATATTTTTTGTTGGTAGAAATTCGTATAATATACATATATACTTACTGGAGAATATTGGCAGGGTAATGGTGATGTTTAAATAATAATAATTAAAGCGACGACAAAAACCAAATAATCATATTAAATCACTAGTTAATGTTTGTTACGAAAATACGATTCTTATTTTCGGGCAACAATTTCTTTCAAAACAAATGAAAAAAACACGAAGTAATTCGTTAGCGTTTTTATTTCTTATCATTTTATTTGTTTGGTAGGGTTTAGTTCTTATTATTTTGACAATTGCGTTTTTGTTTTCGTTACTTGTTAGTTAGTAGTGAGGCAAAGAATTATCATGTTATTAATATATAAGCCACGTACTAATAGTAACAATAGTAGCACTGAGCTGGCAAAGTATGAGCCACGTTGTTCGATAACATCCTTTACCATACCTCTCAAAAAAATCAAGCTGGAAATTTATAGATAGAAAAAAGCGAAAGATTAGATTTTGACAAATACTTTATTCGACGATGTATTGATCACATTATATTTTGAGGCGTTAGAGTTGACACGTCACTTATTTATTTTTATTGACGTTTATTTCAGTTTCTCATCAAAGTATACAGGTATCTAATGAAGGAATAGTATTTTCTAAAACGTTATTGCTAGCACTTTCATTTATATAAAAACTCTAAAAATAAACTCTAAAAAGCTTGAAAAAACACCGGATACGATGTTGATGTCGGTCGGTTTAGAGTTTAGTTATCATCGATATATTTTAAATTTTCAATAGTCAATAAGTTTATATTTGATTGTTTAGCCCAACGCATTTTTAAGCCCATGAGTTTGAATGACCCGCTTTTAAATTTAGTTATCCATTTTGGACATTTATCGGTCTAACTGTTTCGAGTGTGTAAACTTAGAGTTGTTAGACGGGGGAGTCCGCGACCGCCTGGACATGCCCGCCAGATTTTCCAACCACCATGGCCAGCCCGCAAAAGACCACGGTATCCAAAACCACTGTCCATACCCGCCCCGCATAACTTAGCGGGAGACGGGTCGGTCCGTGGGCATAGACTTCTTCACCCCTCTTCTTTGATTTTTGTTCAGTTAGTTCTTGTTCTTGTTCGTTTGAAATCAATTGATACTAGCTTTTGATTCTTGATTGAATGTTCTTGACTCTTGATCAATCTCTTGGATTTGTTGTTAGATTGTGTTGATTTGTTGACCAACTAGGATTGATTGTGTTGATTTGTTGTTAGATTATCATGATTCTTTACCGTTGAAATCGATTTTCAAGATGTTTATCTATATCTTTAGCATCAAATATTGGGATCTTTATCTTTGAACAAGTTTTGATTTAAATTTGTTTTCAAAACAATTAAGTTTCAGGTGATTACTCAGAAATTGCTGGATATTTTTAGTGTGTTTAGATGACTATAAATGTCCTGCAATTTATGTGAATTTCTATAAAGTAAATGTGTCGATTTATGTAATCATGAAGTCTGTTTCAAGTATCAAAACATACACATACAAATGACATGTTTTAACCTCTTTTCTATATAAAAATTGTGTGCAAATGTGGTAAATAAGTAGATGTGTGATTGTATTTTGCGTGTGTGAATATCTTTTGTTTTGAGCTCTGACATTGTATGCCTTGTTAACACAGTTGCATTGGTCGATGTTTTAAGTTCTCCTGCCCTACCTACTAACTATTTGAGAGAATCAACCAACTACTTATTATCATGAGACCACTGTTATGAGATGACAACACTTACTCACTTCTACCTGTGAAATAATTAACATTATAGGGAAGAAAGAGAAGACAATGATAGTGGAACATGAGAAGTCCTGCACAAAAAAACTTGCTCAACTGGAAGAGTCACTGAAGAAAAGGAAACGGGAAATTATAATAGTCATACATATAGTCTACATTCTCAGTTTTTAATCATGTTATATGCCTGAACCGCGAATTCTTGGTGTGTTAGGATGATAATACTTATCAGCATATTGAGGAAAACTCTTAGCACTTTTCTAGAGAACGAAGCCTCTGATGAATAATTCCCACCTGATGAGTAAAAGATTAACGTCTCTTCACTTGACGCTTAAAAGGTTATAAACCCTTTTACTTTGATCAGCCATATCGTTCAGGTATTTAACAAATATATGCAAGACTTATGGCAGAAAACTCTTTTCTCTGAAGTAGTGTTTCAAGAATAATGATTGTTGATGAATTGATGATCTCTGGTTGATGAATTGAGTATCTCTTTGCTTGTAACACAGACTTTGTGAATACAGATATTGACTTAATCGTTTTTAGGTTATAGATTTTAAGGTTTTGTGAAAGATTTTGTTTTATAGAGAAGGTTTTAGAACTTTAGATTAGAAAAAGAAAATAAAGACTCTTGTTTCATAGAGAAGCTTGGGATCTATTGGTCATATAAAAACATAGTTTGAAAGCCTCTTTGTCAAAAAGAGAGATCCAAACTGCGCCCGCAAAATCCGCTTGCCCGCTGCGGTTCGACCCGCTTTGCCTGCAATCCATCTGGACCACGCCCGCTAATCCATAGACACAAAATTTCGTGTCCAGGCCTGCCCCGCCATAGTGCATATCGGGCTAGGCCCACGGGCATCGAGCTTTATTGACAGATCTATTAAACTTCTAAGAATCGTGATTAATAGCATGATAACATTGGACGATGGTACCCTTAACATGACGAACAAGTCCATTTATATATAATCTTACGACATTTCCAATCTAGTTTTATATTTTTCTCTAAATTCTATTATAGAGTATTTTGCTCCAATCTAACTCTATATTCCATTCTAAAATAGAGTAACTCTAATTATTTTTTTATATATAGAGTAATTTTATTTTATTCTCTATATTTTACATTACAATTACTCTAAAATAGAATAATTCTAAAATATAGTAACTCTAAAATATAATAAAACATTAAAGAGAATGACTATCTATTTTAGTGTGACTTTATTTTAAAGTGAAAAATAGAAAAATATATTGGAGATAGTCTTACACTCTATTACGAGTCTACCTCCACTAAATACAAATCGGCACCAATACACACATTCTCTGACAATTAAAATAGAGACAAAATGTAGAGCATAGTAGTATACTTAACCATTGGTTAATTAATATAACTTGATTTTTGTTTTTATTTTCATTAAAAGTAAAGGTATTTTTTTTTCTTTTCCTTTTGTGAAAACTACTTATCATATTATAAATTTAAGAAAATCATATATGTGAAAATTAAAGAAACCATTATAGTGAATTTAGTATCATTAGTTTTTGTATAGCCTTTTTACTTAATAAACGTAATAAGTAATAAAACTATTGGTTCTGTCATCATCAATTAGAAATCTACTACAAAATGCAGAAATAATAAATTACATGACATTAAATTCTAAATCAATGAAAATATGAAGAATTTACAAAATATTCTTCAGTTTTTCAATAGTAAGATAAGAATTTTAATGAAAACCTCTAAATCTTAAAAACAATCTCATAATCAAACGCTCATCTCATGAATGATGATCGATCTCTTCTATTTGGCTGCAGAAACTTCGAACTCTCCTTCGCAACTTTCTTTTTCCTAATCACCGTTTCCATTGTTTCCATCTTCGCCGTGTCAGAATTGGCAATGCCAATATTATCATTTGGAGCCGAATCTTCAAATACTGAATCAACAGAAGTAGTGATGTTGGTTTGATGATACTTTTGGGAAATCTCTATTAAAGCCTCTAGAGTAATTGCATCTTGCGGCATCTTCGTATCTAAAATCTTGACGATCTCACAACTCACGAAGTTTCCTGGACGCAACTCTACACAATCTTTGTCAAACGCAAGCCCAAATCTTTGAACAAACAAGCTCCTAACGTATTGAAGCTCATTAAGCTCGCCGATTCTTGATGCCGCATAGATAAGTCCGGCCATTGCTTCTTTAGTTTCTTCCGGTAAGAGATTAACATCGCTGGCGAGATAAATATAAAGAAATTAGGGTTTTGAACCATTTAAACTTTACTATATTATTACCTTGTGTTACAAGTTATCAAGAAACAGCTTACCTTTGATCTTTTAAAGAAGAAATATTTTGCAAGATGGATGTGCAGAAGTACTCTATTTGATCGTATGCCAATAGCCTTCTCTCGTCTTCATAAAAATGTTTTGCCTAAGGTTTCAATTCGCAAACCAAAAAAATTAAAAAATGTGTTCGATATTTTGATTAATTAAATAAACATAAATTTATGTGGTGATTGAGATTAGTCTCAGATACCTTAGGAATTGCTTCTGAAAAGCGATCGTTGGGGAGAAGCTGAGCAATATCGGACCGGGATTGTCGAACCATACACTCTCTTCGTGTCCGATGTATTTTGATAGAAGAGAGCAGATTATCAATATGGAGTTTGCTGCAAGTAAGACAGATTAGTTATAAACATTTCAAAAGAAACAAAACTAATCTTTAAGTAAACCAAGTTTCTTACCACTTCGAAGCTTTTCGCCATCTTGACGAACGAAACGATACACATCCAAACTTTGGCTCTGAATTTTTCGACATCATAGCGTAGGAGAAGATCAACAAAACTGGGCGTAATAATGAGATGTTAATATGTGGAGTATAGAACCAAATCTATGGAGTATATATGATCCTAAAAAATTGTAACTAAAAAACATTTAGTGTTACGAAATTACTTATGGTACTTACCTTGAAATCCGGGCTTTTTACTTTTCCAATATGGAATGTGAAAATCCCTATGCATTTAACGTTCATTCATTAATTAAGAGGATATATACACTAGTAACTTAATAGAAGGGACTCGAAAAGTTTTGTCAAAAGGGATTTCATGAGTTTCATCTAGCGGTGGTAATTCAGTCGACGTTTTATTGTTTAATTAAAATCTCAGTTTTAATTAGGATAATGAAGAATCATTTTATTATATTTTCTACTCTGTTCCAAAATATAAACATTTTTAGTCAAATTTGCTTGTTTACATTTTATAAGGATTTTTGCAAATGTCTATACATTTTTACAAAAAATAAACAATTTAATATAATTAAAACAATAAATCTGATAAAAGTATTGGTGAGAATAGGAAGAGAAAAGTAACTAATGATTATTTTAGTTTAAAAAAATTGTTTTTTTAAAGTGAGTTTTTAACTAAAAATCTTTATATTTTGGAACAAAGAGAATACTATTTTTTATAGTACCTATGTTTTCGTTTGGAAAAGAATCCTCTTCATCTTAAGAAAATATGATTTCTGTTTCATAAAACTTTGGAAAGATATATAGTAGACATAAATCCGAAAAATCAACTACGAGTAAGTAGTAACAAAACAAGATCGAAACTAATTTTCCAAAACAACTGACAAAGAAAATAAATATTTACCGTATCTTCATTGTTTAATTAGGCAATTAAATATAGAAAGCAATATCACAAAGAAATAAATTTTAACAACTATGCAAGCAAGTAAACCATTTTCCTATTGCTGATATACGGCAAATAAAATTTTAGTATCCGTGTTTTGCTAAAGTGTCAATTGTTATGAAAATAAGGTGAGCAATTCGTTTTTTGTTGTTAAATTAGTAAAGATAATTTGTTACTATTATTTATCATTCATGAATCATTTATTCATGAGCATAGTGAAACGGCTTGACCAGAACTCAGAAGTTAATTATCATAAACCAATATTACGAATTTTACGATTACAAAAAAATAAATAGAAATCAATGTGTTACAGAACTGTTTACTTTGTGTTGTTTACAATATCAAGATTATTATCATTATGATGTAACCAAAACAAATGAATAATAAAATTATCAAAATTAAAATCAATATATATATATATATAGCAAAAAAAAAGAATGAAAAAAAAAAAATTAACAATATGCATGATTAATTCGATTGCAAATTGGACGCACGAACCAACTTTATTGGACAACCGACAAACTGGAAGTACCAGTTGGCGGTAAAACGGACGCGTATGATACAGCAGTCGCCAGATCAGCCGGTTAAATCTAAACCATTCAATTTGTCTTTGTTCAGAGACGGCGACCTTTTAACTAATCCACTTTTTTAAACGTTTTAATTTTCCAGATTTTTCATACTAATAAAAACTAAACCGTTAGTAGTTAATACTTCACTAAAATAGTGAACTGTTAGAAAAAAAAGAAAATGTTAACCCCCTTGACAATCATATAAAACTTAGGTCAAAGTCTCATTTGACTTGATGGTTAATGTAGAAACAGAGAGACTTTGAAGAAATCACCAAAAAAGCTGCTTGAGAGTGAGCTCTGAGAAAATCAAGAATGGCTTCTGCTGTGCTTCTGCTCTGGAAAGTCCCTTAACCCCGGTGGTTCAACAGCTTGTGCCATTATTCTCTTCCTCATTTGTTGGTAACAACAATATATACCAAATCTCATAACTAAATGGTTTTGTTTTGAAGGGTGTTTTTCTTCATTGCTGAGATATGTTTGCTTGCGGCATCAATCAGAAATGCTTACCATACAAAGTATTGAAAAATGTGGAATATTGATAATCCACCGAGCTGTGAAGTTATAAGGAGAGGAGTTTTTGCAGCTGGTGCTGCGTTCACTCTCTTCTCCGCTATTGTCTCTCAGTTCTTTAGATGCTTACCAGAATCCTTCCTACTAAATATGTTTTTAACTTTTACAACAAGCAACGTTAAGCATCAAGAGTTGGAAATTATCTTTTGTGTACGTTTTGTTTGTTACTTATCCTATATGATGTTTAGATTTTGATGTTGTCTTTGAGGATGTTTTGATTGCTGTTGCTGATGTATAAATATGTATAGAGTAAAAACATGCTAAGAAACAAAAAAAAAAAAGAGTATAAACATGCTTTGTGATTCACGGTTATTTTTAGTATGAATTATTGGATTAGAACTGAATCCGTTCTGTTTAGTACGGTTTTAAATAATCCTAGTCTCGGTTTTATTTCCCGGCAAAATATTGAAGGACTGAAATTGAGAAAAGTTAGAATTAGTAAATTATAATTTATGAATATCAAAATTATTTTCTGATACAGCAGTCTTGTCTTTCAGGTCCATCATTTATCGGGACCCAATTTGTAAGAGTAATGTAGTTGCCTACGAATATGGCCCATTAGGCCAACGGCGGAAGTCTTTTTTTTTTGTTTTGTGTTCAAATTAACAATAAAAAGTTTTATTACACCAATTTTTATTACAAAATGTTTGTCTCTTACTCTTTTTTTGTTTGTTGTTTCGTTGTTATAAAAAACAGACCTCCGCTGACAAAAAAAAAAAAAAAAAAAAACACAGACCTCTCACATTTAGATACTGATTTTATGAAATGGATCCTAACAAAACTTTTTATGATAATATATTAATCTTAGTTTGCTGTTTAATTGCAAAATCATTTTATTTTTTTGGTTTAGAGTCTTGGATACAATACTACTCAAATTGTGAATATAGCGTTGAATGATCGGCCTGTTTGGGCTTGTGGACGTTAAACCCATAAATACATTAGTATTGAAATTTCATGAACAAAAACAAAAAGTACTGAAAATTTAGCAGCAATCCAGTTGAATAGAATAAATATGAACCCAAAAAAAAAAATATGAACAAGTATTTTTTTGGTTAATTTGTAATATAACAAATAAATGTTCCAAGTAAGAAATAATGTGGAGGCAGGCATGCCTTCATCATGGCACATGACATTCCATTATGATACGGAGATCCAACATTTTCGAACTATTGTCAGATTGTTTAAACAATTTAATAACCGATAAGCCAAATACAAACTATTTTTCTTTTTTAATCATGATATTCTTCTAAATAGGCAAAATGAATTCTTATTCACTTTTCACTCAAAAAAATAAACTCTTTTACTTATTTTTAGTACTAACTTCCAAAACTTATAAGTTAATTAAAACCAAAATATATGCATGTTCGAAGTACAAATGTAACACTTATGCATGCCCGTTTACGTTCATATTAACATCTAATCATACAATACATGGTATACATCTATATCCAATCGCATGTATCAACACGGTACACGTATCGTAACTACGTATGTTAATTTGTCATTTAGGAAAAACTTAATGATTGCTCACACCCGTTTGTCCTTTGTTAGATCTCATATACTTTTAAGCCACATTTTATTTTGTACTTTCTCTTAATTTTATAATCAATGTAACAAATTAAACAGCGACTTTAGTGTCTTCTCGTTTACTTGAGTAGTCACCTCCAATTAATTTTAATAATCAACTATGACAAGGGATGACTTGCCACTAGTTTTGTTGCCATATCACCATTCAAATATGATTAACCTTCCTAAACAAAAAGCGTTAAAGTTAAAAATATGTGTCACCATCTTAGTATCCTAATAGTTGTTGATATAGGAAAACAATTTTAAAAACTTTTTGTTAATTTTCTTTTCCAAATCTGCTTACTTAAATTATATGATTCTTTTATAATATGAAACCATTATAACATGTCTATGTACAATCAAGTTAGACGTGTGCGCCTATTTCTAACCAAACAAGATAAACAAAGCTATCTCAATTCTCAAGTGTTTGCATCGCAAGATTTATACGTCGACCCGACAAAGAAAAATATGGTCAAACTCTACTTTAGCCGCCAAGGAATTCAATCTATATAAAAAAAGGAATTATCTAAAGTTGTGGTCACTTGGGTAAGTGTAGTCATTTTGGTTGGTCAAGATTTGTCTTCGCTTTTGCTTACTTAATACGGTGACCTCGACAATATTTTTGAGTGGCTTAGATTTCTTACAACAAGTATAGGGACCTCGGAAATATTAGTCGATGGCCTCAAGAAATTTATATAAAACCAACGCACAAAGATGCTAATCAACTAGCATATTGGAATAAAAAATATTTCTTCATGTAACAATATAGCCTTTTCATGATAAATTTTAGCTCCTGTTTTTTTTAACAAAAATACATTTAAATAAATTGACCAAAATATATTCTTTATGTACGTAGCAAGTTTTGTTGTCTGTGGATATTTTTCAGGAGTTCGTACTGATATACAACTTAAACTCAACAAATATCAAAACCCTGTCAAATTTTGTAGAAATATAAAAGGTTTGAACTGCAAACTTTTCAATTTTGTAGAAAATTTCACAACTTTTAAAAAACTTTCGAAAATTGTTGTTTATAACATACAGTATAGTTTTGGTCATTTTCAAGTACAACCTAAATCTTTTTGATAATCTAAATGATACGTGTAAGTAATAGAAAATTTCATAAGTCTAGCATCCACATTGGTAATCTCTCAACAATTATTGATAATTTATATTGATAATTTATATTATTTTATATTTTGTGAGAATTTATATGAGAGATTACCACTAATGATGCTCTTATGAAAAATTCAAAAAAAATCAACACTTTTGCAAGTTTTAGTAAACATTTGTGTTTATCCAATAAAAGTGGTGTTCATTTTTTGTCACTTGAAGGGTTTTTTTTTCATATATAAACCCTAAATTGAGAAAACTAAACCCTAATCCCAACATCTTAAATTTTAATCATCAGTTTAAAAATTTTCAAAATTCATTACTAAATGATAAAATTTAAATTTAAACTTTATTATTAAAAAATTCAGTCCTGTAAACATCATCGAAGTTCACCAATTTTCAAGCTGTATCTCAATCTCTTCGCATTCTTCGTATGTGCGGAAAATATAAGCCTAAAAGGAAACTATATATAATGTTTTTTAAACAAAAGAAAATATTTTACTAACATCAAACAACCCTTCTAAACATATTGTCTCCGAAAAAATCTTACTTTTAGTAGTTTCATTATGATTAATCTATGTAAGTATGTATAATCTATTTTTCTTGGAAAAATGAAAATGTACAATGTTAATTATATACTTGTCTAAAGTCTAAACGAATGAATAAAGTTATGCCAACGAGCCCTAGATAGAGGTTGGTCGGTGCGAATGATTCAGACGAGACCATTTAATTTCTCACGGTTTTGTGTATCTTTAATGTTGTAATTTGCTTTATTGTTTAATATAAATGCATTAGACACCTAACCTATATGTGGAAAAACACCTATTCCCTATTTATAATAGACTTGATATTTGACTTCTGCTCGTCTTTTCCTTTTCTAGTAGAAGATGCACCTATATATTACAGTATACTGTATATATTTTTACCCTCCGAACCCACTAAAGTAGCTTAACCTTTTTTTTCTTTTTCTTTAACAGAAATTATAAGAGAACAGTTGAACCTGCTAGGTTATGAAAACATACCTAGTCTGATTATTCTACTTCAATTAAACAACAGATGGCGATATATACATTCCACAAATTTTGGTGTTGCAAATGGGGTGAACCCACCAAAAAGATAATAATTTTTTCAACCATTTATATATACAGCAAGTTTCTCTGGCTGAACAAAAAAAATAACTATTTGGTAACAAAAGCTTTATTATTCAAAACAAAACAAAAAAGCTTTATTATTCCAATATAGTGGAGTCTATTCTCTGCTGAATTATTCTAAAATTTATCAGCCGTCAAATATATCAGTCTTACTAAAATACAATTGAATTCAGTCAATGTGTTAAGCTACAAAAAAAGAGTTCTATCCAGTAAAGGGAAAATAATATGAAGTATTCTGATGTGACAATGAATTGATATAGGTGTATTACCCAATAGCTTTGATTATTTGACATATTTGTTAATTGAAATGGTAAAATGTTTTTTGTTTTTGTCAAACCTATGTAAAATGTTTTATTTTCGCTATTTTTTAATAAAAAGACAAAAGAGAGGGGAATGGGGGAGGAGAGGGACGTGGACGATCTGAAGACACTGACAACTTCAACGGCCGACGGCGACACCCTATCATACTCTACTACGCATTTCCATTTCTCTCTTTTTTTTGTTTGTTTCACTTTAAAAAATTATCTTCTCATTATATATATATATATATATATAGTTTATAGATAATATAATTCGAATATGCTTTTGGAAAACAAAACAACGACAGACAAACGCAGACTCGATTTTCAGCTTTTGACCCGACGAAAATTCACTTTAACCCCAAATGATTCAAACAAATTTGTTTGATGCTCTTTATTCAACATTTCCCCACTTTGTTTTTTTTCTTTTGTTACAAGTGATTTTTTCCTGTGTGAGCAAAAATAGATTAGTAAACTCAAATAAATATACATGGTTGATCTTCATGTATTTATTTTGTTGAGTTAAACAGTATATTGATGATAATGTTTCCATAATGTGTTGTCTGGTAGAGAAGGGTGATTTGTGATTGATTTGAATGGATCCTGAGATGAATCAGTCATACTTTCAAATCATGTCTTAGCAAATCGTTGTTTGAGATATTGTTTTGAATAGTGCTAATTATTGGAAATATCTACGCTAACAAAAAGTTAACAATACTCCGAAGTCCAAACGTTACACCAATATGCCATAAATTGGACTCTAGCCTTTGATTTTAGCTTAGGGAGCCTTGAAAACATTCTGTAGGCTAATCACACTGCATTCTCTATGTTTGCAAAATCTGCAGACCGGCTAATTAGAATCTACATAATAGTATTGTTCAGTTGTTTAACAATTAAACGAGGTAAAACTGTTCATCTTTAACCGAACCAATAAAAAAATATTTTTGTGTGTGCTTAGCTGCTAATTCTGTGCGATCAATGCGTTACTTCATAAGAAATCCACCACGGCTGATCTGACTCTTACATTTAACTTCGCGATGTATTTTTTTTTTTGGTTTTCCAACTTGGCGAATGTTATGTCATTCTTTATCTTCGAATTCTTTCTGACACACCTATATCCACTTTGTCCATTTAATCAATGTATTGAAGGTGCGTGGGTTACTAAATATTCTGAAACAATGTTGGTCCTGTTAGTTTCCCAGTAGCTAGCGATTATTCTAAACGATAGTAAATAGACGGCAACGGGGCTGAAAACGATGATGATTAAAAAAATAATGGTCGCTAGCGATTATTTTGTTGGTGTCATTAGTTTCAGAACACTATCGCTGGATTTTGCAGCAACTAAAACTTTGTTTTCACCAGAATAGAAAACCAGTAGCTGTGATCAAATAAGAGAGATGATTCATTTTTGGGCTAATTAGCAAAATAGTCATTTAAAAAAAATATAATTGAATAAATAGGTAAGTTATTATTTACAATTAATTTTTTTTTAATTCATTCTAATTTTTTCTCTAATTGAGTAAGTTAATAAAATTATGAGTTGTAACACAAAAAACTTATTTTATTATATTCAATTTTGGTGTATTTAAGTCGTATACTTAATATTTTGTACATCAACTCAGGTTTGTACACTGAGTTTCCTCGTACACCAAATAAGATATTAGATATTGTAAAATATTCACAAAATCTCAGTGTTTGAACTACTATAACAAATCAAATATAAATGGTGTACATGATCTTGGAACATCAGGTGTACAAGATTTGGTGTTATATATGATGTACATAATTATATAATATTTTTAGTTGTAAAATTATACAAAATAGATTTTGTTAGATTCATAAAAAAAATTTTAAAAATAAAATGTTATATTAATATTTTCTGATATATAATTAGTGAGATAATCAATAATTAAGAATTTTAAAGAAAAAAAGAAGAGAGAGAAAATAAAAATAAAAATTCATTAACTAATTGTAAATACTAATTTACCTATATATACAATTACTTAAAAAAAAAAAATGACCAATCCACCTATTCACCCTTCATTTTTTTCTTCTGTTTTTGACCTCTAAAAATAATTGCCAACTACTGAGAAACGAACAGAGCCATTGTAAATGAATGCCTTAAACCAAAAGAAAAATGCAGATACAACAAAAAAGGAAAGAAAAATTATAATGGTGCAAAAAGAGCTCAGAGACTTTTATATGGAAATAGAAATTCTGCTTTTCAATATATTATTACCACATTTTCACCATTTATATTTTGTTGTTTATTCAGTGTATAGAATAAGATACAATATGAAACAATTAGAAAACTATATTATGGCTATAAGAATGAGTGATGTAATTTTCTACAAGCAAAAATTTAAAATCCATATATAATAGACAAAAACAAAATATATATTACAGCTCGTGATTTGATATTTTTATGTCTCTAAGTTGCTGTGTATCGAACATGTTTAGGCTAATTGTCGGTATGTCATTAGTTGTCAAATGTTATTTTGTTTTGTTTCTGTTAACGTTTACCAAATGTTTAATCTCTTAATTAGTAATCAGAAAAAAAAATGGTCCCGGAGAAGAAAGAAGAAACGGAGTCTAGTGTAGTAAAATAACGGTGGGACGGGAAAAAAATGTAGAGTAGGGAAGGCATGTGTTACTCTGATTAGCTGTCCTCTTCTTTGCATTTACTCTTTGTGGGCCTTACAGGCCCATTTCTCCTCCCTCCCTCTTGTTTCCACCTTTTTTTTTTTTTTAAAGTTTTAATTTAAAATTTCCATCTTATGAAACCAAAAAAAAGAACCTAGTATAATCACCCAAGATTGGAGTTTTGAGCGTTACTTATGGTTCTTCTTATTCCATTTTATTATTTTCCTTTTTTTTTGGTGGGCCTTTGAAACGAAAGATGTGTATGGATTGTGTTAATCATCATCTTCTATAAACTTTTATGTGATTTGATGTGTTGTATGGTTAAATCAACTAATTGACGGTTTAGCTTTGTGATGTTAGAACTCTCACTGTCTATTGTTATACATCTCGAAGGTAACAGTATTAATGCTATAGTAAGATGAACCTTCCAAGTTCCAAACTTCCAATCGCTGCAAATTTTTATTTTATATATAAATGATTTACTAACTCAACTAGATTTTAAATAATAACTTTTCTCACAAATTTCTTTTGGCTAATTTTTTGATAAGAACTATTAATTTGTTCATGATTAAATTCACAATGCTAAGTGTAAGGAGACAATTTGATTGTGCTAACAACTTTAAATAGTATATACTCTTTACTATATACATATAAATAAGCAAATAACAATAATAAAATAAGAATAAAATATGAAAATGGTATCTTATCATTTTTTGACATTTAATTTTTAAAAAATCATCTGCCGCAATATGTAAAATATAAAATATATTAATAATTGATGTTCAAAAATAGAATAATTTATGTGATAACAAAATAAAGAAATCAACTTGAATAATGACAGTATGTAGTATGATACACGCCCTTCTTTTATTATATAGAACGCTCTATAAATTTATTATGGCCTCTAAAAGCAAGCAAATGGCAAATACATTATTGTCAATTTACAGTATCATATTTTATCCAATTAAAATCATATATCGGAATTAAAAATGAATATTTATATCTCAAAGATCTAATTTCTGGCTGAAAAACTAAAGTTTTCAGCGCCTACAAAGTGCAAAGGGCCATCGAAAATTAAACAAAAGAGAAGAGAAAAAAAGAAAGAAAGAAAAAAAAAACAAAAAAGTTTTTGTTTGCTCTCTCCCTCTTTCCATTGATTTCTTCTACAGAGACATCTACGAAACCCCAACTCAGATCTCTCTCTCTTTTTGCTCTTCATCGGATCTGACTTCTTCCCGAAAACCCACAATCCTGATTCTTCGAATTCTTCAAAATCACGCTTATTCCCTAAATTCAACGACATATTCCCCAAATCACAAAATCCCCCACAAAGTTTTCATCTTTGACTTGACAAATTATTTAAAAAATTGAATTCCTTTGTAAAACAAAGTCTGCGTTTTTTTTTTTTTGGGATTTAGTTTCTGTTTGATCAAATCACCGGCGGAGGAATTTTCCGATGGGAATGCCTTCGCTGGCTTCAACAAAGCAACCATGAGCTATCGAAATGAGGAAGATGACGAAACCAACAACGACTGCTTCTACGAGTCTCTTGATCGTTTAGCTTCTTCCTCTTCTTGCTCTTGCTCTGCTTCTAACTCCGATTACGATTCCGACCTCGCCAATTCGGAATCATCTCCTCGGATCTCCTCTCATGACCCGGAAGAAGCTCTTCTTCGCCGTCGTCGTTACCCATTCCCTGTTCCTCGTTTCCCAATGGGAGCTTCAAAGTTCGATGTTTGGATCTCTGAGCCTGTCTCTGTCTCCGAGAGACGCTCCAAGCTTTTAACCGAATTGGGTCTTAACCGTGACCCGGTTCTCTCCCGGTTAAAACCCGTTTCCGATTCTTCTTCCTCCTCCAAAGATACCGGAGCTCCTCCTACCTCTGACATTTCCCGATCGATCTCTTGTAATCAATTGACTCAGCGAGATCACGGAGAGTGTTCTGAAACTGTCGGCGGCTGTGCTTCTTGCATCGTGAGATCGAAATCAGATATTACCACTAGCAAATGTAGCGATCGGTATTCTTGTAATTCTTGTTCTTGTTCCATCTCTAAACATTCTGAGATCAGTAGAACAAGTCCACCGTTTGTAAATTCCGATCATGATGATAACGATACTACTAATTTGGGACCAATGCGGTTAAGTGGAGATTCTGATTGTGTGTTGAGAAACCATAGCGAGAGTGTAGTGAATGAGTGTACTATTAAGAATCTTGATAATGGGAAAGAGTTTGTGGTGAATGAGATTCAAGAAGACGGTACATGGAAGAAGGTTAAAGAAGTAGGAACTGGAACGCAGATGACGATGGAGGAGTTTGAGATGTGTGTTGGACATTCTCCAATTGTTCAGGAGCTTATGAGAAGACAGAACGTTGAGGATTCTGATAAGAACATGTCTAAGGATAATAACGAAGACAGTGGCAATAAGGATAATGCAGCGAAGTCTAAGAAGAAAGGAAGTTGGTTTAAGAGTATAAAGAGTGTTGCTAGTAGCATGACTGGTCAAAGCAAAGAGAGACGAAGCAGTGATGACAGAGATACATCATCAGAGAGAGGTGGTCGGAGGTCGAGCTCTGCTACGGATGACTCACAGGAATCTTCTTTTCACGGGCCGGAAAGAGTTAGGGTTAAACAGTATGGGAAGACATCTAAAGAACTCACAGCATTGTACAAGACGCAGGAGATTCAAGCACATAGTGGTTCTATTTGGAGTATTAAGTTTAGTTTGGATGGTAAATATCTTGCTAGTGCTGGTGAGGATTGTATCATTCATATTTGGCAAGTTGTTGAGGCTGAGAAAAAAGGAGAGTTGTTGCTTGATAGACCGGAATTGTTGCTTTTGGCTAGTAATGGCTCTCCAGAACCAACTACAATGTCACCAAGGAGAAGAGGGAGAACTTCTATAAGTAGAAAGTCACTGAGTTTAGAGAACATATTTGTTCCTGATTCTCTTTTCGGTCTTTCGGAAAAGCCCTTTTGTTCTTTTCAGGGACATGTCGATGATGTGCTTGATCTTGCTTGGTCCAAGTCTCAGGTTAGTTAGTCACTTAATTATTATTTTTTTGTTTCTATTTTGGAAGAAATTGATTGGTAGAGATGATTTTTATGAGTAAAGAAGCTTTTGTATTACTGGTTTCATCAGCATTTGCTTTCTTCATCAATGGATAAAACAGTTCGTTTGTGGAACTTGTCCAGCCAGACTTGCTTGAAAGTATTTTCGCACAGTGATTACGGTTAGTAGGTTCCTGCGTCTGCTATTAATTTTTCTTGTCTACTGATTGCTTATCAAAATAACAATATTGTGTGTTTTGGTTATTTGATTGGGACAGTGACTTGCATTCAATTTAATCCGGTCGATGATAGATACTTCATCAGTGGATCCTTAGATGCAAAAGTTCGCGTCTGGAGCATTCCAGATCGTCAAGTAGTTGACTGGTATGATCTTCATGAGATGGTCACTTCTGCTTGTTATACTCCAGATGGTCAGGTAAATTAAATCTGCCAAGTTATGAAAGTCTTTTCGCATCTCATGAAAAGTTTTTAAAGAATCTCTGTTTAAACTTGAAGGGCGCGTTGGTTGGTTCATACAAAGGTAGCTGTCGCATGTACAGTGCATCAGGTAATGATGAAGTTCTTGTTTCGTTATTTTTTTTTTTGTTTCTGTTGTTTCCTATGGTTTAGCACTAAGTGAAATTCTTTGTATTTTCAGATAACAAGCTGCAACAGAAAAGCCAGATAAATTTACAGAACAAGAAAAAGAAAGCTCATAAAAAAAAGATAACTGGTTTCCAGGTAACTCGAGAATCATTTCTTCAGGATCAAAATCCGATGAAACGAAAAAGTCTTTGTTTCTTTGATGGCTTACACAAATTTGCTTGCTATGTCTATAATGTCATACGATAGTTTGTGCCTGGAAGCTCATCTGAAGTGCTTGTCACATCTTCGGATTCACGGATCCGCGTTGTTGATGGAACTGATCTTGTTAACAAACTTAAAGGTAACAACCTAACAAACATGCTCATCTGAACATCTTCTGTATCGATCTGTTCTAAGCTACTTTCATTTCATTTGACAGGTTTTCGGAATACGAGCAGCCAAATCTCTGCCTCCATCACAGCAGATGGGAAATACGTAGTTTCAGCAAGCGAGGATTCACACGTGTACATATGGAAGTACGAATCCAATGCTTCTCGACCAAGCAAGAGTAACAACAACAAGAACGTGACGGTTACAAACTCTTACGAGCATTTCCATAGCCAAGACGTCTCTGCAGCCATCTCATGGCCAGGAAGGGCCTCAACAGAGTCAGGGAGAGCCGTGGACGGATTCTCCACAGCAAACCATCCGCCTACACCGGTGGACCAGCAGGGGAATCTGGACAGGTTAAACAGTCCACGGAATGGGATCATATCGAGCGCAACAAACGGATACTTTTTCGATAGAATGTCAGCGACTTGGCCTGAAGAGAAGCTCTTGTTTGGAAGGAACAGAAGTACGGATATGTCGTCGGCAAATAGAGTTGGGAACTCAGGGAACGTATCTGCTTCTTGGGGAATGGTTATAGTCACTGCAGGTCTCAGAGGAGAGATTCGAACGTTTCAGAACTTTGGTTTGCCCATTCGGATTTGATACAAAGTGTACAGAGTGTTGAAAGTAAATCGAGTGAGGTTTTTTTTTTTTTTTTAGTGAGTTTTGTTAATTTATTTTTTGTTATTCTTATGTTACAGATTCGTTTCCCAGGAAAAAAAAATGGAGAGAAAAGACAAAGAAATTATACTGATCTTTGTAACACGAAACAGATATTTATTGATTGGAAATACAAAGCGAAAGAAAAAAAAATTGGAAAATTCTTTTGCATCTTTCTACTTTTAATATAGTTTCTTTCCTTTTTTTAAGGCCCATTAACGGTCAACTCAGCCCATTTGTGTTCGTTTTTTATTTATTTTAGAAACGTTGTCGTTTCAAATGAGTCAAAGCAGCTTTGTCCCCTTAGGTTTGAATTGGTTGGTGCTACTAAAACCCTAAAAGAGAGAATTTAGCTTTTGTTTCTTTTTTTCTGATAAAAAATGGGGAGGAAGAGAAAGCACAGCGAGACTGAAGCGGCGGCGCCGGTGGAGAAGAATGATTCTGCTCCGGAGAGACCTAAAAGGACTTTATTGGGTTGGAAAGATAAGAACGAAGATGCTGAGAAATCTAAAGCTGCGTCTGTGTCTGGGTTCAGGAATAAAGAGAAGGTTCTCGTTACTTGTTCCCGTCGGATCAGTTACAGGTGAAGCGTGTTTGAAATTTACTTTTGTTATTTGGTGGAGAATAATCGAATAACTCTGTTTATGCTTAATTGGTTGGAAGGTATCGGCATCTGATGTTGAACATGGTGTCACTTTTGCCTCACTGTAAGAAGGATAGTAAGGTGGAAGCTAAAAGCAGCAAAGGCGCTACTCTTAATGAGCTCATTGAGCTTAAGGGCTCTTCTTCTTGTTTGTTTTTCGAGGTCAATTTTCAATCTTTTTTTTTTTGGGTTCCTTAATTCCAGAATCTGTTGCTCTTCTATTCTCTGTTTCTTCTTCAAGGGGTTTTATCATTATATTCTTATCAATTCTCTTAAAAAGTTTCCATTTTACTTATCTCTTTGGTTTGAAATGTATCTTTAAACCTCACAGAACTGTTGAAATCCTTCTTCTGGTTCAAACTTGGCTGCTTAGTATTTGGAGTGTTTAACTGCAAAATGAATGTCTTCCAAGAAATTGAAGTTGATAAGTGTTTTATTTGTTTTTGGTATTCAGTGTAGGAAGCATAAAGATCTTTACTTGTGGATGGTCAAGTCTCCAAGTGGACCTTCCGTTAAGTTCTTGGTTAATGCTGGTAATATCTCCAGCTTCTCATGTTTGGTTTTAAATTAAGTGACAAGAGTTGGTGTATCTAATCATTACTTTGTGTATTGATGCTTCTCTGAGTTGTGTGTGTGTTTTATATGGTGAAGTTCACACAATGGAGGAGCTGAAACTGACTGGAAACCATCTGAAAGGCTCTCGCCCACTTTTGACATTCTCATCTAATTTTGATAAAGATGCACACTGGAAACTTTTGAAAGAGATGTTAACTCAGGTCATTTCTCTCTCTTTTGAATTGTGGATATGAGCTTATTTTGGTTTATATGTTGGATTTATATAAGATTTTAATGAGTTTTGTTTTTCATTCCAGGTTTTTGGAATTCCAAAGGAACACAGGAAGTCTAAACCTTACCATGACCATGTCTTTGTTTTCTCCATTGTCGATGGCCATATATGGTTCCGTAATTACCAGGTTGGTGTTAACATCTCAGAGATCCTAATTTCAGTTTGGAAACTTTAGGTTTGACTAAGCCTTGGTCTGTTTTTTGCTTCCATTGCAGATATCAGTACCTCATAACGAGGCAGACAAGATTGCAAGAGGCGGTCTAGACAAAATGACCCTTATTGAGGTTTGGTCAATGATCATTTGTAACTATAATTTAGCATAGTTCTTCTTAGTAACTAGTTTTTGATTGAAGTAGAATCTGATGATTGACAGGTTGGTCCAAGGTTTTGTTTAAATCCAATTAAGATATTTGGAGGCAGCTTTGGAGGTCCAACGCTTTACGAGAACCCATTCTACGTATCTCCTAATCAGGTACTGTGTGACTTGATGATGGCATGGCACAATACTAATATGATTTTCTGTCTTAAGTTTTCATTTTTTTTTTCGATTTGCTTGCTTTTAGATTCGAGCTTTGGAGAAAAGAAATAAAGCTGGGAAATTCGCTAAGAAGATCAAAGCAAAAACGAGAAGACAGCAGCATGAGCTCGCAAACCCATTGGAGCCTGATGAGTTTGCAGACATGTGGAAGGACGAATGATAATATTCCAACCAAGTTTCTTTTTCGTTTGTTGTTGTTGTAATAAACTTCCAAATTCACACAATCAACACAATTTTGTCTTTTACTACTCTGTTTTCTTCTCAATCAAAACGTGTTTTTTTCTCTGTAGCAAATTAACAGATTTTTTGAAGTAGAGAATACATCTTAAGAAGCTCAAAAGCTATTTAATTTCATCATCTTAAAGTCAACACAATTTTGTCTTGGACTGCTCTGTTTTCTTCCGAAGTCAAAACGTGTATTTTTTTCCTCTGTTACAAATTAACAGAGTTTCTTTTTTACTGCTCTGTTTACTCTGTTTTCTTGTCAATCAAAAGGTTATTTTTGTTTTCTCTCTTGCAACTTAACAGAGTTTCTGTAAAGTAAAGAATGCATCTTTAGAAGCTCAAAAGCAATTTAAATTTCATCATCATCATAGTCTATAAATAGAAAACAAGAGTACGTAACTCCAAAAGAAAACGCAGCAAAGAGAAAAAAAACGTAATAAATTAGGAAAAAATCAACGAGAATTAGCCAGAGCCCAGTTAGCCTCAGATCCTCTTCTAGGAATGCCATTAATCTTAGAACAATCATCAACTTTGAAATTAGCTCCACAAATCACACCTTCACTATCAATCCTCGGCATTGCCTTCATCTTATTACTCGGATGTTCAAAGCTCTTCAGCCCTGTCTCACTATGAAACATACACCCTACACAAAAAACATAAAAAAGCTTGAGATCTCAAACTCAAAATGTTGTTTCTTTGTAATGATGAGATCTCAAACTCATGTTTTGGTTTTATTACCAGTAGGGAAAGGAGCAAATGATTTAGCACAGCCTTGTTTTATGATCTGAACATCATCAGACATTACAACAGATCCATCACCGGAAATCCCCCAGTAAAGACTCTCTCCTCCATCAGAGCTCTGTAAACATTTTAAATCAAAACTTAAATCTTGAAAACACAAAAAAAAACATTTTTTAAAAAATTCAAGAAATCACTCTTTACCAGAGCAGAGAAAACAGAGGAGGTCTGGGAATCATAGACAACGAAAGCGAAGCTTCCATCAAGACCTCTAAGAACATGATCAGCTGGGTAAGGACCACGATCACGAAGTGTTCGGTAAGCTTCGGTCACAAACATTGCTTCGTTCGAGTTCTTCCCTGATAAACCATATTGTTTGTTCAATGTACAGAGATTGCTTAATCTCCCAAGAAACATACAGTAGATCCCATCTACTCCACAGAACAACCTGAGAAATACAAATCCAGATTTATGAATCTACGAATCGAATTTAACGATTTAAATTGTGTATGTTTATATATATATATATACCTCTGGCGAAGAGAGCCTTCAGGACGAGAATAAGCCAAGACGGTGGAATCGCCGAAGTTCATTGAGAAAGCGGTGTCTTGGTGACGAGAGAGGAAGTCGGAGAGAGTTTCTCCGGGAAGTTTTGGGGTTTTTCCGGAGAAATGAGACGCCGGACTGTTGAGTTCCTCCGGTGGGTGAGCAAATGCTTTTTGGAATATTGCCAACATTTTTTTTTCCTTTGATTTTAAGTTTGAATGATTGTTTTTTGTTTTGTGTTGAAAAAGTGATGAATGTAAGAGAGTATTTATATATGGATATTTTCCTACGAATTGCTGACTAGGATTTTTTAAGATAAGACTGATGATATTTCTGACGTGTTCTTATCCGTTTCTTTAAATTTAATAACTTTCTATAGTTATCTTATTAAAGATCTGGTTAATAATAAACTAAACTGTTAATCCAACAGCTTTGTAAAGAATATTATCAGATGTTTTATTTGACGAGCACTGGCTATCAATATAATCCTTTTAGCGTGCTACGTTAGGAAATTATGTTTTTTTCAACGTTAGAACAGTGGTTTGATTTTTAATTTTTATCTGTTAGAACCTTAATTTTCTAATTTTAAATTAGAAAAAAACAGTGGTTAGATTTGTTTTGTTTTGCTGCAAAAAAAACTGAAAAATATATTAAAATAGTATTTTGTATGATTTATGATTTCTATTAACAGGATCATGATATTTTGGACATCAGAATATTTATGATCAAATATAAATCGAATTTGATGTAAATGATTTCTCTATTAATTACATGATCCTCAAATCTCGATTTCCTATTAAATTATCTGCGTTATAGCGTCATTGAAAACTGTCTCATAGTAGAGGTAAAACTGGAAAACATGATCACTATTTCCTTATTTTAAATGGACTCTTTAAACAATCCAAACCAGAAATATTTTTGATATACAACAGTACCAAACTCAAATATTGTTGGGATCCGTTACAAATTTACCAAATCTAAAATTACTTAAAAATGGAAAATATGAAAAAAAAGTATAATATATTAGAAGCAAGTGGCTAAAGAAATCACAACTACACGAAAGAAAAAATAAAACCAAAGGCCTAATTCTCTGTCAGACGTTAGTTTTCTTCCATCAAAAAGATCGAGATCATGGTTTATTACATTGTGGATGATGTTTCAGATAGTTCATGTGTGGTAGAAGCGTTCTACTACTCATCGGAAGAAGCAAATCATCAAGATCTTCTACACAATAAACACAATTTCTTGTTCGATTTTGAAGTCGAATATACAAAAATCCCTGAGCCAGACAGTGATGGAGAAGCAGACTACATGGACGATTGCGTCGAGACGCGGTTTATGAATCAAACTCAAGAATACGGTCGAGAATGGTTCATTGGTCAAGACGATGAACAACTAAAAGGCACAATCTATGCAATTCTATACGAGATTGGTGTTCCTCCTTATCGAGGGATCATGACAACGTTCACCGAAGATATCAAACGCATAGTGAATTCACCTCTTGAGAAACTAAAGCAGATAAAAGTAACTATCAATGTTATTGCAGACTTGTTTCCTGATGATGAGGTCGTCGAAGTTGTACATGTCAAGAACTCGGTGACTGGAGCTAGTGTTGAAGCAATGGAGCAACACTTGGAGATTTTAACGGTGGATAGGAGTGTTGGAGAATGTGCGATATGTTTGGAAACAGTTCAGGTTGGATCGGATTTGTTAGGTCGAATGCCTTGCACACATGAGTTTCATCTTTCTTGTATTAAGAAGTGGCTTCAGAGAACTGCAAATTGTCCCTTGTGTCGTGATGTGTTTCCGGTTTAGGGTTTTGTTACTCTTGTTTGAATACTTTTGGTTTAAAGTTTTTTCTTGATTCAAAAGTATTATTAGTTTGGCATTCATATTCTTTTTCACTATGAGATGACCTTGTTATCTACTTTTCACCTCTATACAGTAAAGTTGATGCAGAATTATAATCGATTATTGTCACAACTCAAACAAATAAAATGGATACAAATCATACAAAATACACTAACCGGTTAATCAAATCTCAATCCGGTTCATACAAACAAGGGTTGTGTTTATGTACCTTTGGATTAACAGAGTCGGCTGCTACGAGAACGGCCACAGTGGAGAAAGATTTCGGTAGGTTCTAAGCAGCCGCGGAGTGAGTCGTGACCAAGCTGAGCTCTTTCGTTATCCCCAAAACCGAAAATACGACCACGTTGAGTGACGACAATGGTGTGATACAAACCGGTGCTAACTTGAGAGACACGGTGTGGTTTCAGACATTCCAATACTTTTGGCCTCAGAACTTTGTCAGAAGCTCCTCTGTCCGGGAACCCAAGGCTTCCAAACCCCATCCACCCAAATCCATACAATAATCCACCTTCCACTAAAACAAAAGTCTTCCTTTTTCTTGCACACACCTACAAGAAATAGCAGATTCATGATTAGAGCTCTGTAAATCCGGTTTAACTGATCCTAAGCTGAATCAAAACTGTATACAAACAAAAAACCAAAGACATTCAGCTTTATCTTCTTTACCAAAACCCAAAAACAAACTGATTGTAACCTTAATCTATATTGAAAATCCTCTACACTAAAATACGTTTAGATATAACCACATCACTTATTAGCTCATGGAGACAACTCAAGAACTTAGAGAATACATGAGCAAGGTGTAAACTGTGAATGGATAATTTTTCTCAGACATTGAGATGGAACTGATGGATAAAGAATTTGACCTGGACAGCGAGGCAGTTTTTGAGATCGACTAAAACTTGAGGAGTGATCTTGTCGTTTTCGTCTCCATGGCCTAGAGCACCGCAGTAACCTTTACCCCATGTGTAGACCTAAGTGTCAGAAAGAATAATTAAAACAATACACTTGTAATTTCTGAAGAACAAATGGAGACAGAGAGATGGAAACAAATAACTTACACGGCCATTGGAATCAAGTGCCACAGCGTGTTCATCGCCTGCAGAGACACGGAGTATATGAATACCTTTTCTTTTAAAAGCTTGAATAACTCGCGGCTGGAGTCCGTCCTGTTGCTCTCCATGACCAAGACAGAAGTAAGAACCAGAGCCAAACGAGTAAACCGAGCCATCCTGTGTCACAGCTAAAACATAGCTCGGTCCAGCTGAGATTTGCACCACAGGGCCAGTTTTTTCGAAAAACTCAACAACTTTGGGCACTGGTCTGTCCAAGGTATCCCCATGACCAAGCTGCCCATGTGTGTTTGCTCCACAAGTATACACACGCCCTTCCCTTGATAAAAACACAGTGAAGTGAAGCCCAGCAGCCACCTGGTATAGAAGATGAGTTTGTCAATGTTTTCGATTAACTCAGGAAATTAAATGGTCTAAGATATGGTTGGTATCAATATTACCTGCTTACAAGGAGTCCCTTTCAAAGCCTCAACAAGCTTAGGCCTAAATATGGGACGGTTATTATCTAAATGACCACAGCAATGCGATGAATTATCCCCACATGTGAGAACCTGAGCCAGATTTTCAAATAGAATTGTTGGTAAGCCCTTCTAGCAATCAACAATAATACTCACAAGACAGGTTTTAAGTGACAAAGAAGCTACCAACCTCTCCAGATTGCAATAAGAAAGCAGAATGGTTCTGTGTAGCTGAAACTTGAGCCACTTGAGAAGAGACCGGAAACTCTATAGGCGTAAATGCTACGCATTGAGTAGTTTCTGGGCCATGAGCAAGAACACCGGACAAACTTACACCACAAGAATAAACCTTTGAGTTGTTGATTAGCAACGTGTGATACCTCCCTGTTGTAATTTGCATCTGCAAAAAGAACGATTTGTGATTTCAAAACCAAATCAATCCTGGAGTTTCCTATACCAAGAATCGCCATAACATTCAGAGCTATATTCCTAACACCCTCACTGACCTACATTGTATATGAAATATTCACCAATAAAAGCAAAGAGAGAAAAGAAGAATTAAACCATACATTGCCTGCAGAAGTTTCAACCATATTTGAGGATTGCTCAACAGAATGCAAAAACCTCAAAAGCCGTTTCCAGTTTCCTTCACAATTCGCAAATAGCTCTTTCTGTGTAGTCAAACCCATTCCCACGTATAAAGGATGCATAGAGCAAAGCTGAGAGGCAGCATAATCAGCTAGTGCTCCGAAAACCTTTGAGGTCAATTCCAAGCTAAGTAGATCAACCGCATTAAGCCGGCCAGAGGTCAACACCTCCAAGATCAAATGAGAAGGAAGATCCTCAAACGAAATCAACCAGTTTCTGTCAGCCATTTTCCTTCCTTTCCTAATTCTAAGAACAGAGTTTCAAAAATGACCTAATTGAACGTAAAAGACGAAACTTTGGGTGGCAAGGTGAAAAGGAGCAAAGGTTTAGACTTTCAGATTGCGAACAAGGGAAAACAATCAGATTTTGAGGCGAAATCTAGAGCAATTGAAGTAGCGTATGAAGAAGACGTTTGATGGTAGAAAGAGATAGGAAATCGAATAGGAAAACGGAATTTTAGATGAGAATTTCGCAGTTAGTTTATTGGAAGATCGAAAACTGATCATGAGAAGGGTCAGCTCGGAAGAAATCAATACACCAAGAAATTAACCTGCAAAATTTACCCAGAACAGAACAATCGGGAATCAATCAGCTAAACAAACTCCAAAATTACAATTTGCAATCGAAATCGAATAGGGTTTGGAACTAGAGAAGCAGAAGAAGAAGTGATAGATCCTTACCTGGAAAGCAAAAGCTCTTGACTTTTTCGGTGCCTCCACTAAACAAATGAAACCAAAAAGTCTAAAAGAGCATTTTTTATAGTATAAGAAAATGGTGAAAGACGTGTGAAGCAGAATAGAAAATTAGGGGAAACAAAAAAAAAATCAATATCTTGCTTCTTAAGCTTCTATTGTGGCGATTCTTCCTCTCTGTCGTAAAGAGTTTGCAGAATCTTTTGAGGCTTAGTCTTCGTCTTTGGCACTCTCTGTTTTATCTATTTTCTTACTCACCATTTCTTTTATTTTCCGATAATTTGTTCAAATTGGTAATTTCTTGAATTGCATAATTATTTCCGGTTCGACCAAATTTTAAAATTGTTCTCCGGTTTAATTAGAATATATTAAATGGTTTCACCTTCTTTCTGACTCTCTCCGTCTCTTTCAACGGCGGCGGAAGGAACCACAGTGACTTTGGCCTGACGATTCTGTACCGTGAGCTTAACGGTGACACGTAACCCTTTCAATTCCTTGGCGATATATTCTCAGATCTTCTTGGGAGCTAGACCTAGTGGAGCAAAAGAGATCGAGAGAGATGGAGAATGAATCGATGGTGAAGCTGAGTGAAGAAGAGGAAGAATATGTTCTGATTGATCTTGACGATGTTGCAAGGCACATTGACATTCCACCTCACGCTCCTTATACTTTATCAGTTAATCCCATTCCTTCTCTCTTTTTGTTTGTTTGTGATCGGATGCATAATTATGCTCTTGCATAGGTTTGATGTTGTGTATATTCGTTTAATCTCAGGGTTTGGATACTTTGAATCCGGTGTTGACCATTGATGGAAAAATCAAACTGGTATATTCTTAGTAGCTACTGAAATTTTTTCCAAGATCAGTTCCTTCCTCATTGCTTAAACATTCCTCTATTCGTGTTAGAGGCTGATCTCTGGTTTCATTAGGTTGGAGACTATATAGAAACAATTGGTACTTGCCTTGCTTTCTCTGAAAAGGGTTAGTTTCACTTTTCCTTCTTTTTCTACATATTTAAGCAATTGAACATTGTTTTAAGTATTTCTGCTGAGTTTGGGTTGCGGTTTCTACGTTTTGGTTTGCAGAAGCTTCAATAGGTGAAAACCAGACGCCACAGAAGATAGTCGAACCTGTTGCTAAACTTCACAAGATTCTCAAGTTTAGGTTAGCACTCGACAATGAGGATGGAGAAACAAAAACAACCAATTTGTAATAGTTTTCTTCTGTTCAAGTCAGTCTTTGGAGACCTGAGTTTGTATTACATATGACACAACATTAGGTACTGGATTACACACCAATAATAGCAAAATCTTTTACACAAAGGAGACAAGATACATAATCTTGTGTTCAAACAAATTTTACAAATGTTGTAGAAGCTACTGATCTGGAAGTCTGTCTTTCAGGTAGTTCAACACTGCTTTTGTCCCTCTTTCTAGAATTGGTCTCCTGATGCTGTTTTAAAAATGTTTGTGAAAAACAAAAGAAATCAATGTTGAAAGTTAATGTTTTTTATCAACTTATTGAGCTTTTATGTTTATAAGATATGAGAAATACCTTCTTAATGGGTTCCCATCAAGCCGTAGAACCTCAACTGTTGGCTCAAGCAAACCCTAAGGAACAACATAGGACTTGTTAATTACATATCAATGCGTTTCTATGTTTAAGTTAAGCAAGGCAGCAGACTTACCAGTTCTGGAGGAAGACTTGAAATGTTGTTGTTGGATATGTCCAGATGTTTGAGTGAAGTCATGTTCTTAATACCCTGCTTGGTCAATACATAGCCAATGTAAAGACTTTTGTTAATTAGCTGAATTCAAACCACAGAGCAGAGCATATAGCCATATATACCTTGGGAATAGATTGGAGTGAATTCTGGTTCAAGTCAAGGATAGTGAGGTTAGATAAGTTGAGGATATCTTCAGGGACTTCAGTGAGCTGGATTCGGCTGTCAAGTGAAGCATCATCTTAAACCAGGGAATAAAAAAGATGGGCAATGAATAATAATATAAAGGTATTATAAATTTATAACCAACCTCAAATAAAGCTCTTTCAGTTGTGGCAAGTGGGAAAACTTAGGAGGCTCTCTGAAGGAAGCTGCATTACCACTTAGGTCTAGAATCTGAATCCCAGAGACTGCTTGAAACCCATCCAGTGGAATCTTACGAGCAAATGAAACAAAAGGGATTGCATTAGCTCTTGATGGAAGCTAACAATCTTATTCTCTTTGAACATCACATACCTGGGTCAGGGGATTGTTATCCAGCTTTAAGCACACAAGATTGGGAAGTGACTTCAAGATTGCACCTGGCCATTCTTTAATCTTGTTCCGTGACAAAATCAAACTCTGCAATTACAAAGATAATATGAGTTCAATAACAATAATCAATACATTTGATGTAGCAAAGGGGAAAATATATTTTATAGAAACTTAATTACCAGAAGGGAAACAGATGAAGAAAGCTGAGCAGGCAATTCCTCAATAGAGTTCTTAGAAAGATTAACTTTTGTGATCTCACTCGATTCCCAAACTTCTGAAGGGACAGCACTCAAGTTGAGACTTTCCAGAGAAAGTTCCTGTGGTTTGTGTGTAGCAGAAATCAATTAAGATCTGTTTCTATTAAGAATGGTGCTCAGATATGTGATTTCACTTACCTTTGAAGATATGGACATACGAGCTGCTGAAGCAATCACGGTTTCCTTAGTAGGAGTGCTTGCACTAGTTTCTGTAAATGTAAACCTTTTACAGTTAGCCATAGCCACTTAGCTGAGGGAGAGAGAGAGAGATGTTTGACAAACGTACCTTCACTATTAGAAAGGCGGCTCCTAAGATACTTCAACAGAGCAGCTGTAGGACCATTCACTAGTGAGCTGAAGAGCAAAACAGAAAAGAAATGTTGAACTCTTGAAGTAGCAATCAAACTAAGGCCAAGATATCAAGAAACCAGACAGAGATAGAGCAAAATATACCTTCTAAGAGTTCTCAAAGGATTGCCAACAAGCACAAGCTTTCTCAGAGTAGTCATATTTCCTATAAAAAAATGAGAGGAAAAATTATTACTAATAGCTATTCTTATGATGCCATATGGAAATGGTTAGTGCTGTTTCATAGTCATACCGAGCTCAGGATGTAATCCTGTCAATGAATTATTTGAGAGATCAAGGTACGAGAGCTTCAATCTACATCCTCCAACTGGATATTCCTTAAGCTGAAAATTAGGAGAAAGCACAAGGGTGTAGACAAATGATTCGAAACAAGTGATTGTTCACTAGATCAAGGTTAAGAATTTTTTTTAAAACGTCAGAAAATATTCCATAAAAGAAATGAGAACGATACCTGATTAGAGCGAAGATCCAATGTTCCAAGACGGGATAGATGTCCAATCTCTGCTGGTAATGTTGATAGTGAGTTAATTCTGGAATAAGGTACAGAAAGAAAAATTGTCAGTAGTGAAAGTCTCTGATTAGATTCCACGTAAGACCAAACAATCTTTCTGAGTAAACAGTAGTAGTAGAGAATGACCCTAAATAGAACTCCACAAGAGATGAGCAACCGCCTATTGATGGTGGAACAGACGAGATTCCTGCGATAATCGAATATGAAAACAATACAGCAAATAGATAGAAGTAATAAGACGATATTGTGTGGCAGAAACATTAGCTTTACAGTTTTTACTTACTGTTCTGATGAAGGTCAAGCCGGATAAGACGTGAAAGGCTTCCAATATTTTGTGGCAGACCAACCAACATATTCTTAGCTGCAGAGTGAAAAGATTTTAAAGCCTGTCCCAGAATCTTTTAATATGTAAAAGAAAACAAAAACGAAAGAAAAAAAACTCAGTATTATTACATGCATTAAGTTCTGTAAGCATGGTCCATGATGCTATATGCTTCTCAGAGAGAGCTGTGAGCTTGTTTCCCTGCAATAGGTATAAATTAGAATGGCCATTACTGCATTTGGAAGATAGTGAAAGAAGAAAAACAAAATGCTAAGTAGCCACTATAGTCTTGAAACTGATATCTCATACCTCCACATCCAATTTGGATAATTTCGAACAGTTCACCATGTCTTCTGGCAAACTGGAAAGTTGATTATTTGAGGCCTGTGGATGATAATAAGTACAATCATTGCCATATAAGAGAATATGTTATAAAAAAAAACCCAACTGATTCAGACGAAACATAGAATAACCTTCAAATCGGATAAGTCTAAACATCTGCCAAGAGATTCTGGCAGTTCTTTGAGCTGATTGCTTGAACAGTCAAGCCTAAATCAATCACAAGGAGGTTAATCAATAAATGAACTATGGGGTATAATGAGTCCAATGCCCAAGAAGAAGTGTATGCCAGGATTTTAGATAGCCTACTTGACAAGAGAAGTTGCTGAACCAATCTGCTCAGGAAATGCTGATATCGAGTTAAAGGACACATCCAATGACTTCATCGCTGTAAGCCTACGAATGAGTTTAGAGAAACAAACACAGAAGACATTACCAAGTTGAACACAGTGGAAACCCAATTAGAAAAGATCTGGAAAATACTTACTCCCCAATAGCTTCTGGTAGTTGAGAAAGTTTATTATGACTGACATTTATCACAACCAAACAGGAAAGGTTCTTAAGATCTTCCTTTAAAACCTCAATATCGTTATGTGCCAAAATCAACTTCTGCAAGTCAACAGCCTACAAAATGTGGAAACTTTATCCAGTCAAGAAACTTGATGATGCATTAGCAAAGGATTCAGAAATTCCAAAATTTATATCTTACCTCCCACCAGTTTTCTCCTTCTCCGGTCGTTTCCAGACATTGATACACCTCTGTAGGTACATCCCTGAAAAACTGAATCCCAAATCAATAAACAGTGGTGAAAGCAAAGATTTTTGCAGCTCATATAAAATGGGATCTCGTGAGCACAAGGCAATACAAAAGCTTTTTCTAAGCAATATGACAAAAACCTCGATCAAAGATGATATTCACATTCTAACTCATTTGGAAAACTAAAAAAGATGGAAACTTGTCACAGTCAAAGCAGCTAATCCCATAAAAGTAACGAAATTTTCAATGCTTTCTTAATTTGCAGATACATTAAGATCCAGAATCTGAAATTCAACGCAATAAAAAAAAGGAAGAAAATGGATCTTACCGGAGAGATCGATTGGAAAGATTGAGCGAGCCAGATGTTCGAGCGGCCTTCAGAATCCGATCCATTTACACAATCTCTCTCTCTCTCTCTTTCTAATCGCGTTTCGTCTAGCTTCCTCTCCGAAATGAAATGTCCTTATTACAGTGCCACTAATGGTTTTGAAAAGTTTAAAGCTTTAAGTGCTTTAAGACAAAAAGAAAAAAAAACTAGTCTCTTTTTATTTCATTTTTTCCCCATTAAAATACAGTTTTGTAGGCCGGCTTATTAAAACTCAATACAGCCATTGAAATGCAATTACCAGTTGTATAATTCTGTATATCAATCTTGTCTGCAGCCACTGAGTAGTATTCTTCTAAGATAATTTCCCCTTATTTAACATTATTTTTGGCAATTTACGTTGTCTTATTCAAACTTTAAGAGAAGCTTTTATCAAACCAAAATATATCTCATTATGAGTGATTTATTAGACTGGGGCGGTTTTATGGACACTTGAAGCTTAACCGTTCATCTCCGATTTAGTAGGTGCAAGAGCTTCAGTCATGGTTCCGCTCTTTGACATGTGCTTGTCTTGTCCTGCGGTGTAAGGTGGACAATGGGGACAGCCTGGTGGTGTGTAAGTGGGTGGGTGATAGTAATGTGGTGGGCTTGGATTGCACCCACCGGTTTGGCAGCCAGTACCGTAGCCAGGAACCGTTACTCCCGGAATCACAAAACCAGGAATCTGTGCGCCTGGAACCACTATAGGAGGGATTCTTGCGCCTGGGACAACAATGGGAGGGATTCTTGCGCCTGGGACACTAGAGCCTTCTCCTATACCGATACCAATCCCTTGGCCTGGACCTCCCGGACCGCAATTGGGTTGGCCAGACCCAGATCCTTCTCCAATGCCAATACCTGTACCACCACCAGACCCAATTCCTTCACCAAATCCACTGCCTCCACTAGAGCCAATTCCTTCTCCAAAACCACTGCCTCCACTAGAGCCAATTCCTTCTCCAAAGCCACTGCCTCCACTAGAGCCAATTCCTTCTCCAAAACCACTGCCTCCACTAGAGCCAATTCCTTCTCCAAAACCACTGCCTCCACTGCCATAACCAATACCGTAGCCAACACCATAAGCCATAGGGTTAACTGTGAGGTCAGGTTGTGGTTCACTCACCAAGGACTTCGGTTCTGAATCACCTGACATGGACTGTAGTTTATGGTCAAGCTTGACTTTGTGATAAGGCTTTTCCATGTGGTCTTGCTTTATCTTGTGGTCAAGCTTTTCCTTGTAGTCAGGCATGACTTTTTGATAAGGGTTTTCAATGTGGTCTTGCTTTTCCTTGTCCTCAGGCATGATTTTGTGATCAGGCTTTTCCATGTGGTCTTGCTTTTCCTTCTCGAGCTTTTCCTTGTAGTCAGCCTTGACTTCGTGATAAGGGTTTTCAATGTGGTCTTGCTTAATCTTGTCATCAAGCTTTTCCTTGTATTGAGGTTCTACATCATGGTTTGAGTGTGGCACAACCATCATACCAGGCATCAGTACATGGTCTAGATCTAGCTTGCCTTGCTCCATAATAGGGAGATCCTTAAGAATCCTGCGTGAGAAAGTTGAACTGAACAAACATAGTAAGAGGACGAACCCAAAGCATTTGCCTTGGTGTCCCTGAGCCATTATTATCTCTATGTAATAAGTTGATCTTGCTGTACATTTCGTATAAAAGACCCCTCACGATTATATAGGAAAGGAGAGACTTTAACTTAAAGAGAATACACATCCCCTAAACGCAAAATGCCTTGGCTGAAAATGCGCATAAAATATGGAAATCACAAACATAGCATGACAGGCCAAAAGAAAGAAGCTTTATTCGATAACACAAATTGTATGTTCAGCAACTTTCAACTCTCCAAGTTTCAAAACCTTTCTAAACCATTATTTGCAAACAAGAAACTGCATCAACCACAAACTTGGACGAAGAACAAAAAACAAAACAAAAAACTCAATTGAGATCTTCTGAGCATTAGATTTAGACACTATCATTCACCATCACCTTGTGATTCTGCAGCTCTCAGACTTTCAGCCATAGCACGAGCTCTGTTCTGAGTTTGTCTTTCGACAGCAACCATGTATAAACCTTAACACCAATTATAAATGACAAAGGTGAATCAGAGAAAGAGATGAAGCTCATGAATTTCAGAAACAAACATTCAAATCTTATAGATCAAACATACCAATTGCACTTCCAAGAGCACAGCCCCATAGAATCCTCATTGACCACTTATCGTTGATAATTCCTCTCGATCCCATACCTTGCTCTGCAATAAACACCGTCAAAGCTAGTTTTACCACTAAAAAACGCAAAATTTATGATTCCAAAATAGAAAAGGAACAGTTTTGAGAGACGTATGCTAGTTTCTGAGATATGAGAGATATAAGAAGAAACGGCCCTATTCTATTTCTACTCTGTTTGAAAAGGATCAAAATTCGTGGAATAGCTCAAAACGTAGATCGAGAAACTATGGAAGGAGTGTTAGGAGTGTGAGCTTACCAGAATTCGTCGGTGAACGGAAGAGTGAGAACCGAGAAGTCAAGGAGTGTAAAATTTAACGGTGAGAGGAAGAAGAAGAAGAAGGAGGACTCGAAAATGGAATAAAAGAAAGGGGACTAATTTGTAAATACAAAACAATGAGTGCTACTAATTTGTAAATACAAAACAATGAGTGCTATTTTGGTAAGTTATAACCTATGGGAGGGTTAATCAACAATAAATTAAACTTGAGACCACCGGAATGTTAGCTTGGCTGCGGTAGATCTTTAGTGGCCTCATCATCGGACTAAAGGCTCACTCCGGAGAGCGGACTTAGCTTTCTATGGTTAGATTTGCCAACTTAATCTTAATGTATAATTTTTGTAATTTAGACTTGAATGATGGTTATGGACGAAGTGGACTAAATCATATTTTTTGGGAATAGTTTATAGTCTCTTGTGGTTATAGTTTATTTCATTAAATAAATAGACCACAATTGATTTGCAGCGGGGTTTTTTTAATATATTTTTCTGTTCGCACTATTGTCAACTATAACTTATAAATATAAAAAAGTGGTTTAATTTGTAAATAGTTTTGTCCGTCTTAATTGTTGCATTTATTCAAAGCTTTAGATGTTTTCTGTAGTTTTTTGTATTTTTGTCATTTAATTATTTATGTATCTTCTGTCAAAAACGTTAAAAATGGTATTTAATCTTAACATTTTATCAAAATATAACATTTTATCAAAAATGGTATTTAATCTTAACATTTTATCAAAAGATACAAATTTTTTTGATGATTAGATACCACACATTTTGTTCTCTTTCTGTCATTTAGTTATCTATGTATAACCGTTAAAAATAGTATTTAATCTTAACATTTTATCAATAACAACAAAATTAAACTTGAGGATTATAAATCGTACATTTTGTTCTCTATAACCAAATTTAAATTGTTTGGCATATGCAATGTTGTGATCTTATCAACTCAAAATATTAAATATTTGCTTTTGCAATTTGGCTCTTCGATTTTGAAAATTGGAGTAAACGACGACTTGCTTTTTTGTAGACCCATACATAAAAGAGCTTTGCTTCTTCTCCTCATGCACCAAAGGCATCATCTCCCTACTTAACTGAATTTTTATTTTCTTGCCATCGCCAGCAATTTCTCTTGTCCTCTTCTTCTCCTTGACCGATCAATTTTACAAAGATTCGATTTTTCAAATCCAATTCAGATTCTCGATTAAACTATCTCTCTCTTTCTCTATACGGCTCCGGCGTCTGTTGCCGCACCTAAAACCTTCCTCTCCGACTACATCGATTTCGGCGATTTCCCTAAGGTGAGCTCTCTTACACTCTCCGTTTACTCTATACCTCTTCGCATTGCTGATTGCTGGAAACAAGAGTTTATCTATGGCGTAATGCGGTTTCCAAATGACTTCGAGTTGGCTCTTTATCAAAGATTCTTGCTTTCTTACTTTATTCTGTTTTATCAAGGTTTCATATTCTTTGCTTTGATTATGCGTTTCCCTTTCGTCTATTTGTGCCACTATTAGTGTAAAAACCGTTTCTTTCGGAATTGCGAATGCTTTGTCACTATGCCAATGATTTTCTTCAGTTGTGTTTGTTAGACTAGATACATTTTCCCTACATTCATTCTCATTTTACTGTATTAATATGTTCTCTCCTAAAGGAATGTAATTTACCAAACTAATAGGATTACACTAGAACTGAGGAAAGATAAATTGATTTTGGCTTGCGTAGAGGTATATGTGTTGTTCGCCATTTAGTTTATTGGTGGATGCAATTCTGGGGTAGTGCATAAGAAATTTTGAACGGAATCTATGTTGAAAGTATTGTCTTTTTTGGATATAGTTTACAAGCCATGTTCTGCTTTAGTTCCTAGTCAAAGATGGTTTATTAAGAAGATAATTGAAACTTGTTTTTTGCAACTTCAAATGCATCACATTTTGGTTGTAATAGCTACTGTTATTAACCAACCATTTCCTTTTGCATTGTGAATTAGGTGGAGAAATGTCAATGATTGCTAGCTCTTCGCACAGTGATCCAGATTCAAGAAGCCTACAAGTTCTTCTCGAAGCTTTTGGTTCTCGTTTTTCTCTTGATGACATAGCTTCTGCTTACTGCCAAGCAAGCCAGAATGTCGATGTCGCTGGTGAGATTCTCTTTGCAATGACAGAGAAGAAGCCTCAAAGTGACCAAGTCGAAATGAAGGAAGCAACCTCAAAACCAACTCATGTCTATGTTCCCAAGGAAGTTCGAGGACAAGAGGATAGCAAAGCCAAAGTATGGAGGCCGAAAAGAAACTCTATATCAGTTGGTACTGTTTCAAGTGTTATCGGCAAGGAGTATGCTAGAACCAGGCCTATATCAAATGCTCCCCGAGAAGCAACTAAACCAATGAAGATAGACTCAAAGGATTTTCCAGAAACTGAGATATGGCGTGAAGAAGAAAAATGGCCAAAAAGTAATGAGGCAATCATAAGCAGGGCTCCAACAGAAGTTGAGGAATTCATTGTTAATATGCTTAAAGATGGCTTTCAAGCTAGTCAAGATGTCATTCACCAGGTTCTTGGTAAGCATTCTCTAACTTTCCTTGATATTGCTTTATATCTTTTTCTTCTTTAATGGTAGCTGCTAAACTTAATCTGCTTTTCCACCAAATTAACAGGCGTATGCGGATATGATGTGGAGAAGGTAAGCCGATTCCTTTAGTTCTGAAAAATAATGTAGTTTGCTTCTTTCTTTAACAGCGTTTTGCTTTCGCCGTGACTTCTTTACTTTAAAAATAGAATATGTTTTACCTTTTCGTGGCTGAATTATATTATACCCTCCCATACCTTGACGTTCATCAAGATTTATGGGCTGTGGCCTTTATGGTTGCATCACTTTTTTTATTTGAGCTACTGTTACAAATTGTTTACAATTATACCCTTGAGCTACTTTGAAATGATTTTCTCTGTCTTTGTTCTAATACTGATTAAAGTTTAAGATAAAGTTGACTTTTCAACTTTTCATACCCACTGTCTCCTCTAATTTTGATCACTGGATTGTTAGTGGTATCTCTATAGCTCTTGCCATATGGCTCTCGTGGGTATTTCATAGATCATGTGTTTGGATCCTTTTTTCTGCAACTTCTTCTTTTGACATCCACACTATATTCTTGATTACATTGCAGAGTACGGAGAAACTGCTTGACTTGTCTGATTCCAAGAAGTATGCTGATGTTGGAAATTCCAGTGAAGTTGTGAGCTATTGTTATGACTTTCAATTTGGTCTTTGTTATAGAATAGTGTCTTCTTCTAAATCTGACTCTGTTGATTTGTTTTCCTTTTCATAAAGATGTCAGAAGTTGATCCTCAAAGACAGGGATCTACATCCTTGGACCAAGGGGAACTGCAAGAATTTTCTCAGAGGCATGCTTTCTAGTCAATCTTTGTACCGAACCCTTCCCTTGGCATGTTTTTTATATATTTTTCCTCTCCAACTTGCTTTTTGTGACGATTCAGTGATGGAGCAAGAACCTTACGAGGTTCACAGGTAGGAGGCAATGCCAAGACAAGTGTTGAAATGGAAGTTTTAGAAGCTTTGTTCTCGGGTGTGGAAAGATATGAGGAAGAGCCAAAAGTAACTCGACGTTATAAAGAAAGGAGAGCAAGAGTTGCTGGTCGTCCTGTTTTTAGACCTCTGGAAGACACTTTTAAAGAGAGAGTAGTTACTGTGAAACAATCGTCACATGCAACAACTAAACAAGGTAACCGTGTCATAGTATTACATATATGTTTATTTGAATTTATCCTCTCATTTCTCAAGTGTCTGCTCAACTATCTATGTATCTCCTTTGATAGCTGAAGATGATGAAAAGGAATTTACGACACATCGTCAAGCAGTACACGAGTTTTGGAATCAGATGAAAGAATATTACGGAGCTGTAAGTCTCTAAGATAATAAGGATTCATTTTCCCGATTTTCAATGGCTATATGATTGCCATGATGTGATGGTTGCACAACTAAAACTCTTCCTCTTTGGCAGGCTGCTATAGCATTCTCTGTAGGAGACACTGTGCGAGCAAACAGACTTGTGAAGCAGGTACACAATTTGGAAAGGAATTTTTGGTTAGAAGTGATCAATGTCTTTTTTTTTTCTATATAGTAACTATTTGATATCGTCCACACAATACATAGGGACACATCTTTGGAGAAAAAGCTCGAGAAGCGGATGACAAGTCTATAGCAAAGATGATCGAAGTCAAGTCAGTTAATTTCTCAATCCATTTGTTTTCAGTCTCTACTGTGATTTTCTGCTATATACTCCATTGGCAAGAAGAGTTTGAGAAAATACAAACTATGCTTATAGGAAAGACGATGATTCAGCTTACAAGGGAGAAGAGGTACTGACAGTAAATGTGAAGGAACACGAAGCAAAGGAAGCTCTTCGTCTTCTCAAGTGCCAACTTAATTGCTTCTCTGGCATTTCATGTAAGGTTTTAAGTGCCCCTCTAAATCTTTGTTTGTTCTAACAGAAACAAATCTAGTCTGGTTGATGAGTCTGTATTCTATTTCTGATTTAGCTTTTAAGTACATCAAAGTCATATTGGGTGATAACAAGGAAGGTTCCAAGAACAAACGGGTACTATCTTTTACTCATCTGTCTTCATCTCTGAGTAGAACTTGACATTGCTTATTTTCTATATATGTTGTTTTATTAGCTTATTGTAAAGCTGCTGGAGGGAGAATCCATTGCTTGGACTGAAGAAAATGATGGCCTCGTGATGATGATTCGTGTTGATGAGATTGACCCCAAGGAACTGAGTTTTGCCAAGAAATAAGAACCATTGGTTCACATTCTTTTGCTTCGTTCCATTGAAAAATTTGACTGCACCTTTTGAAGCGTTATATTCTGTTATGTAAGCAAACAAAGACGCAATTTGCAGAAATATGATTTTTGGTTTCATAATCGAAGAATCATTAAAGCCATCTGACATTACAATATGATTATAATGTTTTAGAGATAAAAGATTCCATATAAACCAGCCAACCAAAGAAGAAACAAAACTTATACAGTATGGATCCATCAGTGGGTAAGTCTCTGAACCTCTTCCTCCTGATTGCTATCTAAAGTTTCAAGGAGAAGAGGCGGCGCATGCTGAGCATTCCCTTGATTCTCCTCTGAGTCTTGACAGAAGGAGAGAATGATTGTGTCAATCGACATCTCAACCACCGCAAAGAAAAGTGTTGCCACAATATACCCCAATGCCCAACATGCCTGTGCATAGCGAGAGTCAAAAGCAAAACCTATTTAAGCTCAAGAAAACATCTGTCAATGTATTTAAACTGAGTCTAGAGGGGAAGGAAAAGGGTTTTACCAAAACAGGTAATAGTGGGGATGAGACTTTGTTGTGAGAAGACCGATACTTGTGTGAATCCAACATCAAGAAGCCAAAGAGAGCACTGAAGAGACTCACACAGAGCTTCCCTAGAAACAATATAACATCTCCTATCACATTAACCTTCCCTATCCTAAGAATGTTGCTTATGATCAGCTCTGTCGCGATTGCAGATGATTTGCAGAAGCTTTTCCCTGTTATAGCAATCTGAAAAAAAGACAGCAATCTTTCAAGAAATGGTTCAAGAATGAGTTCTCTCTTTTGCTAAAGGAGAAGCTTTTTTTCTGTTACCATTATGTAGGCATTGCGGTTAACCGACTTGATGGTCCACTCAACGCTTTTAAGACAACCACGTGAAGTGTAATGGCACATTCTCCAAAACCAGTGATCTGGTGTGGCACCACTTACTTTTGTTCTACGACGAATTGCTTCAAGAATGAACCGAACAGACTCAACAAAAGAGACAATGAGTGAACCAAGAGCCACGGATCCTAGGTTGTAACGTGCAAGCCGCTTCATTGATGCAAAAACAGGAAGAAACGGTATCTCTGGCTGCATTGTTCAGCCATAGAACCCCAATCAATAATACATACTAATAATCTACAGTTTCATATATATACTCAGATTTGTTAGCTTACCGATGCTTCCCCTTGAGCCCAATAATAGGAAGCAACAGAGCCAGCAATCACTGTCGCAGAAGATGCAATGAAGAACTGTGTGGCCCAATAGCAACCAAACAAGTGGAAGAATATAGCAATGGTGATGTGAGGAGTGTAACGTATGCTGTAACCACAACAATGGTCACAGTTCACTTTCTTTAACATGAGATCATACGCGCAGCAGTTAGTATTGTTGCAGTTGTTCTGAACAACTTGACCAGAACTGAATAAATGGAGAGCCGCTGATAACCAGAACATGTAGAATATCGCAAGCATAGCGAACGGTATAGCCGGGAATATAATCAGCGCTTGAACTTCTCCAATTACTTTAGCAGCTACCTGGATTCCCACAAGTATACATCAAAAACAACATTTCTAGCAAAAACCAAAACTGGTTAACAAACTAATACTCGCCTTGAGGACTGATGTTGCCATGAGAATTCTACGGATGATGGCTATTGAAGTGAGGATAGCAACAACTGAGATAAAAGTCATCAGAATGGCGACTCCACGAACATGAGTCAGTTCCTAGGAACAACCAAATGCAAATAAGCTTGGAAACATAACTTAGTGAGCTTTAAAGCAGCATAAGTGCATAACGCAGAAAATGTTAACTTACTCGACCATACACATGAAAGTATGGGTCATGCTCACCAATAATAGGTGTTACAGCATCATTCCCAATCCATCCAGCTACAAAAGATACAAAGCCATAATAAGCATATGACTTGAAACACCACAGACAATAGAAACTTGAGTTCTTTAACCAACCTTTTAAGTAATAGAACACTGTAACCGATATTAAAAGCATGTTGAAAAGGACAACAGTTATCCAAGGCATGGCAGCAACAAAATGTCGAATTAGAAGCAGCCAAATAATGGATAGAAACAGTGGAACAAGACCTCCACAAACAATCAATACTGGCCAAGACTTTCCAATATCAGCCACATAACGCTGTGATTGAACAAAACCAACAAAAAAACACTTAGAACACTCTTCAAAATCATCATTTTACAAGAAAAAGGATCGTTCACTAACCTTAAGAACTGAGGCTCGAGAATTCATTGACCTTCGAATTGACTTGTCTATGATCATGTCCTCTTGAATATTCACACCACCCATCTGCTGCCAGTGGCGCAAGGATGAATTTGAAGCTCGAGCTATATATTGGCAGCTCCAATAAACTAAAGAATTTAAAGAACAAATCTTGTTACAAAAAACAGTAATAGAAGCTTTGTGGATATACAACACACTCTTCTTACCATTCACACTAGGGAATATTACAGGGTAACAAGGACCCTGAAGCTGAAGAGATGAATTCCTCATTTCTGGAGTAAGAAATTCAAAGTAATCATAGTTCCTGTCTATCCAATCATTCATCTTGAGACGAATCTCTCCATCAGGATAGTCACAGACCCAGTTGAGAGTATCATCAGAAGGTTCAGGGCAATCCAAAAGACAAATAGTCCTAGCATTAGCCAGTTTAAGAGCCCCATCTTTCAAACCACTTTCATAAACTTGGTTAGGGTTTAACCAATATCTAAGCTCCAGTTGGTTAAGGTCACGGTGATGATGCTTGCTACCACACACATTCCCTTCATAGTCCAATCCATATGTGAGCCTACAAGAACAGTTCATAGAAAGATATAAGCTTTTCATAATCAAGTTTTTCCACAGTGTTCACACCAAATCTCTTTTCTTACATGAAGAAGAAGAAGAAGAAAAATATGTACTTTACCACCGAAATTAGAACTTAAAAAGGTACAAACTTTGGTAACTAAAAAGGTGTACTCAGCTAAGATAAGCAAAACATGGAGGAACAATTAAAAAACCCATTTGAGGTTTTAGGAGGAAACAGACCAAAAGGAAGAAGACAAGGTTTTGTTTTGTCTAAAGAGATTTGGAGCAAAATCCATCAAAATCTTACCTTAAGGGATTACCTTGGTTAAAACCAAAGCTGGAATTGACAATCATTGAAACCCAAAAGGCAATGAAGATGATGAGAAATGTAATATCTCTGCATTTTCTGTTGTGTTTGATGATCCCATCATTTGGAGCACTTCCATCACTTGAAGTATATCTTCCAATCACAGCTCCCAAAGGTCCTCTCATCTTTGCCACAGCAGCTCTGTCTCTTCACTGTCACAAAACCCTCGAGACTAAAAGTAGGAATTTCGGAGAGAACTACACACAGACTTTTTTAGTAGTGTCTGTCTTCTTTCTCTCTCTTTCTCTGTGTTCATTGTTCAAGAAGAGTGTGAAAGCATTAGAAGGGTATTTATGTCTTTGTGTGTTTAAAAGTGATTTTCTTTTTGGTGAAGGAGAAAATTAAATGGTTTCTGTACAATCTATCATCCGTGGAACATGAAAAAGAATCGATGTCTGGTTCTGATGGGCTTTGCGATTTTTTTGACCATTTTAAAATTGGTTTCCTTAATGTTAACCCTTTTTAAAATCTATGTTCTTATGTTGTTTTGTATAGATTTAAAAACAAACTTTTTTTGTTCTTATTCCCCACTGTGAGATCTGCAAATGTAACGCCATTCATTTGATTAAACAATGATTCAACTTTTCTTTTCTCTGTGTTTATATTATTAAAACATGAATGAAAGGACCACAGTTATGTGTAGAAATTTATAGTAAAGGAAAAAAGCTTAGCAATACTACAGTAAAATCTTTATAAATTAATAATTAATATATTTTTTAAATATTTTATTAATTTAAAAAAAATATTAATTTACAAAAGTGATATTTAGTTTAAAATAGTATTTTAAAACTGAAAAAAATATTAATTTAGCGAGATTATTAGTGAATCGAATATTAATTTATAGAGGTTTAACTGTATTAACTTATATCGATCTGGTAAATTTTGTTGTCTTTCCTAATTTTACTTTTTACTAATCTCACAAAAATCTTGCAAAGAGTGAGGGAAAATAATCTTCCCAAAGTGGTTTTATATTATGTTTAACTTTTAAAAGTAAAATTTGTTGTCTTTTCTTAATTCTTTACTTTTTTACTAATCTCACAAAAATCTTGCAAAGGGTGAGAGAAAATAATCTTCCCGAAGTGGTTTTATACTATGTTTAACTTTTAAGACTATATTTATTTATCTTGTATTTGAAAATTCAACTCTTCGAGAATAGAGAAAAAGTAGCAGGAAAAGCATGGGCAGCTCCTTGTTTTTTTCAATATCTTTTGTCTATTTATTGCTCTGTTTTTTTTTGTATTTCTTTTATCTTTCTCTAGGAAATAAATATTCTGACTAACTATGCGATTTTCTTAAAACCAAAGCATATAAGTATATTAATTTGTTTTTTGTCCAGCTCTGATAATTGTGGTTTATTTTTTGGTAATTAGCTCTGGTCAATTTATTGACAAATGAACATATGAAAATGTTTTTATCAAAAATACAAAACAGAAAATGTTATAGCCATTAATATTGATTCAGCAAAACTCTTTAAAGCGCCGAGTAATGCTTCTTCATACATAAATAAATGAGAAGCCAGTTGGTTTAAAAAATATTAAACATAAAATTATTCAGTAATAAAAGAAAAACAAAGGAACATTGCCCAATTAAAACAAGGACAAAGTTCATACATAAAAGCAAAGAATTTTAAGTCAGCCCCGTTCGTAAAATACGATAACGTTGCGTTTTCACCAAAGCACGACATCGTTTTTGTGCTCAAAAGAACTGGCCTCGAGAAGAAAAAGTTTGGCCAAACCACCAAGAAGAAGGGACAACGTTCAAAAACGTCATTGTTTTGCGGTCAGTTAGAGTAACTCTGAAAGAGAGTCTCTGGCCCCGTAGATCGCCGGAGCTCTGCCAGTTGGCACCCCAATTACGTGTCATCTGTAGCCAAGTCTTTCCTCTTGAACCTCTCACCGCCACCGCTTTCACCGCGCCACCGCCGCCAACGTTTGAGAGGATTACCATATGGAAGTTCCCTTGCCCTCTCATCGTGAACCTCACGCCTCCTCTTCTTTTACATCCCACCCTATACATTAAAAATTATTAAGAGGGTTTTAACAAAATGATTAGTTATTCCTAACATGCAAAACCAAAAACAAATATTATTATATATTTGTATATATCTTACATAAATACGTAATAAAATGTTTCGGTCTTAACATGCCAAAAAGCATGAAAAGTGTATATGCATTATATAATTCATATTATGCATTTCCCCTCAATAAATTTATAATGGCAATTAATTAGCTCTTAGCATTGAATACGTTACCGGCGATAGAAGACGGGGACGATGCCTTCGTTGCCACGCCGGGCGATGCGGAAGAAAGCTGGAGAGGACATGTCAAAGTGATGGCGAGGGAGATTGCACCAACCGTTATTATTGTTCGACGGGCAAAAGTTTGTAGCCGTCACCGTCACTGCGGCTCCTTGGAGACACCACTTAGGATCCGCTCTATTGTCACACCTCACCTGGTAACACCCACCGCATGACTCGCCGCTTTTAAACAGCGCACCGCTTAGAGCCGCCGTGTGGGCTCCGAAACCGGCGTGGAACGGATTATCATACCCGCACGCTCCTCCTATAAAATTGTTTAAAATTTTTCAAATCTACTATACAAAAATTAAAGTAACAAAAAAGAAAGTATTAAGCTATAGTTTAATGGACTATTTACCAAGTGAAGCAGGACTATCATTAACACCATAAAAAGTTGCATGAGCCATAATCCAAGGATTAGAACACATCCCCACACTTAACGTACCAACCAAGAGAATAACCGTTACCAAATATTTTCCCTTCACATCCATATATAAATATCTTTTGTTTTAAATTAGTATATGGTTTTCTTGATGAACCAAAGAGAGGTCGAAAAATAAAGCTTTTAGTAGTTGTTCACAAGTGATTGCTTGAAGAAGAAGGAAGACTTTTGGACTCGTTTTATAAGGATCCAATAAGTAATAACGCGTTTTGTCGGTGATTATTACGACTTATATTTCACTTACATGCACCACAATCTCATGCATGTGTTCGTTATCTTTCTTAGTTGGATCCTTACTTTTTTTATTGCTCTTGAAAATTCTCTAATAATTGAATATAGGTCTAAACTCAGGGAACATAATAATCTAGTTCAAATATAAAAAACACTTAATTTCATGTAGCTAGTTTTGCTTATTTTGGTGAAATGGTTTAGAAAATATTTATTATGTGTTCATGGAACCAAATTTAAGTAACAACATTTTATTTTTTAGGAGAATTACCCATGATGTACTAATGCTTTGAAACACTATAAGATAAATAATAATAATTTTAGGCTGACTGTAACTAACATTTGGCTCAGATCTTTCAAATAAGAGGAGAAAAATGTGTTAATGAAAAAGACTGGCACAGTTGACAAACGTTTTTTATATCTAGCTGTATATTTAGTTTATGACTTCATATCTTAATCATTCAGTGCTATCACTTATCAGAGTCTGAGATCTAACTGTATATTTGAAACGATGATTTCCTAAGTTTTAGTCAATTGATTTATTTAATGCGAGTTCGCGAGATAAAAACTCTCTATGTGGATGACCTGTGTAATCCAAGATTAGATGTGGGCATCCAATTAAAATTGTTTTTAGAATGGAAACGCGTTTTCTGATAGACATGGAACATCGTGTACATTTACATAATTAGATTAGAAATCGAAACACAAATATTATATGGATATAGTCATATAGACCCGCGTGGCACTAATAGATATGATGTCCTATGCAGTACACAGAATCAAAGAGTACGGAAAGCCAACAAACTCGAAACATATGTATAGGTTGTACGGTGAATTATAGCTACAACGGCATGTGGTTCCACGTTGAGTTATGCTTCTCGTCCTCTCCTTTAATGGCGTCGGTGGAGTTTTTTTTATTCTTTTCATTTTTGATTAAACCAGACAAAGTGGGCCCAAGAATACATAATAGCCAAACTTTACAAACATTACAACAAGTTTACAACAGAGAAGGTAAGGTAAAATGTTTTTGTTACTCGACCAAGAATCTTTCTATAGTTTTCTGCAATGTTTCTTTAGGGACAGCTCCGATGATACTGTCTTTCTTCTCACCGTCTTTGAAGACGATTACTGTCGGAACACTGCGTATCCCATAACGGTTGGCTGTGTTTGGACTCTCGTCGGTGTTGATTTTGTAGAATTTGAACTTCCCCGCGAAATCCTTGGCCAGTTGGTCAACTATGGGATGAATCATACGGCAAGGTCCACACCATGGTGCCCAAAACTCGACCAAAACTGGTATATCTGATTCGAGAACCTGTGTTTGCCATTCTGAATCCGACAGGTTTGGTACTGCACCATCAAAACAAACAAGTTAGATCTCTCTTCAATAGTGACTGAATGATGCAAATCAATCAAAAAGAGAGATAGCTCTTTTATGGTTAAACCATATGCTAAAAAATAACTTATAAAGAACTTTGCTGTCAATATATATAATTATTTGATTCCATAATTGTGGCACATATGTTATATAATCCAAGCAATTTAACAGATGAAGAAGTTAAAACCTCAAACGAAAAAAATGTTGTAGTTTCAAATAAACAAATGATATATAGTTTCCTAAGAATTCAAGTTTGAAACAATTGGATTATAATTACAAACACACAATAAAATTTGATGCTCCCAAGTTACAACTCGTATGAAATTATACCATACAGATTCTCTATGGTCAATTCACACACAATCAGCAATCACGAAACGGCTGGAAAATTGGACGAGTAAAGTTAAAGCTGTATACCTTCGACGGCGGCGGCAGTGGTGTCCTGAGCTTCACAGACGATTCTTCCACCGCGAGTGAATCGAGATCTGCGATTCCCACCCAGACTCGCTGACTGAGTCACCCAACTCCGCGAAACCTTCTTCAAACCTCTGAATTCGAGAAACCTGACGGGAGAAATCGACGGAACCCCTGAAGCGGCGTTCGGCAGAGAAAAGACGCGGGTGACGGTGACAGAATCGAGCAACGACGCCATTGAAGGAGCGAGCTGTTTCAGTGGTAGAGACTTGTTTGTTAATTGTATGACCCAGAAAAAAACTCAGCGAAATTGAGGATAAATTCATATCCTCGCCACGTCATTTTTCCTTCTATTACGTAGAGCATCCAACTCATGGATTCTTTTAGCGGCTATACACACGTAAGTTATTCATTGGTTCATTATCTATTTATTTATTTAATACTAAATCATTTAATTAAATTAAGATATTATGTGATGCCGTATATTTTTTTGGATATAGATCTATATTCAATAAATTTTGTAGGATATACAGATCTTCATAATTTCTTTAACTTTATCATCATAATCGTCATAGTTTCTTATAAATCCAGCCACGCAAGTCAATTTGTTGTTATTGAGATAATTAGGATCATTAATTCAGGTGAATCAATCGTTTTCATATGTGAATTTACTTAAGTTTTGTTTTTATTTTTGATCTCTTAGACAACTTTTGTGCAATTGAAAACAATTGTTATTACTTTTTGTTGGATATTAATTAGTGGCTCAAGTCAAACGTTTAAACTTGGTCGTATCCAACTGACTAGAGGAAGTAATTTTTTAAAAAGGTTTCCTTGTTGTATATTTTAGGATGATCGGAACTAATTAGAGGAAGTAATTTTAAAAGGGTTTCAATTTATGAAGATAAAACGAATATGATAAGAAATATAAATGTGATAATTAGGTAACGTTACTGTTTTAAATTCGGAAAACAAATATGGCAATTGCATCAAATATAAGATGAAAAAGGTATATATACAGGCTTTGTGAGGAAATAATGAGAATGGTTTAACCCTTTATACTTCTACCATTATTTTCTTTATCTTTTATGTCCATAATAATAATAATAAAAAAGAATCTTCATAAAATGGCTGTGTATTCCTCTTATTAGCATTATTAACCTCATCATAATGGCTGTGTATTCCTCTTCCAAGAATCAATACATCTATTAGTAGAAACAGCTACAAGAGAAAGCCAAATCAAAGTTAATCAAGAGATTCAGCATATTCATAAGATTCAAAAAGTTAAGGAGGAAGAAACACAAGAGGTTAAGGAGGAGAAAATACAAGAGGTTAAGGAGAAATAACAAGAGATTGAAAATGTTAAGGAATAGGAAATACAAGAGGTTAAGGAGAAAGACCAAAATATTAAAATTGTTAAGGAAGAGGAAACGCAAGAACTTAAAGAAGACAAATCAACCTATTTTGGGAATTTTTACTTGTCATGCTGGGTATAACAATATCATTTACTCCTCCTCCTCATGGTGTCTCGGAGAATAAAGTTTGTGGCATTATTTTCATCACAACGGTTCATCTTTTTCTGATGACGTCTATGGTTGTTCTTTTATCGGTTTTACCATCGCTTATATTTCTAATTTAAAATTATAATTTCAAGATATTAGTAAATTTAATTTTCTAATTTATTTAATTTTCCTAAATTTATTTTATTTATTTAATTTTTAATTGTATTTTTAATTTATTATTTCTATTTAATTGTAATCTTAGTTGATATATTTTTATTGATTAAATTTTAAAAAGTAATTAATAATAATATTATTGTTACATAAAAAGGAGGTGAACAAACCCAAGTATTTTTCATTTTTGAAACTACTTTTTTTGTTTGTAATGCAGTAATAAAAAAATTAATTTGATAGAAAATAAAATAAAAATTGGAGTTTGATAGAATTTTTTGGAGTTGTTTATAATTTGAGGTTCTCACTTCTCAAGATCTCATCACTCTAGAAATCAAGAACTTCTTCTAATCGATAAATTTAATTAATTTTTACTGAGATAGAGATAGTTGCAAACATTTTCATCCGTTTGAGATGGTTCATTTTATTCTTTTCCTTCTCCGGACCTCATATAATAATACTGATAACCAAAAAGATACCATAAATCTTATTATAAAAATGGAAGATACAGAAAAGTTTAATGAGACAAACAAGAAGAAATCGTCATTTCTAAGCCATTACTTCTTCCTTGCGTACGTGTCCTCCTCCTCCTCATCATCATCATCGTCTTCGTCTATATCCTCAATCTCATCATCATCGTCAAAATCCACGTCATCAATCTCGTCCTCATCAAAATCTGTCTCCTCCTCTGAATCGTCATCCTCGTTATCCACCACTCCCTTTCCATGACCCGCCTCCATTTTCCCTATTCTTTCAGAAACGACCTCCTGCTTAGAGAAGCCGACACGTAACTCAGATTGCATGACCGGAAACGTTTGAGAGAAAACCGGGTATTGGCTAGGCAGCGTCTGGTCAAACCGAAGCAGAGACCGAATGGTCGGTCTAGTACTGTTCTGCACTGTCTCTCTGAGATTGGTCGTTCGTCCACGCAAGAGTAGATTCGCAACACATTTTCCGTCGCGGAGGAGTGATCTCGCTGCTGATGATGAAGCTGAAGCCATATCTGATCGTAGTGTGTGGGAAATGCTAGTTACCGACGGCTAATATAACAGAGAGGGAGAGGTTTAGGGTTTTAAGGAGGACGCGTGTATGGTCCGATGGCCGCCACGTGTACATTGACGTATCTTCGGAGTTTTAGAACTGTTTCGTTTAGATTTTGAGATGGTGAAGTACCAAAAAGTATACAACCTTGTAGCGTTGACTTTTACTGATATCTCTGTGAAAACTGAGCGATGGTAATAATAATCTGATAAAAGCAACTGTACATACGAGAGTGACTTCTCTCAGTTCTCAATAGTCTTTAAGATTTATGTCATAAAAAAAAAAAAAAGAGAATTCAATCCATCATTAGAGAAAGAAGATAAACTAAAAGTCACCTGTTTTTTCAGAAACTAAGAAGAAGACAAAAAAAAGAAATCAACTTGAAGAAACTCTGTCTCTCTTGACGCTTGATCTGGTTCTGCGGCTGCTACTCTCAGCAACATTGTTAGTCTCAGGAACTTTGTCTTCTTCTCCTTCAACTTCAAGACCAAGGACGCCTAGAAGAATAAACTCCTTCAACAGAATTGTATCTACAAAGGTAGCCACCTCTGTCCTAAAATGGTTGGAGCAGATTTCGCTATTCTTTACCACACCATCAGCATCTGCCTTGGCCGGATATCCAGGTATAGCTCCGCTTCTATAAGTATTACACGCCTTCAACACGTCGTGAGCACAGCTGAAGAAATGCCCATACGAAAACGCTTCAAAATACTGTTGCATTCAAAAACCAACCACAACAGTTCATCAATCTCACGTTTTTTTTTAGTCCTAAGCATTGTTTTTTAATGGGATGAGAGTTTGTGTTGTTACTTACCTTGGGTGGTCTTCTCATTGAGTAAACCATAGTCCTTAAAGACAATATTAATGTGTTTTCGCTGTAAGATTTAGAGTTGGCCTCGCCAGTTGCAGAGCCCGCTGAACTCTCGTATCCGGGCTCGTTGAAGTACGGTTTTTGATTTAAGATTAGACCTTGGATTGAGACAAGAACCTGTAACATTGTGGAGTTGTTTGGGATCCATTTTTCCCTCTGGTTACCAGTCCAAGTGCCGAGAAGACTCAAGCACACTTTCCCACAGTTGTACAGGTTCGGGTTGATTCTTAGTCCACCAGAATGGTAATGAACACTCTTGTAAATACCAAACAGAATTTCACAAATCAGAACTTTGGAAGACAAAACAAATAAAATTGAGAAAAAGTTTTGATAGACTTACCGGTGGCACAGAAGGATATGTATCCGGGAAGAAGATATCGAAAAAGAAGAGGCCATCATGGTAAGGAGTTCCTTGTGCTCCAATTATTACAGCCCTCAAAAGATCCATCCTAGATTCGTAAGCTCTGACAAATATCATCTCTGTTGCAAGAAAATCAAAAATAAGAATATTGCTCACATATCAAACCGCGGAAATCAATGTATAAGACACTGACCTGGCAAATCATTCTCAAGAATTCTCCACTCTTCTTGGATTCTTTTCGCCCATTCCTTTGTATGCTGATGAGACAAAAGAAAAAAAAAGTTAAAACCTTGAAAAAAACGATTCCAGAACAACGATTTAACTTAATGCTCATCTAGTCTCAACCTGCTTCGAAGTTGTTCCCTTAGCAGCAAAATGGTGATCTGAAAAGTCTTCGACGATGTCAAATCTTTTGAAAAACAAATAAAGCCCAAGATAATCCTCCATATTCTTCTTAACTCTGGAAGCATCCGGGGGTGCGAGAACCTCAGGCACTAGTCTACCCCGAAAAGCAAAACCTTTAACGCCGCCAGGCTGGTTAGATGATGGCGGTGGCGGAAACAATAAACCAGAAGAAGCTGGAGCAGGAGCCTGCCCCATGACTGTATCCGGTGTCTGAGGCTGAAGATGACTGGAATAATACTGCGGCGGTATGGAACTTGTAGGACCGAAGGTGTGTTGTGATGACTGAGGATAATAGAAAGCCTTATTGTTCTGCGGCAATGCATAAGCAGAATTCGGTGTAACTCCTTTAGAGTTGTGCGGTAAAGCATTCCATGATTGAGCGACAGAGGTTGCTACATCTGGTAAAGAAGATTTGATTCCACTTCCTTCTGCAGCTTTCTTGGAACTGCTACTACTAACATCTGACTTATTCTCAGTTTTAGCACGAGACGATTTGCTGCTTCCACTTGATTCCTCTGTATCCTTTCCAGGAAACCAATCCATTGACACCTCCACACCAGTTGGGATATCCTTGGAATCATAAAGGTCTTGATACATAGAGTACTCATCAGTCTCCTCTTCCTCCTCTTCCATATCATCATATCCATAAGGATCAGGGTAATCATAATCGTCTTCATAGATCAAAGAATCTGGGTCTAGCAAACTATTTGATACTGGAGAGGATTCAGGACAACCATCATCATCACTAAGAGACCCCTTGAATCATTATAAAAAACAAAAAATCACGTTTTAGTTTAAGTAGACAAGACTCACTAAAACCAAAGGAAAACTAAGAAAAAAAAAAACACTTACCCCAACATAATCATCATCTTCCTCATTGTAAGAAGGAGATTCAATCTCTATAGCCTTCCCTTTGTTCTTATTATCAACACCACCGTTTTGCATCTCATATTGCTCCACATCAACCACTTCTGGGATTACTACACCCTACACGATCACCAATCCCCACACAAAATCCAGAGTTAGGTATACATAAAAGAAAACAAACACAAAATTGATATCACATTACATAATAACTTAGTAAACTGACAGATACAGAACATGAAACGAAAGAAAGAGATCGCCTTTACGAGAAATCACTAAAACCCTAAAAAATCAACAAAGCCACCAAAACCTAGATGATGATGATCGCACATCAAAAACAAAATTCCCCAAAATCAATTTAAGTTCTTTCGGCGATTAGATTAGGTAAAAATCGGTGAATTATGAGAACGGTTAAACAGATTTTAACCTCGAGAACAACTCTGATAAATCGATAAAAAATCAATTCGATAAAGCATTAACCTGTTTTGGCGTTCGAGCTCTCGAGCAAGAAGCAACAGGAGGAGCGATCTCAACTTGGTTAGGCTCCATTAAGCGATCCCTACTTAAAACAACTTTATCAAAAGCGAGAAAACGGAAAAAAACGAGAGAATTTTCCACGAAAATTAGAGAAGACGAAGAAGAAGAAGAAATCGATCAGAAGAGAAAAGTTTTGGGCCTTACACCTTCGCGCCGTATTATATACCAACGCACACAGTGAGATTGCGGAAAGGCTCTCTCAACACTTAAAACCAATTCCTTCTCTCTCTCTGTTTAATCCTAATCTTAAATTAAACCTAATAAAAAAAACCTTTTAAAGTGATAATTTTCTAATTGTGCGTTTTTATTCAACAAGTCAATACGGAAAGTCTACGCAGATGGGGCCCGGTTTTAAATAGACGGTTCTGATTGACTATGCTAATATCAACGGTGATAAGGACGGTACTAGCTTAGTCTACTGATGTAGAGGAAATAAATCAAAACACGGTTGGTGGACTTCTACCAAAGCTATTAATTTAGAGCCGTAGGATGTTAGGATTAAAGTTTTTTGTGTAAATCTAACGGATGGGAACTTTATTATCCAGTTCCGTATTTTTTTCCCCAGTAACAGAAACAATCATAGCAAATCTAATGAGACGATATTATTATTGAGTTATTTTTTAAGTATAAAGTATATAATGATTTTGATTTTACGATAACCTGACAATTGTCATTAGTTAATTATTATTTTTAAAGCAAAAAGAGCATTAAATGATTATCAGTTTATATTGCCATTAATATATACTATAGTTTAATACAGAAAAATCTAATTTAGTTTTAAAGTAATTATATCAGTGTGACATATCTCATTTACTAATTTTGGTGGATAATTGTTAATTAGATTTTTTATGTATATTTAGAAAATAATAACTAATACTCATATTTGTATTTGAATAGAAATCTTAAGAAAATTAGAATATACGAAGAACAAAAAAAAAGAGATTCTACTTTCTGACAACCCAAAATAAGACCATAACCAATATCTATCGAGCTTTTGAAATGAAATTGGGCCTATAGAAACTTTTCACTTTATTGATAATTTAGTACCGAGCCGTTGCTGATAAGCCTATATTTTAGAAGCCCATGACCTAAGAAATAGAGGAAAAAGTGAGGTTTAAACATAAGATGTAATGGTTTGACCAAAAAAAAACAAACATAAGATGTAATGAATGTGATTGTTTTGTTTTTTTTATCTACCACTTAAATTTTGTGCCACTAAGTTCACTAATTTCTGAAACACATGTCATATGGTAATAATTTCAAGTTGAAAGGGACAGAAAGCCATTTTTTTTCCTCCAGCAAAGTAGTGCATAGATTTATTCACAAAACGATAAAACCTTTATTTGTTATTAGATTACAATCTTTCCTCAATCAAAATTTTATTTTACGAAACAAAAGATAGTCATGCATCAAATAACATATGAATTTAGACTATTTTCCTAATTTTGATATTGAATTTTGGCTTTATTACTAGTTCTCCCATATTCATATTCGAACTTATATTAATAAGATCAATCGACTTATATTCATCTAATGATTATATTTGGATTTGAGTACTATTGGAACAAAGTTTAATCAGTAGATTAGATAGTGATCATATTTGGAAAAGGACATAGAGCACTACATCCCATGTCATATCCTTTTCGAATCTTTAGAAATCATGAGTTTTGCAAAAGTTTAAATTACGACGAATATCCAAAGCAGTAGTATGTATAAGAAAATATCTTGTTTAAAACTATAATTAAATCTTCACCCATCCTGATTCACGTGTACGTCACTACTCACTTCTGTATTATGTGTTTGAAAAGTCCATTTACATTGTCACCTGTGAATTGAGCACGACTCACAATTTAAATATTTCAACTAGACCAATTATACGAATTTCAACACCTAACTACATAATCTAGATTCATATCTATTTTTTTCGTCCTATAAATACTTTATACAATAATAGCAAATACTCTAATAACTTTGAAAACCAATATATATCAAATCTTAACTTATTTAATAGAGCACATAATTTGGGTAAGTGGTAACTTGTAACTAATGTAATATTCCAAATCTGTTAAACCACCAAAAAAAAAAAAAAAGTTGTAATGGATTACGAAATACATAATTGGAGGAATAAAGGAATATAGTGGGGGGGGAAAAAAAAAGTGAAATGGACACGAGAGGTTGGCAACGAAAGGCTTCTCTTTCCCGTAAACCCAAAAATTCGGTTGTCACATAACTTGTAGAGATTCTCCACTCTCTATTCATCTATAAATTACACAGAGCCATTCAAGTCTCAGACCACAACAACAAACAAGAACTCAAACACAAACATAACTAAAACCTTTTTTTTCAAAAAACTCAAATCATGTCGAACACCTGCGGAAACTGTGACTGTGCTGACAAAACCCAGTGCGAGTAAGTCTCCTCTGTTTCTGTTTTTTGGTTCCAAGAGTGAAACCTCTCTGTGTGGTTTTACAACTACAATTGCTTTTCTTATGTTTCTCTAAATCTTTGATTTAACTAAACCTTTCTCTTTATGTGGCTACAGCAAGAAGGGAAACAGCTACACCGTTGACATCGTCGAGACTCAGGAGAGGTAAATAAATAATAGATGATTGTGATCACTGTAAATAAATAACGATGTAACGATTGATTTGTTTTTTTTTACAGCTACAAGGAGGCTATGATCAATGACGTGAGTGCAGGAGAGAATGACGCAAGTTGCAAGTGCAAGTGTGGCTCCACTTGCAGCTGCGTCAATTGCACTTGCTGCGACAACTAAAAAAAGCTCCTTTTAATCATATAATGTAATAATAATATGAATAAAAAAAGTTGATGTGAGCACATTATATTGAGCTCATATCTCTCTTATGACTCTTTATTATGGTGTGTGATGTTGTAATGGGTTATGTCCCCTTTATCCTCTAATACATCATATTTCTATTAGTAAACTTGATACTTGGAAAATATAGTTTCTCTGGAATTTTATTTTTTCAGTCATAACAAAATGGGATTTTGTATCTAAATGCAGCATACATAATCTCCTGTTTTATACCCTAAAACATATAGGGCAATGAACAATCTAATGTTGCAAATTGTGTATTAGAAAAAAAAAGACGTTTCAGACGTTGAAACCTTCAGCTCGGAGACATAGTTTATGAGCTTCGATCCATTTAGTGCAAGCTGATTCACCGTGCTCGACGATGCACTGATCTCTCAGCTTCTTGGTATCGGGGCAAGCACAACATATCCTCTTCTTTGGTTTTGTTTCTGCGGAGGTAGCAGCAGCCTTGCTTGGCTCTGAAACGGGTGGAGGTATCAAACAGTTTTTTGCTGGTTGATCACTCATCCTGTTAACAAAATATGAACTTGATAATGAACAAATAGCATAAAACCAACACAAGTAAACAACTGGTAGATTATATCCTCTACATCCTATTTGGTATTCAAAAAGGGTACTTAAACACAATAAAGATCAATATGTTACCCTCAAGAAGTTTTGATAAATGCATTGATAATTCACAGGTCCATAAACCTTTTTCGCATATATGGTCATTAACGAACAGAAACATAGTTAATTCTCTAAAACCAAGCTCAATGATTAGTTAACAATGGTATAGAACTCCATGAGTACCTTCAACAAATGGAAAATAAGGACTACATAAACCCTCAATGTCATTATGGAGAACTTGTGATCACGAATCAATGGCTTGATAAGTGGTAACTAAATTCCAGATTTTTCTATCGATTTCTATCATTGGAGGAGATAACTTGATTAATCGTAGCCTAGACACGACGGCATCGATAAACAAATCTGATAAACCCTAAGAAACATCAAACGAATCCTAAAACCCTGAACCTCAAAATTTCATCCATAACATAACAACCACCACACCAAAATCATAACCAAATTCTGTACATTTCAAATCAACGTGCTCTAGCAAGAAAGCTAATTAAATCCAGGAATTAACACCCCCAAAAAAAAAATGTAAATGTTTCATCTTTCATTTGCAGCAGCATCTTACAATTTTTGATGCAGATTTTGTCAGAAATGGGAAAAAACTAACCTTTGAAGGATTTTGCAGAAGAAGAATCAAAGAGCAGAGAATCGGTAAAAAAATTCCCGCGACGGTATGAAAAAAGGAAAGAAGACCTCTTGGGGTTCTAAACTTGACAAGTCGACCTTACAGAAAAGAATTCAAAGTAAAGCCACCAAACTAGAAAATTCGACTAATTACAATGCACAAAGCATCGAATTGAGCTATGGGCCCATCATCCGTGTGATTCGTCTATAATGGGCCCACATTAGTGGATCCAAAGTTAGAAACTTTTAGGAATCTGTGGTATTGGAAAGAAGAAACCAGGGAGAGAGGTCAGATTAGGATAACTAACTCGAAATTGCAATTCTCATCATTGATATAGCTCGAGGAGTGACCAGTTGGTATTTGGATGTTTTAGCACCTGCAAAGAGATTTTACTATGACAAACAAATAAGGCTGTGGACTCTTATAGTTGCATATGTGAAAGCATTAGAATAAACTTGAAATATGCTTCCTCTGTTTCACTTTTACAGTAATCTAATCTAAGGCTACCACAATCATTGTGAGGCAGAGGAGATATGATGATGATGATGATGATGATGATGATGATGAAGCTAATGGAGTTGAAGTTCGTATGTATGTATGTAGGTAAACGATGAAGTCATTACCATCTCATTTTTAGAATATGGAACTTATTATATCTCTGACTCGAAACTGCTCTATTAGTTTGGTTATCTTCAGTTCTGTTTCTAATAGAAACATCGGATGTGATTTACTCACTTTCGTTGACAAAATGTTTAAACACTTTAATTATTAAAAAAAGAAGAAGAAGAGAGTTTCAAAAATCAACAGATTATCTACACAAATTTACAACACGAGATTTCAGATGAAACCAAGACACCTGATGTTTTTCACATCTGAAATAAAAAGAAAAAAAAAAAACAAAACACTTTCATTGACATTTCCTCTATTCCAACAATCAAAATCACATTTTTTTCACACTTGATGATCTTCTGAATCTATAAAAAAAAAAACCTGACAATGGTTTGATCTAAGACTTCACTTTCCCATCCAAGCTACTTCTTCTTCTCTTGATCTCCACTTTAGCATTAACCACACAAGTAAAAAAACAAAACAAAACAAATCAATCATACTTCTCTCTCCATGTATAAACGAGGAAGAAAATCCAAGAGACAGCTAAAGCAATGTCTCCAAGAGCTTGCTTAGGACATTCAAAGGCAAGATCTTCAATCTTCCACTCAAACATAACTCTCCATAACGCCATAAGCATATATAGAATCACAGAACCAGTGGCAAAGAAGCTATGAAACTCTCTGTCTTTCACAAACGACACCATGAAAAGCACTAAACCTATAGCAAAGAGAAGCAAACCAGAAAAGGATTGAGAAATCTGGATAAGCAGCTCATCGTGAGGTGTTGATCCTTTGAGCTTGCTTGCTATTTCACTACCATGACCAAAGATTGATGCTTTCTCTGTGTAGAACATCATCAGGGTTCCACTTGTAAGTGCGATTATCGAATGGAGTATACAGATTACGCGGAACAGATGTGAATTCATCTGAAAGAATCAACCTTTTTTTGATGGGTTTGAGAATGGATCAAAGAACCTGAGGAGAAGAAACAAAAAAAAGTCAAAACCAGATTGAAACAAAGTAAAAAAAACAAACCAATTCTTATCCAAACTTCAAACACAGAGATGAAACTACAAAAAATGGATCTTTTAAAGAAGAAATGGGAAAAAAACTTCACTTTGCTTATAAAGGGAAAAGGAAACTGCAAAGGTTTAAGCTTTGATAGGAAAATCAATGGAGGAAAGGTATGGTTTTTGGGAGAGATAGATTATATGATTTTTTAGGGATTTGAATTCTGATAGATTCCACAATAGGGGAAACTACTGGGAATTGTTAATGATAAACCCTAATTTGTCTTGATGCAAAAGAAGATTTTTGACTTGATCTAGGTCCTCTTTTGGCAGCTTCTTGTTGTTATTCAACAGAAATTCAAACCCACCGCATACAGATTGCTTTCCGATTATAAATGGGAGATTATAAAATTTATTATTAAGAAAATTAAAATAAAAGAAAAACAATATAATAGATTTGTAATTTGTTAGGAAACTTGATCTATGACTTAATTGATAAATCATGGAAAATATCAATCAGTTGATTCAAGATCCAACAATAAAATATCATTAATCAAAGGAAAAAAAGGGAAACTTTGTGATTTTAATTATATTAAGGCAGTGACTTTTTCAACTTACAAGAAATTAATTTCCATAAGATAGGGATACAAATCTTTCAACATCACACAAATGGATAACTATGTTTAAGGTTTGTCCTTTAACGCCACCAACGATCTAATAACGCCTGGGGACACACTATCAGCAAGAGCTCCTAGTTCCGATATAAATAAAGCCTTCTCCTTCACTAAGCTTTGTAACTTCTTTGATTCAAACTCCATATTTTCTTCATCTACACACAGTAACAATCATCCTTTTTCTAATGGGCCCTTAGTCTTTAAGAATAGAGTAGCAAAACTGTGAACAAAGATCAAACCTTTCTCTAGTATTGTATGCACAGCATGAAACGGGATTGCAGCAAAAAGATCAGCTCCTGGGAGCATCATCCACGTTGGTTCGTTTGAGTCATGGGATCCACACGTTGAGCAAACTTCTTGAACCAAAGGTTTCGTTGAGCTCCCAGGGATATCCTTCATCATAGAATCGAAAGGAGAAAGAACACTAGTCTTTGTTGTCCGAGCTCTCTTCCTAAGTGCTGTAAGAGCCTCTCGGTTCGCATTCCTCTCCTTGTCATTGTCCACCATCTATATTATCACATATTACAAGCTCACATTTGGTTAAAAAAAACTTATTGACTTAACAATATATCATACAAAATCTGACTTTTTTCACAAGACACAGAACAATTGAAAAAACTTGTGAGTTCTGTTCTGAATGAAGTTGTTGTGTTTTCCACAAATCAATATAAACTAGGAAGTAGTGACTATTTCCATCTAAGATACTACCAAACAGATTTTGAGTACCTGACTTCGAGCTAGTAGAAACTCATCAGCTCCAGCTTCAATTTTGTCCAATAGTTCAGCAAACTTCTTTGGGTTCACCTCCTCCATCTTCAGTGTCACAGATTCCGACAATCAAAAACCTTCAGAACAGCTAAACAACATGTAAGTTAATGCTAATAGGCCCTCACAAAACCAAGTTCTGATCAAATAAAGCATTTATTGTGTAAATAAGCAAAGGTGAAAGATTAAAAATCTCCATGTTAAGCTGCTTCCTTTATCCACAAATCAAACCGTAACTAAGCCAAAAGCTATTGATTCATGTTTGCTTAAGCTCAGTTTCAAATCTAAGATTCTCATTAAACCCATCTCTCTTAAGCAACTCCATGATTTTGTTGTATCATCCCAATTACTATCGTTCCAGCTTCTATTCTATGAAGTGATGTTTGAATTCCACTACTTCTCAATCGAGTTCTCTATTCTAAAACTGATTCATTACCCTTAGATACGATTCTAATATTCTACCAAATGACAATTATGATAAACCCTAAAGCTCAACACCTTGAATCCCAAAACCCTGAAACAAGAAATCACGAAATGTTCTCTAATTCGATTACAGCATCTTAACAAGAGAGCGATACAGAGCTTCTCCGAAAATAAAGAACTAACCTTTAAATAGATTCAAAGATGACGATTTAAGAAGCAGAGGACCGATGAGAAATTGAGAATCTCGGCGACGTAATGAAAGGAAACCAAATTCTCAAGTCAGATAATAAATTTTCTGAATGTTATAATTTCAATACAGGCCTCGAATTTAGTTATGGGCTGACTATTTGAGCTATCCTTGGCCCAGCCCAATATTTATAACTTATACCTTTCGAGTGAATGTATTCAGATAGCCGTCGCCGCCGCCGTATTTTATGTGTAACAGTACATCAAGAAAATGTTATCTGGACGTCAGATAAACGTATTTATTGATTTGGAGATGATAAAACAGATTAACAATTTTACATCCACATAATGGAAATGAAAACAGTTCGTATATCAATTAAACGTGTCAACGTCGTAAGATTTGATACACGAGACGTGAATTCACAATGTTACATAGAGGAGAAAGAGACAAGAACTACATAATAATAAAAATTCAATTATTACTCGAATTAATTAATCAAAAAACGATATGGTTTTGTTCTTTGAGAGACAACTGGTGGGTCCATTTTCAGTGTAGATCCCATGTGGTGGCGTCTGTAACGCGTCCACTTGGTTTAATTTATTTGACCATATTTCGAATTTTAGTTTGACTATTCAAACTCGATGGCTTAAATTCACTCTTATATAAACCACATTATCTACTTCAAATATTTTCATCATCAATCTTCTCTTCCCACTTCAATCACACAAACAAACAAAAAACACAATGCAGATTCACAAACTCTGTTTTATTGCTCTGTTCTTAGCTAACGCAGCTTTCGCCGTCAAATTCAACTTCGAAACCTTCGATGGCAGCAACTTGGTATTCCTAGGAGACGCCGAGCTCGGTCCTTCTTCCGATGGTGTATCCAGATCCGGAGCTTTATCCATGACCCGAGATGGAAACCCATTCTCTCACGGTCAAGGTCTCTTCATCAATCCAATCCCATTCAAATCTTCAAACACTTCTTCACCTTTTTCATTTGAAACTTCTTTCACTTTCTCCATCACTCCACGAACCAAACCAAACTCCGGTGAAGGCCTCGCCTATATCATCGTCCCAGCCGCTGATAACTCCGGAGCTTCAGGCGGTGGATTCCTCGGAATGCTCAACAAAACCAACAATGGAAAGGCTGAAAACAATCTCTTTGCTGTCGAGTTCGATACTTTACAGAACAAAGAGTTCCAAGACATTAGTGGTAACCATGTCGGAGTGAACATTAACTCAATGACTTCTAATGTCGCTGAGAAAGCTGGTTATTGGGTTCAGACAAGAGTCGGGAAAAGGAAAGTTTGGTCGTTTAAAGATGTGAATCTAAGCAGTGGAGAGAGGTTCAAGGCTTGGGTTGAGTTCAGAAACAAAGACTCGAGGATTACGGTTACGCTCGCGCCTGAAAACGTTAAGAAACCTAAGAGGCCTTTGCTTCAAGGTCCCAGAGAGCTCAATGATGTTCTTCTCCAAAACATGTACACTGGTTTTGCTGGTTCCATGGGCCGTGGTGTTGAGCGTCACGACATTTGGAGCTGGTCGTTCGAAAACGATGCGTAAATACAACTAAACCGGTATGGTTCGGTTTGGTTTGTCTAGTCTCGTTTGCTTTGTTTAGTGAAAATAAATGTTTGAAATAAAAGAAGCCAAATCTGTGGCTTTCTCTGCATTGTATTTTTTATATTTGTTTCTATTCAGTCTGAATAATTCAGAGATTTTTAATAAAAAATAAATAAATTTGATTTGCTTGAACCAATTGAACCACAAGGTAGGGGTGAGAATAATTTCCGTCCTGCTTATTCCCGTCCCGTCTTATTTCTGTCTTACAAACAAAATTTTGTTCCATTTAAAAGAATATTCTTATATAGTACTAGTTTATAATTCCTATTTGGGAACAAGACATGACAGGACAGGACAGGACAGGAAAAAACGAAAATGTGAATTCTCGAAATTCCATTTAAGAGAACTTATATATAATACATAATAATATTATATATATATATATGTATATCATAAACATAATAATAATGGAAAATTAGAAATATTGAATCTTAAATTTTTATTATTTTCTAATATGTTTAAACCAAATTTTCTTATTATTATATATTTTAGCTAATGTTAAAATTCTAATTTTGTGATTTTGTCTAATAAATTAACAAATATAAATTAAAATATTTCAGTCTTTTATAACCTAAAATTAAATGTACTATTCTTGTTGATTTTATATGCATAAAATTCGGTTAACTATTAAACAAGAAATTATGCGAAAAAAGATGAAGACTACTTACTTAATTTTTTAGGATTTTATATTTCTGTAATTTATTTTAGTTTTATATTAGATTGTTTCTGAATATTCAGTTTTTTTTGTTACTAAACAAACATATTTGTGATAGTTTATTGTTATTTTATAAATATTCTTTTTTAATTTGTTTATCATATTTATTTTTTTGGAAATTTTCATTCATGTCCTGGCCCATTTTGATTCCGTCCCATATTTTATATAAAACGCAAATGAGATTAGCTTTTTAATTCTCAAATTTCTATACCATTCTCATTTTTGTTAAATTCCGTCTCGAATTCCAGTTTCTACACTTTTACCACAAAGTATGAGATAGAAGCTCCAAACCAATATAAAGATCTCCAAAATGCCGTCGCTTAACTCGGAGAAGTTTTTGTGTGGCCTTCTTTCGTAATTCTATATGTCGTCGTATTGTACGTGTCATGGATAAATGTATTATTGATTGAGAATATGAGATTAAGAGAGAAAATTCTTGCATCCACGCAATGAAAACGGAGAATGATAAAATATGTTTTCCCATGCAAAAGACTATAAACGTGGAATGTCTTAGATTTATACACGATATATGAATAATAATAATAATAATAATAAATGTTCATCAAGAAAGAGACACGAGATACGTAATGGAATCAATTATTACTCGAATTCAATTATCAAGATGTTTTTTTTTTTTTTTTGATAAAAGACTCAAAGATGTTTCTTTAAAAATAAAATTTTTGATCGGATAGATAAACATCGTTCACTAAAGCAGTAGGTCCATTTCTTTAACGCTCCCACTTGACATTATTAATTTTAACTATTCGTATGTATATATTTCTGCCGTTACATAATTCAAGCTCGATGTCTTACTATTACTCTGTAAATGCAGATTCACAAAACTATTTTTGTTCCTGATCTGTTCTTCTACACCCCAATTCCTTTGTCAAACTTCAACTTCCAACCCAATAATGCGTAGAAGTTTGTAACAAAACCAACAATGACAACCCCAACACATTGGGGGAAGAATAAAAAAACATATTTGCTGTCGAATTCGATCGTTTCCTAGGACTAATGTTTTGGAGACATTAGCGATAACCATGTCGGGTGTAGACATCAACACTGATATTTTTTATTCAAGCTTTATGGATATAAATATAATCAAAGTTTTTCTTGAAAACATGTACACCAGTTTTTCTGGTGCCATGGCACATTTGTACCATTGTTAGCTCATCTTTCGTGGACAGCTTAACCGGTTCGATTTGGTTTAGTTATTGTCTCAGAGAGTGTTAACCGGAGACAAATCTTTCTTTAGTTTAATACTCCGGTTTAAAGTGTATTTATTAATTGGGTTTGGACTTTGGACTTTGGAGCACACATTAGTACATCCTCTAACCTAAGAGATTCACTCGTCTTCAAAATCTGGGTTTTTGTTTTTGTTTTTGTTGTCTGTGTTTTCAGTCAAAAAATGTTTCTTAATTCCAGAGCAAAACTTTGAAGAACTGACCCCTAATGTTTGACTATATTTATATATTTGGCCCCAAAAAAGGTTATTCCTTTTACGTTCTGTGGTATGTGAGGTCGTAGATTAACCACGTTGCTTGCGTGTAAAGAGAGTTGGGGGGGATTATCAAAAATTGAAAAAAACATGAACTGAGAGATAGATAAATAAAAGTACATAAAAATATTAAAGAAAGGATTCGACGACAGTGAAATCGTTTCTTTGAGCAGTCGTTTTTGTTTTTATTCTAAAAGGCCGAGAATTTATGAGGCTGAGAGAGAGGCTGCTGTTGCTTTTTTCGAGTTAAAACTGTGTGTTGGTGTTTGTTGTTGTTGTGTGGTTCTGTTTCAATCTCCTAAAGATTATTTCTGGGTGGCCTCTCAGATTCTTCTTATCCTCTCTCTCTCCCTCACTCTTAGCTTGCGGTAAAGAAGCTTCCTTGCTTTTTCTATGATCAAAGATCGATTTTTTTCTTGATTACTTATATATTTTGGGTGTTATTCTCAAATGGGTCTCTTAAGTTCTTTTCTAGCCTAGGGTTTGTTTCTGCTGGGTGGGATCACTTGAAAAGGGGCTTTAATATCTGAGAGTGTATGTTCTTAGCGAATGTGATCATCTTAAGCAATGAGCTGTTGAATCCGAAATGAGTCAAGTTAGAGTTTGGAATTCAGAGAAGTCATCGGTTACTTATTGGTTTCTGATAAATGGAAGGTTCTTCAGACTCCAACTCTAGAGGATTCAATACTACCTCTGGTGTTTCAGACAGGAACACTGAGTTCTTACCCGTTGAGAGAATCACACCTCGTTCTAAGCGTTCCTCTCACGTTGACGATTATGTCAGAAGCTTGTTTGGTAGTACTAGTAGCACACACAAATCCTGTGAAGACGATTCTTTAGGGACTGATCATTTTGTTAGATCCTTGGAATGGGGTGATGTTAGTTTGAGACAGTGGTTAGATAATCCTGAACGATCTGTTGATGTTTTCGAATGCTTGCACGTTTTCAGACAAATCGTTGAGATTGTGAATGCTGCTCACTCTCAAGGTGTGGTTGTTCATAATATCAGACCATCTTGTTTTGTCATGTCTTCGTTTAACCATGTTTCCTTCATTGAATCCGCTTCTTGTTCGGACTCTGGCTCTGATTCCCCTGAGGAACAGAAGGAAATCGGTAGCTCGAGAAGAGAAGAATCTGTAGTATCGAAAGGAGTTTATGATAAGCTTTTGGAGAGACGAATCGAAAAGCTAGAGGAAGAAAAGAATCAACCTTTTCCGATGAAACAGATATTAGCAATGGAGACAAGTTGGTATACTAGCCCCGAGGAGGATTTGGGTTCTTCAAGCACTTGTGCTTCTGATGTTTACCGTCTTGGCGTTCTTCTTTTCGAGGTTTGTGATCAAGATAATAAAATTGTTTACTGCTTTTGGATTCTTTAGTTTTTGTTTTCTTGGAAAGGTGATTAGATGAAAGTTAGTCTCTTTGCAGCTATTCTGTCCTGTACCTTCAAGAGAAGAGAAGTCAAGAATTATGTCTAGTTTAAGACATCGTGTTCTTCCACCTCAGATATTGCTCAGATGTCCAAAAGAAGCTTCTTTCTGCTTGTGGTTACTACATCCGGAGCCAAGTTGTCGCCCATCAATGAGGTTTTACATATTGTCTTTCACTTCATGTTCTTAGTCTTTGGCATCTTAAACTTAATGGAACTAATCGACAAGTTGTTGTCTTTTTTTATGGTGCAGTGACTTGCTGCAAAGCGAGTTCATAACAGAACCAAGAGATAACTTGGAAGAACGTGAAGCAGCAATAGAGCTAAGGGATAAAATCGAGGAACAAGAGTCGTTACTCGAGTTCTTGTTACTGATTCAACAGAGAAAGCAGGAAACCGCGTATAGATTGCGAGATACTGTCTCTCTTCTATCGTCCGACATTGAGCAAGTTGTAAAAAGACAATTGATTCTGAAGAAAAAGGGAAGCTTACACTCTGATTTCAGTAAAGATGATCATCAAGCAAACGAAGAGCCAGCAGCATTCTTGGCCTCAAGAAAACGGTTTAAACAAGGGACTCCGGCAATGGAAAACGGTGGTATTGAAGTTGATGAAGATAGTCAAGGAAGCACACTTCTTGAAAGCTCAAGGTTGATGAGAAATTTCAAGAAACTAGAATCGGTCTACTTTCTTACAAGGCGGAGGCAAATGAAAGCTGCTGCTTCAGGGAAATCGTTAACTAGACATTCACCGTTAAGTAGTGAAAACGGAAGAGGTTCAATGATTGTCTCAGAGAAAAGCTCAGTAACCAATCCTGCAGCGCCCAAAAATCTCCACAGTAATGATACGAGACACGGCGGTTGGATAGATCCTTTCCTTGAGGGTTTGTGCAGATATTTATCATTCAGTAAGCTAAGAGTGAAAGCAGATTTGAAACAAGGAGATTTGTTGAACTCTTCTAACCTCGTTTGCGCTCTTGCTTTTGACCGAGATGGAGAGTTATTCGCCACTGCTGGTGTCAACAAGAAAATCAAGATTTTCGAATGTAACTCCATAGTTAACAATAACCGTGATATTCACTATCCGGTTGTGGAATTGGCTAGTCGGTCAAAGCTAAGTAGTTTATGTTGGAACAGTTACATAAAGAGCCAAATTGCATCAAGTAACTTTGATGGTGTGGTTCAGGTTAGTTTTTAGGTTCTTCTACTCTTATCAGTTTGTTAAAAAGCTTTCAGTTTCATGAGTTTGGGATTACATTTTTATTTATAGATATGGGATGTTGCAAGAAGCCAGTTGGTTACAGAGATGAAGGAGCACAAGAAGCGAGTTTGGTCCATTGACATTTCATCAGCAGATCCGACTTTGTTAGCTAGTGGAAGCGATGATGGAACCGTTAAGCTATGGAGTATCAATCAGGCAATTCTAATTTGAAATGTCGGCTATTGAAAACTGAAACTGATTTCTCTAATAATGCCAGACATCTCAAGTCTCAGGATGTTATGATTAAAGAAGTTTTTTTGTGTTTAATATGTTTTCAGGGAGTTAGCATTGGTACAATCAAGACAAAGGCTAATGTATGTTGTGTTCAGTTTCCATCAGACTCAGGACGGTCTTTAGCATTTGGTTCTGCAGATCACAAAGTGTATTACTACGATCTTCGAAACCCCAAGATTCCTCTTTGTACAATGATTGGTCATAGCAAGACAGTGAGTTATGTCAAGTTTGTAGATTCATCCACTCTTGTGTCCTCTTCTACTGACAACACGCTGAAGCTTTGGGATTTATCGATGTCTGCTTCTGGTGTTAACGAAACCCCTCTTCACTCATTCGTTGGACACACTAATTTAAAGGTAACATTTTTATCCATAAATATCCTTTCTAGATTCTGAGAACACATTCTGAAATGATCTTATGTTTTTGTAATATGTTGCAGAACTTTGTTGGCTTGTCAGTCTCTGATGGGTATATAGCTACAGGCTCAGAGACTAACGAGGTAAAGGGTTTGATAATTAAAAAGAATCTGTCACTTAAAAAAACTTGATTATCTCAGAGCTTCTTCTTTGTTGTGTATACATGACAGGTTTTCGTGTACCATAAGGCATTCCCAATGCCAGTGATGTCGTACATGTTCAGCAACACTGACTCTGTGTCTGGTCTTGAAGTGGACGATGCCTCACAGTTCATTTCTTCGATATGCTGGCGAGGACAGTCGTCTACGTTAGTCGCTGCTAACTCCAATGGCAACATCAAGATTCTGGAGATGATTGCTTGAGCCTCACAAGGACAAAAGGGTAATAAAATCTCATAGATCTCTGGTTCTTCTTCCTCATTAAGAGATCTGTTTTGTTTTTGAGTACTATAGGGTAAACATTTTTTATCAAAAGGATAGGAAAGTGGAAACAACATTGTGTATAGAAGAATTTCATAAGAGTAAAAAAAATGGGGGATACAAATATTGGATCTTTGTGTTTATATTTTCTGTTATAATTGAAAAACATCTCAAATATAGAAAAGTTATAATTTTTTATTTGATTTGTAAACAAGAATAAACTAATCCCAATTGTCGTGGCATACAAGGCATCTACTCAGTGAAAACAATGCCTAATAGTGTCTTTCTAAACCCTATACGTATATATATAGTAAGAACAGTCTCACTCTCCTTGAATTCGATTCCCATATTCTTGCGAATACGATCTATTTACACTGATTAAGTCCTGTTTTAGCCTGATTGACTAACCTGTCAACAAGTCCCTGAAGCCTCTGAGCTCCAAGGCTAGGCTCAATCTTAGCCACATCACCTACCTTGGAGCATTTTGGTTTTCCACTGCACCATCCACCAGGAGTAAAACTATCTTTATCATTCCTCCGTCTAAGCAATTCCTTATCGATCTTATCAAGAACTTCGTCGTCTCTTCTGAATTTCCTAGCAAACGCAGCACCGCTCGTTATCATCTGCACTGAATCGTTGAGTGACAACACGTGTGGATGCTGCTGCGGCGGAGTGTCCCAAGAGATGTAGTGGAGGTCATGGTTCACTGCTGTTTTTGAGAACTCTGGCACGTTGCAAATCACTGTCTGGAAGTAACCTTCAGGTGATGAAACAAAGTTTGTGTAATACATTAAGAGGGTTCGTGGTAAATTGTCCCATCCCCATATACAATACTCTACAAATGAGCGTGATAGAGCCATCCAAGCTGATCCTGTGACAACAACAACAACAAACATATTTCAACAACAAGACAACGATGGAGCTTCAAATGCAGTATAGAGGAAATAGAGGAGAGACCAGTGAATAACTTAAAGGCAGTAGGCAAACTTCGACGAGGTGTGACCCAAAAAATATCAGATTTGTTCAACAAGTAGAGTCCAGGATCAATCATTAATGGCTGAGCTCGCTTATCCCTTCACAAGGAAGAGAAAGAAACAAATCAGTCCACAAGAAATAAGACTCCAACCAAATAGGGAATTCAAGAACGTGAATATGCTTACTCTTTCCAACCTAGTTCACTTGTGTGTTCGATAAAGTTGAGGTTCCGGTCCAATGTTGAAAACGTATGAAGCAGATCTTCAAACACAGAGATTGTTGACAGTAAGTTAACCAAAAACATTGATGGAAAAGTGAGAAAGAAAGTGAGACCAATACCATCTTGAGTCACAAGAGGATAATCTGACGCACTAAGATTAATAAACCAATCCCAATTCGCGCTTCTCTTGAGCAGAACCGCACAAGCGTGAAGAGTATTAGCCACCATTGTTGGTCCTTTATATGTCACAAGATTAGCTTTGGTTATCATAAAGACATTCCCGGTTTCAGAATACATAGGATCTTTATTAATCCGAGAAGCCAGATCTAATCTTTCATCAACCGGTGATTCAAGATCCAAGTGAACAACATACTGGTTTCTCGGATGGTACACTGCTCTAAGCATTCTCCAAAGCTTTTCAACATCTCCTTTAGACCCGGAAACAAGGTATGCAAAACGTGGAAGCTTGTCTTCATGAGGCGGAACACGTGTTTGTTGTCTAGCGACTTTGGACTCTGCGAAATCAAGTCTCGTTTGGTTCTTAACGAGACGAGAAGGGATGATTGAGAAAATGCCGTTGATTGTTCGAAGGGAAGAGGCTAAGCCCACGTTGAAAGAGGTTGCAAGGAGAAAAACACAGACAAGAGATGTGATCACAAGAGGAAATACCCATCTCTTCTCCACATTTACATACCCCATTGCAACAAACCTGTGATCATGAGATAAGAAACAAGCTCTGTTTCTCCTCTTACCGAATCAAATCCCGGTTTAGCACTTTGCAGAGCCTGAGAGTGAACTAATTCACACCTATCTTGGAAACTATGAGCAAAAGCCTGAATCTTTTCAGGAATCAGCAACAATCTTGAGTTCAGACACAAAAACCTATAAGACAAACACATAAATTTTAGAAACAAAAATAGAAAGAAGAAGATACTAAAAAAAAAACACAGCCTACAGACACATTTAAGTTCCCAGATTCTCACGCAACATCAAGCTCAAAGCTTGATAATTACGAAACAATTAAAGATAACTCAATAAACATGGCTCTCTTCTCCATAAAAACCTCTTGGATCAATCAATCAATCAATCAGACATTCCAGCAGCTATATCAAACAACCTAAAGCAACTCTTAAACCTCCTCAAAAGTGACATTACCGATTTCCAAAGGAAAAAATTTAAAAACTTTGGTCGTATATTATCTCCAAGATCAAATTAATACACCACCGACACCGTCAGAATCTCGAAGATGCGATTTAGATCTAACGCACTGTAGAACATACTTAGCTTATCCCAACAAACAAACACCAAATCTAGAGATTTGTTTAAAAAAGAGATCGAGAAGCGAAGGACGATAGATTAATAAGATGAAGAGACCTGAGTTTTTGGTTGTTGTTATCTTGATGATGTTGAAATCTCGAACGCAATGAAAGTTTTTTTCTTTTTGTTCTGCTACTTTGTGCTCAAGAACACGGGACACTTCTGTGTCGAGTAAAGTTAATATAGAGATGAAGAGACAGTGAAATCACATTATCAAATAAGAAAATAACGATTTTTAATCGAGAAATTGAGCTGGAAAATTCGATGAGCGTGTACAATACTCCGATTCGTTGAATAAAAGATATCAAAAACAAAACAAAGAAAAATTCCAAATCTTTGGTTTCTAAATTTCGTTACTTTTGTCTCTGTTCCTTTATTTCTGGAAAACGATTTTGATTTTTAATTCAGTTAATTAATCACACTCAGTGGGAAAAGGAAACCGTTTGGCTGACACGTTTCCAGAGTTTTTAGATACTGGGGGAGCTTCACGTATTTTTATCCTCTACATCTCGTTTATGTTAAGACCCGTACGTGTAAAGATATGAATGGCTGAAACTTAATCAAACACAGATCCAATGGATTGATTGATACTATATCTATGGATGTGCGTATAGCTGATTATTATAACTCTTGGTCTTATTCGAGCAAAATAGATTTGTAACATATTTATTGCGTAGCCAAATGGGCTAGTAACAGACACGTATGGTAATGTGATAGCAACATGTACTTATTTATTACCATACTTAATTACATTTCCAAAAACGATGCTCTTGTAATAAATTAACGGTAATGTATATGATAAGGTATTTTCTTATGTTGTCAATAACAAGAAAAAACTTGTACGAGTAAAAATAAAAAGATTAGAATCATTTTTACGAATATAAGACAAATTAGTCACAGAAATTCGTAAATTTTATACGAGAATCGTTGCTTTCCATCATTTTATTTGGGGTCCACTGCAAGAGTCTTCAGAAGTTTTGCTTTCACACATGAGTAGGTGAAAATTATTGGCATTCGAATGTGACTTTATAATAAAAAAGTTATTGTAGTTCGTGAGTTGCGTGTTGACAAAATAACGTACGACATAACTATTTCGTTAAGCGCGTGGAGTGGTCACGGCACGAGATCGCTGTTAGAGTTGCAGTGTCCAACCCATCTCGTATGTACAGGGCCCGTCCAGAGCACAAGCAACATAAACCAATGATTAGGGCCCAAAGTTTTGGTGGTCCATCGAATTATATACCAACTTTTTTTTGTTTCATATATGCATATAAAATATGTAATTGGGCCTGAAAAAATATTGTAAAATGGGCTATCATAACAATTTTATCTAAAAATTTCTTGGTTGAAAAAAAAGTTTTTTTTTTGTTGTATTTATTTTCAAGACTCTAGTTTAAATACTAAATTAAAATGAAAAAGTTAAATCTCTTTGTAAGATTTCAAGGGAAGATTTCAAAACTGATACTATTTCTCCACTTTTAAAAATATGCTAGGCGCTAGTCAGGCGGCCAAAGATAGACCTAACGATTAGTAAAAAATCAAAAATTAATCGGATTAATTGAGAATTAGCTTTTTGATCCTTTTTAGTATTTTTCTCAAATATTATTGTTATAAACATATAATAAAATATACAATTGATAATATAATTAATTTGTTCTTGATTTTGTTAGTATTTTGATTAATTTTTGTATTTTGGTTTCGATTAAGGACCTAGCGATTAGTAAAAAATCATAAATGAATTGTTAAGTGTCTGACTCTATTGGTCACAGTTTCCTGGCTGGTGCTTGTTTGCTCGCGTTTTTGAAAAATATAATAGGCTAGACGGATATTAATAGGCAAAAAATCGGCTAGACAAAAATTAATCGAAAAAATCGATCTACCGATTAATTACATTAAGCAAAATCATGGCAGAAGACTAAAGTTGGACGATTAGACGGCCGTCTAGGCGGCCAATTTTTTGAACATAGCTATTTATCAAATAATATATTATTTATTACTTTTAAAAATAAAATTACATGATTTGGAAAATTTTATTTGTTTAACAGTTTATATTATTTATGAGTTTGGATATATATAACACGGAAGCATATATTTTTAATGTATATAATTTCGCATGACTTTGAATCGGTCATGCAAATGTATCATTGTCCGCGGACCAGAAATCATCTACCTGGCATGTAAAGGTAATATAGATAAGGTATTTATGAGTTTGGGTAAATATAAAACGGAATCACTATTTCAAATTTAGAATACGATTTCCCATAACATTGGACTCGTCCTGCGTATGTATCATTGTCGGCGGACTAAAAATCATCCACCCGACAGATAAAATTTGTGTAGATTATATCCTATCTTTTCGGAATGCAATCTCCGTATATTTCATAAAATATTATGTGTATTGTCTCAAATCATAAAATTTGTTGTTTTGTCATGAATTTTGTCGTATATTAGAGCGATTCTGAATATATTATGTATATTTTATATATATCAATTATTTAGGTTAAAAATAACATTGATTATTTGATTTAAAATTTTTATAATATAGAGTAATTTTTGACAATTTATCATTCTCTATTTTTTTTATTTCACTTTCTAATCTAAATCGAGTTCTAATTTAATGATGTTAGTTTTTCCAGTGACCGACTATTGCAGCTTTTTTAACCTCAGTTTTGATCATAAACTGATAAATATTGGTGTCACAAAATAATAATCAATTAACTTTAAAAAAAAATTACAATGAAAATTATTTGCAAGAGTTTGGGATAATACATTGGTTTTCAAATTTTTGTTATATTATTCGAGCGTTTGACAAATTTTAAATTGAAAGAGCTAAAAGCTAGTTGGCATATTTATATATTTTTTTTGTTTTCGCCCGTTGCATAACTCTCTTACGTAACGTACATAATTTCCCATTAAAATACTATTGTAACCGATGATTAAATGCTAAAACTCTTTTTGTTTTTGGGTTGTTAGGGAGGGATAAGTGGAGATAAAATTCCTAGCCCAACATAGCTATATACTGTAATTAACAACTCTTTTGGCAATTAATATCTACAGCAATTAAAATAGATTTTGTCCCTGTATCCCAATCAATAGAGATATTAGTTAATCTTATACGTCAAATAAAGCCTCTGCTTCAAAAAAATAAAAATACTTCAAAGACTACCAGCTTAAACAGTAATTCTGTAAATGTTGAAAAATAAATATGTATTTTTCGGCTATATAAATTAAATATTTTGGTATTCAAAAGAATACTGAGACAAATATGTCAAGTAAATGGTCAATGAGCATGTTTTATAGCATTCATACTCTATAATTTAAGTAAATTATTATTGACACAATTTTGTAAGGTTTATCTAGACTGAGAATTAAACTCTGTATTTTCTTGCCAAAATCTTCTATATTTATTAATATTACATATGAAATCATGCAATAAAAAGAGGATTTTATTAATAAACTAGTCATATGAAAAGAAAGTCAATAGTCAACTTGTATAAATAAGAGTTGACTATGAGTATCCTAAGCCTAGGGACAGTATTTTTCACCTTCTCGTCATTACGGACTTGCACTTTCCCGGTCAAGAACAAGTTAATTTTGTAACTTAATAATAACAATTAGTGTTTTTTTGTCTTTTGTTCAATAAAAATATATTAATTCAACTCAAAATTTAAGTATTGGTCGAAAATTAAATAATAAGTATTAACTATTTGCCAAAACAAAAAGAAAATCATACAACCTACTAAAGAAATATGAAAAAAGGTCCACAACTTTTTTTTATTTTAAACGCATTGCAAATTTGGAGAGAGAAATATTAGAAAAGAAAAAAAAAAAAAAGAGAAAGAGATTTAATTACATGTAAATCTGTATTACCTTAAAATGATTCTATAGGATGAACAATATCTTTTTTTAAAGGCTTGAAGATAGAGATTTTTAAGAAATAGCCAACAGAGAAAACTTGTCTGATCCAGTATCTCTCCATTGATAGAGAAGAAATAAGAAAAGGGTCTTTCTCCTTTTTCCTTCTCTTTCTCAACATTGACCCTAAAGACTCGATTTTTTTTTTCCTCCCTTTAGATTTCATATTTTTTTCCTCCCAGTAATCAAATTAGATTTTTCTTCTTCAGCCAAAACCCTGAGATTTTTCAGAGATTCTGTTCGTCACTCATTTCTTTCTAGGTAAAATCTCAATTACTTTTTACGTTAAAGCCTAAAAGGTGGAACTTTTCTTAAAACTCTTAAATCTTGTTCCTCAATTCTGCGCTTTATTTTTTTTTTTAAATCCTGAGCTGGAAAATATATTGGGTCTGATTTAAAGGACATGTCTTTTGTTGTTGATTTGGGACAGTACACAAGACACATCCTTCGGTCTTTTTTTCTGATTCTCGTATGTTCTATTTTTTTCCGCTTTTATGTTTGGTTTTTTTTTTTGTTTTTTAAACCCATTTTCTGACAAATCTTTTTCATATTTTTGTTTGTCCCAATCTACAATGTCACAGTTCTTACAGTGATTTTTCTCTGTTTGAAGGAACGAAAAAATGGGTGCGCAGATTATACTCTGCGATGGCTTCGAGGTGGTTCCTCCGCCGGAGATGAGCGATCTAATATACTTCGGAAGCGACCAATCTATGTCAAATTCCGATGAATCAACAGTCACCACCGAAGAAGACGGCACTGTCTTTTCCGGTGATAGTTCACTGGGAGATGCGGCTGAAGAGGAATGGCTTGAAGAGAAGCCTTTCTCTTTCTACATCGTTAAGCAACATGCTTATGATGATCCTGAGATCAAAGCCAAGATCAGTGAAGCTGATCAAGAGATTTATCTCTGTAATAAACGCCGAATTGAAGTCGCCAGTGCACTAAAAGCCGAAAGGGTGAGTCTTTAAGCCCTTTTTTGTTTTCGCTCTGTTTAATGAGTAAAATTACGTTTCCAAAATGTTTGAGTTTTGGGTTTTCGTTGTAGGCTGAGGTTTCGTCTTTTTATGCTCAGATGGAGAGTTTGGTTTCTCAATCGGAAGGATATAGAGTGGCTTTTGAAGAGAAGATGAAGGAATTTGATACTCTACAGGAATCTCTATGGAATCTCCGGTGCTCTAGCAGTGACCAGCTTTGTTTTTCAAAAGAGGAGCTTGAGCGTCTTGTAATGAGAAACCATTTGATTCATTTCGTTGTATATATAGTCAAATTCGGGTTTTTTTTTTTTTTAGTTTTCTGATTGTGTAAAGTGTTATGATTTGGTGGATGCAGATCTATGTAGCTTATTACCAGATTGAATATGGTAGCATTGGTTTTGAGGACAAAGATTGGGTTCTTAAGGGGACAGAGAAGCCTCATGTGACAAATCTAAGTGAGGATGCTCTTGCGCAGAAAGAAGCTTCTATACAACGTGTCAAGGTAAAGCTCTAACCAAGCTTAACTCTTTAGATGTTTTTTTTTACTATACATTGTTGAATCTAATGATGTGTGGGCTTTTGATCCATCATCAGTCAATGGCTGTTGAATTGAATGAAGTAAAGAAGAAGCTTGATGCGATTACGTGGAAGATAAGCCATTTTAATGATCAAGTGGGAAGTAGTAAGAAGAAGATCAGTGATTTGGAGGGAGAAAAGGTATACATACTTGAGAAGAGAGACAGATGCTATGCAAGGATTAAGATGCTGAGGATACAACGAGACAAAGGGGTATGTTTGATCTCTTTTGTCAATTTTTGCTTATGGATGATATCTCAAAGATCTGAGTAACAAACATTGCGTTATGCTTCTCTCTTTTTGTTTGTGTAGAATGTTGCCTATTACAAGAGCCTTGCTGTTCTTAGGAAAGCTAAAGAATTGGCTGCTTCGGGAAACGTTAGTGATCTTGAAGTGTTCGCTAGCTCTGAGGTTTGTTAGTTTGATGTTTCTGTCTAATACGCAAGACTGAAGGATTTTGTGTCTCTTGACATTTGAGCATATGTTCTTGTTCTGTCTTTTTTTTTTTTTTTTCAGGTTGATGGATTCATGAGTCATTGGAATAATGACAAGGCTTTTAGGGATGAGTACGTAAAAAGAATCTCGCTTTCACTCTGTAAAAGACAGCTGAGCCGAGATGGTCGTATTAAAGATCCTCAAGTTCACATTGTTCGTGAAAAGCAAGCTCTGGTTAAGACTATGAAGGGAGGTGAGGAGATTCACAAGAAGAATAGAGATGATTCCATCTCCAACTCCTCTCAAGATGAAAATGTAACTACAGACAAACGAAAGAAAGAAACGAGTGAAAATAAAAAGACAATGGATTCCAACAGTGCTGAGGAGAGTGATGATATGGAATTCACAGTGTATGAGATTCCGAAGAAGGAAGAAGAAAAGGTCGATGAAGAGACATTGAAGGAGAGGAAACGAGAAGAGCAGTTAGAGAAAGCTCGTTTAGCGATGGAAAGGAAGAGGAAGCTGCAAGAGAAAGCTACTGCTAAAGCTGCTATAAGAGCTCAAAAGGAAGCTGAAAAGAAACTCAAGGCAAATTTTATATTTTTCAATGTGTTGTTTCATTAACTCTTTTATATTCCATTTTGTCTGTTTTATTAAATCCTTTTTTTGTTTTTTTCAGGAGTGTGAGAAGAAGGCAAAGAAGAAAGCTGCTGCAAGTACTTCATCTCCTTCAGAATCAGACCAATCACAAGAACCGGAAGTGGTCAGGACTTTAGCAGCAGTTTCAGGGAAAGAGAAACACCAGAAAGAAAGATCATTGTTTCCAAAGCAGAGAAGTTTCAGGTACAAACACCGTGGAAGAGGAACTGAAGCTCTCCCTAAGGTCATCCTTAACCGTAGAAGGGCTCACAAATATTGGGTTTGGGGAATTTCGTCTGCTGCACTTGCTGTCACCCTTGTCCTTGTGGTTTTACTTTTAAGGTGAATTGAGAAACATTAAAAAAGGTTATGACTTTAGCCTAATTGAAGAGGTTAGTAGAGTTGAGTGAAGAAAGAAGCTGCTTCTAGACTTCCCAAAGTTAGCTTAGATGTTAGTTTAAAACATGTGACTTCATCTTGTCTTTATGTAAAACATTGTGGATCATTGAATCCACCTTATAGTAATAGTCAAGTATCTTGACTATAAGAAATTGAAAATAACATTTCTTAGATGATGCTTTGCTTTATTCAACTTTGATTGGTAAAGAGTAAAGACATTACAAAAATTTAACATCCATGTGGTTTTAAGGAACCATTTATCAACGTTCTAACGTCCTTAGAATCTAACTCTTGTTCACGTCCACATCTAAAGAACTCACTATGAACTTCTTTGAGGAATTTCAAAAGATTCACCAATGCTCTTTTGCATCTACTCTCGTCTGTTTTCCTCTCTGCGTACGATAATCTCCTGTCCTTCTTTCTAGGATCTTTTTGAAATACACATAGCTTGTGATCTCCAACAAGTTTCTCTTATGATGAGGCCAAACTTCAAGAGCATTATCCACAATCACGGTTCCACGCTCTTCAGCTAATACAAGACCAAGTGTCTTCATGTCAGGACTCTCTTTTCTGGTTATCACTCGATCACCGAAGTAGAGTTTGTTTGGATCAATCATCCTCACAATAGCTTGACCGTATTTGGATCCGCCTTTTGTGTATGCATATGCATACATGGTAAAAAGCTTGTTGGCTTCTTTAAGGAACTCATTAACAAAAGGTCGAAACTTTACTAATCTTCCTTTGTATTTCCGGAGATCTTTCCTTGAACCTGACTTCTCTTCTTTAATTAGATACTTCTCTGCCTTGGAAAGATATGTAGTTTTCTTGGAGTGGATTAGCGTGTGGTCCAAGTCAAGCACCAAGTGAAGTTTCTTGTGTCCGTGAAGTGAGATTAGGGTTGTGAGATGTTTTGTAAGGGATACAGCTTCGTGGCTTAGACGTAAACCAGAGAAGAGATAATCGAATGCTTGGCCTTTGACGCATCTCACCTTAGTTTTACAAGCGAAGCAGATACTGTGACGTACGAACAAATGACCACAGTTACTACTAGAGGTAGAAGATAAGTACTCGTTCATCATCTGTAGATCCATCTTCCCAGTTCTCTGTTTTTGCTTCGTAGAAAAAAATTTAGTTGCAAACCTAAGGGTTTTAAAACGAAAAGGCAAAGAATGAAGAATTTCAGTTACAGATGTTAGACATGTATATCGTTTTTTTTTCCTATTAATCAATAGTTTTCAATACCTGAGAAAGATTTGATAAAAGAAAGGAAAACTCAAATCTCGTCAAACTGATGGATTATTAATTTGTCAGAAAAAAATCACCAAAACCCTAATCGAAAAATTAAAGAATATTAATTTTTTGGAATGAAAAGAGGAAGGTTATAAAACAACAATTGATATCGAAAAGAGCAAATCCCAATATATTTATTGGTCACGTTATTAAAACCTTTAAATTATTTGACAAAGTGAATACATACACTCACACCACCACCAAAAGTCAGCAACAAAAAAGGAGAGTTGACAATAAAACAATTACAGACTTAGACTTGAAAACGAAAAAGACAAAGTTTAAGACCCGATTGGAAAAGTTTGGGATTATTAATTAATAGTGGAAAAATCACCAAAACCTTAGTCAAGAAATCAAAAATTTTAGAATGAAAAAGAAGAAGATTAAAAAAGATTGGGTATTGAAAAATTCCCAATATATTTAAGTTTGTAAAGGTACTGAAATCTTTTTTGTAAAGGTATTAACAAATTTGTTTAAAATAATATAACTTCTCAAAAGCTTTCTAAACCTCCTAAATTTCTTTTTAAAAAAAAAATTAAAAGCTCACTTTTTTATAAACAGTTTTTGTTTCCAACAAATGCAGCTATGTTTTGATAATCTTTCTTTCAACTATATTGATTTGTATGTAACAAAAGGTGCTACCACTTTTCGAAGATTGTACTATGTTTGCCCCAGTGGAAATTCATAATTTTACTGTAAGATTGTAGTTAAAGAAGACTCATCAAACATAGTTGCATTTGTCAGCAAAAAAATCACCAAAACTCTAGTCGAGAAATCAAAAGATATTAATTTTTTGGAATGGAAAGACGAAGGTTATAAAACAACAATTGGTATCAAAAAGAGCAAATCCCAATATATTTAGTGATCACGTTATTAAAACCTTTAAATTATTTGACAAAGTGAATACATACACTCACACTACCACCAAAAATCAGCATAAAAAAAGGAGAGTTGACAATAAAACAATTACAGACCTAGACTTAAAAACGAAAAAGACAAAGTTTAAGACCCGATTGGAAAAGTCCGGGATTATTAATTAGCAGCGAAAAAATCACCAAAACCTTAGTCAAGAAGTCAAAAATTTTAGAATGAAAAAGAAGAAGGTTAAAAAAGATTGGGTATCGAAAAATTTCCAATATATTTAAGTTTGTAAGGCTACTGAAATCTTTTTTGTAAAGGTATTAACAAATTTGTTTAAAATAATGTAATTTCTCAAAAGCTTTCTAAACCTCCTAATTTTTTTATAAAAAAAAAGTTAAAAGCTCACTTTTTATAAACAGTTTTTGTTTCCAACAAATGCAGCTATGTTTTGATAATCTTTCTTTCAACTATATTGATTTGTATGTAATAAAAGGTGCTACCACTTTTCGAAGATTGTATTATGTGTGCCCCAGCGGAAATTCATAATTTTACTGTAAGATTGTAGTTAAAGAAGACTCATCAAACATAGTTGCATTTGTCAGCAAAAAAATCACCAAAATCCTAGTCGAGAAATCAAAGGATATTAATTTTTTGGAATGAAAAAAGGAAGGTTATAAAACAACAATTGGTATCGAAAAAAGCAAATCTCAATATTTTAGTGGTCACGTTATTAAAACCTTTAAATTATTTGACAAATTGAATACATATTCTCACACCACCAGCAAAAATCAGCAACAAAATAGGAGAGTTGACAATAAAACAATTACAGACCTAAACTTAAAAACGAAAAAGACAAAGTTTAAGACCCGATTGGAAAAGTTCGGGATTATTAATTAGCAGCGAAAAAATCACCAAAACCTTAGTCAAGAAATCAAAAATTTTAGAATGAAAAAGAAGAAGGTTAAAAAAGATTGGGTATCGAAAAATTCCCAATATATTTAAGTTTGTAAGGCTATTGAAATATTTTTTGTAAAGGTATCAACAAATTTGTTTAAAATAATATAATTTCTCAAAAACTTTTTAAACCTCCTAAATTTTTTTTAAAAAATTTTAAAAGCTCACTTTTTATAAACAGTTTTTGTTTCCAACAATTGCTGCTATATTTTGATAATCTTTCTTTCAACTATATTGATTTGTATGTAACAAAAAGTGCTACTATTTTTCAGAGATTGTACTATGTTTGCCCTAGCAGAAATTCATAATTTTACTGTAAAATTAGCCAACGTCTGTAGACAAACACCACATCGAATGCCAAAAGGCCGATCTCCATAGTCTTCCATACACTCCTACTCATCAATTAGTATGTTTCTGGTTTTTAAGACAACTCTCCAAAAAGACATAAACATTTTCTAAATTAACATCTAAAGTTATGAAACTATAATTTATCAATTATCAAAAACTGCATTATATCATCAATTTATCAAATTTATTTTATTTTCTCAAAAAGTATAGACATAAACATGTTTTATTTTAAACTACCATTTAAGGTTATCAAACTATTTAAGCCGCAAACGGCAGTAAGAACTACACTATATCATTAATTTTTTAAAATTCTATTATTTTCTCAAAAAGTTTGACAATGTTTTGAAAACAATATGTGAGGATTGGTTTACATCTTGTTTGATGAGTCTTCTTTAAGTACAATCTTACAGTAAAACATTATGCTTTGGTTAAAGCTCACTGGTTTATTAACCACATCTTTTGGAATGGTTGTTCTACTCTCTTACGTTTGGTGCAGGAAAATCAGAAAATTTCAACAAATAGCAATGGGATATTTGACAAGTTGTAGAGAATATGTGATAGATATTTTTTGATATGTTCTTTGATTACATGATTGTTAATACTAAAACTAAACAATTTTCTAAAAGTATAGATTAAATTTTTGTTTAGATAAGATTTGGATATATATATACGGAGAATGTATATTTATTATATCCAGTGAATTACTTTTGTCTTGTTAGTGGTATGAGACTATGAGTGAGTTTTTGTTTGTTTGTTAAAAAATCAGCATCTATTGGTTAGTTTCAGTAAGAAAAATAGATATTAGCCAACGAAGAAAATTCCAGCTGATGTTTAAAAAATTAAAATAATCTAGTGTGACAGTATAGCATGTACTAGTAAAAATCAAATATAAAATTTATCAATTACACGACGAGGTGGAGAGTAATTTAATCTTAGTTATTAGTTATTACTACACCGACTAACGCTTGTGCTTGCGTTTTACATATACAGACTACATTCACATAGAATAATATATAGTAACGTATGTATACAGATCATACGATGAAATCTCTACTTAAAGTTACCCACTTAACCTCCAAGTTTTTTCATATTCTTAAGCGTACCCACAATATGCTTATATGCATACAAAATTACAAACCCCGGATTTACAATTTTTGTTGCATTTACCACAGTGCTTCGGTTAAAGCCAACATGTGCAGATATAACAAACTCGTCTCATTGTCCGCTTATATACGCCGTTGCAAATATTGTAACTCGCCATGTGACATCTCATCCCTTTTGTGCTGGGAAACTAGTAGTCGGTTTTTGGATGATACTGTTACGTTCGGAAGTAATGTGGAAGCTTCGTCAACAATATAGAACTCTGGGTCTTTTTCATTGGTAACTTCTTCGGCCAAAACTGAGTGATGAGTCACAATGCCCGTTACACACTCACACTTACACTTACTTGCAAACGTGATTAATACACTCAAATGTTTTCCCCTCCACGTGTCGTTTCCTTCTCGCTTCGCCACCGCACAAACTCGTTACTTTACTTGGAGCTTTACGTTGACTATTAACCAACGTTTACCATTCACCACTTGAGAGCCGATGGAAATTCCTATGAATATGAGCACGTACTATTTAGTATTTACTATCAATAATGATTCTTAATTAAAATGTACACAATTTCCATTATTAGTACGAACAATATATAATATACCTTGTTCATTGATTCAAGACTATCACGCGCATGGCATCTTATAGTTATAAGCCTACATACCCTATATGCTATATCTTTCATCTTCTCTCAAAAGTCGATATATTCTGTTATTATTAGGAACATAGGATTAAACAATTCGAGGATTCATGTATTACAAAAGCCTCTGGCAAAATGAGGGTTACCTTATAACTAGGCTGACGGTCCGGAAAATATCCTAATGGCCCAGATCGGCCCAAACTGACCCGGAAACGATTTGGGATAAGAGTATAATAAGACCAAGTTTTTGTATAATAACGCTCGTTGGTCTTTAATATTAGAGTAGATGGAAGAAGTTGTTTTGCATTTCGTTTGTTAATTTTTTAACTTTAACAAACGAACTTAAGCAGTTCCTGGGGAAACATCGACTGTGAATTTTGGCGTTTATATACTCAAATTGAGATTTTGAGTAGGTCTTTAATATACTCTTTTCTAGCTAACGATTTAAAATTCATAATCATCAAACATCTATTATAAAAGAAAATCAGAATCATGTCATGTGTATAGATAGTCAAACTCTTCTATCATTCTTTCAGAGGCCGAATTCTTTCTAGCATCGTTAGCTTACCTTGAAAAGTTTGAATTTTATTTTTCAGTTGATGGTGGATGAATGGTTAATTAATGTAGCTAATCATACAAAATTAATTTTGAACTAGTACGAATATATTCTCAATAGCAACCAAAAAAGGTAAAAAGGAAAGGAAGTGGGAAACCAACTATGGGTTAGGCAATTAACCCCAAAAATAAAATATGGTTTAGGCAATAAACATTCATCTTCTTCTTTATTTAATTATTTACAGTCTGTTCCTCACATTCACGGATAATACTAGTTAATAGTGTGTCTCAGTATTATATTGCGATTGACTTTCACACCAGCTATGAAAAAAACAATGGATTTTCCTACAGTAACCAAGAATTAATATATCAATATGATCCCAACTTATCATTTCTCTCTTGCCATCAGCAATCAGCTAAATCAAAATACAACATAAATGTTAACTAAATTATTAAGCAGATTAAAGGATGTCAAACCAAATTCAACCAGGTTAAAGATTAAAGGGAGTAACAATTTGTTGACAGTCAAAAGAGAAAGACCATTATGTAATCACCAACGTAATGTTTTAACTTTTACCTAATGGATTAATTATGTATAGATTCAAAAGAAGAGAAAAGTATTTTTTTGGAACAAAATTTTGATTGATCAAACCAAATCAGTCTATCGCAAGTTCGCAAAACATATGTACTTCTAGGAATTGTATGTAACCAAACACGACATTATCATATTTTCATTAATGTATACTAGCTATTATTATGGTTATTATGAACAAACATAATAACTATTTTTTTAATTTCTTTTATTGGACCGGCCAATCCGAAGTTAATAAGAGTTAGTAGAAGTAGACTAATAGGAGTATTTGCTCGTTCAAACTAATAGAAGTAAACCAATCTCAGACGTACAAGTGTCTCAATAGTCAGACGACTTTGAATTTAAAAATTCATCATTAGGGTTTGCGGCTCAATACATGCACGCCTATCGCATCTTCTTCTTTTTCTAGTTTTCTTCGCTTCTTAAAATAAGCAGTCCAAATTGAAACTTTCACAAAGTTTTTTGTTAATTTTGGGAAGAAACATTTGACTGGACTTATTCTAATGGAAATTAATACTCCAGAAAATTTTGTTTTTAAGTAAAGTCTACTTCTCGGAACGAGTCATATATAACGAACACAAATCTAATCCAAATAATTGTGATGTAGTTTGTGCTATATAGTTAACATACACGTACATATTTAGCATTATATATACGTAGTCAAACTACGACTAATTCATTATTTATTATTTTCAACTATACTCTATATAAGATCTCTATTTTTCCTTGTAATTTATGAGTAACGGAAGCTTGGATATATATGTATCGTAGTTTATTTGTTTTGGAGAAGTAACATCGCACATAGTCCATAGTCCACTGAGACAAAGAACTCAACTTTATTTCCTTTATCATATCACAAATGAAAATGTGATACGTCGATGTCACATACAATACAAGACACATATATTATATAACCACAATACATCTATGTGCACTATTTTGATTGGTTGGTTGATCATTTCCTGGATATGATAAAACTATACGAGACCGAGATACGACGATAAATCTAAATATTTATATATATATAGGTGTATATATGCATGCACATATAAAGAAAGAATGACTTTGATAATTACACTAGCTGCCGGAGAGGAGCTATACGAATGATTTTCTTTTGGTAAAAAGAAGAAAGCATTAATGTTGTCATTTTTTGTTAAAGAAAATTTAAGTGCTGCTGTATCAAATATGATATGTTTTTCGATAATGTTTTGGATTTTTATTCAAAGTTATGAAAGCATTTCTCTGAATATTGAGTAATACTATTAACTTCTAGATTTCAATATTATAGAGTCTAAATAAAGACAAAGTCCCATGCTTTCATTTGCAATTTCTTCCTTTAAGCACTATGGCAGACAAATTCAAAGTAAGAATTTTAAAATTGCGTAATAAAAACATCTTTTGATTCCCTGGGCACAAATCCTCATGTCAACTTTTCTTTGTCTGTATTTTTAAAAAATTTAAAAGTTCTTTCATAAAGAAAGATTCCAAATTAAATATAAAAAACAACCAATCCAATTTCTTTTAAAATCCCAAAACCTTAAGAGGAGACCTCAAATTCAATTTCATATGCTTCTTCTCTTTCGCTCAAAACTCACAACAGAAATTTCCAATTCTAATAAACAGAGAATCAACAAAATAGATGGATTTTTAATGGAGTTTAAAAGAAACCATTAAAACATCAATCAATGGAGATTTCAACAAACCCACCATCTTCTTCTTCCTCCTCTGTTTCATCATCTTCCATCATCAATGGATCTTTACATCACCACATCATAACTAGATCTGATCATTACCCAACAACTTTTGTTCAAGCAGACACTTCCTCTTTCAAACAAGTCGTCCAGATGCTCACCGGAAGCTCCTCCCCGAGATCACCAGACTCGCCACGTCCTCCGGTGACTCCTACCGGCAAGGGTAATTTCGTAATCCCACCGATCAAAACCGCTCAGCCGAAGAAACATTCTGGTAACAAACTTTACGAGAGGAGATCACACGGTGGATTTAACAACAACCTCAAGAACAGTCTCATGATTAATACACTTATGATCGGTGGTGGAAGCGCCGGTAGCCCGAGATTCTCGCCGAGAAACCAGGAGATTCTGTCGCCTAGCTGTCTTGATTTCCCGAAGCTAGCACTTAACAGCCCCGTGACGCCGTTAAAACACGGAAACAACGGAAACGACGGTGACCCTTTTGATAGGATGTCGCCATTATCGGAGGAAGAGAGAGCGATCGCTGACAAAGGTTATTATTTCCACCGCTCGCCGATATCAACTCCGAGAGAATCAGAGCCGCAGCTTCTGCCTCTGTTTCCGGTGACTTCTCCAAGATTATCGCCGGAGAAGTAGACTGAGAGGATGTTTATAAAATTTACTGCGACTGTAATATTTCGTTTTTTTTTTTTTTACTTTGCTCTGCTTCAATTTACTTTAATGTGTTAATTAAGTTTTTTTCAATAATTAATTAAAGAAAATGAGAGGTCAAAGATTGTATAAACACATACGCACGATTTACAAGTAACTTGCAAGTTGTGATTAAAAGAAAACTAAAACTATAATTTCAAAAGATAATTAAGATTTACTAAAGAGCAATGAATGGTAAAAATGTTTTAAAGGAGTTACCGTTGAAGTTTGGATTAAAGATATTTAAAGATAGTAATAATATACAAGGCATTTGTCTTTTGCTAATTTGTTTTCTTTTGTCGATAGAGCTTTTGTCTTTTGCTATTTGACTAGTTATTCTTTGCATCATCAACTTATAAAAGTTATCATGTGATGATTTTAGTCATTATCTCCTTAAATTTCTTCGTCATCGATGTTAAGTTGTGATAACTTGACTAAATTATCTGTCGTTTTGCTGCTGAATTTCCCTTTTTATATGATATAGTATCCCAATACATTATGAATGTTGATATTGATTCAATCGAACCATACGACATTAGTAACGGGATATTATTACTTGGGAGTACAAATTCTTGTAGTTTTTACTGCTGACAATTACTCTGAAATCCAAACCAAAACAACTTTTTAACTTATGAAGAAAATTTACGTAGTAGTTATTAGAAAAATAATGTAATAACGCATTATTTGTTATTGATTTGTATAAAGCTAAACTGTAGTCCATATAAAGATTACAACACAAGCCCGCTTATGCTGACTGGTACCAAGAAACATAGGAACAAAGAAAGAATCCAGACACATCCCCACAAAGCATTAATGCTCTTTTGTTGTGTGTCTTCATCTTTTATTGACTTTGGTTTTTGCTTTTCTTAGAGCCGAGGAGATGGAGTAACAGGCTTCTTACGGTAGTCATAAACTCCGAGTCCTCGTTTTCTTCCTAACCTTCCAGCATCAACGTATTGAACAAGAAGAGGACAAGGTGCGTATTTTGATTCCCCAAGTCCTTCATGCAACACTTTCATTATAGACAAGCACACGTCGAGACCGATCAAGTCAGCTAACTCCAGAGGTCCCATCGGCTGGTTTGTGCCGTATTTCATTCCGCTGTCAATGTCTTCCTTCGTAGCCACTCCTGTGTAAAGTGTGTGGAAAGCTTCATTGATCATCGGCATGAGGATCCGGTTCACGATGAAGCCAGCGTAGTCTTGTGAACAAACTGTTGTCTTGCCAAACCTGCAGGTTTCAGGAATTTACAGTTAAGTCTAGATAGAGTAATTGAATCAGTGAGCAATCAAAACCAAGAAAGTTCTTCTAAGGCTTTCCTATATCATCACTGAAACTGTATATCAAGGAAATATCAAACCTTTCAGCAAGGGATTTTGTAGCAATAAACGTCTCTTCTGAGGTATCCGCACCGCGAATGATCTCAACGAGTTTCATTATTGGAGGAGGGTTCATAAAATGCATTCCAATGACCTATAGACATACAAGAAACGCTTATACAGTTTGAAATATTCGGACCTAACACTCATGATCAACTTGAACAGAGGAAGTAAAACTGCAAAAAGAGTGTTTTTTTAACCTGAGTGGGTCTTTTTGTTGCGGATGCAAGACGAGTGATGGAGATAGAACTTGTGTTTGAAGCTAAAATCGCAGAACTCTTGGCTAAACCATCTAGATCCTTGAATAGTTTCTTCTTAATGTCTTCAGATTCCACAATGGCTTCAACGATGATATCAGCTGAAGACAAATCTTGAATATTGGTTGTTAAACGTAGACGACGCATCGCATCCTCCCCAACTTCCTGCAACTTACAAATCACTCTAACGTTAATGGATTATCAAAAAAATTCTGACCAATTTTACCTTTCCGACCTCAACTATGTCACTACCATAAGTTAAATTGTTTAACTCCATGTCTTAAAGTAGCTTAAGAACCAATATGCATGATAGAGCAAACAAATCTAATATAAAATTAATTTCTCGGTAAATAAACAGAACATGCTATATGATTTCGATTTTATTTAGCTCAGTTGAAATTTGCTTAAACGGTGATCCCCACTAGATAATCTTCGTTAAATGGTAAAACAAAATCAAAATATATGCTTTAAAGAAATTATGAGTAAATCTTGCCTTGGAGATTAGACCTTTGGAGACGAAACGTTTAACAGAGGAGGAGATAGCTGCGGTGGCTCGAGAGAGCGCATCTCCATCAGCGTCCATGAGCCAAACGTCGAGGCCATTCGTGGCGGCGAGTTGTGCGATTCCTGAACCCATCTGACCAGCACCTATTACTCCGACACACTTCATCTCTGCCATTTTTCTATCTGCTTCCTCCGAATCGCCGGCGATCGTTGTCTCTATGTAAATTACCAGATCAAAGAGATGACGTTTTTCTCCAGCTTTGATTCATAAGATGGGCCTTATCTATAACGGGTCAAAATTATAACGGCCCAATATTAATGATTTCCTTGGTTTTTTTACTTGGAACCGTTTTTACCACGTGTCGAGATGCAAGAAGACGTGTCGTAAGCTGTCCACGTGTCGATGGCCTAGATACTCCACCAATTCATTGACTGACTTCCGTAACCTTTGGATCTTCGGTACGTACGTAGTTCATAAGCAGTTGAGAGAAAGTGGGGAAGAAAGAGATTAAATTTTACTCAAGAAAACAAAAATTAAAGAGGAAAATTAACAATGGCAGCTAGGTTTTTGGTGAAGAGACTTGCGACGGTGAACGTTTCAAGAACTCCGGAGCTACATTTCTCCGGTTATACCACCGGAATCAATCGCTTCTCCACTGCATTTAAGCAGACTGAGGTATGTCTATGGTTGATGTCATTTTAATGTAATTACTATTACTGTTCTTCTTACAAGATAATTTTATTTGGTTTTTAGTTCTTACAATATAATGTATGATTTGTGTGTCTTGTTATAACTTTTGTTGGTATTATAATCAGTTCTATGGATTTATTAATTATAGAGTATGAGAGAACGTCACGATGATAGGTCCACCGCGAGTTACGTGTCGGACAAGGCAAAGGAAGGGGCGAAAAAAGCCACGGAAGCAGCCGTAAACGCCGGTGATAACATGAAGGACACCATGGATGGAGCGTGGAAAGCGGCCAAGGAAACAGGTCAGAACATAAGCGATGCGGTTGCGGGCGATGATGAAGGCGACAGGATTCAAGAAGATAAGGTCGCGGTGGAGTTGAAGGATGTGCAACAACCCGTCGATACGACGGAGTATAGAGGAGTGGAGGAGCTACAACAGCAAACCGGCGGCGAAGATAAGTCACCGTGAGCTAACGTGTTAGGCTTTCGAATGTCTATTTCATTGTTTGTTGGTTTAATGAGATGTTGCAAGGTTTATGAATGGAGCATTTGCTTTATTTATCATTTATTTTAATTTTTGGTAAAACTACAAAAAAAATTCGCTTCTGAAATTTGAACAATATGTTTTTAATTGATATCTTCTACAGTAGTTAAAATTATATGCACAAATATTTGTTCATGAAAGGAAATCTATATATATATATAATATATAATATTTTTAACAAAAAAAAAAGAAAGGAAATATATAATATATGAAGCAAGTGCATGCATGCAAGAAATGATACGATAAGTGTGTGTGTGTGTGTAAAGTTGACAATTGTCTAAAGAGTTCGGGTGTATCCGGTGTATGGTTGGGTCTGAACAGCTGGATCGCATGCATAGTCAGTGGGGAATCTCGCGTCTACGATATTTATAGCTGGTTTCATTGAAAATTCCCGTAAATGGAGAGGCAAATCGTATGGGTTTTAAATCATTCCAACCTAGACAAGTTCTCTAGGAAACAAATTGTGTAATTACTAAAACTCTTTAACAATTACAGTAATGGTTTACACAAAATATAAAATCTCATTATTTAAATTCGTGATAATATCTATGGCGAAAAAAGAAAAAGTTCATGATACTATCAATCTATCATATCTAGTTTTTGGCATCTATGACAAATAAACAAAAATAGTTCTCTTTGTTCTGTAGGAGACAAGTGGAACCGAAAACGAGAGGAGGCATCTCTGATATCTGGTGTTAGTAGTAGTGGCTTAAGGATAGCTACGTGAGTTTTGTTTCCTAACGTTAAGTGACAACCCAAAACTATAGACATTCGCCATGACTGAAAACGAAATATGACTGCGTTTATATATTCTCCACTTCTTGGATTATAAACAAAAGCATCTCTTTTCAAATTCGAGTTGTAGAATCTAATTTCTTTTGTAGGGACAAAATTCGAAATTGGTACCACGGAGCAGTAGACGGAGACGAGCATTAACTTATCATATTCTACGCTTTTTTTTTTCTTAACTTTGTTCTCCACAAGATTTCAAAAGAATCACTTCTTGCTCACACAATAAATTACAAAAACGAAATCGTCAATCCTTTATATATAGCATATTCTTTTAGGGTGCAAAAAACAGCTCTAATTTTAAGTAGGACCAAAAAAAAAGAAAAATGAAGTAAAAACTCAAAGGAGGATGTAATAAAAAAGGGACAACATTTATTCTGTTATGTAAAAAACAAGTGCAGCTATGCAAAATACCAAAACCATGCATGAGTCACAGATTAAAACATGAGTGCTGAGTACAGTTTGGCATGTGAAACCTTTTATGTCCTGTCTCTTTCACTACCCACTAATTCTAACTATTCATTTTTCTTACATTGCTGTAATGTTTCACAGAAAAAAGTTTGTAAAAGAAAGCATCACTGTTCAACTTTTATTCTCCAGAAAAAAAAACAGACTAAGAGGACATCACAGAGTTGAAAAAAGAGAAAAAAGGGAAGAAGAGTAAATAGAAGTGGTGATGATGATTGCATCACAGAGGAAACGGCCGTACTTGTATCATGTTCTGATTCGTTAGCTGGTCCAAACTCAAAGACTCTTTACTTGTATCAGTGACCAGTAAACTTGTGATCAAAGGAATTTGCTGAGGCCTCTTCTCCTATCCAAGTAAAAACAAAGCAAAGGTTAAAAAGTGAGGGACTTCGTTTACTTTTATGGTTTATTATTATGTGAAGAAGATCTCTTTTCAGCAGCTAAACTTTAAAACCTTAAAAACATCAATAGTTCTCTATCAAGAATAGTTCCCAAGTGTCGTTTGCATTGACCCCTTAGCTAAAGTGACCTCATTGTTTACTTTCTATCTTTTAATCTTGTGATTTTCCACTCCCACAAAATAGAATCTTTATAGGTAATGCTGATAAATGCCTAACACCCGAAAGAAAAAGGGTAAAAGACAAAAAAGAAAGAAAGTGTATAAGCATCAACTAAATGCTTTCATATGCCATGGGTCCAGAACAAACTTATACTCATGCTGCTAACATCAATTTACCACAGATTTTGAAGACAAAGCAAAAGTCACAAACCAGTATGTAGTTAAAAAAGACAACTAGATGGTTAAACTGAACATAACCATTTTACCTCTAATCCTAAGCTAACCTTAAATGCCTTGTCTAGATGGGTCCAATAACAGATGACCACTAAGGTTTGCAAGCAGAAGAATCCAATTGTCTACATCGACAAAGGATGTCACCATTTATTATTATCTCTTATCTGTTTCTAGAGATAAAAAAAGTTAGATGAGAAGACTGACCATGTGTAAATTATGATTCCCAGCTCTTTTAATTACCTAGATGGACATCAATGTTTGTCTTTAAAACAAAAGGGTCCCCAATTTAGATAACAATTTCTAATTATAAGTCAAACAGTAAAGCGGAAGTACAACGTATAGCTTCAAACTTGTACCAACTATTAATTGCATCAGAACAAACCAAAACCACACAAAGGCCTATGAAATTATTCTAACAAAATTATTTTTCTTGTAGCAAGCACACATTACGTAAGCATGTACTTATTCCACCAGAGAAGCATACAAGGACACAGTGGTCCATCTCCCGACTTTTCTTCCCCTTTTTAAACACTCAAAAGAAACATTCATTCCAAACTCAAATCACATCCCTCAACATTTGCTTATCCATCAGAGTTCCTCCACCACCATCATCTCAAGACTACAAACTTACAGCCTTACCAGAACATGGAGGGTCAGAGAACTCGACGATGGGGTTACTTGAAAGACAAGACTACAGCCTCCAACCTTGTTGAGGAAGAAATGGAGAATGACATGGATGGGGAAGAGGAAGATGAAGACAAAAGGAAGAGAGTTAATGTTCCAAGCAGCGACCGTGTTTCTTTGCGAATGTGCCAGGTGGATAGATGCACTGCAAACTTGACCGAGGCCAAGCAGTATTACCGCAGACACAGAGTCTGTGAAGTTCATGCAAAGGCATCTGCTGCAACTGTTGCAGGCGTCAGGCAACGTTTTTGTCAACAATGCAGCAGGTTCTGTTCTTGTCTTCAATATTACTTCTTCTAGTTTATCAAGAAAGAGGTTTGTTATTGAATTTTATGGTTTTTTGGAGTTTGAATAGGTTTCATGATCTGCCAGAGTTTGATGAAGCCAAAAGAAGTTGCCGGAGGCGCTTAGCTGGACACAATGAGAGGAGGAGGAAGAGCTCTGACTTTGGAGAAGGATCAGGCCGGAGAGGGTATAGCAGTCAAGTGATCCAGACTCAAGAAAGAAACAAGGTAGAGATGAAACTTCCTATGACCAACTCATCATTCAAGCGACCACAGATTAGATAAGATCATGATAAACCCGCCCGCTCCCTCTCTTCTGTCACCTACATGTGCTCTTATCTACACTCTAGCTATCCAAATAATGGCATCTTATCATGGCAAAAGAATGGCTCCTACACCAATATATAAAACTACAATCTTATGTTATCCTGTGATGAATATCTAATCCGCAAATGTAAAAGACCTATGCATACTCTTATGTCTAAATATGTTAAGTGATTTTGTATGTTTCAAGATATGATTATGATGTATCTTACTCTTTTGAGTTTGCAATTAATATTTTCTATGCGTCATGCTAATTGAAAAGGCTTATAAAACAGACTCAGGTAAAGGGTATGAGCAGAAGACTAACCGAAAGCTAATGTCGCTGAAACTTCACTACGACGACTGAGATATCGTCTGAGCTTTTTCTCGCAACAGCCTCCTCTGAGAGATGCTTAGCTGCAGACTTGGCATCTTTTGTCCCCTTAATCGAGTCAACAGCTTCTTGATTTGACATGACCTATGAGATTTTGAATAATAAGCTACCATATGAGTACGTTGTTAAGAATAGATACTACTGATAGAACAGAAACCTTCCACAGCCCATCACTTGCTAAGATAAGAAATTCTGCATCATCGCCAATTATCTCCACAGTAACATATGGTTCTGAACTCAAATGCATCTTTAAACTCTTATCACCAAATGCTCTTGTCACAGCTAATTGACCATCAACTCGAGGAACGTCCCCTGGATTTGTTCAACACAAAAAAAGTTTCAAGCATATTGCAATGACAAGACCAGAACATATCTGCATAAATGTAACAGAATTTAGATGAGAACCAGGGAAGTTAGAAATGAATCCGCCTCTATTCTCGATTTCATCCTTCTCTAAATTAGGCTCATGATCAACTGAGAGTGGCTTCGCAACACCACCTTTGCAAAGAACAGCTCGAGAGTCTCCAACATTAGCAACAACCAACTTCTGGCAATTAATCAATATCGCAGTTACAGCAGTCGAACCACCTTTCCCTAAATCAGACGCCTTGTCTAAAATCGTTGTATCTGTTATATAATAAGCTTTCTTTATCGCTATCTCCGGCTCATTCCAAAAATTTGGCTTCCCCCCCCATTAACAAAAAGGAACTAACATAAGCTCATAATCTCAAATAAAAACAGACTTCTTAATTTAGATAAAAACTCAATTACCTCTTTCAAGATGTTCTCAAACAAATGGGAACACAAGTAGTCAGGAATGTCATGGCTAAGATGACCATCGAAGATAGCAAAGAGTCCAAGCTCATTGTCATCAACTTCTTTGAATTTGGCAACAACATAATCCTCCATCTCATGAAAAGCTTTGCCTTTTACCAAGTGAAAACCATGTGTGATCTGCTTTGACATCTTGCTTTTACCTTTCCCTGAATCTGCTGAAGAAGCAGATGCACCAAGCCCTACTTTCTCCTACACCAATCATAGTAACAGAGCCAGAGATTTCTTAATTACAGCATATTTCACTGATTTTACTAGATTTGATCACTGATAGTATCTAAATAAATGTATCGAGATCAAAAACAAAATTCGACAAAATTAATAAACTGAGGTATTTCAGATTCCAATAAGCATATCTGAATCTAACGGACCGCTTCAAATTGATTCTGGCTACGTTCTACAAAATTAATTTCGACTCAAATTACTTGGCCAAGTTCTCGAAATATCGAACCGGAAGCAATTTTATTCAGGTAACATGGGGAAGAAGGAAGAACGATACCTTGACGGATTCTTTCATCTTGTGGAGAATTTCTTTACCGGTCATTGCTCGAAGATGAAGACACGATCGTATATATGTGTATATATAATATGATAAAGGAAAAGGCGAAAATGCGTACGAAATTATCGTGAATCGCGAAAGAAAGAGAGAGGCCTGGGAGAAATTGACACGAACGCCATTGTTGCATGTCAGCTTTCACCGCCGCTTTGTTTGCGGCTATCATCTGACGCCTTCGCGCCACCTATGACTTTTCCTTTTTTTTTTGTTTTTAATAAACGAACGGCCGAAAATGTTTCTGAATAGGCCGAGTAAAGCCCAAACATATAGTGGGCTTACTTCCGAAAACTATGTCTATCTTTTTTTTTCTCCTTTTAAAAATCATCTCTCGAATTTGTTAATCATATATCTCTAGTGTTAAGCAACATCGAATTAAATGAGATAACCACTAGTTAGTAAATATTTAAAAAATGGTGAGCACTGAGATTAATGATGATAAGTGTTCCTTAGAGTATGGGTCCTAAAGAGTAAAGAGAAGACTAAAAATGGGCAATGGGAGACAAAAGCCATGTTGGGAGTTCTTTGTCTTTTATATTTGGTTGATGATATGATTGTTTTTATTTCTTGATGTTATAAAATCCTACTGGATTTTATTAATATCCACGATTTTAAATGTCTTTTACTGTTAGATAACCAACAGAGAATCTTTCCATTTTTTATTTATTGTCTAATAATAAGCTCATTTGATTAAAGCCATTGTTGCTTTTGCTTTAACCCAAAGCGTATCTTTTGGAGACTTGTATCCCCTGCATAAAACATGTGAGCTAAATATAAATATACAATGAACTAGATATGTTCATTAATTAAGAATGGTCATACAATGAACCAGATAATATCGAGGCCGATACGTCTCCAGCTTGTGTTTCAATGACGGGTAAGTAACCGGGGTGGGTGAACCCTCATAGATATCTGGTGCCCACCATTGTAAAAGCTAGAGATGAATGCCCAGCACTCTCGGACTGATTAAGACTTTATCGTGCTTAAGACTTTATTTATAGCATCCAGCCTTTAATTAATCCGTGATCTGGTCGACCCTCGACACATTTAGACAAGATCATTACAAACACAATCACTTCACTTTGCCACGTGTACATAAACGATGAGCTGGCAAGTTTTTTTTGGCTCCCTCATATGATTCTCACCACTTCCGTACCTATATCGCCACGTGTCCTCCCCTCTATTTAAACAAGTATACGACGACCACATAAATGAAACACACTAAAAATGGAGATTCATCGGAAACCCACAAAGACCGACGAGTCATCGCCGGAGTTTGAGTTCGGATCGTTGACTCCATCTTCTCCGACGCAAGACTCGTTCACTGAGAATTCTCCCGCCGATCACCTCTTCTTCAACGGCCGTCTCTTGCCACACTCTTTCCCGACGGTGATCAGTAATTATACAAAGCGATCAATCTCGCTTTCGACCAGCGAATACACCTCCCGGAGCAATAGTACAAACAGCCGGAGTAGTTTTGGTAGTAATAGCAGCTCAAGTACTTCTTCTCACTGTCCGAGAACGAGCGGTTACAACGATAACGATGACAACAGTGCCATCACTCACAACAAGCCTTTGGATGTAAAACCTCAGAATAATAGATGTGGCAAATCAGTATATTCGACGAGAAGGAAAGCTACGGAGATGGTGACAGCGTCTCTATACAGGTCGTATTCATCGCAGCGGTGGCTATATATAACTCCGGCGCCGGTGAAAATGAGTGGAGGAATAAGGGTCGGTGGGAGGAAGAAGAAGGCGGCGAGGGTGAGGAGAAAGAAGACGGAGGAGAGGAGGGGGAGTAGGATGATGAAGTTGTGGAGGAGAATTTTAATGGTGGCGATTTTTGCTTGTAGAGAGTGTCATGCATTGGAAGGAGCTTGAGATACTTGTGAAATATAATATGACGTGGTTATGAAACATTCAAGATTTGATTGTTGGAAACTTTATTGGACTTGTGGTGGTTTATTCACGATTGCGTTCTTTGAAACTCGTAAACGAAACTATATGGAGTATATATGAAGAATGTAGATCTACTTTTGATAGGGTTTTGTAATTTATAACTTACATATGCTTGAGTGCTATTTATGCAATCTCTTGAATTATGAAAAGAAAAAAACATATTTATGTCTATTAATAGGATTGCTCTCGCGCGCTACAGTTTTTGGTGAATGTTGTTTAAAGATATTTTTCAACAAAACAATATTTGGTGATTAAAAACCGTATTTATTTTAGAAAACAACATTCTTATACCTTTTTTTTAAATAACAAACACATACATATGTTATGGCGGAAAAAATGGGTCAAGAAAAGTTGTTAAGAAATTTTCTTTAAAAAAGTAAATCGTTGAAAACAAAAAATGAGAGAGTAGATTGATGGAAAAGGAGAAAGTAGATTAAGTTACTATGTTTAAACAGAAGGGATGATAAAAAGGATCCGAACAACAAACAAGACATAGAAAACAAAAAAAGCAAACTAAGTTCTTACGTGGGACATACACGAAGATCATCATCACTCGAGGAAACTCATGTTTCGGTGGTGACTATCAAGGCTCAAGAACTCGCTCGGATTCGCTTGACTCTCAGACTTGCTCTGTTCCTGGCTCTGGTTCTGGTGATCTGTTTTGTCACCTAACCCTTCTGACTCAAACAGAAGCTTAGCATTCACATTGTTAGTCAACGCGTTGAAGAAAGATAGCCCCGTGGGCCATTTTACGTCGGGGTCTTGTTCTTTGTTTGAGTGTGGCATTACTGGGAAAGGCAGGTGAGGCTGGTAGGTAGGCAAAGAGGTTTGAGCCATCATAGGTCGTTGGCTTGTACCACTCCAGTTGTAGTGAGGAAGAGAGGGTTGCAATGGTTGAGTCTGTGGAGGAAGTATAGGGTGGTTCGAGCCCATGAGAGAATTGCTTGAAGACGAAGTGGTTCGGTTTGAGGAGAAGAGCTGAGAGAGGTAAAAGCCGGATTGGTAGCCGAGTGATTCAAACGTGTGTCTCATCCGAAGTACAAAGTGCAGATCTTCAGGTATCTGAGTTAAACTTTTCCGGTTTAGAGAAACATAAACCGAAAGATCCCAAGTAAAAAAATTAATTACTGTCACTGTAAATACTTACAATCTTGCAAGAACCGAGCTGTAAAAGGCCATGTCCAGCTTGAATAACAGCTATGGTCTGTAGATGCAATGAGAATGATCACAAAGGTAATTAGCTTGAGATGCAAGAAATTAAATCAAGAAAACTCAAGAATATTTCTGTTCTTGATCTTACCTGAATTCCAGATTCGAATTGATCATTCCACTCTGAAGGAATCTGCATTTTTGAGAGATATATAGATCTCATGTAGGGTTAAAAATTTGTAGATAAAAGTGTAAACTATACAAAAACGTTTTACTAATCCTGTAAAAAAACTTACAGCATCAAAGGAGCTTTGCCAGTAACTAGAGGCATTAGATTCAGATTCAGTCTGTTCCTTGAAAACCCATTTATGGCATTTATCAGAAGCAACCTTCCCCATTAACCTGTTGGCCAAAAATATGTTGCAAAACCCAGAAAGAAAAAAAGGAAGAGAAATAGTTTCTATATATGGTAAATTTGTTGGATGATAAGGTCAGGAGTTGCATAGATTTATACAGCCAGAAATGATAATAAAAAGTAATTAATTAAGGACCTACCAAGTACCCACCCTTCGCCATAATTATATAACTGAATTGACATTTTGCTGAAAGATTTACGAACAGGATCTTCTCCTTCCATGTCTCCATAGCAATCTCCTGTTCCTCCTCTTCCTCTGCAGTATCCATCTTCCCACATCAACATCCTGCATCCCCATACATGAATATGTCAATACACAGCAGCATAATATGTGCACATATACATATATTTATACAGAACATGGAAAAGAAACTATGGTTATTATAAAATCATCCTCGTTATATATAGACCACAGTTGATGACTTTATGTCTTTTTCAGCAGATCATGATTCATAGTTTAAAAAAACAAAATAAACAGAATAACTTTAAAGAAAGGTAGAGACAGTCGCATCTACGTGATTATGAATTTATGATCATGTCTAGAATCTTCATGCAACAAATTTTGTAGTGTTTTGGATTTTTTTAATTCAACCCTAGAATACTAATATATAAATAGTCTAACTACTTTTTCCGGGGAAAGTTTCCGGCGACTAGATACGATAAACCACAAGGGAAAAACGTTGACTTTTTAAATCATGATTCAAAAAGACTAAACTATAGTAGGCAAAATCTTGACTATATGATTTTTTTTTTAAGTCTTGACAATATGGGTAACGTAAACAAGAAGAAGTGAAACTTACAAGCTTCCGTTGTCGTCGCCAACTTTGCAGCCGTTACCACCGCCTCGAACTCTCCTTGAAAAGGCAAAAATGACATCGTTTTGAGAGATATAGAGTTGGAGAGAAAGACAGAGAAAGAAGGAGACCGATACGTACGGACGGGGACGAATGGACCAAAAGACAGAGTAAGTCCAGTCGGTGTTAAGACAAACGGTTCTTAGGGCCTCGTGAAGAGCCACCATCCCCAACGCTTCTTTGCTCCTTTGTTGCTGCTGCTGCTGCTGATGGTTTTGATGATGATGTTGGTGATGATGATGATGTTCCGAGCCCACCATCTATATACTTATGTCGTTGTGTGTTAATTATTTGTATGTATGTGTTATATTTTTTCTCCTCTCGCTTTAGCCTTCTTGTTCTTCTTTGCTGCCTTTCTTGGTCAAGCTTCTCATGGACTTCTTTTATGTTCTCATCTTAATTTTTTAAAAAGATTTTGTTTTCTTCTTTTTTTAAGGCTAATTATCTGATTTTCACAACATTTACTGTTTGTTGGTTGACACAATAATGTACTATTTTAGTTCTGATAACTTTGTTGGTAAAAATCTTACAATCTTGTTGCCACAAGATACGAATTTCTTGGGGTTTGGTATAGTTAACAATAAATAATGTATAATTAATTTATGAGATAACCAATTGAACAGTAAGTTAAAGTTTTTATTTGCATGAAAAACTTTTCATCTCTTAGGCCAAGAAAGTCAAAGATACGTGAATTTTTCCTGAAACAAATCATTTTAAATCGCTTTATTTGTTTGTTTTAATGGAATCCAATTATCAACCGCTGATTATTTTAAAATACTAGTTAATAATATAGCTTTTCTGAAAGAGAAATAATCATATGGTTTTGGAGTGGATAAACTGTTGTTGTTATGATTAAAGTTGGATTTACATACACTGAGCATCATTAATTACTCGACATATTTTTTTCGCAAATATATATAACTACAATTACACCACTAAATGTAAAATATGGATGACTATTTGGTCTAAAAATGAAGAAAAGGCGTTGGCAAAAAAAAACTGAAGGAAAGGGTTTTATTTTGTTGTCGTGAAACTTGGGATTTGGGTTTTGGACCAAGATTCATACTCGTATTACTTGTGTATGACACGCACGCAGATTAAGGGGGGCACGACAAAGAGAATATATAGGAAGAAGAGATTTAGGAGTCACGTGCGCACGTGCCGTGTGTAAGACTCGAGTGGGTTTGTCATCAACAATGACCCAACGTCTGGTTTTGACCTCAAACGCGTGTAACACAAAGCTAACGAGGAAGAAGAAGCCAAAGCGCGCGCGTAGTGAATACACCAAAGAGTTGCGCGTGACAAGTGTCAGTAACATAAGCTAAAAAAATAGGAAAACAGTAAACAGAGAGTTGGTCTAGTTGCATCAGTCTGAAACCCTGACGGGTCTTTCCTCCGCATTGACCGGTTCTGTTCTTTACTTACAATTTTTCTTTTGTGGGACCCATCTTTTTCTATTTTGAATTTCTAGGTAATTTTTCTTGATCTTTTTTCAAGTAAATGAGCCATGAACTAAGGAGCCTATGGCGTAGAAAAGTTTTATATCGTTTACAGGAAAATTTTGTAGAAAAATTATACTATGTTTGGTACTTTTTAAAGGAGAAACTCGAACATTTTTATAGGAAATTATTGAACATTTATAATCTATTATTTTCTCACTAGATTTGTCAAATAAAACGATGGATCAAGGAGTTTATGCGCATTCGAGAGTTTTGTTTTGTACCTTTCGATTAGTTTATTTCCTATAGTTGGCGAACAAAAACAAGAAGCAAGGACCGGTGACTTTTATGACGTTTACAAAAAAAGAAGAAGCGGTGATTAAACAAGATAAACTGAGACACGGATGAAATATCTGTTAAGTAGAAGAACATAGTATTCCTTTCCATTTGCATCAAAGGAATATGATAGGTCAAGAGGCCCAAGACTATGAGTTTTATTTGAAATAGGGCTTTAAAATGCTTTGAACTTGGGCCGGATTGTTCTTATTCACTGTATCATGAGCTGCTGGGTCAGTTTCCGTATGAATGGTTTCCACTATTTAACAAACAAAAAAAAACAAATAGAAGGAAAAACAAAGTGAAAAAAATATATTGAAAAATCAAATCACCACCTGCCAACAGTTTCTCTCGATCTTCCTGGTGCTCGAGAGAGAGCTTTCTCGGAGAATGCTACAGAAAACGAAAGAGAAGAAGAGCAACAAAGAGATCTGTAGTATTCGTCTGTCTTCTTTCTCGAATTACCAGGTAATTTGAATCGATCCTCAACTTTAGAAGAATTTGATATTGTAATTAAAGGAAAATATTTGTTATCTGATTGATCCAACGGAATAAATCTGCGTGTATGTTACAATCCACTATCATAGAGTGATGAATAGAATCTCGGCTAGTTACAAAAATTTACTTGGTTAGCTGTCACTTGCTTGAATCCACCTAACGGCCGGAAATTTCGCTGCTTTGTTTGCTTTGAGTAAAAGTGATTTTCCACATTTCGATTTTAATCAGATTTTAATTGAAGGTTTTATCAGATTGCTTTCTTCTGCGTTTTTCAACAAGTTGATGAGTGTTACAGTCCGTTGTAATCGGCCATTTGATTAGCTGAATATTAGTGTTTGCAGTGAGGGAGAGGGTGTTTTATTTTTATGTGAGGAGATGGGCGATGTTGCTGGTTTACAAGAAGCAGCTGGAGCTAGGTTTAGCCAGATTGAGTCAATCGGAAGAGGATCTTTTGGTGATGTCTATAAAGCGTAAGTATTTTTATTTCACTCTTGACGTTTCAGATTTTTTTCCTTATTATGATTAAAATGATGCTATCATGTGTATTTACTGCCACGGAGAGTTTTGTACAAAGAGGTTTATCTAAATTTTTTTTGGATAATTGATGTTTACAAATAATCTATCTCATTTCTCTTCTGAGCTGCTACTGCTGCTGATTATCAGGTTTGATAAAGACCTCAATAAAGAAGTTGCCATTAAAGTAATCGATCTGGAAGAATCGTGAGTACATTTTCTATTTTAGTTCTTTCTCGTCATTTATGCACTTCTCCTCTTTAAGATTTTGGGTATTAAAAGTTGAGTAATTGCATTTTTATTTCCTTGGCTTTCACTATACTAATAGATTCAGTTGTTAGCTTTAGTTTATTTGGTTGAGAGTGAACTTTCTAAGTAACCTTTTAACTTGATATCTGGCAGAGAAGATGAGATCGAAGATATCCAGAAGGTATCTCTTGGTTGAAGTCAATTACTGTGGTTAGCATTTGAATGTAGAGATTGTTGTTCTCAATTTTTTTTTGGTTTTTTGACCCCAGGAAATTTCAGTATTGTCCCAATGTCGTTGCCCGTATATTACCGAATACTATGGTTCTTACCTTCATCAGACCAAGTTGTGGATCATCATGGAATATATGGCTGGTGGCTCTGTTGCTGATCTTGTATGTCTACTTACTTCTCTATAGTCAGAATTTTAGGAACTGGGAAGTATATAACTCTGTGTGGTGATGCACGCAGTGTGGAGAACTTTTCCTGTAATTATAATTCTCTTTGATGCAACTTATAATCCTCAGAAGTGATATATCTTGTGCAGCTTCAATCTGGTCATCCATTGGATGAAACATCAATTGCTTTTATCACTCGCGATCTGCTTCATGCTGTTGAATATCTGCATAGTGAGGGAAAGATCCACAGAGACCTCAAAGGTTTTGTGTCGTATGGTTTTTATATGATCAAATATGTTCTAACTGCTTGATACATGAAATCACTTTCTTCCTATCTTTGCAGCTGCTAATATTTTGTTGACTGAGAACGGCGATGTTAAGGTTTGTTTTTTAAACTTTATTATGACAGTAAATGTCTTTTACATCGATAAGTAGTTTGACCTTTGACGAATTTCATTGGAAACGTCTTTTTCACTCTGTATCAGGTGGCGGACTTTGGTGTGTCTGCTCAGCTAACACGGACAATATCAAAAAGGAAGGTGCTTACTCTATTATGCCTATGATCACTTTTGATTCTGTGTATTCATTTTCTGTTGTGCAATATATCTTTTATACAGCCTCAGTATATTAAGAGGGTTAGTAATGAAGTTTTTGGTCTATTTGTATAGATTTTGCTGCTTGCATTGTAAGGTCTATTGATTTTTACTTGAGTAAAATTTTCCATGGACTAGGATTCTCTTGAATAGTCACTATTTCTTCTCTCATTAATTTGGACAATATCTCATCTTTAATTATCTGCTGATGGTTTAGAGTTTTGGCCCCATACATCTGGGTTGCATGCGCTGATATGTTAAAGAATGACAGACTTTTGTAGGAACACCATTTTGGATGGCACCAGAAGTGATTCAGAACTCAGAAGGATATAATGAGAAGGTATATCGCTTATATACTGAACTCACCTCTCCTAGCTTGACATGTGTTATACTTGTCTCCTGACATATGTAATATATTTTGCATTGACTCTGTTTCTGTGTCTGGGAATGTTATCATTTTAGGCAGACATTTGGTCGCTTGGAATAACAGTTATTGAGATGGCAAAAGGAGAACCTCCCCTTGCTGACCTTCATCCTATGAGAGTGCTTTTTATCATTCCTCGGGAAAATCCTCCTCAGGTTTCACATTTGTTTACTTTAAACATTATAAAGTTATGCAGCATTATCAGTGTGCTTTGCCACAGAGATTCCTATCTCTGCCATTTCTTGATTGTGAAGCCGTCTATAATGTTTAACATTCTTTCTTCTCTATGCAGTTAGATGAGCATTTTTCCCGTCCAGTGAAGGAGTTTGTTTCATTATGCTTGAAAAAGACCCCTGCTGAGGTACGTGCAATGTAATCTTTGCTTTTTTTACTGCCAGCAGTGGTATTTCAAGATTGCTAATACAAGTCTTATAATTTCAGAGACCAAGTGCCAAAGAACTTATTAAACACAGATTTATTAAGAATGCTAGGAAAAATCCGAAACTTCTTGAGAGGATAAGGTTTGTTGTTTTTTTCTCTTCAACAGCTTTGGCATATGGTTTCAGTTATGACTTTCCTGATTTGATTGTACCTCAAAAGTAACATTTAGATGGTTTTCCCGTATGTTTGTTTTGATCTTTTATATGCCAAAAGAAAATCCAGAATAAGCACGATTGTTATTCTGTCCTTTTTTCCTCTTTAAAGAGAGCGGCCAAAGTACCAAGTAAAGGAAGATGAAGAGACTCCTACGAATGGTCTTAAAGCTCCAGTTGAATCATCCGGTACTGTTAGGTTGGCGAGAGATGAGAGAAGCCAAGAAACTCCTGGATCTAGGTTGGATGAATGTTCTGCACCTGTGGTTTCTTCTGTTACTTCTTTGATAAAATATCTATTAACTCGTAACTACAGTTTTCAAGGGAATACTGTAAAAAATGCTGGATGGGACTTTAGCGTTGGGGGGTCACAGAGTATTGGAACAGTTCGTGCTTTAAAACCTCCTCAAGCGAGGGAGAGGCGTCAAGAAGTTACTTCTAACCAGATTTCGCAGAGAACAACAAGAGCTACTGGTAATCAATGGTCATCCTCGACTGGTAGTACAGTTTCTGAAGCCTCTGAGGGAGGTTTTGGCAAAAGATATTCTTTCCAGAATGATCATGAAGATGGTTTCCATGAAGAAGTAAGATCCTTTGCCTCTTGTGTGCCAGATACAGCCTGTCTCATTTGAGACGATTTCTTGCTGTTACCATTACAATTGAAAATTAGCTCCTAAGCATATCATATGTATGTGTCATGTTAATTGGGTTACCATTTCTACTCCAGTATAAGGAACTTGGTTAAGTTTCACTTAGAGGATTACTATATCATAAGTTCATAACCCTTTATATCTACTGTACCCTAAATTATTAATGTATTCTGAAGAATGAGAACAAGGTTCAATATGGTTTGTTCCTTGTCCTTCTGAATCCAGGACGATTCATCGCTCAGTGGATCGGGAACTGTTGTCATAAGAACTCCAAGAAGTTCTCAATCATCTTCAATATTCCGTGAACAAAGCTCTGCGGTATATTTCTGGCACCTTTTGTTTTAACATCATCTACAGAAAATGTGTTTTCCAACAAGTCTTGTGAATAATTCCAGTTCTGCTTTGTAGTCTAGCGGCAGGTATACACCTTTTGAAGATGCTTCAACAAGTGGAACTGTTGTTGTTCGTGGACATCACGATGACTCTGGATCACCTCGAACCCCAAAATCTAGACTAGGGATTCAAGAGAGAACTTCGAGTGCCTCAGAAGATAGCATCGCAAATCTCGCAGAGGTTTGTTTATCCCTATAAACTTCTTGTTATTGTACTAGCTATCGCCTTTATTCTTACATGTATCTTTACGGTTGTTTTAAATATCTTCTGTTCTTCTGGATTTATCATTGGATTCTTACAGCTGAATTATATTCTTCTTTCAGGCAAAGGCAGCACTTGACGCAGGTTTCAGAAGGGGGAATGCTAGAGAAAGACTTGGAATGGGGAAGAACAATAATGATGGGAATGTAAACAGAAGAAGGGAACAAATGGCAGATGATTCTGATTATTCAAGGTGAATCTAGATCCTTACTTTTCCTGTTCAGAGAAAATGTAGTGTGGTTATTTCTAACATGAAGCTACAACTTGGGTAGAAGTTCTGGCTATAAGCCTGGTAAACAAAAAGCACTTCCAAGGTCAGAACAAGTGAGTGATGAAGAAGATGACTCCATATGGGCATCATTGCCTGCATCATTGTCAGTATTGCTCATACCATCCCTAAAAGAGGTAATGCTGCTGGTTAAAGCTTTCAATCTCATTTTTTTCACTTGGAGATAAAAAACGAGTTGCGAGTTTCTTTTTAATGTATTAAACAACAAATACCAAAAGATTATGTTTCTGGTTTTATGGTGTAGGCTCTTGGTGACGATTCAAAAGGGTCTATTGTACGTACAGTGTCTAGATCCTTTGTGACAATGGAACGAGAAACGCCTGGCTCTTGTGAAGCTTTTGTTGCCAAGCTGATAGAACTTTTGGGAAGGTACATGAATTTTTTTAAAACGCAGACAGAAACACAAGTTTTGGTCATCTTGTTTGTGTATTTAGTACTTGATCTGATGAATACTAAATTCATAACAGTTCAAAAGAAGCATCGGTGAAAGAAGTGCAGGACATGGCGATCCGTGTTTTCGCCAAGACCACACCCGCTGATACAGAGAACAAAAGAAAACAAGCTAACAAGGAGTTTAGTTCCAACACAAATGTTAGCCCACTCGGCAGATTCTTACTCTCAAGGTTTGCTCGATTGATAATATTCTGATTATGCATTGAACAATCTTCTCTTGAATGTTTTGAAAAGTTCAATGTCTTGATTGAAGATTTGTTTATAAAGCTTCAAAATGCGTTTCTTTTGTTCTGTCTCTGCAGATGGTTAGGCCAATCATCACATGATCTTTAATCTCCCACCTGAGACGATCTACAGATATATAATCATTGGGGTTTTAAGAAAGAAAAAAATCGTTGATGCATTGATTTTTGGTATTTTATGTGCATAATTTGTTTTTAAGAATGTCTTTATAAATTCCGTTTGATTTTTTTATTTTCTGCGTTATTTCCTTTTCCGGGTTTTTCGAGAGGAAGCGCTACTATTCATAGTTGTGTATAATCAGGGGTTTGGTTTATTTTTCATGTTGCAAAAATGTATAATATCTCCAAGATATTTTAATTTATCATTTATTTTTATGGCTTTCTTGTGAAGTGGTTTGACTACTTATTCTTAACAAAAACTATATATTGTACACTGCTAAATATTGCTAAGAGTCTTATAGAAGATTCCAAGTCTCAACTCTCAATCACGCAACTTCCTTAGCGCGCTCCATACAACAACATGTAGATACAAACATATACACCAAATAATATTAAATTTCCAGATATATATTATACAAATAGAAAGAGACTACAAACTTTACCTAAATGATAAGCAAAATGCAATCACTACTTCCGTACGCATCAGAAGAATTCCTGCAAAACAACATTATTCCAAAAAAAATTCAATAATGTCCAATTATGTCCACATGAAGTATAAAACAGAACATTTCTTTATCAACCTAATTTGGAGATGAAGAAGAACAAACCGAATAAAGATAATCAAGTCCTTACCAATCAAAACTATATATAAATGTATAACAAAATATGAATTCCATCGTCAACACAAACGGAAATTACAAAAGCGTCAAGTCCTACTACCTAAATTTGGGTATTTTGTTATCAACAAGGCTGTCACATTTTTAAAGTCTTTTTTGGGTATATTGTAATGAAATAAAAGCTAGTTTGAAATGTTAGCAGCGTGAAGGGCGGCGATAGGAAGCTCAGAAGGAATTTGTTAAGTTTTATTTATATAAAAAGGAGTTGACGGCGTCATTGTAAATGTCAAAACAGACACGTGAAACCCAATTAGGTCTCCTCGAAGTTTCATGGAAAAGACGACAGTTCAACTCGATTGACACATCACCCAACACTCATATGCCGCAGCTAACGGCGGGTTAACGGTAACGGCTACCGCCCAAATTACCCAAACTCTTTAAAATAATACAACTAATCAACAAATTTTTTTTAAAAAACGAGTGAATAACTAAAAAAACATTTTCATAATAATAGACAGTGACTTTCAAAATTATTCAGACATGATTTGGAGTATTTTTTTGTCCCTAAACGAAAAAAAGAGAGACACGAATGTGTGTGGTATATACAAATATACAAATACGTAAATGGAATAAGTGGTCCTTGTTTGGGTTGGAGAGTTCCAAACTTCCAATAAGCACAAGTCCTACACGTGTCTCACGCGCCGCATCACAAAGCACTTGGACCCGATTGGACCCACTTCACGCGCTCGCACACGTGGGAATGATATCAGTGTCACACAGCCGACGCAACCATTTTCTATGGTGACTGTCTGTCACGTTACGACATTTCACAGCGCCACCTGTCTCCATTTTTGGTAACATGTGTCCAGGTGAAGCTACCTGCGTGGCAGCTCCACATTGGTTGAACCTTTTTCTACAATATATACATCCCCAATATTCTCATTCTTCTTCATGCGAACCCCTACCTTTTCAAAAGTCAAATTTTATGAAGCTATCAAGAGGATGTTATTGATTATCTCTATTTTCTAGTAACAGAAAAAAAAACGAGCTAGGAAAAATATCTTCTCCAATTAATGAAATGGGGGTAGATTGATGTTACTTTTGAAACTAATATGGAAGCTGTGCTTGTTGGATCTGTAGTTAATTTTCTGGGAGCTTTTAATGCAGTGTTCCATAAAAAAAAGATGATTGAGATACTTTTGGGAGATGGGGGCTCTCGACGTAAAAGACCAAAAGATATGGGGAAAATAAGCAAATATCTGGATAATGGCCGACTTCGCAGCGGGTGAGAAGAAAAGGGAGGGAACAAATCTGGTTGGTTGGGATAGAGATTCTGAATGACCTTAATTTGAAGCGTGTGGGTTCCACAATTAAAAAGCGGCCGCCGCAGCTAATCTTGTTTCACACGTGTCTTTCTGAATATAAATGAATTTCTTGCCACACTAATGTTATAGTATCAATATAATATAAATGTATTATATTGATTTTTTTAAATTATGATGTGATCCTGATATTCGTATCTGCAACTAACGCTGTATCTGGAGTATTAATTATAAATTTATAAGACTGTAGCTTGATACATACATCCATCATCCACGTATATAATTTTCCAATATCATATTGTGGAGTTTCTGATATTGGAAAATTATAGAAGGTGGGGTTCATGGGGGAACAAGATGATGGGATGAGGGGCCAAAATGAAAATACCTCAATTTACGGAGTCCTTCACGTAAACAATGGATAGTAAAAATAAATAATAATGAGAAAAAGACACTGAGAATCAAACTTTATCGGACGGTGGAGATGCACGTGAAGACAACCCAGAATCCCGACATAAACCTCGTCAACACGGAATTTACATCCCATGCCCCTTTCACACGCGCCAGATGCTCTACCACACGCTTCTCCGGTTTTCGCTTAAGAGAAATACAAGATCGAACCGGATTTTTAACCGGTTCTATAGCAACCTCTCAATTCTTTTTTTGTTCCTCACACTCCAAACTCCAAAGCAACCTCTCAATTCTTAAACTACCATACTTTTACCCAGGTATTCTTGTAAAAAGTATTGAAACCAATTTTAATCTTAGTGTCAATTTGGTAAATGGCAAACAAATAAAAGACAAAATTGTGGGCTTTTAATTAGACAAGTAGCAATAGAAAAGGTAAAAATTTGTTTATACATTATTTTATTTTCATTTTGATAATTTTGCCAACAACCTGTATTTTTATATTCAAATGTCTTAATCATCAAATAAATGCTATGATAACATTTTTCATCCCATAGCACCTGATTGAAAATAAAATAGTTCATAAGTAACCAATTTATTTTTTTGTCTAACCGTTTTTTTTTCATTTTTCTATTCTGTGTAAATGCAAAGCTTTATAAAAAAAAGAGAATATAAATGGTTAGAGTAAAGTATCTAACGCTGACAAAAGAAGAAGATATTACAATAGTATGTTTCGGAAATAAATGATTAAATAATCCATTAATTAGCTACTACTCCAGTTGTTAATACTTTGGAGAAGACAGTGACTTTGAAAAAAATAAAAAGTACTATATTCATAAATAAATATAGAAAAAAGAAGAGGAAATGTGGGCGCCACCGTCGCTGATTCGGTCTCTTCTGAAAAGGATAACTCGGGCTGCTTGGCCGTCGGTGCCGCCTCGCAAATAATTAATTTAATGGAATAAATATATGAAATACTAGGATCCAGCCACGTGGACAAAATAGAATCTAGCCGTTGGATCTACACGAGAATCACGAAAGGATAGTTCTTGACTCTTTTTGATTGCGGAGTTGGAGACAAGAATCCAATCAAAGCTCTCTGCCTCTCATTATGAAGCCGCTTTCTCTCAGACCACTTTAAGTCTTCTTATACGTCGTCGTTTATCTTTCAAACCACAATTATTACTCTTTCCTTAACATCATTGCATCTTTATTTACATCACCACCCTCCATTTTTCATTTTTGAACGCATCATGCCATCGTTACTTTCCTCAAGTAAAACTTCCTTTCTGCACAAAATTAAACGTAGTAGTAACAAATTCTTTGTAACCAGCCATCTAAAAATAATTGGCCAACATAATTTTTATACTTAACAAAAAAAACATTAGACAACGGGATGGAATGATGTTTGTTTTAGTCTAATTCATCTAAAACTCGACTGAATTTATATTCATATATTTGAAGAATTGTTGTATTAGGAACAAGATGTCCAAAAGATTTTAGATTTTAAAAAACAATAGGTAGACTAGTTGTTGTTTCTTAAAAGAATTTGTTTACTCAACTTAGATATTTTCAGTAAGGAAATTTAAATTGCGTTAGAAAAATCAAATTAAAATTCTAGGTTCTCTCTGACAGAACCTAATAAGAGTGTTAAATATCTATCAAGCTATCTATCTTCAAAAACTCAAATTTCGAAAGGAGTATGTCCGTACTCTGAATGTGGACCCTACTTGGTGACGTAATAGCAAAGAATTTTCTAACATACGCCGCATAGAGCAAAAAACGGGGGCCCACCCACGCCGGCTGCGTGTCTGCTGGAAACTTGGACCATTGTTAAAAGCCGACGATACTCAACTAACCTTTTTTATTAATCTCACTTTTTAATTTTGATTTCTTTTACTTCCAATTACAATTATTTTGCAGATTTTATTAAACCAAATACCTTTAGAAAAAAAAGTAAGAAATTTTACGCCTTCAATTTTTAATCTGTTAATGATAGAAAAGGCGGGCTAATAAAAGACACCGCCGCATAAGTACACAAGTAGTGAAAATTTCTGAAATTAGATTAGACAACATATTTCTGAAGATTACCAAATTATTAATTGAAAATTTGGAAGAACAACAACGGAAACAAGTAAAATAGAGGGAACAACAAGGTGAAACCAAGTCGCAAAAAACAAGCACACAACAAAAGTTTTAGATCTCCGGTTATGTAATAATATGTACATAACGATCCATGTCAGCTAAAATTATATTTTTCCTCTCTCGATTTAATCTTTTTTGTCTTCTAAAAACTGATAATAATTTTAGAGTGTGAGAGAGGGAAAAAAAAAACTACGAGAAAACGATTTCTCTCAGCTCCAGAAAAAAAAAAAAAACGCATGCGCTTCGAATTGAAACGACACCACCAAATGCTCAAGCCTGTTCCGACGGAGGAGGCAAGTTTAGATCTAGATCCAACGGCTGAGATCTTTTCTCCAAACCACCTTCGAAATCAACGACCGAAGACGAATCAGAGTCGCTCTGGGCCCCACAAGCAGTCTTCGTCGTCGCAACATGCACCAACGACGACGACACCGGAGGCTGAGTACGACCTCCGTTTCCGATTCCCATCAGGTCTAAAAAGTACACCGGACGGCCCATCGGGATCTGGTAACACGCGCCGCCGCCGCATCCTCCGCTGCCAAGACTAAGCTCGAGCTGCGGCGGAACAAACCCTGCAGGCGGCGGCGTAATAGCCATCGGAGGAGAAGCGCAGTCGAGCGTGCTGCTCTGGCTAGGGCTACGCGTGAAACCGCCGCCGTTCGCCGGCATCTTCTCACTCAGCTCGAGAAAACTCGAGAAATTGGTCTTAGCCTTAGCTCCACGAAAATCACGCGCCGCTGTATCGTAAGCACGCGCCGCTTCTTCAGCGGTATCGAAAGTACCAAGCCAGACGCGGGTTTTCTTACCCGGATCTCGGATCTCGGCGGCATAACGGCCCCAGGGACGCTTCCTAACGCCTCTGTAACGAATCTCCTTAGCATTATTGTGGGTCGGGTTAGTAGTAGCCGGGTCGGGTTTCAAAGACATCTTGGCCATGGGATTATAATCAGATGAATCTAAAAGAGAGAAAGAGGGAAAATGAGTGGTGTGATAATTGAAGGGAGAAGAGAAGGAGAGAGTTGTATAAATATATAGATGGAAGAGAGAGTAAAAGCGACGCTCCTTTTGGGGCGCTTTGTTGTGAACAGTCAAAGCCTGAAATGGTTTTAGCGGCTTCTCTTACAACCAGCGGTTTTCGTGGTTTTTTTTTATCTCCACTTATTTCGTGCCACGTGTGTTCCTTTCCTTTATTCTCAGTCTTTTTTTTTCTTTCTTATCGACCCTTTTTTTTTTTACCACCAAGCGTTTTCATTTTTGTTGCTCATATTAAAAAGTTATTAATTTAACTCAGATTGATGAGTTAAACTTTTTAATACATTATCAATATATAGTTGAAAATATTAATTGAATTTATATTGTTTAGATCATACTTTATCACTAGATATCTCCTTAATTTAATTGATGAATATTTAATATTTAATACAATAAACTATATATTCATTTGCAATAGTACTATTGTTTTATGATATATGCTCATAACTAGAATACAAATCTTAATATGAAAAGATTTTACCCATCCTTACTTTTATTTCGTGGTGGATAATATTCGATGAAAAGTTTTTGGTTTTTGTTGTTTTTAAAAAAAATTAAGCTAATATTAATTTTTATTTCCTATAATTTTTTTGTATATTGAAATTTAAGATCACTCATGTCCCAAAATTCTGATACAAGGGTTATAAATTTATAACTTACTATAAGTTACACGTTAACTCTTGGAAAAAATTAGAAAAAATACGGTATTTTACGCAGTTAATGGAGATGCGAGGAGTTTGCTGTTTGCCTACAAAATGTTTTATCTTAAATGCTGTTAAGATTTTGTGTTTTTCTAGATTAAAGGGATTAAGAATGTGCTAATACCATATCAATTTAATTTATGTGGTTATCAAATTCTGAATGCTAATGTTTTGTGATGTTTACTCACGTGATTAAGGATTTTAAATCTTCATTTCTTCTAAAAAAACAGGTCTTAGGCACACCTTATTAGTTGCGTTTGAATGTGCATGCTTAATTATATATTTTTAGATTGGTATTGGGTATGCGACCTCTAATTTTTCAAAAGCATGAACTAGCTAGATATTAACTTCGAATAATTTTTTTGGAGGTGAGTAGATATATTTTTAGTATGAGTTTTCTGTAAATGACCTACAAAAATAATCATCTAAGCTGAAATCCAAAAGTATAAATGATCAAACAAAATAACTTACTTTACAGTACAGATCGAAGTTAATCACATTTTTAATAGATATGTGTAGTTTTTTTTAGTTTTTTTCCTCTCTAGATCTTAGCCCAACTAACATTACACCACTTTATTTGGGTTACTTGGTTGGACAAATTATTTTAAATGGGGGTTGTCACCACACAAAATGTTACAACCTTGTTGCCATAACTAATATAAAAACATATAATTACATGGACTGAATTTCGGTTCTCTTAATTTGTTGATCAATGTATTTGTTTTTAATGCTGCTGACCAAGAAGACATTGAATAAAAGTTTGAGCAATTTCATTTGCAGATTGACTAAATTTTCAGATAGTATCTTAATTTTGGTTTAAAAAAAAAAGAGTACAACGCTTTATTATGATTATGTATGCCTTAATATTCTTGTCAACTGTAATTTCTAATTGTTTAGAGAAAATTAAAAATTTAAATTAGAACATCCTTTTTTGTCGGAAATTAAAACATCTAAAGCTATAACACTGGAAAACTTAGAAATGCTGTTAAATACACTCACATATTTATAATATTGTGAGTTAAAAATAAGAGTAAATCTTGGAAATAAATTAGCCGCGGCGCCTGAAAAGCAGAGAGAAAAACCACCATATATTTTGGATGACGTAAAAATGTGAAGACGTGGCAACACCTTGAGGACGCGCAGCGCGCGTGCATCTCACCGGGATACACGTGCCGACGGCGATCGCGTGAAAGAGCGTTGTGCGTGACTTCTTCGACTCTGCTCTAATTCAACTTTGAGTTTGACTGCTTTTTATTTTTCTTTCTCTTAGAAAAAAAATTAAAAAAACTATATAGCCGCCCCTCCGCAACATGGGCCCACTACGCACTCGCTGTTAGTATAATAAAATAAAGCTGTTATCTTTCTTTTAAGATCTATAGTGCCACGTGGTCAACGCGACGCGTGGAGAAAATGATCGAGAGAGGAGACAAGGAGAGAGAATGGTGGCCGCGTCGGCTAACCGAGATTCTAACGGCGGTGGGCCCGCCGTCTGTTTTGTTTCTCTTGTTTCCTAAAAGACGGTAATTACATTGACGGCAGGAGACGTGTGATTAAGATTAGTTAGTTAATTAGAGATTGGTTAATTGGTTTTTTAATTATTCTTTGCTTTTTCTTTTACGACAGCTACATATGTCTTCATGCCACGGATAATGGATTGGGTTTTTCTCGGGCCACAGAATCAGCTGATATAAGAAGAATATAATACCATTCTTTTAAAATATTATCTGTTCTTTCCATTAAGATGTAAGAAACATAATGGATTAATAAGGAAACGTTTATTTTTTTAAGCATGATTAATTATTGACAAGTAGCTTCCAGTGTTGAATGTTTTCCATTTATATCCAAGCTCGGTTTGTATTATTATGTAATGTATAAATTGTAAGGAAAAACTATATCTCTAAAGTAAAAGAATTAAAATAACAAAATAAGTTACATTTTTTTTTTGGCTGGGACGAATCAAAAGATAAATACTAAAACTTCTTGTTATCATTATTATTTCAAAGAACATCCCTAAAAATAATGCTATTCTAAAACATAATTACAAATTAGTGAACTAGTAGATCATATCTTAGACTGAGTTTTTTTTTGGTTACCATTCTTTTATTTTCTAACTTCACTGTAAATTACCAATCTTATTTCACAAATAATACTATTCTTAAACAAATCACATATTTACATATTTACATATTGAGATAATCTTATAGATGTAATTTTATTTTCCTTTTAGCGTTAGCTGCAATAATTTTGTAGGCCCCATGAGTATATAAACGTTACGGATTGTTTTCCAAGAAGAGCATTTCAGAGTTGAGTGAAAATGAGAGGGAAAAATAAAATCGAAATCTTATTTCAGATACAAAATTCTCTATGGCGACGCCGGATCTCTTCTTCCTCCTCGTCCTTGTCATCTTCGGTCGCTCTTCGCCGTCCTTTTCCTTCGTATCAACCTAATCATAAGACCAACAACAACAACATCACTCTCTCCGAGTTTCGATTTCTGGGTGCTAATCAAGCTACGCACTTTCTTCATTCTCTTGCAGCTCCTGAGAGAATCTTCACTGGAATCAACGACGACAAAGACAATCAATGTGTTGTCGATGTTCATAACATCATTAAGAATCACCGTGGAAGTCCACCTGAAGAAATCGAGCGGATTTTCGATAAGTGTGGCATTGGATTAACAGAAGAGCTGCTTCTACAAGTGATTAATCGGAATCGATCTGATTGGAAACCATCTTATATACTTTTCCAATTGATCCTTAAGCGTTCTGTTTATCTATCTAGCTCCTTGGTGTACAACGAGATCCTCGACGTTCTTGGGAAAATGCGACGTTTCCAAGAGTTCCACCAAGTGTTCGATGAAATGTCTAAGAGAGATGGATTTGCTGACGAGAAGACATATGATGTTTTCCTAAACCGGTACGCTGCTGCACATAAAGTTGATGAAGCCGTAAGAGTATTTGAGAGGAGGAGAGAGTTTGGGATAGAGGACGATTTGGTTGCGTTTCATGGGCTCTTGATGTGGTTGTGTAGGTATAAGCATGTTGAATTTGCTGAAACTTTCTTCTGCTCTCGTAGAAGAGAGTTTGGCTGCGATATAAAAGCGATGAACATTATCCTCAACGGCTGGTGTGTATTGGGAAACGTTCATGAAGCCAAGAGGGTTTGGAAAGATATCATTGCTTCTAATTGCAGGCCTGATGTTGTCAGCTATGGGACGATGATAAATGCATTGACAAAGAAAGGGAAATTAGGAAAGGCCATGGAACTGTATAGAGCTATGTGGGAAACGGGGAGAAACCCGGATGTTAAAATCTGCAATAACGTCATTGATGCGTTGTGTTTCAAGAAGAGAATCCCTGAGGCTCTTCAAGTATTCAAGGAGATGAGTGTGAAAGGTTGCTCTCCGAATGTTGCGACCTATAACTCGCTTTTGAAGCATCTCTGCAAGATAAGGAGAACAGAGAAAGTTTGGGAGCTAGTGGAAGAGATGGAACATAGAGGTGGTGGTTGTTCGCCTAACGATGTGACGTTTGGTTACTTGCTTAAGTATTCGCAGAAACCTAAGGATGTTGATGCAGTTTTGGAGAGGATGGCGAGAAACAGATGTGAAATGACAAGCGACTTGTACAATTTGATGTTTAGGTTATATGTGCAATGGGGCAACGAAGAGAAAGCGAGAGAGATATGGAGTGAGATGGAGAGAAGTGGCTTAGGACCAGATCGGTGCACGTTTACTATTAGGGTTCATGGTCTGCACACAAAGGGGAAAATTGGAGAAGCATTGGGTTACTATCATGAAATGTTGTCAAAAGGAATGGTGCCAGAGCCAAGAACTGAGATGTTGCTGAACCAGAACAAGGCCAAGCCAAAAGAAGAAGATAACAAGCTTATATCTAACAGTACAATAGAAGAAGAGTGTAATAGCGACTGAATTGACATGAAGAAACAAATTTTGATTTTGAAAGCAATTTTCACATCCTCTTCAATAAGATCTTACAACAAAAACAAATTTTTACTACATAGTCCATGTTTTTACGCAGCCATGGTCACAGCTGCTGCTTCTGTTGCGGCTGGGACGTACCAACCGTGGTGGATCTCAACGGCTTTTTTCCTCCTAGCCAACCGAGACTTCCTGCGAGCACCAGTGTTCTTGTGTAGGGCTTTAACCTTCACTGCTTTGTCAATTGCAGAATAAGCCTCTCCTATCAGTTTTTCTACAGATACTATCTCATCGGCTTGTGCATCTGTTTTCTTCTTTAGTCCCTCAAGTGCTTCCAAGACCTGTTAGTATAATATTCTCATCTTATGAAGTGAAATATGGATGTATAAAGTTAATGAGATATTCTAAACTATCAGGACTTTTATAAACCACTCCCACCCAAGTTCTAATAACAACATACAACATGAAAATCGCCTCAACAGCTTCCACTTGAGTTCATTTTTCAACAAATCGGTTGCAAAAATATGATGACTAATCCACTACAAGTCACTCAATTACTTGGGATTCCAGTTTTCAGTGTTCTAACTTGACTCTGTCACTAACATCATTACAAGTTTACCAACAACATTCTTGAATCCCATTTTCTAACAGAAGCTAAAATCTTCAAAAGCACACACACACATTGGTCGCCAACAGATATTTTTTCACAGAAAGAGCATGGAGCTTAAGGAATTACCTTCTTCATTCGAGTTCGGGCTTCAGATTTCTTAGATTTATTGTAAACGCGCCTCTTCTCAGCTTGGCGAGCTCTCTTTGCAGCAGAATCAGCTTTCTTCGTCGGAGCAGCCTCACAGACAATCAATCGCCTCATTGGCTTCTGTACCAACAAATTTCCTGTCGACATTTTCACAAAATTTCAATCCCAAACCCTAAAATTTGCCTCTTGTGAAAACATGAGAGCACGAGTGAATTCAAAAATGCGGTGTCATTGAATATTATTCCAATACTGGTAAACTAATGCACAATTCTGAAGGAGAGTTTACCAGAGGAGAAGGCGACACATTGAGAAACGCTCTGAGAGAAGCTAAGGGATGAGCATACAGTAGCCGACGCACCGCGACGAGCGGATAAGGAAGAAGATGATGGCGAAGAAGAAGTTCCCTTAAGCGAAAGGACTTTGAATTTGGATTCGAGCGTCGCACAGGAAGAAAGACACTGCACTATCGTCGCCATCGATTTCTACAAGCTTTCTCTTCTCTTCTCAGCTTAGTAAGAGTAATGGCTACATTTCGAACCAGTGTTATCCATATAGAAAGAGATGATGTCTGTAATTGTAGTTACCATTTTACCCTTAGTTTATCGACTTAGCAGTTAACACCAATTTAGCCTCTGTGTTTTGGAGACCCATGGGCTTATAGCAAACGATGAGAATCGGACCAACTGGTAACTGTTTTGTTTTCTTTACTTATAACGTTCAAACACTAAAAACAAAGAGAACACAAATTTCAAACGTCAAAATGCATCATCCTAACTCTCGTTTAGAACGGTTTAGAACAAGGAACTAAAGTTTCACGTTATCTAACAAACGGATTAAGAGAAAACTTTGAACTGCGGAGTAGTTTTTAACTCTTTTTTTTCTTTTTTCTTTAGTTGCGTTTTCAGAATCCTTCGCCTGTCATTACTTCTGGTCGTGCGTTTCTGTACTGCTTCGACAGATACGGTCCATTTCGAACAGCTTCTTGCAACTGCAACAAATTTTAAACATGTCAACAGAAAGCAAAAGTACATCGTAGAAAGCTTCGACAAACTTCCATCTTAATATTAGAAAGGTTTACTTATGTAAAGTGAGCTTAGCAGAGGAAAAAGATGGAACCTTTTCACTGGTTTTTAGACGACGAGTGTCATCAACGAAGTTGCTACACAAAAACGCTTCGTGAATTGATTTGCAGCAGTTGTACCTTGCTTCCATTGCTGAGTCAACAATGTAAGATTTAGACTCATAGATCAAAAGAGGATGAGGAAGAAAGAAGCCAGTTATGCGCGGGGAGGTGTTACTTGGTTTACCTATTTTTGTAGTTTCAGTTGTTGCATCTGTAACTATGTTTATTATCTCTTCTTTGGCCAAGATTTCCACCAGGCACCATGGCCGAGCCACCAATGCTGTTAACGTTCTATAACCCTGAGAATGACATTGTAAACAACATAGTATTAACAACAAACACAGAGTTTCCTCTAGGAAATGCGTGAAGGTCTTATGTGAGATCTGAGTTTTGAAAATTTCAAATAAGGAAACAAAAGGGGTTATAAAGATCAGATGCTGAGGTTAAAGCTTTACCGCAAGACGAATCTCTGAGCTTTGTTGAAGAACTGAGAGGAATAAACCCTGCGATTTTGTGTGACGTGCTTAAGTTAGCTCATGCTATGGGTCAAACATAAACATATGTAGTCTGCAAGAGGACGAAGAAGTAAAAGAGTAAATGAACTTACCGATGGGGTTAGTTTTGTGCTCTGTGATGCAATATCGTATATCAAACATCTAAGGCTCTCTTCAGCTTTTCCATCAACTATTCTGTTGCTCTTAGGTCGCGCTTCACCTGCGATGTATGCCAGTGCGTGCAGTGCAGCCTGTACATGCCATTTACAAAACAGTCATATGATTTCATGAATGTCTCTGCTAATGAAACAAGATTTCAACCCTCAACAGTTAGAATTAGAAATCCTAAAACATAAATAATTGAATATTCATAATTGTCTTCCGAAGAGCACATAATCGGCCGAATTTAAATTGATGAGAAGAAAAAACAAACTAACCAACTGTTTTCCTTGTGCATTACGATCAAACGCAAAAGCTACAACGTGTCGTGCAGCTGGAGGTGAAGTTGAAAGGACTAGATTCGCTCCATTTGTTGCTAAAAATGATCGTAAGAATATAAGTCCCAAGGGAAAGAAATATCTTCTTAGTCGCTCTTCTAATTCACAACTCCAAAAGTATGACCTAGCTAGCTATCTCTTTTGGAAGAAGACTGCAACAAACGCAGTTTCAAAGAAAACTGGACTACTTACTTGATCCAATCTGACCAAGTGCATCAAGCGCAGCTTCCTGTGCATCAGTATTATTTATCTCCACTGACTCCAGACTCCCATCAATAGCTGAAATTAACGCCTTCACACCTGGATTCAGGAAACAAGGTGAAAGTGATTTTTTGCCAGCTACAATACAGCCTATAATATAAGTCTATTTCCGTAAAGCTATAATCTCTTTCTCAGATTATATCCGGAAACAAAGGAATTAGTGGTTAACTTGTCAACTTCTTGTATCATAGACACATCAAACAGAGGCTTGCAATATCTGATAATAGAGCAAAGATAAGAAAGGGAACAACAGCATAACTCTATCATTCCTAACATAACATAGTCACTAATCCTTGTTGTGATATAAAATAGTCACTAAAACTCCTTGTTATGATATATAAAACGAAAACAAAACAATCGCATTTTTCTGAGCAAAAAGTTAAAAAAAACTATTAAAATCTTACAATCTTCTTCCACGACATTATAGATATTTTCCTTTGAAAGGAGCCTGCCACTTATCATCACTGCTCTTAACTTCACAATGGGTCCAATCGATGTATCACTATACAAATTATAAGACCACGAGAAAAAAGAAGAGTGAGCTGTAGAAATATTAATAGGTATCCATATTCATATAACAGTTGCTTGTACCTGATGACAGAACAGAACAGCTGAATAAGTGAAGTTTGAGGCACGAACTCAGAACTGTGCTTCACTTCCATTAACTTCACCGTTCATGCACAAATATTCAGCATAATTCTATCTTTTTCTTTCAAATATAGGCAAAAAGGAAAAAGACTGAATAATAATCTCAGACATCAGAGGCCAACCTCATAGTAGAGTTCCAGTACATTTAAGATCACAAGAACGTCTTTTGTACTCTTCATTTCCGCCTCCAGTAAATCAAGAAGCCCCGATTTCTTAACTTCCGAAGCTACATTTCGAGAAATTGAAAAAAGGTTCACTATCAACGACAATATCCGGACTCGTCCCTGAAAAAGAGTTGGAAAACTGTAAAGGGAAAGCAAGAAATGGAACTTAATGTTAAAAGTTATATAAATCGCTGCATTACCAGTGAGGAAGATCTTGCAGCAAGGTTAGCAAGGTGTGTAGCATCGTTGGTATCAGCAGGAAAAATTACAGACTGTGAGAAAAGAGGTGGGACTTTTAGCAGCAGGAATAGATGGTGTAAAAGAACAAGCCACTGAGTCAAAATAACAGTTTAAACACAGACCACTGCATCTGGAAAGCGTGCTAGGCTCTTAATTGTCTCATTCGCAGCTTCTGCCACTTCATCATCGCTACAGAAACAAAGAGAATGTCACTGGTAAATGAAATTTGAGGCAAAGCAACTATTTGGAGATAATAAAGCCATAAGACCAATCCTTCAACATGATCTTTCTGGTTGGTCCCTGGATGGTTAGGCTAGAGTAATCCCATACGAATGAACACAACTGTAAGAAGATAATCTAGAAAAAATTTCTTACTCATTAATGATATACTCGAGCAGAAGAGGGTATATGCCATTGCTAACAACTAGCTGAACAGGAGAAACATCTGTCTCATTGCAATTCTCCAAGAGACAAGTGACCTTAAGAAAAAAACCCGAAACGAGACTCCACCATGAGCAAACGCTAAGTAAACATTGAGAAAGCATAAAGCGATACTTTTAGACACTTACAGTTTTGCAAGCCAGAGATTTAACAAGTGCAGAATTCGCCTTGAGGCCAGCTTGCAGAACAGGCTTAACCAAACAAACACCAAAAATTAAATCAAACTACGAATATTGCAATTAGTTTAACAAAATAAGATTCACCAGTGACTAAGGAACAACACACTCTATAAATAGAAATTAGAATCAGTGAGTCTTACCAAGTACTGAGGAATGAGTGAGGCGCCATACTTAGACTTAAAGACTCTTTCCAAGCAAGTCACTAGCGTGCTTACAAATCCTGGGATATCCGTTTCGGTTTGCAAAGCACTGCAAGCGAGTATTGCGAATTCCAGATAATCAAACACTATCTCGAACGCAACGAACAGATTCAATCACGAAAAAACGCAATGAAAATAAAAAGTTGGAGGAAGAAAATCACTTGAAAATAACGGGAAGAGGGAAGCGATCAAGGAATTCCTTAGCCGTGGCTTCGCTATGACCGCCTGAAAAAAAAAACGGTAGTGTTAGACCACGACGGAATTTGAACAATCGCACCAATAATACTAAAATTGAAGTGATATGATGCTTGGGTTAGGGTACCGGGATAGTTAGCGAACTCGAAAGCAGCGTCGAACAACTGGTTAACGTCTTCCATGGTGATTTTTTCTTTTCTTTTCGCAAAAACAGTTTGCGATTAGAAGAGTAGGTAGCTAGACCTCTTGCTTGATGGAGCATGATGCTTCATCCAATTTGCAAAGAAAAAAGCGTGGCCCATTTATTTGATAAAGTCCATGGGCCTATAGCAATGTAGAAGATAAGTTGTTTTTTTTCATTGTGTAAAAATAGATGTTTTTTGTTTTGTTTTGCTAAAAATGAATGTTTTTTTAGGTATAGCTTTTTTTTGGTTTGCTGTCAATTGAATGTTTAATTTCCTAGCAAAAATTTAAATTTTATTAGTAAATAACAGAATAGTGTGAATAAATGTTTAACACAATATATACTTTTAACTATCAATTTTTGTTTTTCTTCTTTTAAATATGAGATGGACAATTTACAGTTTTATTCCAGAAAATATATTTTCGGGTTTTACATTTTAATTGAAAGTAAAATCAAATAAAACTGAATTTTTTTTTGTCATTTATCAGTTTGATTTCGATGCACTTTCAGCTTAATTCGACTTTGTTTGCATATTAGATGCAATAGGTGTTAGCTAATAAAAATCATAAAATCTAGTGAATTAAGCAATACCGTATGTATAGAGTATGATGAGTATGCTATATGATTTAATTTTTGTATTAATTTTAATTTCATCCAACCATGTTCATTAATAATGAGGTACTAATTTACCATTTCATAAAAATCCATGTAATAAAAGACATATTCACAAAATGATAGAAGTCATGTTTTAAATCATGCACAAAAACAGTTTGCGAGCAAAAGAGTACAAAATTGACCTCTTGCTTGATGGCGACTTAAGGAGCACGACGCTTCATCAAATATCACGATTTACAAAAAAAGCACGGCCCATTTATTTGATAAGGTCCATGGGCCTATAGCAGTGTCAAAGATGAGGTGTTCTTTTTCATCTCATGAGTAAAAATGAATGTTTTTTTCTTTTGCTAAAAATGGATGATTTTTCGCTACGGTTTTTTTTTTGCTGTCAGTTGAATTTTTAATTTCCTAGCAAAACTTTTGAAATTATTAGTAAATAACTGAATAGTGTGAATAGATGTTTAACATAATATATACTTTTAGTTTTAACTATCAACTTATTTTTTCTTCTTCTAAATTTGGAATAGAGAGTTCACATTTTTATCCCAAATAAATATGTTTTTGGGTTTTACAGTTTAATTGAAAGTAAAATCAAGTAAAACTGAAAAAATGTCATTCACCAGTTTGATATCGATGCACTATTAGCTTAATTCGACTTCGTTTGCATATTAGATGCAATAGGAGTTAGCTAATAAGAATCACAAAATGTAGTGAATTTAGCAATATCATATTTATAGAGTATGATGAGTATGTTGTATTATTTAATTTTTGTATTTTTTCTAATTTCATCCAACCATGTTCATTAATAATGAGGTACTAATTTACTATTTTATAAAATTCCATGTAATAAAAGGCAAATTCACAAAATGATAAAAGTCATGTTTTAAAACATGCACAAAGACAGTTTGCAAGTAGAAGAGTACAAAATTGACATCTTGCTTGATGACAACTTGAGGAGCACGACGCTTCATCAAATAGCACGATTTGCAAAAAAAAGCACGATCCATTTACTTGATAAGATCTATGGGACTATAACAGTGTGAAGGATGAGGTGTTTTTTTTTCCATCTCATGTGTAAAAATGGATTTTTTTTTAAATGGACATTTTTTTTGCTACGGATTTTTGTTTTTGCTGTCAATTGAATGTTTAGTTTCCAAGCAAAACTATTAAAATTATTAGTAAATAACTTAATAGTGTGAATAGATGTTTAACACAATATATACTTTTAGTTTTAACTATCAACTTATTTCTTCTTCTTTTAAATTTTGGATGGATAGTTCACAGCTTTAACCCGGATAAATATGTTTTCGGATTTTACAGTTTAGTTGAAAGTAAAGTCAAGTAAAACTGAAAAAAATGTTATTCGCCAGTTTGATTTCGATGCACTTTCAGCTTAATTCAACTTTGTTTCCATATTAGATGCAATATGAGTTAGCTAATAAGAATCATAAAATGTAGTGAATTACGCAATACCATATTTATAGAGTATGATGAGTATGTTGTATAATTTAATTTTTGTAGTTTTTTTAATTTCTTCCAACCATGTTCATTAATAATAAGGTATTAATTTACCATTTTATAAAATCCATGTATTAAAAGGAAAATTCACAAAATGATAGAAATCATGTTTTAAAACATGTACAAAAACAGTTTGCAAGCAGAAAAATACAAAATGGACCTCTTGCTTGATGGCGACTTGAGGAGCACGACGCTTCATCAAATAACACGATTTGCAAAAAAATGCGGCCCATTTATTTGATAAGGTGTATGGGTCTATAGCAGTATGAAAGATGAGGTATTCTTTTTCATCTCATATGTAAAAATGGATGTTTTTTTGCTAAAGTTTTTTTTTTGTTGCTATCACTTGAATGTTTAATTTCCTAGCAGAACTTTTAAAATTATTAGTAAATAACAGAATAGTGTGAATAGATGTTTTACATAATACAGACTTTTAGTTTCAACTTCTTACCATCAATTTATTTTGTTTTCTTTTAAATTTAGGATGGACAGTTCACACTTTTATCTCGGATAAATATGTTTTCGGGTTTTAAATTTTAGCTGAAAGTAAAGTCAAGTAAAACCAAAAAAATAATCATTCATCAGTTTAATTTCGATGCACTTTCAGCTTAATTCGACTTTGTTTGCATATTAGATGCCATAGGTGTTAGCTAATAAGAATCATAAAATGTAGTGAATTAGGCAATGCCATATATATAGAGAGTATGATGAGTATATTATTTATATATATATATATATTTAAAATTTCATCTAACCAGGTTCATTAATAATGAGATACTAATATACCATTTTATATTAATCCATGTAGTAAAGGCAAATTCACAAAATGATAGAAGTCATGTTTTAAAATATGCACAAAGACAGTTTGCGAGCAGAAGAGTACAAAATGGACATTTTGCTTGATTGCGATTTGAGGAGCACGACACTTCATCAAATAGCACGATTTCAAAAAAAGCACGATCCATTTATTTGATAAGGTCTATGAAACTATAACAGTGTGAAGAATGCGGTGTTTTTTTTTCATCTCATGTGTAAAAATAGATGTTTTTTTTGCTATGTATTTTTATTTTTGCTATCAATTGAATGTTTAATTTCCAAGCAAAACTTTTACAATTATTAGTAAATAACTTAATAGTGTGAATAGATGTTTAACACAATATATACTTTTAGTTTTAACATTTAACTATCAACTTATTTCTTCTTCTTTTAAATTTGGGATGGACAGTTCATAGTTTTATCCCGGATAAATATGTTTTTGGATTTTACAGTTTAGTTGAAAGTAAAATTGAAAAAAATGTCATTCACCAGTTTGATTTCGATGACTTTCAGTTTAATTCGACTTCGTTTCTATATTAGATGCAATGTGTGTTAGCTAATAAGAATCATAAAATGTAGTGAATTAAGCAATGCCATATTTATAGAGTATGATGAGTATGTTGTATAATTTAATTTTTGTATTTTTTTAATTTCATCCAACCATGTTCATTAATAATAAGGTATTAATTTACCATTTTATAAAAATCCATGTATTAAAAGGTAAATTCACAAAATGATAGAAGTCATGTTTTAAAATATGCACAAAAACAGTTTGCGAGCATAAAAGTACAAAATGGACCTCTTGCTCGATGGCGACTTAAGGAGCACGACGCTTTATCAAATAGCACGATTTGCAAAAAAGCACTACCCATTTATTTGATAAGGTGTATGAGTCTATAGCAGTATGAAAAATCAGATATTATTTTTCATCTCATATGTAAAAATGGATTTTTTTATTTTGTTAAAAATGGTTGTTTTTGCTACAGTTTATTTTTTTGCTGTCACTTGAATGTTTAATTTGCTAGCCGAACTTTTAAAATTATTAGTAAATAACAGAATAGTGTGAATAGATGTTTTACATAATATAGACTTTTAGTTTTAACTTTTTACCATCAACTTTTTTTTTTCTTTTACATTTGGGATGGAAAGTTCACACTTTTATCTCGGATAAATATGTTTTCGAGTTTTAAATTTTAGCTGAAAGTAAAGTCAAGTAAAACCAAAAAAATTGTCATTCATCAGTTTAATTTTGATGCAATTTCAGCTTAATTCAATTTCGTTTGCATATTAGATGCCATAGGTGTTAGCTAATAAAAATCATAAAATGTAGTGAATTAGGCAATACCATATTTATAGAGTATGATGAGTATATTATATATATATATATATATATATATATATATATATTTAAAATTTCATCTAACCATGTTCATTAATAATGAGATACTAATTTACCATTTTATAAAAATCTATGTAATAAAAAGCAAATTCACAAAATGATAGAAGTCTTTAAAATATGCACAAAGACAGTTTGCGAGCAGAAGAGTACAAAATGGACATTTTGCTTGATTGCGACTTGAGGAGCACGACGCTTCATCAGATATCACAATTTGCATAAAAAGCACGACTCATTTATTTGATAAGGTCTATGGACCCATAGCAGTGTGAAAGATGAGATGTTCTTTTTCATCTCATGTGTAAAAATTGATTTTTTTTTTATTTTTTTGCTAAAAATTGGATGTTTTTTTGGCTACGTTTTTTTTTTTTTGCTGTTAGTTGAATGTTTAGTTTCCTAGCAAAAGTTCAAAAACTATTAGTAAATAACTGAATAGTGTGAATAGATGTTTTACACAATATATACTTATTTTCTTCTTCTTTTATATTTGAGATGGACAATTCACAGTTTTATCAGGATAAATATGTTTTCGGGTTTTACAGTTTAGTTGAAAATAAAGTCAAGTAAAACTGAAAAAATTGTCATTCATCAGTTTGATTTCGTTGCACTTTCAGCTTAATTCGACTTTGTTTGCATATAAGATGCAATAGGTGTTAGCTAATAAAAATCATAAAATGTAATGAACTAAGCAATATCATATTTATAAAATATAATGAGTATGTTGTATAAATTTTTTTTATTTTTATTCATCCAACTATGTTCATTTATAATAATGTACTAATTTATCATTTTATAAAAATCCATATAATAAAAGGTAAATTCACAAAATGATAGAAGTCATGCTTTTAAACATGCACAAAGACATTTACAATCATGACGTCGATGTCCATGAGAAAAGTGTTACGAGGAAGTGTGACTCACATTTAGAAAAACACACTCAGAACTCAAAAGAAAAAGGAAATAAAAAATGGTTAGTTAAATTAAATTAATTACCTTAGTTTGAATCTATTTAATTGATTTGTTTTTGTTCATTTGCTTTTGAAATTAGATAGAGTACTCTAATGATCTTACTCAAATATTTTTATTTGAATTGTATGCTTATTGAGAATAAGATAGGATCAAGATATTTTGTAAATTCTGAATAACTAAAATTCTTCCGATTGCTTAATTCTGAAAAACTAAGTTCAGTGAAACAAAATTAATGAGGTTTAAAAAAAACATTGAATTTGTATTTATTTGAAGGGAAAAAGGAAGTGTTTGTGTTTGGTCGGTTAGATCGTTAGATTGATCAACGGTTAAGATTGTAGTTGGAAGTTGAAATTAGTTTTAGAGAAAAGAGCTTTAAAATGTTGCGGTCATAGAAAGGGTACTCTTAGGTAACTGTATTTCCTCCAACAGTGAGTTCAAGAATGCTAGAAATCTTGGTCGAGCTTCACAGTTTCTTACATTTGGTAACATAACATACATAGAGTAAACATGCTCAGAGAAGAAAAAGAAAGATGCATTAATCAGAGGGAATATAAGAATTCATTTTGAATGTTTAGCATATCATCATCACCGTTGAAAAAGATGGGGTCTTAACAAAAACATGGCAATGCAGCTTGTCACCACAAGCTAACGCTCAAGGCTGATTAGGATGAACATATGTGGGTTGGGTTGGTTTGGAGGAAAACAGCAAAAGAAAGCAGAGGAGGAGTTGGTTAAAAAAAAAAAAAAAACTGATAAAATAATTTTATTGGTTTTTCATATTGTGTTGTGCATAGAAGGAGATGGGAAACATAGGACCAAAGAAATCGACCAAACAAAACAAAAGTTGTGCTAGTGAAATAAATAAATAAATCTGGTTCTAATGCAGGTGGGTTGATTTGATTTGCACAGAACTTGGAACATAAGAGAAGGCATGCGGTAAAACCAGACTCCTGGGATCTCTAATTTCTCCGAGATCCACTTTTCTGAAGTAACCACCATTTTCTCCAATGAAGAAAGCTGCGTGGCGAAAGGTTCGTGGATTTTGAGATTCATCAAAAGCGACGACGGCTCTCTTCTCCTCGTCAACGAGAAAACTCCCACCATCATAAAACCGAAACACGGTTAACGGTGCCATATCAACCGCAAAGAACTTGCTCCATGAGACCGCATAGGGCTCAATCTTGGTCGTAACCCAAATCCCTATATTATGAAAATCACCGTTCTGAAACAAGACAGCAAGCTGATCTTCTCTAACAATAGATAGATTCACGGCATCTTCTTCAGAATAAGATCTAAAAGGCAGAGGCAGACGCGGAACAAATCGTTCAGCTGTAAAATCAAAACATAGTAAAAAATCAGGGGAGGCCTCTCCTGATACTTTATCTGTAGCATGCCAGTATGTGTTTCCCTTCAAAGACAAGCCAATGTCATAAAAGTCCACATCCCAGTCTGGAGTGAAATCAAACACCCTCCATGAATTAGAGTTTACATTGTAGATTTCACACGCATATGGCCAGCCCGGAGCGCCGGAAGCATTTAAAAATCTCAAGATTTTATGAGTGCTCTTGTCGTATCCGAGGGCATTAGCATACCAAATCTTCTTGCCGGGAAGAGATCTGGATTCCACGGAGATCCACCGAGTTTGCCAAGTATAAGGGTTCCAAAGAACGAGCTTAGTGTAGTCTTCAGTCACACACAACAATAAACCCTCGCAGTTGTATACCCTAGTGATGTCGAGTAGTTTATCTGGATCGTTGAGGCTAATAAGATTAGCTATAGTTCTTATACATGGATCCGACCCGTTGAGATTGACGCTCATCAAACAAAGACGAAGATTTAGCAACACGATCTCTAGAAACTCCCCTTCTCTTTTTGCAAGGTGCTCCTTTGTAACGCTACCATCTTTGAATAATGTCTTCCACTTTTTGCAAGTGGATCGGATGCTTCTCACAGATGTCACCGGAACCCTAGAGAGAATTTCAACTACCAAATCTGTTGGAAGATTGGACAACTTCGCCATTGATTTTCAAACAAGGATTTTATGGAATAGAAGATAAGGTTTTTTTTTTAGTTTCACCATTGCGATATCTTTTTAAATAGAGAAATCACGGTTGGTGTTAGTTAGGGATTTAGGGTTGACTCATAATGGGGGCCGACCTTCACAAACTCTTTCCATTTCCCTCTCTGCTTTACACCTTTTTTTTTCCATATTTGAATATTTCCCCCTTTTTCTTCTCCGTGGTTATCCTATTTTTTCTCTGTGGGTTAGTTACTCTTTTTTTGCCAAGGCCTGGCCCATTTATTTGATAAGGGGTCCTTTTTCATCTGCTCTTGTGTTAAAGAATTTGGCATTAGGGAATCATCTTCAAATCTTACGACTTACGAGAGATATACTGTATAGCATTTGTTTTTAAGATAATCAAACACTATCTCGAACGCAACGAACAGATTCAAACACGAAAAAACGCAATGAAAATCAAAAGTTGGAGGAAGAAAATCACTTGAAAATAACGGGAAGAGGGAAGCGATCGAGGAATTCCTTAGCCGTGGCTTCACTATGACCGCCTGAAAAAAAAACGGTAGTGTTAGATCACGACGGAATTTGAACAATCGCACCAATAATACTAAAATTGAAGTGATATGATGCTTGGGTTAGGGTACCGGGATAGTTAGCGAACTCGAAAGCAGCGTCGAACATCTGATTAACGTCTTCCATGGCGATTTTTTCTTTTCTTTTCGCAAAAACAGTTTGCGAGCAGAAGAGTAGGTAGCTAGACCTCTTGCTTGATGGAGCATGATGCTTCATCCAATTTGCAAAGAAAAAAAGTGTGGCCCATTTATTTGATAAAGTACATGGGCCTATAGCAATATGGAAAATAAGTTGTTGTTTTTTCGTTTCATGTGTAAAAATAGATGTTTTTTGTTTTTTTTTGCTAAAAATAAATGTTTTTTAGGTATAGTTTTTTTTTGGTTTGCTGTCAATTGAATGTTTAATTTTCTAACAAAATTTTTAAAATTTATTAGTAATAACAGAATAGTGCGAATAAATATTTAACACAATATATACTTTTAACTATCAATTTTTGTTTTTTTTCTTTTAAATATGAGATGGACAATTTACAGTTTTATTCCGAAAAACATATTTTCGGGTTTTACAGTTTAATTGAAAGTAAAATCAAATAAAACTGAAAAAAATGTCATTTATCAGTTTGATTTCAATGCACTTTCAGCTTAATTCGACTTCGTTTACATATTAGATGCAATAGCTGTTAGCTAATAAGAATCATAAAATGTAGTGAGTTAAGCAATACCATATTTGTAGAGTATGATAAGTATAGAGTATGATAAGTATGTTGTATGATTTAGTTTTTGTATTTTTAAAATTTCATCCAACCATGTTCATTAATAATGATGTACTAATTTACCATTTCATAAAAATCCATGTAATAAAAGACATATTCACAAATGATAGAAGTCATGTTTTAAATCATGCACAAAAACAGTTTGCGAGCAGAAGAGTACAAAATTGACCTCTTGCTTGATGGCGACTTAAGGAGCACAACGCTTCATCAAATATCACGATTTGCAAAAAAAGCATGGCCCATTTATTTGATAAGGTCCATGGGCCTATAGCAATGCGAAAGATGAGATGTTCTTATTCTCAATGTTTAACTTAGCGTTAAATAAAATTGATAAAGCATATCAAATAAATGTTTAATTTCCTAGCAAAACTTTTAAAATTATTAGTAAATAACTAAATAGTTTGAATAGATGTATAACAAAATATATAATTTTAACAATCAATTTTTTTTTTCTTTTAAATATGAGATGAACAGTTCACAGTTTTATTATGGATAAACATATTTTCGAATATTATAGCTTAGTAGAAAGTGAAGTCAAATAAAATTAAAAAAGTTGTCATTCAGCAGTTTGATTTCGATGCACTTTTAGTTTAATTCGACTTCCTTTGCATATTAGATGCAATAGGTGTTAGCTAATAAGAATAATATAATGTACTGAATTAAGCAATACCATATTTAAAGAGTATTATGAGTTTATTGTATATTTAAATTTAAAATTGTGTTTAATTTCATTCAACCATGTTCATTAATAAGGAGGTATTAAGTTACTATTTTATAAAAATTCATGTAATAAAAGGCAAATTCACAAAATGATAAAAATCATATTTTAAAACATGCATAAAAGAAATTTACAATCACGATGTCAACGTCCATGAGAAAAATGATACAAGGAAGTTTGATGTACATTTAGAAAAACACACTCGGAACTCAATGTGGTTTCATGTGAAGTTGAACAAAAGAGTTTGATTCAGTGTCTTGAGTAAAGTCCTAAAATTTGGATATAGCAAACAAGAACAGAGGAAGTCTAAAATTTTGGACCTAAAACCAGGGTTGTGAATTTCACAATCTATTTCTAAACCTGAAGTTACGAAACAAGAAATCAAGAAAAGTACAAACACACATAGGGTAGTCTCATACAATGTCATTTAAAAGATAAGAAGAGTCGACAACACACATACATAGATCCAGTCAAAACAAAAAACAATATAAGAAAAAACTGTGGATGTTAGATTTTCATGTGTGAGAAATAAGTTTGGGGATAGAGAAAGAGATGAAGTTGTTTCTTCTTCTAGTCGTTCTCATCGATTTCTCCTGCGGGAATCTTCCTATAGTGAACCAACACAACAAAGCCATACGTAAGAAAGCATATGTGAGTTTTCTTCACAAACTCTTTTCTATTTCTGTTTGACATCTCTTTGCTTGCACGTATAATGTTGATGATAGTCGAGAAAGAGGCATGTCATGTTAATATTTGGCTTCGACGCAATGTCACTGACTTGGAGCTGTAAGCAAGTAGACATGACCAGTTCGATCTCTTCAGCTGTAAGTAGGAGCGGACCAAGGACACATTTTAATATAAGGATCAATATTATAAATATTTTTTAAAATAATATATAGTATTTATATGAAAACAAGGTTTGTCATTACATATATTGTACAAATATATGTACGTTCATCAATTTTGAAATATTTCCATCACCATTTAGTTTATCATTTTATCAAGAATTATGTTTTTAAAATATAAATTGGATATTGTTTAGGCGTCGATTCAAAATTTCAGACATCGATATAAGGTAAATTCTCTACATTATTTTCAAACGTTAATATAAATTTTTTTTAAAAATATTTGTCTATTGGTAGCTAGTAAAAATAAGAGTTATATAAACCTATTATAAATCATTTTTATAGTTCTAAATATATCAAAATTTCAAATAACCAAATAAGATATTAAATATATATATATGAATAACACATTAGCTAAACTAGTAATTTTACAATTTGATGAAATTGATTTGGAGATAATTTATTTAACAATAATTAAACATTCAAACTTGACAATAATATAAAATAATTATGCATAACTAATTTAAAGTGTTTGACATATGTTTAATTAAAATATTGTTATTTTAGAAGAATTTAATAAAAAGTATAAAGAAGATACATTACTTTTTTAGTTCTTTTTAGAATATATTAATTCAGTTTAAAGGAAGCTGAAAGTAGATATTGTTTCTATATTAATTTGATTATCTAGTTACAGTAGTTTATATTAGGTTTAAATTTTGAAAATTTACGAAAAAGTTATAAAATTTTTGATCGGCTATTAGATTTGAAAAGAATTTTGAGCTTAAAAACTTTATAAAAAAATTATGGTGCTACAGATTTAAAATTTATCAAATAAATTAAAAAATAAAACAATATGTGGCACGTGCCCGCCCCTGGCTGTGAGCCAACGGTGTTGTGACTCCCAGAAAATGTCATTAAACTCTGTAAAAAAAACAAAAAAGAATTAGGTTTGGTTCAGAAAATTCTCAGCATTTTTCTCTTTAACGACTAAAGCTTTACATAATTCAAGTAATCCTCAATGTCTTTTTTTTTTTTTTGACAAAAGTAACCCAAAAATAACTCTCAACTCTCAAGCACCGATCAATCATCAAATTCACATCATCACTTCATCAATTCGTGAAAGTGCCAGCCATTCAGCAACTTATTCAACAAGAATCAACCAAAAACAGATAAATTCCATGAAAAATTGAGATTGTTACCTTCGTCATTCGAATTTTGCAACTTGACCGCCATTGGAGAAGACTGTGTTAAACATTTTGCCATTTTGGATCCTTTGGCTCTGTTAAATACGTTTTCGGGTTTACATTTTAATACCAAACCAAGCATTTGAAGTTCAGTTTCCTTTCAATTCTGTTCTATGCACTTTGATTCGACTTAAAATAATAAGAGATACTGAATCAAGTAATAACCATATTTATTTAGTATGTATAAATTCAATTTTTGTAAGTTAATAAATTTCACCCAACCATGTTAATATAAAAAGATAAATGAGGTTATTACTTGATTCAATAAAAACCCATTTAATAGAAAGCATATTCACGTAGAATGATAGAAGTCAATATTTTAAAACATGCACAAAGACATTACAAAACACCACTTTTCATAGGCAAAATGCTACGAGGAAGTGATTCTAGACTTATACAAAGCCATTACTTAAACACTCGAATGTTTTTTTTTCCGATAATAAAAATATTCAAAGGTCAGATAGTTTGCGGCGGCACGACAATCAGAGAGCAAACGGCCAGTAACTCATGGTGGAACCTCCACCGTACATAGCAAATGACGGAGGAGGAGGAAGAGCCGTTGGAGGCAGAGAAGGTAGATTAGGGAAGAACGCTGCTGCATCGTAATGAATCTGTCCAGAAGATCCAAAATCCATAAACTGACCAAAAGCCACGTCATCACCTATGTGACGAGGCTGACGAGGCGGCAGTGACGGTGGTGGAGCGGGAAGGTATGTGGTACGAAAGCTCTCATTAGCATGAGCAGCGTCATTGGAGAAACAGGACACGTGCTCCGATGCAAAGGCATCGATGATCGGAGCAATAGTAGATCCGGCAGAGGAGAATTCACCGGCGGCGGAAGTAGAAGAAGAGATCGATTTCGTCTCTCTGTTAACAACGCCGCTTTTCAAACAAACTTTACAGAGAACCCATTCATCCTGTGTCAGTAATAAAGTAACGTTTTTGAGTGTATAAATAAATAAATCACAGTGCATTTGTAATATTGAAAGAAATTGAGAAATCTTACCTTAGCGGAGGAAGAAATGTAATGGTAAGAGAATTTGCCATCGAGGCGATACTCATGCATGACCCAAGAACTCTTTTCTCCTTTAGGAGCTCTGCCTTTGTAAAAGACAAGAGTTTTCTTCATCCCGAGAAGTGATTTTGTCTTTGAGCTTTTGATCTCTCTATCTTTACCAGTGGCTTTCCAGTAACCAGCTTCTGTTGCTCTGTTCGTTCTCAGTCCCGTTGGGTATTTTCGGTCTCTTAGTGTGAAGAAGTACCACTCTTTCTCTCCCATTTTAGCTTTCTCTGCTCAAATTGTTTCGTTTCATAGACAAAGAAAACAAAAGTGGTAAATGAAAGTTGCAAACTTCAAGTAACGACTCTGTTTTAGAATCGGACAAAGACTGGTCGCACTCATGTTGTTGATGTAAAGTTGAACAAAAATTTGTATTCCGTAACAATGTCCTTAGTAACAGTAAAACCTATATCATGCTACATCTAACAGAGTATATCGTATAGTAAAGTCCTAAAATTTGGATATTAGCAAACAAGAACAGAGGAAGTCTAAAACTTTGGATCTAAAACTAGGGTTTAAGACGATTTCAAGCAAAAATCAAAACAAAAATTGATTGTGTTTAGTGGGCTTACCAGGAAGCTCCCAAGGCTCAGACTTGTTGAGGTTAACTTGAGAAATAGCAGCACAGGAGAAATTGGAGTCAAGAACCTTCTTGAGGAGATAGTAAGTGATGAGCTCTTCATCAGTTGGGTGAAACCTAAACCCAGGTGGCATTAGGGTATCATCTTCAAATCTTGGCCTCTCGGAACCATTAAAGACTACAATATCCATTGTAGAGGCAACACAGGAGAGAGGTAGAGAGACTCTACTAAAAACAACAAAACCCTAGTAATTATATCCAATGTTTAAAGACAATGGAAGTAGAAGAGAAAAGAAGGAGAAATATAAAAGGTCCTTTTTTTAATGATCTGTGTTTCTCCTGTTCTACAAGCAACTGATGTGATATTTGACAGTAGCTAGTGACAGATAGAGTTGATGTTGATGTGTACAATACACCACACAAAACGAATATATATATATATATGTTTGTATATATGCGTATGTAGATTTATAAATATTAGTTATCGCTAAAATGTAATTAGGATCTACGATATAATTGGACATTTGTCTTTTAAGCATGCAATGCGTGCGTGACTGGGGAATACAGGAGATTCAACGTCAGCAAAAAAAGAAAAAAAGAAATTAATTTATTAAAAACCAAAATAACTTTATTAATATATAGACTATTGGATACTACTTGGATCTTTGTGTATTGAGCAGTCTGAGCTATGCCATGAATAAGATTCTTCTAACGAAAATTCTATGCATTAAGACGTTAAAGACAAAACTTTTAATATAAAGGAGGAGACAAAACTTATTGGAAAAAAAAAACCAAGGAAGAAAAAAGAAAAAAGCATGGATGCATCAAATCATATAGAAGAAATCACATCCGTCGATCAGTATCTGAATAAGAAAATGGACGGAGAGGATATAGACGCGTCATGTGTGTCATAAGGAAACGTCGCAAATATAAAAGGGATGGAAGTCACACAGGCTTTACATCAAATCATATTCCCATCCTTTCTTTGCATGCATCTTTCATATATTTTCCCCCCCCCCTCTCTCCTGCTATTTTTTACCCCTATCTTTTCCACAAATAACTCTACTACTTATATTTTTCATTTTTTTTTTCGTTAAAAAATGATTTGCATTATTTTCTTTTATTTTTAAAATTTTGTAACATAGAATTTTACATTTTCGTAATTTATGGATGATTAGTTTTTGAAGGTCCTGACACGTTATGTTGAGTAGACGAACTCATGAGCTTTTGTTTTTCTAGAGAAGCATTTCATTTGTTTAAGAACAAATATTCATTGTAACAAGAAGAGATCAATGTCAGCCACTGATTTTGTTGGGGAAAAAAAAAAGATCAGAAAGTCATAATGATGCTGAGATCAATAATTGTGGATTGTTTTTTTCTTTTCTTTTCTTTTGATAAAAGGCATGGGAGAGAGAAAAAAAACTCGCGCACCAAGAGATTAAAATTTAAAATAGACGGCAAAAGTAGTCGAGTGACGTATGTATCAGTGGTGGAGGAGGTAATCATCTCCGCCGACCTCCGCCCTGAACCCTACGGTGTCGTTTTTCGAGTTTACGGCAAATCTTGGGACCCACCTCAGTTTGTCATTTTCTCGTTCGAAGTTTGTTACAAAAGAGGATCAAATACGGTGAGAGCAATTTCGTCATAAAAAAAAACTTTAACCGAATCTAACCGGGTCGGATCAATCCATCTTCGAAGTAAATTTCTCACATTTGAATGAAACAGTTCGATGTTACAAAATTACATCTGCTAGAAGAAAAAAAGATTGCAGATGATGTGTATACATAAAAAACAAACATTTTGGGTTTCACTATTCACAACAAAACACAATTTAAGAAACTTCTTTTATCAGTTCTTTGGGGATGACATCAGAGAAAGCAAAGTCATGGAACGGAGGACCTGCAAAAAAAAAAAAAAAGTTAACACAACTTCACATATATTGCAACCACATTATTATATCTTGTTGAATCAAGTTTTATGAGAGATATGACAAAAGCTTTTAACCTCCATGTTCACTAAGAATGTGAAATGGAATGTGTGCAACCATTTTTCGCCCACCCTCGCTCCAGTTAACCGTGCCTGGAAACCGTTTTTCTGAAACCCGTGAAGGTCCTAACACAGACCAACAGATTCCTGGTTCGTTCATTAGTCCTAAGTAATCATGTGCTCGTTTCCAAACCCTTGCATCAGATATTCGGGACCGAACTACCTACACAAGTACATGATTGTGGAACTTTAAGATTTCTAAGTTTAGCAATCATTGCATAGTGTGCTTAAGTGGATTCAATATTTCCCATTGTACCTTTCCCAAGGCGACTCGGGCTCTTGGTAATAATTCTCTGTGATATGTCGCGAGCTTTGCTATAGCTGTCACTACAAAACACAAAAGTCTTGACTGTGTTGTTCTTCTGGAACCACTCCCAGGCTCTTGCCTCAGACCCAGGCGGCTTTTTTTGGTTGTTGGAAGCAAATAGCCGAAAAATGTGTAAATACCATTTTTGTTTTCTGTCTGAGAAAGCAGAATGATGATGATATATGACAAAAGTTAATAATACCTTGATGAGAGATTCTCATATAGAAGCAACTCTAAACTTTCAAAAAGCTCGCGAGCAGCTTCCTTCTGTGATTCTCCTCCACCACCATACTCTCCAATTGCCCAACATAGCTGTAAAGCTAACTCTGTCTGTGGAAGAAGAGGTTTAGAGGAAATGATTTTACTAAGTATCCGTGGAAATATTAGAAACTGACCTTAGCAGGATCATCGTAAGCTTCTCCAAGCCGGTCAATTATAGGCTTCTGCATTATGTAAGAAGTTGAGGGTAAATTTCAGTTAATTACTACTTGGAGAAAATTTGCAGTTGAAAGTTGTGTGATTTTGACTGGTATATCCACCAATACAGTGTGAAACCTTCTTATTCCAAAATCTAATACTATTACTAGCACAAATAAAAAATAGAACAGAGAGACATTACTTTCAACAGGGCAATGAAGGATGGAGACCTCTGAAATGCAGCTAGCACGAATTCCAGTAGTCTCCTACGGATCTGTAATACACAAACCATATCTCTGTAAGATTATCTCTGTAAGATACAGATTTATACAGGTCAACAAATCATTCGCATTTCTGAAGAGCTGTAGAATATCAATGGAAGATGCATGATACCTCATGAGAAAAATTCTTATCCGGAAACATTGTAGAATTTCTTGTCATGAGTAGAGGGATTAATGCACATATAAGAGCTGCAAAATATATAACAGTGAAAGATAAATAAAAATAAGCATGAACGGACTCAATAGTGGTCAAAGACCTAACTACATTGGTACTTGACTTATCCTCCTTTACCAAATAAATACCACTAGGAAGGCTGTAAATTATCTTACAGTCATTTGCATCTCGCAACGTAACACTAAAGTAGACATCAAGAAGTCGGGGAGCAATCTTAAGTGTCTGCTTCATCCTCTCTGACCGAGGACCACTTGCAGCAGCCTGCAGCGCTGCATTCAATGCAGGAGAAGGGCGGTGTCTTTCCTGCAGCACAAATTTGACTAAAAATTTTCAGTTTGTCAAAAATATCAGATAATAAAAAGCTGCCAACTCTCACATAGCCCCTAAATTTATTGTTAGACAATATTTCTATAACTGAGACTTCTAAAGAAAGCCAAGCCATGCCCGGGGAAGGAGACATACCGCTAGACCATCATTTTCGTCTTTGAGAAGCTCCAGAAACAGAGGATCAGCTACATCTATCGTATTGTTATCTTCAGATTCAGAGTCATCCCCTCCATCCGCAATGGTTGAACCAGTATAGGCTTCATCCATAAGGGCAAGAAGCATCTGCATTTCACACGGATCCTTGTCAATCATTGACTATGAGAACTGTCTACCAGGTATATGATTTTCTTTTTAAATATAAGACCTCCGGAGCTGCACTCTTCTGGATTGAAGCAATGCTACCTCCAACCCTTGACCCCGATCCTGAGCTCCTTTCCACTTTTTCTAATGCCACAACCAACACTAACAAAAACAGTAACAAGAAGATGCACAATTAGTACGTAGAATACTCAGAAACTCAATCATGCTGAGAGAATACATAACTCCAAAGAAAAAAAGAAGAAGTACAAAACAGCCTCCAAAATCATGGAAATTACCAAACCGGCAGTTTGTAAAAGAGTCACTTTAGTGGCCTCCAAATCAGTGTAAAACCAAATATATAAACTGGAGTAGCATTTTCCTGACAAGTGGACTCACTTGGCAAGTCTAGAATGGATGGAAACAGAGGAAGAAATGAGCCAGGTGATATTAGTCCTGGAAATATCTTCAGGAAGGACTTCTCCAACCTGAAATAAGAAGCATGGAATAATTTTCCCTCGAGGTGATTGATTAAATCACTTATGAACATAGAGTCAATAAAATAGCAAGAATTTTTCAGCTTACTTCTCCCAATTCCAGGCAATGAGCTTAAGCAACAACGGGAAAAACTGCAAATACAATTTCTTGTATTAGATGGAGAAGATGGTCCTTCATTGTTCAAGCAGTGGAAATGTAAATGGACACAAAATTAAGAAAGATGTGACAGCAAGATAACCAAAGAAAGAGAGGTGTTTGCTTTGCTAATTAAGAGAGTAAATTTCTCGAGGTTGAAAGGTAAAAGCAAGTTAATCCAGTTTATACCTGAGGAAGTAAGTTTGGGAAAGACGCTAAGAGCTTTCTCCTATTGGCAATAAGGAATTCACAAGTTGCCTCTGCAACAGCAGTATCTGAAAACTCACTAGAAATAAAATTCATGACAAGATCAGCCAATGTCCCTAATAAATACAAAAGAATGATAAACATAAACGGATAGAAGCAAGTCCATACCGGCTAAGACACGAGCGGAAGAATGTACTCAAACTTGGGTCAGCATCGTGCAAAACCATATCTCCAAAATCAAGAAAAAACTGAAGAATGGCCTAAACACACAAAAGCATATAGTCACTGAGATTAAAAAAAAAATATTTATCTGAAATTGAAAATTGTGAGGGAGTGTAAGAATACTAGCAAGAGAAGGCCTTTAGAAGTAGCGGAGTCGGACAGTGAAGCAACAGAACGCTGGAAGACTTTATTGATTTGTGGATAAATTCTAGCCACAAGATCATCTGATTTCTCCAATTTACAAAACCCATATAGCTTCTTCACCTAATTCCATAAGACCATTTCAAACAAAACCCAAGCGATAAATTCCTTGTTCAACTAGATATTACCATTCTCAAACCAATTCAATATAAATGCACAGAAGATACATACTGATTGTAGTACAGATGGATCAGAAGCAGGATCCGTGGAATCCCGCGCGCTATTGCTTAAGATTCTCAGATAAAAATTCCAGTCTCCTTCTTGATCGGTCATATTCTCAATTGATCAATAGAAATAACAAATGAAGAAGATGAGAGATATGGACTTTTTGATTTTGTTATCTGTCGAATGTGTAAGCAAAGTTCTTCCGGGAGCTTCGGCGACTTGGGGGTCCCGGAGCAGAAGGATTTGAGCTCAGAGCCGGAAACGTCGACGTTTATCAGCACACAAATCGATTTTATCGAATATGACGCCGTTTTACTTACGGGTTAATTATTCTTAAAAGACTGCATGTCGTTTTATTGTTGTCTAGTCGGCACGCAGTTTGTTCAACAAACCTCGGTTTTTCTCAGGCTTTCCCTTACTCTCTCCGTCGTCTCTTTCTCCCTCCAAAACAAACCTCCGGAAGATCAAATTCGCGCGAAGAGCGAAAAATATGGCGTCGGCGTCCTCTTCCGACGGAGTTGCGGGACGGATTCGGAACGCTTCGTTGACTCTTGTCTCCGATAACAGTTCCATGCTTGGTGTGAGTATTTTCGTTCAAATCACTTTTCTCCCACGTTTGATGTAAATATTATACCTTGCGCAATGCTCTCGTCTTTGAAATAACGATTTCTGAGAAATTGAGACATAGGAGAGTCTGTTGCTGATGATGGGTTTTAGTAGTTGGAACTTAGAAGTGAACAATGGGATTTCTAATTTGACAAATTTATCCTAAAAATATGTTTTTTTCTTCTTTTGCTTCTCGTGCTGCAATCTTGGTTTGAACCAGGAAATTAATTTGAATGCTGAATGTTTTTCCCCTCTTAATTGGATTTTTCCTCCTATGTATTCATAGCAGCATTGGTTTTGTTCACTTTTTTTTTTGCAGGACATTCGCAAAGCTGTGACTATGATGAAGAACATTGCTGTTCAGTTTGAGAAAGATAATCAAACTGACAAGGTTGGTTATTATTCGGGATTTAGCTTTATCTCCGATTGCCTGATTAACCATGTACACTTTATGAATTGAGAGCAAGTGTTTTTAGCCATAACGTAGTGTAGACTTGTATCTACTTAACTTATCTGTTTTAAGAACTTCAATGGATGGCAGGTTCATCTCCCTTTAGTTTTAGTATTGGCTAGGTGGAAATTGATTTGACTTTCTTCTAATGTAATTGGTTCTTGGCTAATTGAATTGATGTACAACTTGTTAGCTCCAGCCAAACTCTTTCATCCATGTCTTATCTTTGTTTTTCTTAAATTCTCTTTATATCTGCTGTTCATTTAGATATTTTGGGTTCTCACAGGTTAAAGACCTTGAGAATTCTGTGGCTGAGCTGTTGGGTTTATACGTTGATTGTAATCATCGTTCGTCAGCAATTTCATCTGTTGCAAATGGGTACCAACCTAGGGAACAGGTACTCACATTCCTCCTTTATTTGCTTGCTTATAGGTTTAGCAGACTGCTTTCTGACTCACTCTAATGACCGCAGCTAACTGACTTTCAAAAGTTACTTGACGACGAATTCAAAAAACTCAAGGCTACAACTTCTTCAGTGCCACAAAATGATCATTTGATGCGCCAGTTTAGGGAAGCAGTTTGGGTATGACATTTGTGACGCTCTATACCATATATATATATTAGTTCCTCAGTTTTCTATCTTTTTGTCAGAGTAGTATACTTAAGTTCGTAGCTGGAATCTAAATAGGTCTTCTTGTCAATGTTTTCCTGCAGAACGTTCATCATGCTGGTGAACCAATGCCTGGTGATGACGAAGAGGACATTGTCATGACTAGTACTCAGTGCCCTCTCCTAAACATGACATGCCCCTTGAGTGGGAAACCTGTCACTGAACTAGCAGATCCAGTTCGCAGGTACGATGGGTGTTTTTTTAAATCCTTAAAAGCTATATAATTACTCAATACCGAGTCATAAAGCGTGAATATTATCTTTCGTGTAGCAGTAGAACTCGTCGCATAGTTACATGAATGATAGACAATTATGCGGTTAACTGATACTGAGTCTTTCTGATCCTTGTCTGGTTGCAGTATGGGTTGCAAGCACGTCTACGAGAAAGCTGTAATCCTGCATTACATAGTCAACAATCCCAATGCGAAATGTCCTGTTGCAGGTAAAATAGTTCTTTCTCAATTTTCTTATAAAGACACCTTTTCCTTGTTCTTGCATTCTGATTTGTCTTTCCTATGACCACTTCAAATCCTCAGGCTGCCGAGGTATACTGCAGAATAACAAAGTGATTTGCGATCCGATGTTGAAGTTTGAAATCGAGGAGATGCGGTCGTTAAACAAACAAAACAATAGGACTGAAGTGATTGAAGACTTCACAGATTTAGTCGATGACGATTAAATCAAACATCTCTTAGTAGACCAGGTTTTAGGAGCTGCAACGAAACAATTTGAAGCCTTGCGTTTTTTTTTTTTTGATAACGGAGATAACATGTGGAAGCTTCACAACAATTGCTCTTCTTAGTCCATTCGGTATATTTTATCAAACGTGAAGTGTGCTTACCAATTACTAGGATGTAATGTAAATAGTAAATTGGTCTTCACTCCTTTTAAATTGGTTTATTTATTTTTCATGGTTTAGTTTGGTTTTGGTCAGAGTTTGCGTCCTTGCGAGGCTATATATCAGAGTGGTTTTCATTTTTCAGATTCAGTTTTGGTTCGATTTGGATTGGGCAATTAACTAACAAGGCTTTAGCAGTTTAGCTTCTGTTCTTCATCTTCAATCTTGATGCTATTCGACAACAATGGCGTCCGCATTATCTGCATTAAGGATTTCGATGTCGAGAATCAGTCCCTTCCGTGATAGCCGGTTCTCTAATCAGGCCACTTTAGCTTTAGCTAATACCAGACGAATCATGTGCAACTCTTCGCATTCTGTATCTTCATCTCCTTGTCCCTCTGATATTTCTTCTTCGTCTTCTTCTTCTTCTCCTTCTTCTTTTTCGTTAATGGAAACAAGTGAAAATCCAAGGTGGAGACCTATGTGCTTGTACTACACTCACGGGAAGTGCACAAAGGTAAATACTTTGCAACTCGGTGTTTCTTGTTAAATTTTTGATTTTACTACAGCGGAATTAAATTCCATGTCTTGCTTGCTTTTTGGTTGGTTCCTACTCCGTGTGTTTGGTCGAAAACAAGTGCTCTTGATGTGAAATTTGTATCAACTGTTGAATGTCTGCTACTTGTTCGATAAAATGTCTGAAAGAGATTGGAACTATCGTTTGTGTATGGATCGTCTTTATTCGTTTGTTTTACCTAATTAATCGCGAATCATGGGTAATAAAGTTTTACGTTGGTGTCATCAGATGGATGATCCTGCCCATTTGGAGATTTTCAACCATGATTGTTCGAGGGAACTTCCAGTGGCTGCTGCTGATCTTGAGAAAAAGAAGTCACAAGAATTCAACTTTTTCTTGGTTATTGACTTGGAAGGAAAAGTTGAGATTCTTGAGTTTCCTGTTTTGATCGTAGATGCCAAAACTATGCAAGTCGTAGACTTGTTCCACAGGTTATAACAGCTTCCTATCTTAAATGATACAACTTTTCTTAACGCTCAAAGTGTCTTAGGGTGTTTGAAATTGTTGAGTTTCTGATTGGAGTAAGAACTGTAAAATTGACTTATTAGATATAACAACAGCTCGGAGATTTATGTTCTTTGAGAATTTTATTGGTCATAGCTAGAGATCATAATGTTGTCTTCTTTTAAGAATTTTATTGCTCAATTTTACAATGCGGTTGATTATTTGTTCTTTATAAATAATTAGGTTTGTAAGACCCACCAAAATGAGTGAGCAAGCAATTAACAAATACATCGAAGGCAAGTATGGGGAACTCGGTGTTGATCGGTATGCTACTTCTATCTTACTTCCGTGTGTAGATATATAGATATGGCTACAATGTTTGTTATGTAGTTGCATTAGTGTGACCCTTTCTGAATATGGTACAAAATGATATTCTGCTACCATACAGATATGTGATAGTGCTTAGAATTTGGTCTAGAGTTTACAAACTTCTTTTGTTCTCTTTGGATTCTAAGACCGTTTAGCTAACTTTTTCGAAGTCGAATTGCAGTGTGTGGCATGACACGGCTATTCCATTTAAGCAAGTTGTTGAAGAGTTTGAAGCTTGGTTAACTAAGCATGGTTTGTGGGCTAAAGACACAGATGAGGCTCTGAGCAATGCAGCTTTTGTAACCTGGTGAGTACTTATGTAAATCTTTGGTATCTCTCTGTTGGTTCCCTTATGCACAGAAACCATTTCCTCATAGATTTAAATAGTTCTTTAGAGCTCCTGCCATCTTTAGGATACTGATTAAGTTAATGTTATCAGTGGAAATTGGGATATAAAGACAAAAATTCCCGAGCAATGCGTAGTTTCAAATATCAACCTTCCGTCATATTTTATGGAGTGGATCAATCTCAAAGACGTCTACTTGAATTTCTATGGCCGTGAGGTAAATTTGAATATATTACAATGCATCATTATCCTATGGTATGTTTATATTATGAACTCATCAAATAGTAGATGACATGACAGGCTAGAGGGATGGTGTCAATGATGAGGCAGTGTGGAATAAGGCTCATGGGAAGTCACCATCTGGGCATTGATGACACAAAGAACATCACGAGAGTGGTGCAACGGATGCTCTCGGAAGGTGCAGTTCTCAAGATCACAGCTCGAAAGAGCAAATCCAATCTGAGAAACGTTGAGTTTCTGTTCAAGAACAGAATCAAGTAAAGCTCTCAAAGAAAAAAAATGACAAACCCAACAAGCTTTGTGATCCATAAATTAGTTACTTAGTCATGTCTTTTAAGTATTAAGATGTAACTCTAAGAAGACAATGTGATTAGGCCTAAATGTGATGTGGTGAGAAGGTTTCGTAGATTCATATGTTTAAGAGCTACGGTATGTGTTATATAGATTTGCTAAGGGCACATTTTGTTTCTGTAGGAACTCTGATCGATGAGTATCAGATTACATCTATCAAAGAAAACTCAAAAATGCTTGGCGGCAACTTTTGGTTGAATAATCTGAGGAAAGTAAAATTAGAGGCCCATGGATTGGCCCAATCTCGGCTGTAATTGCCTGTGTGCTTGTCCATCGAAGTGTCATACAGCACTTTGTTTATTTCACTGCAGCTCTTCACTTACTCACTTAAGTCTGTACTTCGAAGATTATTTCATCACCGAAATAACAATCATGTTTTTGGTTATGTAATTGTTACAAAATCGAATTTTAGATTCTTGTTTCATTTGGATCAAGATTACACCAATGATTTCGAATCAGCGTCAAAACCTTGTTAAAATCTTGCGGGTTTGCACAAGGAATGGGCTTTCTGAGCAAGGGGGTCAAGTGCATTGTTATCTTCTCAAATCTGGATCGGGGTTGAATTTGATTACGAGCAATTATCTTATCGATATGTACTGTAAATGCAGAGAACCGTTGATTGCTTATAAGGTGTTCGACAGTATGCCTGAGAGAAACGTTGTTTCATGGACGGCTCTCATGAGCGGACATGTATTGAATGGTGACCTTAACGGATCCTTATCTCTGTTCACTGAAATGGGACGTAATGGTTTTTACCCGAACGAGTTCACTTTATCGACGAATTTAAAAGCTTGTGGTTTGCTTAACGCGCTTGAAAAGGGGTTGCAGATTCATGGGTTTTGTTTGAAGATTGGTTTGGAAACGATGGTTGAAGTGGGCAATTCTTTACTTGACATGTATTCAAAATGTGGAAGAATCAACGAAGCTGAGAAAGTGTTTATTTGGATGGTGGATAAGAGTCTTATAAGCTGGAATGCGATGATAGCTGGATTTGTACATGCGGGGTATGGTAGTAGAGCTTTGGCTACGTTTGGGAGGATGCAAGAGGAAAATGTATGGGAAAGACCAGACGAGTTCACATTGACTAGCTTGTTGAAAGCTTGTAGTAGCATTGGTATGATTCATGGAGGAAAACAGATACAAGGTTTTCTAGTCAGGAGTGGGTTCCATTTTCCAAGTTCTGCAACCATCACTGGTTCTCTTGTTGATTTGTATGTCAAGTGTGGAAATCTCTTTAGTGCTCGGAAAGCTTTTGATCAAATCAAGGAAAAGACAATGATTTCATGGAGTTCGTTGATTCTTGGATATGCTCAAGAGGGTGACTTTGTGGAGGCGATGGGTTTGTTTAAGAGACTACGAGAGCTTAACTCTCAGATCGACAGTTTTGTTCTTTCTAGCATCATTGGTGTCTTTGCTGATTTTGCTCTCTTGCAGCAAGGGAAACAAATGCAAGCACTTTCTTGTAAACTCCCATCTGGGTTAGAAACATCTGTTTCGAATTCAGTGGTGGATATGTATCTCAAGTGTGGATTAGTTGATGAGGCTGAGAAATGCTTTGCTGAAATGCAGTCAAGAGATGTAATCTCCTGGACCGTAATGATCACTGGCTACGGGAAGCACGGGCTTGGCAAAAATGCAGTTAGTACTTTTAACACAATGTTGAAACATAATATTGAGCCTGATGATGTATGCTACTTAGCTGTACTCTCAGCTTGTAGCCATTCTGGTTTGATCGAAGAAGGTGAAGCGCTTTTCTTGAAGTTACTAGAGACACGAGGAATCAAACCTAGGGTAGAACACTATGCATGTGTAGTTGATCTATTAGGACGAACTGGTCGTTTGGGGGAAGCTAAACATCTGATTGATACAATGCCGGTTAAACCAAATGGCGGAATATGGCAAACACTTCTTAGCCATTGTCGGGTACATGGGGACATCGAACTAGGGGAAGAAGTGGGTAGGATTCTTTTGAAAATCGATGGAAAGAATCCTGCAAATTACGTGATGATGTCCAACCTTTACGGGCAGGCCGGTTATTGGTACGAACATGGGAAGGCACGAGAGCTTGGGAAAACAAAAGGTTTGAAGAAAGAAGCTGGTATGAGCTGGGTCGAGATTGAAAGAGAGGTACATTTCTTCCGTAGTGGAGAGGATTCACATCCCTTGACACTTAGGATCCAAGAAACTTTGAAAGAAGTTGAAAGAAGAATGAGAGAAGAATTGGGATATGTTTACGGCCTGAAACAAGAGCTGCATGATATAGACGATGAGTCAAAGGAGGAAAACCTTAGAGCTCACAGCGAAAAACTAGCGATTGGTCTGGCATTGGCATCAGGCGGTTTAAACCAGAAAGGAAAGACAATAAGAGTGTTCAAGAATTTGAGGGTATGTGTAGATTGTCATGAGTTCATCAAGGGGTTGTCTAAGATCATGAAGATAGCGTTTGTAGTGCGAGATGCTGTACGATTTCACAGTTTTGAAGATGGTCGTTGTTCCTGTGGAGATTATTGGTGACTCTCAAGCTTGATTACTATTGACTGGGTTTCATACTAAGTCTGAAAGTCTACGTCCTAAATTTACTCTTCCCCCTTTTCGGAACAATGTAACTGGTTCTTGATAGTCTACTTTGATTCCCAGAAAAAAAACCCGGATACAATTAATTCTCCACTGCGACTTCAGGTGGTAAACTTCCAAACTTATATTTTCTGCTGATGTTCTTTCACTAGCATTAGTTACTTTTACCATTTGTTTATCTCATATGATGTCACCTAAGAAGTGAGTGATGTGCATTGTTATTCCATTTCCACACACTAGCTGGCATAATTGTCCTGCTGTTCTTCATTGAGCTTTAGACTTCCTTTTAACATTGTTTTCTTCTCTTTTGGTGGTTTCTCAGTTACAATTATAATGGAACATCTCAGGGTTGCTCTATAAGAACCTCAGATCACAAAGGTTAGCTCAAGATCATATTTATATCACATTGTTTGATTCAACACTATTGGGACATGTGAATGTAGAGTATCTGTGTGTGATTTGGTTTTGTTCATCACAGACTTGTCAAGTACATTTATTTCTGAGGAAATCATTGGCTTACTTCATCTTGGCAAATACCTGATCATAGTTTACTTATTTTGGTAATGTTGCATTCTAGATTGGTTTTGTACATTGGTCAGGATCATATTGATTTCTTGTGTCCCTCTTGTGTGGGATCTAATAAAACACGTATTTGCACCATGCTGATGATTTGGAGTTTTGTTCTTCTATCTATATATGTCTTAAGATCTCTCAGTATGGTGCGATTTTCAAGATGCAGCTACAAGGAGCAAGTCCAGTATAAGAAACGTTAAGTTTCAGTTCAGTTCAAGAACATGATCAAGCCATGATGAATACTCCAGAGATACGACAGAGATTTTGAGTATTAGAAGATAAGTCTCTCTTTCTCTAAGACAATCATAGGGAAGAAGAAGTGAGAAGGTTTTGTAGATTTACAAGTCTGTGTTCTTATAGAATTGTTGATTTGTTAAGAGCTCCCATTTTCTCTGTATCTTTTGAGATTATTACAAATTTCAAAATTGGCAACAACAAACAAAAAACACTTGAAAATGCTTGGCGGCAACTTTTAGTAGGAAAATATGAGAAATACCCAAACAAATAAAATGGAGAGATCTTATGAGAAATAATGGACTAAGCCCAATCGCGGCCTTAAGTACGTGCGTTGGATCGTTTGAAAGTCAAACATAATTCGAATCCTATTGGTCCTTGAGAGATCAACAGTTCTGATTACTCGTCTATGACTTTGGTATCGCGCGGCTGAGATTCACTCGATATAAAGGAGCGTGGCTAAAAAAAAAATTGGGGGAGAAAATTAGTAAATTAAAGGATTAGTTTTAAAAATATTCAAATTTTATGGGACTTGTGATATTTTTCCTCTATTTCTAGTATTTATTTGACTTGCATATCCATGGAGCCCTAAAGTCTCTGAGACAAATTGCGGAGGAGTAATCATCGGAGAGACGAACTTCACAGAGGAAGAAGGTTTCGATTGTATCACGATCTCAATTTCTAAATTCTGAAGTTAATTAGTCGAAATTAGGATCTAGGGTTGGGATTTTTTCGGTTCGTTCGGATTTGGATTCTGCAAATTTGGAATGATGATGGAGTTAAAGGTTAGTCGCTCTGATGCGTTTTCTTAACCATCTCCGTCGCGAGACTGCCCTATATGCTTAATTTTGGAAAACGTAAGGTTCTGTGAGCGCTTCATTTTTCTTATGTTTATTTGATCAGTCTCGAGAAGAACAGTTGTATGCGAATTTTTATGCCTGTTGATTTGGTATGAGATCCTCGCGGGAGGTAAGAAAGAAACAGAGTAATTTGGGTTCTCCTTCTGGGACGAAGAGTAAAAAGCTTGCTGCAATATGTGAGGAGGAATACAAGAAAAACCATGGAGAGTCCAAGGAAATTGGTGGTGGGTCTGGGTTAGTGTGTGCTGACTCTGAACTTCGCCGGAGTTCTAGGGTTAGGAAGATACCGTCCATTCTGGATGCTTCTCCTCCTCCTCCAAAGAAAAGGAAACGTTTTAATAATCAAGGGGATAAGAGTTCCGGTAGTCTAGGGAGAGTGGCAAAGGAGGAGGACGCTGATTTGGATAACCCGGATGGTTGGAAATCAAGGTTGAGGTCAAAGAGTAGGAATGCTGGTTTTCACGCGAGTGGGAGACAGAGAGATGTCGTAAAAGGGAAAAGAAAGCTTGTTTTCAGGAACCGTGCCTATGATTGGGGTGGAAAAGCAGTGACAAGAGAAAAGGAAGAGGAAAGAGAATCCCTTAATGATGAGAAGTTGATTAAAACAAAAAGGCTCGTGGGTGTTAAGGAATCTGAAAGTTCTGAGGATGGGGAAAAAGAGTCAGATACCAGTAATGCTGAAGATGAGAGTACTAGCGAGTCAGAGGATTCAATGCAGGTTGACATTGAAACTAGAGAGGGAGATGAGAAGAAGAAGGCTACCAAAAGATCCGTTGTTTTAGAGAGTGAGAATGAAGATGGAGTTGATGGAACGGATACTGAGAGCGAGGATGGAACAGACAGTACTGATAATGAGATTGATGATAGTGATGAAGAGGGGGAAAGTGAGACACAAGGTAGTGCAGAGGAGACAGGAAGTGAGACTGAAGCTAATGTGGATGAAATGAGAGCTGATACTAATGTTACAATGGAAGCAGTGCAAGATGAGAGTCGGGATCAAATGGAAGGATTGGAAAATGAGGTTGAGATGATAGTTGAAGAAATTGAGAATAAGGAGATGGGTGTAATGGTTTCTGAAACTGGAAATGGCACTGGTATACTAGAAGATGATAGTGATTTTGGTGATAAAGTTAAGAACAGAAAAGGAGATACTTTACATCCTGAAATACTTCGTGATAGCATCGAGGTTTATGAGAGTTTGAAACAGAATAATGACATAGAAGAGCAAGGTGTTTCTAGAGCACCATCTAATGATAAAACCAAAGAACATAATGAGTTTCTCGATAGAGGGGTTGAAAGTGTGGAAATGCTTGACGAGTTGCCTATTCAGAATGAAACTTCCAACAAGGTGGTTGACTCAATTCGCACCTCATCAGATAGACTTGGTAAGCCTCTCTTCAAACAAACCAGACGATGTGGTTTATGTGGAGTTGGAACTGATGGAAAACCCCCGAAGAAGTTGATGCAAGATAATGGTGAGAGTGACATAGAGGCACATAGCGGGTCTTCATCTTCAGGGGAGCCAAACTATGACATATTGGATGGTTTTGGTGATGATCCTGGATGGATTGGCCGTCTGTTGGGCCCTATAAACGATCGTTATGGAATTTCTGGAACTTGGGTTCATCAGAACTGTGCCGTATGGAGTCCTGAGGTAATGTGTGGTTCTGATTATATGACACAGCACGTCTTTTGATATCTTAAGTACATTCACTGATAGTTTTCATGATTTTCTAGTTTTCTCTATTCCTTGATCTAAGCATACAACGGTTGTGTACGTTTATTTATTTAACTATGATCTTACTGTCTTCTTATTAATTTCCCTTTTTTTGAACCTTGTTTTCTGTAGACGTTAATATTCAATACTCTTATACTGCAGGTTTACTTTGCTGGTGTTGGGTGCTTAAAGAATATAAGGGCGGCACTTTTTAGAGGGAAGTCATTAAAATGCACTCGCTGTGCAAGACCTGGGGCAACCATCGGTTGTCGGGTTGATCGATGTCCAAGAACTTATCATCTGGTCTATTACTACTCCCTTTCTGGTTTCCCTTCCTCTTGAGATATAGGCTAATTAACTACCAGCTGTAACTGTAACTGTATCTTTCCCTGACAACTTCTTCGTTGTGTTCTGTATTTTGCAGCCTTGTGCACGAGCTAATAGTTGCATCTTTGATCACCGTAAATTTCTCATTGCTTGCACAGACCATAGACATCATTTCCAACCCCATGGTCGTCAATGTCAAGTCAGAATGAAGAAGATGAAAGCCAAGAGAATGCAATTGGAGATGAAGAAGCACTCAAATGATGCCTGGCGTAAGGATGTGGAAGCGGAAGAAAAGTGGTTTGAGAAATGTGGTGAAGATGAAGAATTTTTAAAACGTGAAAGCAAGAGACTGCATCGAGATCTGTTAAGAGTTGCTCCTGAGTATATTGGAGGCTCTGATTTTGTGAGTGGAAAGACATTTGAGGGATGGGACTCGGTTGCTGGGCTTGAGGGTGTAACTCAATGTATGAAAGAGGTTGTTCTTTTACCCTTACTATATCCAGAATTCTTTGATAACCTTGGACTTACACCTCCAAGAGGTATCCTCTTGCATGGACATCCTGGAACTGGTAAAACTCTTGTGGTTAGAGCACTGATTGGTTCCCTTGCACGTGGTAATAGACGGATCGCCTACTTTGCCCGCAAAGGGGCAGACTGTCTGGGAAAATATGTTGGTGATGCTGAGCGCCAGTTAAGGCTCTTATTTCAGGTTGCTGAAAAATGCCAACCATCTATCATATTTTTTGATGAAATGGATGGTCTCGCTCCCAAGAGGTCAAGGCAGCAAGATCAAACACATAGCTCCGTTGTATCCACATTGCTTGCTTTACTAGATGGCTTAAAATCGCGTGGCTCAGTGGTGGTCATAGGTGCAACAAACTACCCTGATGCTATTGACCCAGCATTAAGGAGGCCTGGGAGGTTTGATAGGGAGATTTATTTTCCACTACCATCAGTCGACGATAGGGCTGCAATCATCCAACTCCATACTAGGAAGTGGCCTAAGCCGGTGTCTGGATTCTTGCTCAAGTGGATTGCTAAAGAAACTGCTGGGTTTGCTGGTGCGGATATACAAGCTCTATGCACACAAGCTGCCATGATTGCCTTAAATAGGAGTTTCCCTTTGCAAGAATCTCTGGCCGCTGCAGAGTTGGGAGTGTCTAGTAGTAATCGTGCTGCTCTTCCATCCTTCTCAGTTGAAGAAAGAGATTGGTTGGAAGCTTTATCCCGCTCCCCACCCCCATGTTCACGCAGAGGAGCAGGAATAGCAGCTAGTGATATATTTTCTTCTCCACTTCCTACTTATTTGGTGCCTTCTTTATTACCGCCATTGTGTTCCTTGCTTGTTGCTTTTCATCTTGAAGAGCGCATCTCGCTACCACCTCTACTTTCCAAAGCTGCGGTTGATGTCCAAAATGTGATTCGTTCTGCTTTGAGTGACAAGAAGATAACTGAGGATTGTTGGTGGTCTCATGTTGAGACCCTGCTCCAGGAGGTAGATGTTGTAAAGGATATAGCACAAAAACTTTCTTATGCTGGGATACTGGATGGAGGAGGTGACATGGTTAGATCTGTTGCAAGCATTCCTGGTGCTGGTGACTGTAGTATGGGTTCTGCACAATTCATGGTACACAGAGTCTGCCGACATCCTGGGATGTTGGGGAATGCTTCTCTAGAATCACTGAGCAAGTCAGGGTTCCAACTGCTTATTGCTGGAGGACCTAAATCTGGTCAACGACATCTTGCTTCTTGTATCTTGCATTGTTTTATTGGTAATGCAGAGATGCAGAAGATAGACACAGCAACAATTTCACAAGAAGGAAATGGGGATCTAGTGCTAGGCGTAACTCACTTATTAAGTACGTATTTCGTTATTAAACTTTTGATGCTGTTACTTCCCTAGTGAAGATATTTAAGCAGCTACATACATTTTCTTTCTTTAGTCTTTCCTTTTCTGTAACTTTTTTTTTTGCTTGGTTTCTATAGCCCATTTCCAGTGAACTTACCTAACTGGAATATCTGGTCTGCTTGTAGTGAAATGTGCTAGCAGGAAATCATGTGTTGTATTCATGCCAAGGATTGACTTGTGGGCTGTAGAGACAGAAAGTCCACTGAATGAGGAGGTCGAATGTGATGATGATTCTGGAAAAGAAACTTCTTCTCCCATTTTTTCAGAAACGGTAGAGAAAAAGGCTTTGCAAAATGCTGTTCGAGTTTCACATGCTTGGAACACATTTTTTGAGCAAGTAGAATCGTTGCGAGTTTCCACAAAGATGATTATTCTGGTATGCTTAACTTTTTACTTCCTAAATATTGTTTTGTCCAATACATTTTCCTTCTTTTGGCAATTGATTATTGCTGCTAGACTATTTGTTTATTTAGTTACTTTCGATTAGTCTTTTTTTTTGTTTGGTTCTTTTGGTAGTTTGTGAAGGGTAATGTAAGCCTTAGTTTTGTGTACCACGCATTTTCAAATCTTTGTATCCTTCTTTGTTAATTATCAGTCTCTGAGAAGACTTTCAACACTTGAGACTAAAATTTTTTATATTTGGTGATAGGCTACTTCTGGCATACCCTATAAACTCCTTCCTTCTAAGATACAACAGTTTTTTAAGACTGACCTATCAAAGGAGTATCAGCCAACTATGTCTGAGGCGGTTCCACAATTCACTGTACAAGTTGTTGAAAATTCTGACCAGGACATGGCCATTGACCTGTCTGCTACTGAGTTGTCAAGGCGGGCAATCCAAGTGTTTCTTCATTTGGTGAATCAGGGAAGCCATACTCACTGTGACTTACGGAAGAAATACAAAAGAGAGGATCCTGACCGGGGTTACGGAGATGCAGCTTATCAGAATAATACTGACTGTGGCGCAGGGGAAGAAGCAGGTGTTAAATCAAAACCTCAAGATGATGGTTCTTTAAAAGTGCCACCATTACCTATCAACATAAATGTGAAAGCGAAATCAAGCCTACAGTTAGCTGTCTCTACATTTGGTTATCAAATTCTACAGTATCCTCAATTTGCTGAACTTTGTTGGGTGACATCAAAGCTTAAGGAAGGCCCAAGTGCAGATGTTTCTGGTCCTTGGAGAGGATGGCCATTTAATTCGTGTATCACTCGTCCTTGTAATTCCTCAGAGCAGACTATTACTACCTCCGAATCCAATAATGTTAAAGGCAAAGATTCATCTGGCATTGTCAGAGGCCTTATTGCTGTTGGATTATCAGCTTATAGAGGAACCTATATATCACTGAGGGAAGTCTCCTTTGAGGTACGGAAAGTTCTAGAGCTCTTAGTTGGACGGATCAATGTAAAACTCAATGCTGGAAAAGACCGATGTAGATATATTCGAATTTTGTCTCAAGTTGCTTATCTGGAAGATCTGGTTAATAGTTGGGTATATGCAATGCGAAGGTACGCCTTGAATTTTTTGTTTTGTTTTGTTGGTACGTTTGTTCTAAAGCTTGCTGCATATCTAACACAACTTCATTGTTTACAGTTTTGAATCGACCACTCAAACAGAGTCGTTAAATCCATTGTCTTGTTCTGTAGTCAATCCATCAGTAAGGAATGAGCCAATTGAGCAAGGAGCATCGAATGAGCCAACTGCAGAAGGAACATCTGATCGAACAAAAGGGTCAGAAGAAGACCCGAAAGAAGATACCCAAAACATGAATTGTCCAGACCCTATAGCATCTAGTAATCTTACCGACATTCACCAGTCAGTTGTAGAGATTGAAAAAGGTCATACTGGAACAAATCATGAACCTTTTCTTGAAGATACTGGACATCTTACATCCCTTAGTACAGATGGCTTAACTTCGGTCAAAGAGAATGTTGATGTTATTTCGAATACTGAAATGATGATTGAGGATTCAGGTGTGAGTTCCATTCGGCAGGCTGTTCTCCTCGATCTTAACTCTCCTGCAGCTGAACGTGAACAGAATGAAACTCACCATGGATCCTGCGAGGTAGAAACTACAGCAACAGCCATTGCTAATTCCCTAAACAATCCTAATAGATCTGGGGAATCCAATTCTATCTCCTTGGAAGATGCCCACAAATCAGCTGACTCAAGTAATGGTACTAAAGCCTTGGACGGAGTTCATGGCTTAGGATCTACAAACAACATGCCTGAACCAGTTAAACAAGTTGAACCAACTGCAAGCACCAGTCCTCTGGATGAGCCTAGTTTGGTGTGTCTGTACCGTTGCTGCCCCCAGTGTGTCTCCATCATCCAAGATTCAATGCATAAATTAGTTACTCGCCAATTGAGACTTGGTGGGAGTTACATCACAACAGAGGGTATTCATGATGTGGTTTCGTCACTATCTGTAGAGCTTATTGCTGCTGTTAGAAACTTTATCTCTGCAAAAGACTGTGGTACTACTACGCAGGAAGTAAAGGTTGAAGATCATGATGAATGTCCAGAAAAGGAAGAATGTTCCTGCAAAAGCTTATCCGGTAATTTTCTTGCCCCGGGCGAATGTTGCAGTCATTCTGCTAAAGAGCAAGGGAGCTCAGGTAATGGAAATACATTATTCATTTTCAAAGATGGAATATTGGTTCCGGTAAGTACTGAAGATGACAATGCTTTGCATTGTAAATATGATAGTTTCTGCCTTGGTTCTCTCATAGAGTTGATTGCAACTGAGATGAAGCCTTTTGATTAATTGATCTTTTATCTTTTGTTACTCAAATCAACTGGTGTCTCTGCCGTTGATTTGCTGTTACAATACTGGTAAACAAATTTGTATCTCAAGTATAAAAAAGATTAGTAGCTGTAGTTTATTGGCTGATGTTTCTTATTTTTACCTCAGCACGTATGTTTCCTATTTTTACCCCTATTAACTAAAACTAATATAAATGAAACAAGTGATGACTAATTATAAAGAAAAGGTATATTAATACTGTAAAAGTAATTTTAGTGCTATGTGTGTATTATAACCTTATATTATTAAAGAACAGACGGAGGGTTATCCTTAATATTGAGATAATTGTGATGTGATTAGCATTATTTTTCTCAGCATCGTCAACAAATCTTCAGGTACGCCGCTAAATTCAGTGATTGTGTTCGCCACATGTCATCTAACAAAAGATTTACGGCTATGCACATATTTAATGTTAAATCAAAGCATATGCAGTGACATATCATAATTGGAGAACAATATGGGTTCAGAGCTCGAGATTTAATGCTTTTACATGTGTTTTAATATTATCAATAACCCTTTGTATTTATTAGTATACTATAGTTCTTAGCTGTCGCGTAGGAGGCGATGGAGTATATAAATATAAAAACTATACTATTTTATATCATGTAGAACAACCCAATTGTTACATATTAGTCTAAGAATCACATGGCATGTTGACTGTCATGACAGGGCTTATTATGCCGTTTCTTAGCAATCATATCTTTTGTTGAAACCTTATTTTTCTTAGTTGTTGCCAGAAATCCTTTTGATTTATTGTTTAATTTTATTTTAATTATCCACTTAGTTATTGGTTTTTATTTTTCAAACCCACCTTTGGTTTATCATTTTCTCAAATAATGCATGTTTAGTTTCTGCAAAGTCCTAAAAATCGATTTTTATCACTGAAATTTTAAAAATAAGTGGAGTCAATTGCTTGGAAGTTGATAGATTGACTCCAAAAACGAGAATAATTGAAAATGAAAGAATCTAACATATTCGGAATAAGTCCCAATTTATTTCCTCTTTTGTTTTCACTCAAAATTTTCTTTATGATTTATTATGTAACAAAACAAAAACATTGACTCCACATAAAACATAAAAAAAAAAATATTAAAAAAAAAACAAGTGCTGAATGGTTGCCCACATGGGTACCTCTTAATAAGTCTCCAGAATCTATGCTTCAAATACAAAGCGAACAAAAGAAGAAGAAGAAACAAGAACTCAATACTCATCTCTTTTTGTTATCTCTTGTCTCAATCAAAAAAAAAAAATGGATTCTTCTTTGAATGATCATCAAGAATTAGTACAAGCCGAAGCCATTGATGATCTTCTCGAAGATTTCTGGTTCTTTGATAACTTACTTGACAGAAGATCAAGGATCTTGAGGTACTGTCACTCAGATCCTTATCCTTTTTCTCCTTCATCAGCATCATCTTCTTCTTCTTCTTCCACTTATCCCGAACCCGAACTCCCGAAAATCGGAGATTCGGATTTGGAAAAGAAGCTTTTAGATTCTCCCACCGAGGGAGACTCAGTTCCACCGCCGTGTATTGAGAAAAAAGAAGGTGGAAGCAAGCCTGCGAAGATAAATAAGATGAGAAGACAATTCTCTGAGAAAATTAGGGTTCAAGAAAGAAGAACTAACTTGCAGAAGAAGGAACCTATGGTTCGAGAAAAGGGAAATAAAGAAGGGCCAAGAAGAAACAGAACAGGTAGTAGTAGTTGTTGCTCGATGGGAGGAAGTTTGCAGAGAACTCAGACATTACCGAGTTACATAGGAAGAGAAGATGATGGAAATGAGTTTCAAGATCAAGAAAGCGATGATTCAAGAATGGGATTTTTGATTCGTGAAGCCATAGCTAGTTCTTCTTCTTCTTCTGGATTTACTCCAATAAAACAGAATACTCCAAAGGTGATTCTCTTTTTTACATTATTCATTTCTGTATTGAATCTTTGCTGTTGTTGAGACTCTGAATTTGATTAGAAACATTGTGTAGGTTTCAAGCATTCCAAGGCATAGACCACCGAGAAACTCGAGATCAGAAGAAGCTCTTGAAGAAATGGTCGTCAAGTCACAAATCAGCCCAAACCGCAAAACGCTGCGTAAGACGTTAAGTAGCATTGAGACAAAAGAGATTCTGATGTTGAAGGAGTTAGACATTGAATCGGAGAAGAAAGAAGGAGTTGGAGAAGAACAGAGGAGGACCCCTCGAGCTGCCGTAAAAAGCCGGTCTGCAGCGGTGGGACAGCCGATTCCGGTTTGGGTTCCAAAGGATTCGAGCAGAGACATGAAAGCTCAAATCAAGTTTTGGGCTCGAACTGTCGCAAGTAATGTTCGACAAGAATGCTGAGATCATTCATTTCCATTAACAACAAATTGCATCTCTATATATAAACATATAACATTGATTTCATAATCTTTGGTTCCCTTTTTGTTCAAAAATCTTATCTATTACTTCATGCGAAGAAGAATGCAAGAGAAATGAATAAACAAACAATCATGTAAAAAAGAAAAACTTCAAAAATATCACTTTTCTGTTTTTGTTTCCTAAATTCATCACCAAAATCCTAAAAATTGAAAACATATCGCAAAAGGTTCCTAAAAGTTTAGAGAATAGTCTTAAATGATTTAGAATCATTCATAAACCTGAATGTGTGTTGGTTTTGGAAAACATTTCGAGCCATGATAATTTTGTAACTAAATTCTGTTTTTCTTAAGTATTTAACTATATTTACAAAAGAATGGATAAATTCTCTTTCTGTTTTTTCACAACATAAAACATACATCAGATTTGAATGCAGAAAGTGTTACAGTAGTACAAAGTACAAACTAGTGCAACAGAAATTAGTTAATGCATATCATTTGGTATTTGATCGAAAATGGTAATTTAAGACCCTGTTTAGAACTAAAGAGAAACCCTCTAAATGCTAGAGAGGGTTTAAGTGAGGATATTTGAAGACGGTAATGAGGATGGAGATAAAAATCTTAAGACGGCCGAGAAGAAAATGTTAGTGTTGCAGAGCCACCAATGTCTCTTCACTTCCTCCGCCTTCTCTCTATCTCACTGTCACCGTACAACGACGCGTCTTATCTCTTTATACCGCCCATCGGAATCTATCTCTCCAATCTCCGCTTTTACTCGGATCCGACCCGTTAGAATACGAATATCCGCCGTAAAAGAAATTGCCGATGTGGCGGAGCAGCAGGAAGAAGAAGAAGATGGTCCAATTGAGCTTCCTCCGTCGTCCACGTCTCCGTTTTCATCTACTAACTCCATTTTCGCCACTTCCGATGACCCTACTCCTCTCCAATTAGCCACCAGTGTGCTTCTAACTGGCGCCATCACTATCTTCCTCTTCCGCTCTATTCGACGGCGTGCTAAACGCTCCAAAGAGCTGGTATAACTCTCAATCCTCCAATTTTGGTCTAAAATTGAAGTAACCAATCGATTTTATCAGTTTTCCACTTGAATTTTGGAATTGTGTTTAAAATTTGGGAAGGAGAAAGAGTGATTTTGGTGTGGAATTTTGTAGACATTTAGATCAACTGGAGCAAAGAAATCGTTGAAAGAAGAAGCAATGGATAGTCTGAAAGCAATAAGTTCAACTCCTATAGAAGATGGCAAATCAACTCCATCGGCAGCTCAAGCGTTTCTGGGTGCGATATCAGCAGGAGTCATTGCTCTCATTCTTTACAAATTCACTGTTACCATTGAATCAGGACTCAATCGTCAAACTATCTCTGATAACTTCTCGGTTTGTTTTCTTCTTTCTCTTTTTGTACTCTTCGCATCATTCATTGCTTGTGTCCAAGTTACTGCTTTTGCAAAGTAACAGTTACCTTGTGTCTCAAGTATCATCATGGTCTCGATATCTGTAAATTGCCCATAATTGATGATTTCTTAAAATTCAATGTGCAACTAGCTAGGAAGGACCTATTCTTATCCAAACACCATTATGGGGTTTCTGAATTCTATGTGCCACTAGCTAGCTATACTATACTACTAACATTCATTGTTATGGGAACCTTAATCTTGTCTAAAAGTTACATCTGTGTTTTCTATCTCTTGCAGGTTAGGCAAATCACTGTAACCGTAAGGTATATAATGTAGCACTAAAGTTTTACCTTTACCAACTTACTTGTAAAGACATTATCGTAGTTTCTTATAACCAAATTCTTCATTTTTCATGCAGGACTATCATCAATGGTATTTGCTATCTCGCAACATTTGTTTTTGGCCTCAACGCAATCGGACTTCTCCTTTACTCTGGTCAGTTATTCTTCAATGAAGAATCTGATGAAGTCAAGAAGGCCACAACGGAGCCTGGAGACTCGTCAGGTGACAACAGTGAAGTGAATATAAGCAATGAGGATCGAAGCTCAGGTGACTAATCTGGTCTTTGTATTTGTACTATGAAACATGTAACGATAATGGAGTATCATATTCATGTAGCCAAATAAGTATATATAAATTGTTTTTTTTGCTCTAATTTTATTTATTGTAACTATGTGTTTGTTGGGAAGCGTTAGTTGTTGTTAGTTTCGATGGGACTTTATCTACCAGAGAGAGACATTAGACTAACGGACAAAATAAAGGATACAGATTTTCATGAAAAAACATTGGCATAGTGAACGAAATGAATTATGACTAACAAAACAAATTTACAAACAAGGACAAATAGTATTTTGGAATTACCATTACACCCAAATAGTTTCTTTATTCCACACTCACGTCCCTTCTTCTAGAACCCTACTCCGGCGCCACCGACTCCGACGGTAGCTGGAGGGTGTGGCTCGAGCTTCCTATTTTTCCAGAAACAAGCTTCCGGAGCAAGCTTCGACGCTGACTTTCTCGGCTCCGATTTGCAACGTGGCAGCACTGGTGGCTCGTACGCCTTATTAGCCCCGGTTACCTTCTGCTCCCCAACCGCCGCAGCTGCCGTAATTATCGGCGGAGCTGCTGGGTATGAACACGATGACCGTGGCGGCTGAAGGTGTAGGGGTGGTCTATCGATTGACCGCCGGCGTGAAGATACGTTGGAATCAACGGCGGTCACGATTCGCTTCTTGGGTTGATGATGATGATGATGATTATCTCCGGTAGCTTCTGGTATCTTCTTCGCCGGAGGTCTTCCTGGTATACACCTGACAAAATCTGTACTGCAGACCCAAGTCTCCTTAGAGACTTCCATTGATAGCTTTGGTTCACACATCATTAGTAACAAACAATCCGGTAACACCTTATACGGCGTCGGCGTCGTAGTCTTCTCCTGTTGACTTCCTCCTCTCATCACTACTTCCGGACTCGGGTCGGGTTCTCTGTTTCCTTGTTCGGATCTTTCCTCGTTTTCCGTTACAGATTCAACAGCAACCTCGCCGCTTTCTTCTTCCTCCTCCCCCGCCGCTTCAGCCACCGGCGGCGCTAATTCTTCCATCTTAGCCATATGCTCCTCTTCTTCTATGGCCTTTCTGATATCATCTTCAATATTTTTCATGATCGTTGCTTCAATTTCTTCCTCAAACGAATCTATCTTCGAAGGTTCTTCTACTTCTTCTGCTTCCACAATTGAATATTCCAGAACTTCGACTCTTTCTTCTTCTTCCTCCTCTCTAGCTGGAATTGAAACCAAAGGAACTTCAGATTCAGCTTCTTCTGCTTCTATAACTGTAACTGCAACTTCTTTCTCCACAGTAGTATCACCGGAAATCCATTTCTCACATAACTCGATCCGTTTCTTATCTTCAATGTCCAGCTCAAACCTTCTTCTGTCATCATCTTCTTCCTCATCGTCTCTTACTCGTATGGCGTCGTTCAGAGACAATTGTCTTTCTCGAACCCGGTTAGCTAACGCCGCCACCTTAACCGGATCAGATCTACACCGCATCAACAACAAAGCGTTCTTCGGCGGAGAACAAATACTCATCCGTCCATTAACTTCTTCCCTCTCTTTCTTCTCCGTCTTCATCTCAATCTCGCTCAAATCAAGTCCTTCGAACACGTGTCTCCTCCGACTCCTCCTTCTATCCTCCTCGGCATCGTCTTCTCCACCAACAACAAGCTCAATCTCTCTTCTCTTCCCTCCATTCTCCTCCACCGCAACAAACCACCGCGTAAACACCGCACCACAAGAGTTTCCTCCTCCTCCTCCTCCGCCGCCGCATCCGTCGTTGTTGTTATCAACCGCTCTCCCATCTCGATGACTATTCTCCGTACACGAAGATCTACAAGGGAAGAAACAGTTGAGCTCAGAGCCAAACGCTCTCAGCGACTCACAAATAGTCACCGGAAGATGAACCCAACGATTCTCACTCGCATCAAAACGACATCCTCCTCCATCGTTTTGATCCGTGGATCTTCTAAAGCTCGTATCACCTTTCCTTCTAGATCTCGCTCTCATCTTCTTCTTCACATGCTTCCTAGTCTTCACCCTAACTTGGCCAATACACGTCACCTTCGGAGACGACGGCTCTATGTTGTTATTATTCTCGAATCCAGATCCAGATCTCTTACGTCCATTAGCACCAAACATGGGCGAGTTCAGAGCTCCAGCTGAAGCGTTCTTTAAGCTGCCGCTTGTACGGAGACGACGGCTGAGCGAAGTGGTGAGACAAGCTGAACGAGCTGGGCTGAGGATAGACTTGGAAGAGAGACGCATGGAGGAAGAAGAAGAGAAACGAGATGTGAAACAAATGAATAGATCTGTAGAAGAAGAAACATTGTTGTTGTTGTTGCTACTGTTAATACTTGAAGAACGGTGGGGTCTTTCAGTCTCCGCCATTTTTTTAATTTTTTTTTACTGGAAGATGAGTGTAGTAGTAGCCATGGCCATTGAAGATAGTATTGTTTCAAGAGTGTAACGGAATCGAGAGACTTAGGGGTCCCTTTGTAATTACTGAAATACCCCTCGATCTGATCATTGAGGTGAGATTCCTTGTTCTAAAATCTTTGACTATAATCAAAATTTGGGGGTAAAATTATGGAGAGAAAGGGTTGATTAGTAATTTAAAGAGAAAAGAGTGAGTGGCCCCATGAGAGTGAAATGAGTTATAAAGGGTTCGTACGTCTGTGGACTGTGGATACACACATGTGCACACACTAAAGGTATTGGCTTTCCCAAAAACACAAACACTCAGACACGCATGTCTCTTGTGTATTTTTGTATGTATTTCGTAGTCTTTTTTTTTTTTTTAGCTTTTGGATTTTGGTTAAAATAAATACAAAACTTTTATTTTTTTTCGAAAGATAAGACTTTTGTGATTTTCAAAAGTTTTGGATATTTTTTCCCCTAGCTAGATTATTGGACGCATTTGCATGTATACAAATATTGGATTCTAATTCATGACAAGTGGATGCTTTAGAAATATTGCGAATTTAATAATATATACATATACAACAAAAAGAAAAACAGTAAACCACAATTTGGCTACTAGTTGTAATATGTATCTACTGATAATATTCATACGGAATACAGTGTTGTTATGTTTATCTAGTGTTATGAAATTTTATCAAATTCTAACTCAAACTTCGCTCGATAACACATACAATTGTAGGAAAAAGAAATCAAATCATTTTAATTTGTAAATAATGTTGATTTATATGTGTGGTTAGAGATGTTAGGATCTATTCCACGTTCTAGAAATTAGAATGAATCTACTTCTTTGAAGACTTTTAGATGTTCTGACAAACTAGCCAATGCATTAGTAAAGATTAAATGTTCAGATCTTAGATACATTATAATCTTCCTGTTGTGTTTACGTTCGAAAGAATAATATTTAACCTGGTTGAGATTTACTATTAGGAATTCAGGACCAAACATTCAGTATGATTATACGATCTTTTTAAATAAATCCCGGCAATAGCCAAACCACAAAACAAGCTGGAGAGTGGAATCAATTTTTTTTTTTTATACGAACTTAAAAATAAAAATCCAATTAAGGGCCATAGCTTTTTCCTTTTCTTTTTCATAATGATAGAAACAGTAGACTGAAAATCGTCACATGGTTTGGGCTAAATACGGTCGAAGACAAATAGCACAGAGATAATAGTAATACTATTAAATTAAAGAAATAAACTTATTATATATGACTGAATATATAAAAGAGAACCCAAAGTATGCACGTGATCGGACTACCGAGAGATAGGGTAATGATTTTCGACATGGCCGTTGTTTTTCTTATTTTAGTTATATTTGACCTCCCAAAAAAAAAGTTATAATTACTAGTACATTTTTTAATACTTCAATCTTGTTGATTTTGAGTTCCCTTCTCGTGAAATTCTCACTTTACTTTTCATTTTCTTGCATGAAACTAAGGGACGTCGTGTCGCTTTTTGTAGCACTTAAGGAGTTGGACCCACTTACCTTTTTACAATTTATTTTGTTCCAAATTGTGGTAATGAATATGGCCAAATAATTAGAGACATACAGTATTATTACACTTTTAAATAATTCGATTAGATTTTATCCCAAAAAAAAAACAATTAAAAGGCAAGGAAATTATTAGATAATTAACTGTATACATAATTTAGGGTATATATATTCCTTTTTCAACAAACACCCTAAATTATTATTCAGTTGGTCCATTGATGTGTAAGATGCATGAACATTAAGCCCTTTATAGAAAAATAAAATGATGCATGAACATTAAACTTGTGCTAAGAATCACAAAAGAAGATAATGGCGTGAAAAGAAAAACACGCGGATAAGAGACGCGCGAAGTAACGGTCATAATAAACAGAAAATGGAAGAAGATGGGTGTGCAACGTGGCAGTCGTACAAAGAGAAGCAATGAGTTTGACCAGATCATTAAAAGACTAAAAGGACCACACCACAGACCTTAACATGCTTTTAATAACGCTTCTGACTACTATTTTATTGTCATAAAACAAATTGTGTTTGCTAACCATGTATAGCAAATACTAATAAGTGTATACTTCCTTCGACTATCTTAAATTTGTTTGTTACAAACTTACAAACACATCTTCTTTTTAAACATAATTTTGAATCATATTAGAAAGGATTATATCATACCGAACAAACATGAAAACATTGAATATTCTTGTGTATTCCTGTAATCAAAGTAACATCATTGCATTGTTGTATACAAAAATAAATATATATAATAAATGCCAAATTGATTACAGAGACGGAGGTGCCTACGTGATTTTACTGACAATAAATATGATGATATATAAACATGTGCGCATTGGTCCCCAACTTAATAAGTGTGTAAAAGATGTAGCATGAGTATGATTTTACTAGATATTTTGAAGAAATTAAAGAACCGAAGAAGGTTTCGATTTCGAAGATTTAGCACTTATATTTATTTACCAGGAAAAAAGTTTCGAAGCTGTGAAAGTAAAAAAACTGAAAACTGAAAAGGTTCCGGTCCCAGTGACGTCGCTAATGTTAGTGGAGTACTTGGTAATAAGGCTGTGAAGAACACGCGTAAAGTAGCGCGTAAGAAAAGTTAAGTAGTTTGGTGAGCTGGCAGAAGAGTTTGACTAGACATTAAAGGACGAGAACCAGACAAAACATAAATTTAATAAGTTGATTAAAACTGCATGTTATGCTTTTAATGACACTTCGAGGCCTTTTTATTTGTTAATTAAATTATTACTTTATTAGTATCTTTAAGACGTAATTTAATCAAGTTAAAAACAGAGAGACGATTGCTATATTTCTTTGAGGTTGGATTTTGATTTTGTGGGATTTGTTCGAACTTCGATCATGTGATGTGATCAGCTTTGGCTTAACCCCACACATTGAGCAATTATGTACGTATGTCTTATTTAACTGAGGTTACATCTACGTGATCCCATGGTTTACTTAGATCTGGGTTTAACTATACAAACTGTATTGTCAAAAATAATTGCAACTATTTTAAAAACTCTCTTCTATAATCTAGAAGAGCATCAAAACGTGATGGTTTCGTTTATTAGGAATAGTTGTATGTTGTAAGATTCCAAACAATAAATGACAACCACAACACCAATCTTTCTAAACCATTTTCATTACTTGACTTTTGTAGTTGATTTACTGCAATTTGCAGGTTGCAAACGAAGACAAAAGTCCAAATAAAAACAACCCTTTGGAAAGTCTATACAGAAACATTAAGTTCTTGATCTGAAAATCTAAGCCTGATAGATCTCATTTACAGAAAACTCCAGATGCGAAAAACATTTGTTTCTCCTGCGTGTAATTTCTAAAAAGAACAACTGCTAGAGAGCTCTGCATGTATTATTGTTGCTACTATATATATATATATATATAGTTCAGAACTCTAGAACCACCTTACCCGGAATCTGCTTCTTCTCCTTGGCTTCATGAGCTGCTACAACATCGGTTATCGGAAATGTTTTTTCCACAGGTATCTTTAGCTTTCCAACTCCAACTAACCTCTGAATCTCGGCTAGGCCTTCAGGGTCCGCCCTCATATACGACCACCAATAGTCTGTTTTTAATATAAGTTTATCATATTAACCTTTTCTTTCCCACTCAAAAGTTCAATGAGAATATTTAATTCAAAATCGAAGAGAGAGTAATGCAGGATCTAACATATACCTATTCCATGAGTATACTGATATTGAATCTTCTTCTTCATCAAAAGTGAAGTTGCAAGCGGAAGCCCAACCACAAAACCGTATCTATCAGTCAACGATGCAGCCTCACCCTTCAATAGATACATGCAAAAGAGAAAAAAAAACAATCATTTATGCAAGACCTAAGCAACCAAGTTAACTGCAGCTCGTAAAGCAGAAGAAATGCCACATACCTGGAGAGTCATGTAGTTTCCACCCTTCCTCAAGAAGTTTATGCCTACTCTCTCTGTTTCAGGCCCACCAATAGTATCCAGTACAGCATCAAATTTTCCTTTTACCACCAACTCAATGTCCTGTACACGAAACAAATCCAGGTTCAAGAATGAAAACAAGATCATCATGGCTCTACTACTTTGGGCAGGCAAATAAATAAAAAAAACTTGTGTCACTACCTCAGTTGTGTAGTCAACAGCTTGCTCGGCACCAGCTGCTAGTATTCTATCTTTGGTCTGACCAACACAAGAGGCTGTAACATGACACCCAGAGGCTACCGCAAGCTGGATTGCAGCAAAACCTACTGCTCCTCCTCCTCCAAAAACTAATAGTCTTTGTCTGCAAAGAGCAAGTTTTTACGAAAAATCTGTTGAGCCTATGGAGTATAAAAAAGAAAACGAAAGCATCTGTGAATTAGTAACAACTTCTTGCCACATGCAGACAATAACATACCCTTCAGTTATCCGAGCATTACTCTTCAAAGCACGCCAAGCAGTCAATGCTGCAAAAGGAATGGCACATGCCTCCTACAAGAGACAGACAAAAGAATAGCTGAAAAACACTCAACCGGAAAACAAACAAATAGCTACACAAAACACCAAAGATAGAGAGGTTAATTCCTACTTACCACATGAGAAACTGAAGATGGCTTTTCAGTGAGTTCATCTTCCGAAAGAATACCATAGTCAGTATAAGTACCTCTCAACGCTGTAGGATGCAATGCACCAAAAACTTCTTGTCCTACTTTAAATGACTTTACTGAATTCCCAATTGCTGCAACTTCACCACTGACATCGCGTCCGATAATAATAGGTAGATGCGGTTCGAATACAGAACGTCCATATCCTGCTCGTATCTGAAATCAATAACATTTCTCAACATAAATCTCGTTGCTATTATCAGCAGAGTGATCTTAAAAATCAATCTAACTAGTATTCTTATTGTCAAAATCTGAAGAATCAAAGAACCAAAAATTCTTGATTTCTCACCAATGGGAGATTACTACACCTCAAGCTTCTCCCATAAATTTGATACAATAATAAGCTCCTAGAACATATGCAAGAGATCCACGCTAAGAGATCATGCTAATCCTAATTCCTAATTAAGGCAAGCTTCAATAATATCTAATGCCACTAAACAAATGAAATCAAAGGGGATCAAGCAGAAATAACACTCACTCTGCAATCAAGAGGATTGACGGAGACAGCTTTCGCCTTGACGAGAACCTCATTTGGATTAAGATTCGGCACCGGAACATTCTCCCGGAGCTCCAAAACCTCCGGACCGCCGAAGCGGGGTAGCATCACAGCACGGCAACCGGTAAAGATGCTTCGAAGAGAACTTAACGACGCCGGCCGGAAAACTAATCCTGCACCGGAATTACCGCGCAATGACCTCATCACTCGCATTTCTCTCCTTCGTCAATGAAATCAATTTACTCGTCTTCTTCTTCTTCGTTGATGCGAAATCTGATTCTTCTATTTTAGGTTTTCTTTTTTTTTCACAGAAACGGAAATGTTAAGACGTGGCAGCATTTGCGTCCGCAGAGCGGGTTTGTTTACTTCACTGTACATGCACACTTTGGTTTTTGATCAACCGGTTTATCACAAACCGGACCCATTTGAGCAGAAACTTGCTAAAAGAATCGTAATTTATAACTCCACTCTGTAAAATTCGGAAATTTGAGCTTAGATTACTGTAAGAAGCATGATTTCAAGTTAATCTCAACTAGTATGTGTTAGTATAGTGGTTTTGGTTTCTTCAATGTTCCAAAGTTTCCCAAACCTAAACCAGAATTGGATAAAACTAAACCAACAAATATGAATAAATCTTTTGAGAAGAGTAATTTGCTTATCTTCAGAACATCGAAAAATGTAAATTTTGTTCGATTGTAAAATGATACATGATCTAATATGGTATAACACAACAAGATAGTACATTTGAGGCGCCCACAATTAAAATGGAGAATAAGGAAAGGGAAAAGACCAAAACTTTGCAGCGATGCTTGCCTTTTTTTAATAAGCTTTTGCTCTGGCATGATTGATTCAGACAGTTGGATTGTGATTGGTGGAAGCGTTCCCTTCCTTCACTTTCTTCTTAGGCTTACGCTTCTTTTGTTTCAGCCACATCCGTGTCTGGTCTTTTACATTTTTCTCCCATTCTTTTCTGTGCTTCTGGTAAAGCATCATAGCAGCTCGTGCATCGTCAATCTGCCATTTAAGAAGAGTTAACATTCGCAGATCCAAAAACATGAAGATGGTTGTTTTATTATATTCAGATGTACACACTTACAGGACAGTGCTCTCCATTTTGAATGTCAGCACCTAGAATTTCGGCTGCGAGATGTTTCAGAGACTTTCTGGTTTTGTCCCTGTTTGGAAGATTTTGGATTCATTAAGATTAGAACCAAAGGAAAACGAAAGTGTAAGAAAAAAGATGGGTTTGAAGTAAGTACTTAAGAAAGGGCTGATACTCTCCTGTGTCCCTTATGTCCTTTTTCGGGTGAGTTAGTAGCAAAGCCTGTTACCAAGTTTGTTTCTGTTAAAACTCTGTATTGGTATTGTAACCAAATTCTACATTTGTGAAACGAAAATTACAGACCTTCAGATCGTTGTGCAAGGCATGTCCTACAAGAATTTTTCCCTTTATCAACTCCGCTACTTTGGTCTGAGCAACCTGGAAATCTTTGGCTGAGATTAAGAAAGAAAACTAAATTAAGATCAAAGTTTCAAACTTTTTATAGTAGATGATCCAATTCATTTTGCCATCCTAAAAGCCTCAGTTAAGGTACGAAATGTTGAAAGCAAAACTAACCTTTTCTCAAATCTCGAGGTCGAATACCGCTAATTTGTGTACGAAAGTCAACAACACGTTCCACAGGACGGACAAACTCATCGTATAGAACATTTCCCCATTTATTTACCTGTCAATAACATAGGTGAAATAACAAGTGAGATGAAGAAATATATAGACTAGTCAATAATATGAATTAAGAGAAAGCTGTTGAGAATTGACATCAACTCTTGATTCTAAAGGAGGGCTCGGAACTGAAACGAACTGTAAAGTTCTAAAAGAAACACCACAATACCAATGTAACTCGTCCAAGGGCACTTTTCGTTCCTTGACTGACACCAACCATTTCACAATCCATAGCCACTTCATCTGTCAAACTACCCACAAGGTTGGTAAGATTCGAAACACAAACTTCACAGAAATTACCAAGAATTTTTGTTTTCCTTAAAACAATTTCTCAATACAAGTTAGCTATTAAACTCAATACTACAGTGATCAACAATTAAAAAAAATATCTTATAACAAAATGTTCTGTACAACAACAATCCGAGAAACTAAGTTTACAAAGCAGAGACAATAATATGTAAATCTCGTGAAATGACACTAAAGAGTTCTAAAGTTTTGTTAGTTACATTCTATGTCTCTCAGCTAGATTTATCATCATCATCTAACAATTAGAAGCAATAACATTTATTGACAGACCTAAGAAAGTAAACATGACCCACCTGGAATCGTCATTAACTGGAGTTAAGGGATTGAGCTTAGGAGCATCCACCTCTGAATCAGGTCTCTCCTTCCGCTTTCCTGCAAAATTTCTGCGTAAGTTAGATCAATTGAGAAACCAAACCTAATGGTCTATAAACCCTAAACCCAAACGTCAAGTTCGGATTTTTAGGTTGAGTACTACCTAATATGGAGTTGGGATTTTCTGGGTTGCCATTATTTAACGATTTTCGAATGCCCTTGTTGTTGCCTTGCGAATCAGATTTCAGCTTCTGGAAGGACAATGACGAAAACCAAAAAAAAAAATTCAAAGGCTGAACAAAAGTCGAGAAGAAGAAGGGAAAACTAAGAGAAGCAGAAAGAGACTAACTTGTTGGAGGAGTGACCAATTAGGGTTTAATTGAACAGGTTTAGGAGTTATCTTCTTCTGCTTTCTCTTCGGATCAGAACTCATCGTTGTCGTTCACCGGTCAGAAAAAAAGTCGCTGAAAAGTACGGACTAAAGAGGCCTTGAAGCGGCTCAAGAGAAAGGTTTAAGAGTTAAGACCTATTAAAACGGTATCGTTTCCGCGCGAAAAATAAAAGTAAAAGCGGCGCCGTTTCAGACAGAAGTGGTTGCCTCTTAACTCTTAAGTCTTAAAAAAAAACCAACTTAAAAAACAAACAAACATGAGTATCATGCGCCAGGAAATCAGTTTGAAATTTATTTTCCCAACTTTCACAAATCAACTCAAATCCGGGAAACTGGAATTTCAACTTTAATTATTTTTCCTGTCCAAAAGGACCAATACAAACACTATTTGTCATTTGAACAAGTTCTGTGACAGCTTTAATAAGTAAAAGGAAAAAATATAAACGAAAAATAAACGATTATGTTTGTTTAGCAAAACATTCCATAACCAATCCTTATTATGACAATTTGTTTGCTTCTGCATAATAATAATAAGCCATAACGATCCAATAATATAATTTTCTGCACGTTTAGGATTTTCCTTATGATTAGATTTTTGATATGATAAATATGCATGCATTAAAATATTGTTTCGTAGCTTAGGATAAGGCATGGCTGTATTTTTATAATGTTTTTCTTAACATAAACAGAGAGTGAAATGATTAATTGGGCATAATTAGGTGACATGGTGGTTCAACCAAAAAAGGCACATGGGAAGCACCTCCCTATAAATATTCGCATCATATGGTTACTTGCCTCCTCGGTTTCGTTTGTGGTCCGTCACAAATTTGTATACCACATGATGACATGAATATGAGACATCAATAGTAATAATTAAAAATATTTTCCAAATTTGAACCAAACAAAAAAAAGTAATATGATAAATAGTGGTGTTATCTTTGTTAAAGCTTAAACAAAACAAATGTTTAATAAAAACGTATTCGTATATTATTTGAAAATCCGTGAAACCGTTCTAGAGATTTATGATATTGACAAACTTCGTTATATAACATGTTTTTAGCGATTTTATTTTGCTTCATATTATTTCTCATTTAATTTTATTTTTTGCAATACTAACTTTATTTCATTTAGCATACTAAATTAATATTGGTCGAAAGTGTTTAACATAAAAATCTTAATGTGAGTTACTAAAAAGATAGTTAATTTTCAATAATTATTATATTGGTGTTACATAAACCGGTCCACATCAATCATAGTCATTGATTTATTGCGTTAGTTTTGCCTAAATTTTGTTTTTGTCAACGTTTAGCCTAATTTGTTTTTTTACCGTCCTTAATGAAACTTAAAAGGGGATTAAAAAAACTTACAAAATTGTTTGTTAGAATAGATTCATATCTTCATTAATGGCTGTCAATGACATGCTTCTTCTTTTGTTTAATTCAATGACAGGCTTTGGTACAAGACAAAAGTGATCTTGTTATTAAAAGTGGTAATTAGATGGGAAATCAAAAGATTAGGTTAATTAATAAAGCGACAATTTCTTTCCATTTTACTTCCTCGTTCTCTTAATCAATAATCAGGATATTTATTATATTTGATTAAAATAAAAATATTTTACTAAGGAGGAAAGTAAACCAATGAAAAAAAGAAGAAGTAAAAAATCCATTTAAAAAAAAGAAAAGATAAGCATAAGAGAATATTTTTAAAATATATAAACTGGAAAGAAAATAAAAAAGCTTCCGTAGGAAATAAATTGGAAACAAGAAAACCGACGTCTTCATCTTCCTATCTTTCTCTCGTCCTTTGGATCTCTCTCCCTGATTAATTCTCGATTATTCAGGTACTTTTCTCTTTTGATAATCACGATTATTGGATTCTCTAGGTTTTTGATTCTCAGTTTATCCTCGTTTTTTGTTGTTAATTTTTGGTGGGTTTGTTATTATTTTGATACGAGCTGCTGAAGAATTGCATTGTTTTGGATTAGTCTGAATTCGGTTTTAATCTCTTTTGATCGTCTCTGTTGTTAATTTTCTGAATTCTGTTTTGTTGCTACAGGGGAGTTTCCTATAATCCGAATTACGAGTAGTTGGTTTCAGTTGCTGCAATTTTTCAAGGTCAGGATTATTTACTTAATAAAAATATCAGAATCTTCTATACTTTGTTTATAGTTTGTTTTCTTATTGTATCTTTTGAATGGGGTTTGATCTGATTTTGGCAAGGCTTGTTTCCTCCTTAAGTTCTCTTTTTAGAACAAGTTTTGCTGAAAACCACTGTTTGGTTTCTTATTGTATCTTTTGAAACGGTCTGATTTTGGCAAGCCTTGTTTCCTCCTTAGGTGCTCTTTTTCTGTGAAAATCATTGGTTGGTAAAGTTTTTTGAAATGGGTTTGCTCTACTTTACAATGTATTCGTGAAGCTTGAATGTTCACTGTTTCTCAGTGAGGATGATACAGTTTCTTTGTGGCACCATGACTAAAGTTTTTTGGGGATGTTTTGAGACTTTGATTTCGTTACTAGATATGAAATGTAGGTGTGCTTAATAGAAAAATCACAAGCTAAAATCACCTTGGAATGTAGTAGCATCGAGCATTTTCTGTCTTTTCCGATGAATTTTTACTTTAATTCTTTCACTGTAATGTTGCTGATCTTTGTGAAATCTCAACTCTCAGGGGTTTTCTACAACAAACAATATGAGACCAAGAAATCTGACCACTGGTTCAGACATGGAGCAGAATCCTGAACCTTGTTACGTAACTAACGAGTTTCTGCATCCAGATATGCCACCCATGAACACTGTTCCTAATTTAGAACCCTATGACAACAACAACAACAACAACAACTCAATGTTCAACGAGCTTCCACAGTACCATCACCAACGTGCTCCTGGCATGTCAGCCGCACCAAATCTCTATCACCCTTATGCAAATTTCCAACCTCCACCGAGTCATATGTTGTATCCTGGAAATCATGGCGCAGTTGTTGATACTTCTTCCACTGAACATGAGAGGAATTCCTATTTTATGGATCACGGATACAAAAGAAAGAGTCCTGAAGTAATAATACCTGGAAATTCTCAGTATCCTCGACCTCCACCACCTCCTTGTTCTTTTCCCCAATTAAATACACCAGAGACTGCACCTTTCTCATTCCCACAGTATGGTAGTACTTACCCACAACTACTAGATCAGAGAAGTGTCAGGAACAGAGCAGGAACAGCTACAATGGATCATGGTCATAACAACTTTATCCAAGGAAACTATACAGCTTATCCTTTTCAACATCTTCCTCCTCCTCCTTCTGGCTCAATTTGGTATGACCAGCATGATAATGGTCACAGATCTGATGGATCGTCTTCACTTTGGTCCCAAGCACCCTCTGGGCCTTATATGCATGGTATTATCCCTATTCTCAAGCATTGTTATTGGTCTTTTTACATGTTCTTGAAAGTTTTATTTTTCTTCTTCTTGAATGATCTCTTAGGTAATAATAACGGTGTTACTGGATCCATAGACTCTGGTAATCTCGTCTTCCCGAGATACCATGAAACATCTAGTAGCAGAAACTCCACGCCATCTGTATACCCAAGGAATCACTATATTAGCCTGATGCCTCCTCCTCCTCCTCCTCCTGGTATATACCCTCACATGCCTTCAGCCTCATACACTGTCCCTGAGACCATGCATGCTGGTTCATACAGTCATGTGGGACCGGTTCAATCGACCGGGTTTAGGATAAACCAACAACTTTCCCGGCAAGAATTCCTAATGCCTCACTTTAGAGCAAGGACCGCGGAGGTATTATACTCTTGACCACATTTTTCATATTCTAGTGTCAGCTTGTTCCAAAGAGTGTTAGCTTATCCAATGCTGTTAATATGTGTAGGAAGTTGGACTTTGGGAGGTAGGAGACTTCTACGATGCTGTTAACTATGTTGATCATCATGAAGGCATGCGCTTGGACATAGAGGACATGTCATATGAGGTTAGTACACAGACCACAGTTACTCTTTACAACATAGCTTATCAGATGAGTCCACAATTTACTCTTCGTCACCATATAGTTATTTAATGAATTCACATTGGTTTGTCTTGCCTTACAATATTCAACACCCTGGTGGCGCAGGAGCTTCTTGCTTTGAGCGACCAGATTGGAACTGTGAAGACTGGCTTGTCAGAAGAAGATATTACACATCTTCTGAAAAGAAGAACTTCATTATGGACCAGAATCAACTTGGAAAAAGCTCCATCTACCGACCTAGAAACCGATTCTTGCATCATATGCCAGGTAAAGCCTAGGAAAAAATCTTGATGTATCCTCTCCCCTCCAAGCTTATGCAAACATGAACTTATCTCGTTTTTCTTATAATGGGGAATTGACAGGAAAACTACAAGAACCAAGTTAAGATTGCAACGCTGGATTGCATGCATGAGTACCATGTAGAATGCTTGAAGAAGTGGTTGGTTATCAAGAACGTTTGCCCAATCTGTAAATCAGAGGCATTGGTCACAGAGGAGGAGGGACGGTTAAGTGAGAAGAAGAGGTAGCTGTGGATTCAACCTAAGAGAGGTTACCACAGATGTTTTTTTTTCGAGGTGCTTTTTTATTTATTGGTTTTTATAAGAGAAACATAGTCAGGTTAAGTTTCATCCCCAAATTCTGTAAATTTGTACTTTTGTGCACATAATTTGGCGTGAGAGTCAAAAGCTGAGATTGGCTTAGTGACTACGGAAAGTTGAAAAACTGTATAGACTTCTTTGGTTCTTTGTACATTTGGTTACTCCTCTTGAAATTTCTTTTGCTTCTTCTTCTTCCAAAGAATCTTATTCTTTGTTGATAGATTCTAGAATATGATTGTATAAAGATGGTTAAACATTATAAGGATCTGAGAAACTTACACCAAAAGAAAGAATAAAAGCAACCCAGGGAGAATGATCATCTGCATATCTTCCATAGATAATCAAAAACTATAAAGTTCCCTAAGAAACAAACTTCACCAGACAAAATAGCTATAAGAACAAGATCAACTTGAGCAGCAACCAACCTTCTTGACCTCAGAAACATCGTCCTTACCTCCAACATTAATACTCTGTCCTTTAGGAATAGTAGTTGAATCCTCTCCTATATCAAGCGCTTTCTTGCTAGCCACACGGTATATTTGAGAAAGCACTTCAGTGAAAGCATTCTCAACGTTCAATGCTTCAAGTGCAGATGTCTCCATGAAGAATGTGTTCTCTCTTTCTGCAAAGGCTTTAGCATCTTCAGTTGAAACAGCTCTTAAATGACGTAGATCAGCCTTGTTCCCAACAAGCATGATAACAATATTGGCGTCAGTGTGGTCTCTAAGCTCCTTTAACCATCTTTCAACGTTCTCAAATGTAACATGTCGTGTTACATCATAGACAAGCAAAGCTCCTACAGCTCCTCGATAGTACGCACTTGTGATTGCTCGATATCTAACTCCAACAAATAAAAATCAATACTTTAGTTCTTGTAAATTCGATAGCAACAGACTAAGAATCAATAGAAACAGATTCATGAACGTTCAAAATTAAGCAACAAAATGTTAACGAAGATTATCGATTACGGTAACATCATGAATCAAAAACTCGGATTTGGGCGAAGATGAAGTTCATAGATTTGTTTATGATTTGGGGATTTTGTAATCTAAATTACCTTTCTTGACCTGCGGTGTCCCAAATCTGAGCCTTGACGATTTTTTCATCGACGTGAATGCTTCGGGTGGCAAATTCGACACCGATGGTGGATTTAGACTCGAGGCTGAACTCGTTTCGCGTGAATCGAGAAAGGAGGTTGGATTTACCGACACCGGAATCACCAATTAGTACCACCTTGTAGAGGAAATCGTAATCATCGTCAGCTCTATACGCCGCCATTATGATGATTTTCTTCGATCAGAGAAGAAGCTTCTGCGTTCGAGATATCGGAGATTTTCAGGTAAACCTGTAAGAAAAACGCGTACGGAAAAACGACGAAGAAGAAACGCACAAGAAGAAGAGAGAGACATTCAAATTTTGAGCCTCAGATCTGCTGACGGGTCGGATCTAGATCCGATTACCATCGGGTCGGGTAATTTTTAAATGTGGAACTTTTATAACACTCAACTTTAGTAGTAGCCTTGATCATTTTTTCTTACAATTTTTCCATTGATTCTCTGTGGCTAGTTTGAAATCAGAGAAAGTAAAAAACTGTTACTTTTTCCACTTGAATCACCATTTTTACTAGACATGTAACATATTTTATGTCCTTTCTTTATACATGTTACGTAGGCTATGAATGAAATACTCTAATAATCCTCTGTTTGTATCATCTAAATAAGCTGTGATCGAAGTTTTCATCATACAGCCTTAGCTGGCTGGTTAAGATCAAACCCTTCATCTTTTTTGTCATCTTCATTAGGAGGCATGTTAAGATCCAAACCTTCATCTTTTTTTCCATCATCATCTTCTTCGTCAACTTTTGTGTCCTCATTATCTTCATTAGCCGACCGGTTAAGATCCAAACCTCTCCATGGTTGAGAAAAAGAAGTCACCTGTCTTGTAATGTTGACGTGACCTTGAACACTTTCATTTGACAACCCTAAAGGAAAGGGAAATGTATTCGTTGGTATTGGATGGGAAGCAGAGTTTGAACGGTGAAGATTGATGACACTCGATGATGATCCAAAGAAAGAATCTGGATTAATACTCGAAGACGATGGATTGAGTCTAGACTCTAAAGAAGTGGTAATGTTTCCTGAATTGGCATTTACTCGAGGGATCAAAGACGTTGTAATGGTTCTGCCGTTGACGTTGTTCACTTGAGCTTTACTAGAGACTGCAACTGGAACAATGCTAGCCGTCGATGATGATGATAATGCAACGATCGGATTTTGGAATCTTTGAGCCGGACGACGATGAGTAGTGGTTCTTGGCCGACGCGTCTGCCAATGAGAACGAACGAGAATTGGTGATTCAATGGAGTTTGTTGGTCTTATCTTGATGCCCTCTGATATCAACATCAGCACCGGTTTAGCTCTTCTTCTGGTAATTATCGCCTTGATTTCAAAACTAACATTGTCTTCATCTACATTTCCTTCACTCCTTTCACTAACCTCGTAATCAGATCCACCATCGCTTTCCTCCTCGGTTTCTTCTGATGAAGTCTCTTTATACATAGTTTTCTTCATCGATCAAACAGGGTTTAATCTTCTTATGGGATAATAGTGAATGAAGAAGACTTGAGCCACAAGAATTATTAAACCTTCTACATATATAGTGAACAGAGAAGTCTCATTTGTTAAACAGAAACTTTGAAGCGAAACAGTTTGACAAGAAATACAAGAAACTAATTTAGATTTTTTGAATTTCATTTTCTCCCATAAGTATTGTAAATTCTGGATTAAATTTTCAAAGTCTGATATACACCAAGAAAGATTCAGTGGCAAACATTTCTACAAGCCATTGGTTTTGAATAAGAAGAGAGCCATGAGATCATAATGAAAAATAAATAACATTATGGAATAAATCTCACAGGCAGGTCCCGTAGCTCAGTTGGTTAGAGCGTTGGTCTTATGAGCCGAAGGTCGCGGGTTCGAGCCCCGCCGGGACCAATTGCATATAAATTCTTTATTTCTATTTTTTAACAATTCACCATTCTAGTCCTTTATTTTGATCAGTTTCCTCAATCTTGGATTGACCTAAACTAAAAAGGACTAATTAGAAACAGCCCCACCTTATATGATCAAACACAACCTTCACCATTGGTTGAAATGTCAATCACCAAGATGGATTTATTCACCACAGAGAGAGCGAAGCTTCAACTCTCGTCTCTCTAATCCCACTTACTTAAAAACCACTCAACAAGAACCTTCTTGTGCCTTAAAAAACAAAGAACACATTATAATCTCATATCTCCTTTCACATAATCTTGTTAAATCTTCAGCCATCTTATGTGATAATAATACTGATAATATTCTGTTATGGGATCCGGATGGTTGCTCCGCTCTATCATCTGTCTTAAAGGAACAAAGAAGAACAAATCAAATCGAGGCAACGTTAGTAAACAAAAAAATAAAAACTCTGTTTCATTCTCTTTTCTTTCTTGTCGCAATGACTTCAAAGTTGTCCTCTTTAGGTATATTCTGAAACATCATACCGTATCAAACCGATTGAATCAAGCTCTGCTTCCACCAGGCTTACCACAGAAGTCGCTGTTATTCGCATTCAAAAGGCTTTTCGAGCATTCAAGGTTTAGTCATTTTCTAGCATTCAAGGTTAGTCATTTCTTAACGTTGATGCAAATCTATTGCAGGCTAGAAAAAGACTATGCAACTTGAAGTGCGCAAGGAGATTTAACTCCCTGGTCCAGGGCCATACAGTGAAGAACCAAACTTCGACTGCACTCGATGTGATGCATTCTTGGTGTGATATACAAAGTGAGATCAGAGCACGACGTTTGTATATGGTGACACAAGGTAGACTCCAGCACAAAAGATTGGAGAATCGGTTGAAGCTAGAGATCAAGCTTCATGAGCTAGAAGTTGAATGGTGTGGAGGGTCTGAAACAATGGAAGAGATTGTCGCCAAGATACAACAGAGAGAAGAAGCTACGGTGAAACGTGAACGAGCAATGGCTTATGCTTTCTCTCATCAGGTCAATGAAACTGAGACTTCACGGTTTGTGTTTTAGATAACTTGTACCTCAAGTAACTTTTCTGGTTTTTGTATTTTGTAGTGGAGAGCTAATGCTACACAGTATCTAGGTCAAGCTTCGTTTAACCTAGGCAAAGAAATCTGGGGATGGAGTTGGAAAGAACGGTGGATTGCGGCTAGACCGTGGGAGATTAGAGCTCAATTCATTAAACCGATAAAACCAGCTAGAAAACCAGAGAAATTATCACCCAATGTGATCAAAGAGACCTCTACTAAACCGGCTTTGCCAAAAGACAACAAGGAAGTTGCAAATTCCAAAAAGCTTGGTTCCGGATAATTATTGATTAAGAAATCAACAACGAACAAAGTTTTATGTTTGAATCTAAGAATTTTCTGGTTTGTTTTCTATAAAATTGGTGGTTTATTTTTGTACAACAACAAACTCTTCAACTGTCACCGTTATATATATTTTGGGCCTATAATGTTATTGGGCTTCAACATTTACGAAACGACGACGTATCTTGCGTAAACCAAATTCTAGAAATGTCGTTCAGGTCTTCTTCGTTTTTGTTCTTTCTCTCTCTCTCTCTCTCGCTGGACATTTTAGATCGCTATAGCTCGTTCTCCTGCATCTGATTAGCTGCTGTTTTGATTTTGTTTTCTTCCAAGAGCTAAGGTAATTTTAATCCTTTTTTTATCGATTCTCAATCTCCTCCTTAATGATTGCTTACATTCATCTTCTGTTTAATGGATCGACCTTCGTGCTTGCTGCAATTTCCTTGATTCGAGATTTCTGGAAAATTAAAACCTAATTTCTCTTGCTCACGTGAAAGAAAAGATCTTTAATTTATTGTGAAAGTCCCCAATTTATGATTTTTCTGCTTTTACAAGATTTGTGATTGAAAACGACCATTGTTTCAATTTTACCCAGAAAAAAACTTTTCAATCTGGATCGACGTTAAAAATCTAATCTTTATCAAAACCAACCCTAATTTCTCTGATTCGCAGATCTCAAGAGTTTAACAAAAGAAAAAAATGAACAAGAATCGACGGATCGATATCCCCTCACCGTCGTTAGCCACCGCATCTGCTTCAGCAGACGGTGAGCTAAACGAAGACGACATCTTTGCAATCGACATATCTCACGCTCCTCGTCATTCTCCTGTATCTTCTCCAGCGCAGCAACATACACCAGCTCGTCAGCTTCAGAGAAGCAAAAGCGGTTTGAAAAACGTTGAAGCTTCTGGTATCCTCGCAGCTTTGCCAGAACCATCTGGAAACAGTTACTTAAACCATGTCTTTCACCACAAGCCTGCTTCTACGCTCTCCACTTCAGTCTCCTCCACAGCTTCTTCAACGTCTTCTTCAGGTGGTAATGCATCAGCTGCTTCTTCGTCTTCGTCTCGAGCCATCCCTACCGCTCCTAAACCGCCTCAAGAGAGGCTACCATTTGCAGCTTCTTATATAGGTGGAGGGAAGTATCCTCAATCAGCTCCGGTTCAAGTGCCGTTAGTATCTTCAGCTATGATGAATCGCCATAAGAAGGAGTTTAAGCTGACTGATGTGGTTGATGATGATGAGGAAGGAGAACAGGAAGGTGAAATGCTTCCGCCGCATGAGATTGTTGCTCGGTCTTTGGCTCAGTCTTCGTTGCTATCTTGCTCTGTGCTTGAAGGAGCTGGAAGAACACTTAAAGGGAGAGATCTGAGGCAGGTAAGGAATGCTGTTTTCAGAAGAACCGGTTTCATAGATTGATATATATATATATATATTTTTTCTTATGAGTTCTTTTTCAACAAAGACCATTCTTTGATTTGTTATCCATTTGAACCACTTTATTTTGCCACAGAAACTTTTCCCAATGTATGTTCATATGTTTGTCTACATTAGACGATTTGTTTCTTCATATCAAAAAAAGATTAATGTGATTGCACATGTTTTGAGATATATTTATAATTTGCTTCAAGCTTTACATGTTGATGAGAGGGAGCTTTGGTGTTGTTTTGAGGTTTGAGTCTCACGTTTATAATCTATATTGATTAATCTTTAGGAGTCATACATAGTATTTCCCTCAGAAGACAAATTATCACCTTTTGTGTTCTTAATATGTTTCATTTTGCTTGTTTCAAATTCTTTATTCATGCAAATTTATGGACTTGTGAAGAGGCTAAAAGGCTGTGACTTTAACTAGATCTTTTGAAAAAGGCATTATAAGATCTTACAAGGCATTAAGATCTTACAAGAGTGAGAGAAAGAGAGACAGAGGGGACCATTGTGAAAGCGACAGCTCTTTTACAAATTTTGATTCCATCTTCTTCACAATCCCTCTCAAGCAATAAGATATTTTTGAGGTTTAGTGAGAAAACGTTTTTACTATGTAGTTGTACTATATAAACTGTCTTACAGAACAAACTTATTGATGAGATATTATCAGTTGACAAGTGAAAAGACAGGAATACATGGTAGATAGATTGGATATGGTTTCTTGAGTCATGAGACCTTAAATGAAGATTCGTACTTTATGATATCTCAACACCTTCTCAGAATCTCATTTGGTGTGGTTGGTGATGTTTTTAATTACATCACATGTTGAGGTGTTGTTTTTTTCTTCTAAAAGGTAAATTTTAAAGTACTCTCGGCTAAATGAAGGTAAATAAAACATCTGAAATCATGCATTTAACCCCCACAAGTTTTAAGCTAACTTACAATGAAATAGTAATGTGTAAAGATGATTGACTAGTTTTGATCAAGTTCCTTGATTTAGACCAACATGGGTGACTCTCAACACCTATCTCATGTCCCCATTCTTTTACTCATCAAAGACAACATCACATTCAAGTTTGGTGGATCTCCTCCTACCACTAAAGTAGGTGAGAGAGAACAATTATTGACATGAGACATAGAAAAACTATCCTTCCTTTTACTCTTGTGAGGAAAGTTTTTCACTTGTAATTTAAGGGAAGTGGCTAAAACACTCCTGATGTTCCAGAAGAAGAAACAATTCAAAACTTACTGTTCATGGAAAATGACCAACTTAGATCTTTTGGGGCCAACTGATTAAGTGAGAAATAGGAATCAACCCATGCTCATGTTGTTTAGCTACAAGGATCTAGCTTTTCAATAGAGGTTAAGGTTTCTTCTTTTTACAGTTTCTTAGCTAAGTAAAGCAGTCAATACCCATATGAAACATAAAGAGAAAGTTTAAGACTTTATTAGAGCATTCATGGAGTTACACAACAAGAACAGGGAACTGCAAATTTCTCAAAGTATCTGGGTATTTTGCAGTAACAAGAGGATGATGATAATGATACAAACACAACACAACACAACAAGAAGCAACCTTGAAATCTAACCATAATTGAGCTACATAACGTTGATCTAACTGGTGAAAAGATGAAAATTACAATTGGCAAGGTCAGGATATTGGCAGAACAAAAAAAGAAGAAACCTGAAATTTTAGGCCACAAATCTTCTTCTTCGTCTTCTTCTTTTTCTCTGTTATCCTTTCCTTGCGTTTCTTTTTTTCAAGCCACTGAATACACAAACCGAGAACGTCTTCCCTGTTCCGAACAATCTAAGCCAAGCTTTCAATGTGAAATGGAAGCTTGTCAAAACCCTGCATCATGGTTTTGAGTTTAATAAACCAGACCAAGTGAAATTTTACGTTAAAAGGACTGAATTTGAGATAAACCTGGAATGAGAGGAATTAGTTTCGATGCTGTCAATGGCGAGAAATAGAGGAAGCAGAGGACGGTTTATTGGTAAGACCGTCATGCTGCTCCTCTTCTTGGCCCTGAAACCGTGCTGGTATGCGAAAACCGGAAGAGAATTCACCTGAAGCAAATCCAATACCGGGAATTGCTGATTGGTGAACCGGCGGAGGAATATGGTGGTGGTGATGGTTGTTAAGATCGTCGGTGGAGATGGATTGATGATGATGATGGTGAGGATCAAACCAAGCACGGATCATAGGCGTGTAACTGGACTGAAGGGGACCCCTCTGAGAATAAAGCTGTTGGCTTTGGCCGAGAACTGGCTGAAACGACGTCGTCGAAGGAGTAGGATGCGGAGGAGGAGGTGTGAACAGAAACCCTCCTCCGTTTCCTGTATCGTTTCCTCCGCCGCTGTTCCAAGCCACCAGTCTCTGAATCCTTCCGAATTCCGATGACTGTTGCTCCCAACCCACCGAATTCGATGTGTCAAACCCTAAGGGATTGCTCTGGCCGTAGAATAAAACAGGCTCGGAGGCGGAAGCTGAATTGTTGTGGTTGTGGTGGTGGTGGTGGAGAAGCGACGGTGGACCATCCGGGAACGAATGTAGCGAGAGACGGAGATCTTGGTTTTGGCTATTAGTTCGAGAAAGCAAATCCGGCGGATGATGATGATAATTGTGCATAAGCTGATGATTCGGAGGAGCTTCCGTTGAAGAGCCAACCACCGGAAAAAACGACTTAATAGTATCAGCTATCGAATCTGAATCCATAGACGGCGGTAGAAAACTCGACTCGTTATCGTTGTTACTCTGATGATGCTCTGTTCCTCTTCCTCCGTCGAATCCACCGAACTGAAGCTGGTGTTGCTGCTGTTGCTGTTGCTGCGACGGAGGCGACGGCGAGATTTGTGGTTTGGCGGTTCTTCTTGGTTTAGCGTTAGCAGCGGCGTGGCGAATTGCATCGGCGGGATTCCAAGGAGGAAGCTCAGCGAGCTCGTCAATGGAAGTTTTAGCCTTTTTGATAAGCCAATCAACGGCTTTGCTAGGTCGGTCGAAACCAAGCCTATCTTGAACATCGTAAAACTGAATCGCCGTGTGAGCTGATAACCTCACGCGCCGGTCACGTGGTCCTTTCGCCGTGCATACTTTACTGTGCCGATCTTTTCTTCCTGTGGACCGAACAATGTGACCACCTTGAACCTCGACGATCTCGCCGCAGCCTCCGTTAGCCGTTTCCGCCGCCTCCGACGTAGAACGAAGCCTCATTGAAGGCGGCGGCGGGTGGAGGAATTCGTCAGACATTGGTTGAGCATATTGAGGAAGGTCGGTGTCTTCGTGGAGGCGACGGCGGCGGCGACGGTCGTTAGACGGTGGAGAATCCAGAGTAACTCAAAATGGATGAAACTCTCTCATACTTGTGTGCCTCTCCTCACCTCAAAACCCTAACCCTAAAAAAAACTAAATAAAAGTCCTAAGAAAGGAAGAGAGGTTTGTAATGAAAAATTGAAGAGACTAACTAACCCATATCTGAAAAATCTCACTTCATCAGAGGCTTTAAATTATGGAAACTTAACTAGAAAACGGAAGAAGGAGACCAAAGAGATGAAGCAAGAGAAGAAAAACAAGGGGGAGAGATAGAGAGAGATGTTTTGCAATTGACCAATCAAGAAAAACCCAGAGAAAAGCTCTCTTCTTCTTTTTTTAATTAAAGAGAAGAGAAGAGAAGAAGGTAAAAGTAAAAGAGACAAGGCAAGGAAGAGAGTGTTGGGTTTGATGATGACGCAACTGGTAAGATGACAGTGTTTGCTGTCATTTAAACATCTCTTTCTCTTTCTCATCTCATCGCTTCTCACATTCAATTCTTCTTTTCTTTTTCTTTTTTTTTTTTTTTTTTCTTTTTCTCCTATGCTTTTCTTTCTTTTTTCGGCAAACAATTCAAAGCTTGTCTAATTTTATTCATCTTTTGTTTTTCAGAACACAAAAAATTGACTGATTTACTAAGTTTTTAACAGTACATCTGGACTATTATGTTACTTGTCGTGGACATTTCTACACAATCAAAACACATGTCATCATAAATATGATTAAATTTTGTAATATGCAATTTCATACATGCACATTCTTGAATTTAAATATCCAAATTATAACGACCACTATTAACTATATGCACCAATATGGTTAAGAAATTCAATAAATGAATAAATACCCTAAAACATATGGTGTTGGCTGGGTCAAGGTTCAGTTTCAACCTTTTGAGTTTCTCTGGTTTCTTTTAAGGGTTGACCCATACTATGGAAAATACGTAAAAGCTTGTTGATGCTCCACTTCTCCACTTTTTTTGTTTGTAAGAATCTCAATAGTTAACTAAAGCAGATTTTATTCGGAAAATCGAACTCGGTTAAAGAAGAATATTATATCACAAACACAATTAGGCCTCCTCATACTACTCTTTACCCTTATAAATAATAATCATTTTGTTTTCTTAAATTAATTTTTATCAAAAATTAAATTTGCAAATCTCGCCTTGAAAATTTTGATTGATTCACTTAAGATAGATAAATAAACAAAATGATCGAGAACCTCGCCTTTAAAAAATCCAATACTTTTTTCCTAATTGGCTTGTCAAAACAATTCCTTTAACCTTCTCGTGCATATAATTACCCAAACTCATCATATAAAAAGGTACATGTCGGAATAAAAGAATAAAATATATAAATAAATGATAAACTAGTTTTATTAAGGATAGTAAAAGACAAGCTAAGCTTCAACCAAATCTTGAGATTTTCACACGTTCATAAATAATAGGTGGGACTATATAATGCTTCTTGAATCCCAACAATTTGACTACAACTCGCATTACTATTTCATAGGTTGAGTATATTGTGGTTAGAATATATCTAACACAAAATATCTCCAAATGGGTTAAAAAACGAATGAATACAACTAACCCATATCATTGTGGACACGAATTATAACATATTAAATTCGAACGCACGTACGGTAAGCTTAACATAGTTTTCAATAAGTTTTTTTCTTCAAAGCAAAAATAAAAGGTGACGAAACACATCATATCATCATTACATAAAACTATACTATCTTTTTAGTTGGAAAAAATATATTATACATCATTGTTTGCTAGTTTAAACTATTCCGTCTGTATGTATAAATAATTACGATCAAACACACCTACTTTTAATGGAATAATAAATAAGAAAGTGACATATTAGTATTATAGAAAAGGGGTCAATGGACAAACCAAATACGAATACATAAAATAATTGATCAAACAAAACAAATTATATGGTTAAACAATGCATATATATGTTATTTAATAGAGAAAAAGGAGAATGTATGTCATCCCACGGTTGCATATTAGTTAATTAAATCAAAGGAGCTTCCACTTGAAACTTTGAAATTACGGTCACGATTTGCAACACAACAAAAATAGAATGATTACGAGAGAATAAATTTTGATTATGAAATTTATGTGTAATGCAATAATTAAGCACGATAAAGCCAATATTTTATCAAATGAAACCATTAGTTAATAACGTTAGTGTGATGACCGTATATATATAAAATATATTAATACATATATAAGTTTTTCGGGCATATGGCCAAGTCGGCAAGTAGTAAGCATGGATCATAAAAATTGGCCATAAAATACGAGTAAAGTATTATATATTTGGTCAAAGATTAGATACGGAAAGGTATTGGAGATTTGTGAATAATATTTCAGTGAGATAAAAAAAATGTTACACAAAAATTGATAATATTAAACAGCTATATAAACATAAGAAATCTCAAACATGTCATTTATATTTTTTCCCATTCCCAGTGAGTTCTCCACTATCGACCCATTAATTAGTTGGTGAATACTCAGAAATGTCTTCACATTATTCCATTGCTTTTAGTGTGAACCAGGGTTCAAAATGAAGATATTTAAAGAAGAAGACCAAATTGATTCGTTTTAACAGAATAAGGGGTGAACATGAAAATAACGAAGAGAACAACTCATCGGAGTTAAAAAAAGAAGAAGAGAAAAGACACGTAACGTCAGATTGGCACGTAGGACATGACTTCTCATGATGACGTGGCGACACATGACAAATGGCTCCACATTAAATTAACACTTCACCTACTTTGCCCTTAAATTCTCAACGAAATTACGATTGTATCCTTTACTGGCAAATTCGTGCGTTTTGTCGTATGTTATATCGATACTACCATTCGGATCAGTTCTATAAAATCAGTTGTCTCTTTGTTTCCTTTATTCTCAAAAACATAAATTTGATTTAAAGTTATTTGTTTTAATGAATAATTAAACACCCTTCTGTCCATTCGCTATCAAAATTATTTTGTTTTGTTCGATATTATTTGTCATTTTCGAAGGGTCTCTATTTATTTACTCTTCATACTATTGTTGTTGTTGTGTTTATCCCCCAATCTTACTTAAAATCTAGTACGTCTTACATATTTACAAAATTACACACTAAATAGATCGTTAATAAGAAAAAAAAATCAGATTTTTTACTGAAATTAGTTTACTAAGTATTTTATTTTCACATAATTTATTTATTTGTTTACAAACGAGAACGAAAAAAAATGAAAGGAAAAGGTCAGACATAGAGAAGAGACATGATATGTCCTTTCACTCTCGCACTTCTTTTCACATCTATTTATTCATCAAAGTAAGAAAAATTAAAATCATAAAGACAGAAAGGCTCGTGATCCAACGATATCAACAAGTACACTTTCATCTGTCTGTAAATAAAAATCTACTGCAAGGTAAGATAAATGCTGCTTATGAAATAGACGCCTATTATATGCAATTTATATATTTATATTATTAATAAACATTTAAAAAAGAAGAAAAACATTTCATTTCCAAAAGGAAGAAGTCATAGCTTACATAGCAACAGTAGACTTTTTATTATTACAATGCCCACCACTATGCTCTCAATGGCAGATATGGGCTATTATTAATGGGATTTTATAGTCTTCAGAGTAAGAAGACAACTCTACCGGAAAATTGGAAAGCCGGAAAAAGCAGTAACACAATATTAACCTAAAGTTTAGTCCAAAATCAACAATTAAAAGAAGCAAAAACTCATTGGTTGGCAAATTTGACTCCCTTCTCGATAGAGGATTTGAGTTCTGCCTTCAGTGGTTCTAAGCATTCCTTTTCAAAGTCTGAGAGTGGCCCAAGATCTAGCACTTCCTCTACACCGTTCTTCCCCAGTCTTACCTGCCAAATCAAACAGAGACAAGCGGTTCAATGACCTTCTTGATCTATATAATCTGGTGCTCTGATAGATGGTTTGATAGTTTTTTGTACACTTTACCTTTGAGGCGAAGAAAGGAAGATCGGTGATGGTAGATTGGACGAATGCGCATTCCACCACATCTGGAACACCGTTGAGTCCCTTCAAGCATGCATCAGCAAAGAGTGCTCCCGCATAGCTTCCACAGAATTAGAGTTTCATAAGAGAGAATAAACAAAACTCATGACCAAAGGACACTTGTGTTACAAGAATACCAGAATTTGTGATACGTTCTCATTGTGCGTAATGGCAGTATCTTACAATCATTGCAGAAACAAACAAAAAGTAAGAATTTTGAACTTACGCCATTGACAATGTAGCTGAACCCTTGCCAGCTTTTGCCTCCACGACTTCTGTCCCTCCGTCTTGGGTACGCTTTGTGAGGGCCTTGATTAAATCATCCGACAAGTTGGCTTGAGGACTAGCCTATATATATTATCAAACAAAACACTTTTGAGGACGACAAAAACAGACCAAAAATGATAAGCATTAGAAAGATAGAAAAAGTGATAGATATGTAACCTGAGAAAAGAGAGGAAGAATGGTAATGCCAGCATGACCACCAACAACTGGAACATTAACCTCTGCATATGCAAGCATTCGAGACTATACATCAGAAGCTATAACAACGGATAACAAACATATGCGTAAAGTTCTAATAATTCAGCCAAAAATCATAGGAGAAGGCATTAAGAAGAACCTGCAACATTGACATTAGCTTTTCCAGCATAGAAAGTCTTGGCCCTGACAACGTCAAGAGTGGTAACACCAAACAGTTTCTTCTCATCGTAAGTACCAGCCTTCTTAAAAATCTCTGCTGCAATCGGAACAGTGGAGTTCACAGGGTTGCTGATCATGTTAACAAGTGCCTGATTCATGAAAAAGATAAATCATTTGCTATGAACACCAAATCAAAAGTAAAGTTACTAGAAGCAGCAAGGTTCAAAACTACGTTCTTGGTATACATCTGGGCAGAACAAAAACACAGAGAGATGAGAGGAATATATAATTACATGTGGGCAATACTTAGCAATGGCGATGCTGAGATTCTTGACAATTCCAGCATTAATGTTGAAAAGATCATCACGAGTCATACCAGGCTTCCTGGGGACACCAGCTGGAATAATAACGAGGTCAGCTCCTTCAAGAGCTTTCCCCAAATTATCATCACCCATGAATCCACTAACCTATCACATGAAAACACACCAATGACAACGATTTACAGATTCAGAAACCAATACAAGTAGCAGATCATAAATTCTAGACCGAATAAATGAAAATGAAAATTATGGGACCTGAGATCGGGTGTTGATGTGTCCGACGTCAGCGGCAACGCCGGGAGTGTTGGCGATATCGTATAGGGAGAGAGAGGAGACGAGAGGGTTAAGCTTCATGAGGAGAGAAAGTGGCTGACCGATTCCACCGGCTGCGCCGAGGATGACGACTTTGCGATCTGGAACCGATGATTCGGAGGCGAATCCTCTGAGGAGAAGCCCTTGCTTCGCAGGGGAAGCGGATCGAACAATCATATATCTCAACATTTTGAGTGGGAAATTCAGAGATTCTGGAGAAGAAGAAGAAAAACAGAGAAACAAATGTTTTAGTTTGTAAAGTGTAAACAATATGGTTAGTTTCGGATTCTGGGCTAGGATTTTTACAACCATAAACATGATAAGATACCAAGAAAACAAAAGCCCAATAACAGGCCCATAAATAGAAAAAAAGGAAACTTTGTAAACCGAAAAAAAATGAAAAAAGGAAAAAAGGAAAATTTGTCATCTATAAATAATGCTTTCCCTTCTTTGAGATCTCTTTCAAAAGCTTTGTGTTCTTCGTTTCTCCAAATATATACTGTAATTGGGGATTTCTGATTTTTCTTCAAGTGTTAAGAAGCGATGGTTCATCACAGTTTCCGGATGGGGTTGCCTTCATTCTACATCAGAATTTATCAGATTGTTGATGATCCTTCATCGGATCCAATTATCTCATGGAGCAAAACCAACGATAGCTTCATCATCTGGAATCGGAGAGAGCTTATCAGAAAGATTCTGCCGAAATCCCTAGAATTTGGAACTAATCTCACACAGTTTGTCTCTGAGCTTCAGTATCATGGCTTTAAAAGAATCGAGGGACCTGGGCAATGGGAATTTGGACATGATGATGGTTTTGTGAGAGGTCACCCGGAGCTTTTGAAGAAGATGACCGTCAAATCTTGGTCGGTTAAACGTAAAGCAAAAGAAGCCAAAGCCAAAAAAGCCAGGAAAGCTATAAAGAAAGTAGAGTCTCTGTTTCTACAGTTACATATTTGATCATTAAATCATCTCTCGTCTTTATTATCAATGTATCAGTTTCTTGTATCAACAATTTTAGTGGTTATGAAGTTTGGGATTTTTTTCTGAAACAAATATATGTTTGTAATCTCTTTGTTATATTATGTTTGATATTTTTTTGTCATTCCGTATATTCATCAACCTGTGGTTTGTTTGAAAAGAGATGTTTTATTCATCTCCAAGTGGATTCCAAGTTCTGTTTTGGTTTATTTTAAAATTTCTCAGTGTAACAAAAAGTCTGTGACTTAAGTAGGTTCAGGTCAAACAAAGACGAGTTGAATTGTTAGAAAACTTGAGATAATCGACAACACAATGCCTCCAATGAACCACTTGAGATTTCTTAAAGATCAATTTAGGATTAAAACTAAAACAAAACAAAACGCAAGAGTAGATAGTACTAACCATGCCACAGTAACTTGGGCACAACCCCAGACTGATAAACACTCGAGACAAAAGGAGTTTTTAAGTCTAGCCATAGCATTCTTCTCCCTTCCTTAAAATATCTATACATAGTCCAGAATGCATGATTAAAAGGAAAGCCAAGACTCGATCAACTACTTTAACCCTGGTACGGGCCGCTGCCATCACGGTTAGGTGGATAGTTGTTCTGGTACTGTGGCTGCTGCATTCCACCACTCTGCTGCTGGTAGTTGTTGTTCTGTGGTGGTGCTCCTCCATAATTTGGCGGTGGTGCTCCTCCATAGTTTGGTGGCGGTGCTCCTCCGTAGTTTGGTGGTGGTGCTCCTCCGTAGTTAGGTGGTGGTGCACCTCCCATATTGTTTGCTGGTGGTGCTCCTCCATAGTTCGGAGGTGGTGGTCCTCCATAGTTTGGTGGTGGCCTCTGTCCTCCCATGTTGTTTTGTGGTGGTGCTCCTCCATAGTTTGGTGGAGGCCTTTGCCCTCCCATGTTGGGTGGTGGTGGTGGTCCACCGTAGTTCTGCCCCATGTGAGGAGGAGGAGGGGCAGAGCCACCCATTTGCGGAGGAGGAGGAGGGCCTCCCATGGGAGGACGTTGAGGAGGAGGGCCTCCTGCAAAGTTCTCTCTTCTCCTCTCAAAGTTTCTGCTTTTATCAAAGGTTCGAGGACGGTCATTGCGTCTGTTTCTTTCATTAGCTCTAGCATTGTTCCTTATCCACTCCTCATGATACTTAGGATCATAAGGAACAGCCTTCCCATCGATGAAAGGTTCCCCTGAAAGTCAATATAAAAAAACCACATCAATCTAACTCTCTACTAGGATCACCCGAAAGGCTTAACCTCTCAACAAAGCAATACACCAAATCAATATCACAAATCATTCTAACACATACACCCAAATTATATTTCCAGTAATGTTAATTAACCATAAATAGATAAAACTCGGTCCTATGTATCAGTCTAATACAAGGGCATGGAGCAATTAACGAGTCCACAGAGTTACATATGATGGAAGAGCAAAGCCTTACCTCCGTAGTCTTTGTTCCTCACATCCAAGTAAGAATCAGGAAGAACCCAGCGCACCTTTGGCAACTCTGGAGAGTTACATAACAAAATTAGAAGGCGGATCTTAACACATAAATAGGGAAAATTCAAACTCAACAAGGCCCTGCAAGTGTTACCTTTTAGCTTGTGAGAAAGATCTTCAGATACAAGAGCTCCAAAAGCAAAGTAGCACCTAGTGGAAACCGAGTAGATCTTCATCCTGGCTTCTTCTTCACTGTCAAATTCAAAACGAGATAAGCTTCAAAAATTGATTCAAGCAAACACACAGATCCAGACATATGGATTCTAGTATATCGAAAGCACACTTAACAAATTGAACTTTCTCACTTATTCAACTCTAAAATCCCTAGACGAAGATTACACAAAGAGACATCTGAATTTAGGGTTTTACCTGCCAACAATCTGAGCTAGGGTTTTGATGTAGCTGTCAATGATTTCGTCTCTAGTAAGATCACCCTCAGGTTGTTCAACGACGACAAGCCAGTGCTCGAAATCGCAACCATCGAGCAGGATCGTCTCCTTTGGTGGCCTATTAGACCAGTTGGGATTCGGATCGTTCAGAGAAGACGATGTAGCCTGCGTGGAAAGAACTTTAACAGAGACAAGGCCACCACGGAGAACTGAGGAAAGAGCGGCGACGAGGGGACGGGAACGGCTGATAAGAGACGACGTGTAAAGAGAAGATGCCGGGGTTTTGGCTAGAGGAGCAGATGAAACAAAGGATCTTGTGAACAGAGAGGAAAGAGATTTAGCAGGTCGGTAGAGAATGGAGCGAGAAATGGCGTGAGTCGCCATGGAAGCAGCTCTCGATGGGTTTCGTAGATTAAAAACCCTAGGAAATGGGGAAAGAGATAAGCCAGAATTGAATTATCAAGGGTTTTGTGAGGGTTTAATAGTAGATCACTAGTGAATCGAGGGTATTTTCGGTACTTCAAAACTTAACAAACAACGAAATCTACGGGAATACCCCTTGATCTTATCAGATGCAATAAAATTGCCCCAACTTTAACTAAAAGTTACAAATAAACACATTTTTGCTAAGAATTATTCTGCTTTAAAAATGTTGAAAATGGTAAATTTGTGTTTATGTATGCAGATTAACGATTTGATTGCACTTAATTGAGTATAAATCATTATATTACGAAATGGTTGCAAATATAGCCAAGCTAAACCTGGGGGCACATTCGTATTTTGAAGTTACTATTAGGTGAATTTTGATAATAAAATATCTCTCTCCTTAGTACCGCCGTACAGGTAAAATGAAATATCTTCCTCCTTTGAACCCTCTAACTGTTCCAGAGGTTTAAGGAAAATATGGGCCCATATGGGAATCTCGTTTATTCATTTCATAAAGACATAAATTACACAACCCACTCAGCCAAATCATATGATAAAGCAACTCATCACCAACTAAAGCCAAAGTCTTTTTGTTTTATTCAAGTCCCTCTCACACAGTTTATTTGTTTGAAAAAATCACACAAGTGTTGCCTTTGCGAGCTGAAGCGCTTTCTCTCGTCCATAAAACTTCTCAACAATCGCAAGTGAAAACTCCATTGCAGTCCCTGGAGCTCTGCTCGTTATGACATTTCCATCAACCACAACTCTGTGCTCAATGTGACTCTGGTCCGAGAGTTTGTCGCTCACCACTGGGTGTGTAGTTGCCTTCTTACCCTGTATACAAAACATGTCAGTTTATTGACTTAAGACATAGATCAAGAAGCTAAAACTCTAGTACTTAAAACTTAATTTATGCACCTTGAGTAAACCATTAGGCTCGAAAACGTAAACAGGAGATGCGCAGATTCCTCCATATGGTTTGTTTGCTTCTGCTTGTTTCTTTAACATATTCACCAGTTTCTCGCTGCTTGCTAATCTTGGAGCACCGTTAAGACCGCCCTATAGGGTTCATCAAAGAAGTTTGATTTATTTATCAATGAATCTTTATTAGTAGTGTTCATCTTTTTGAAAGTTAGCATTACTCACAGGCAACACAATCAGATCGAATGACTTCTCTGCGACATCATCAAGAAGCACATCTGCTACTAGTATAGCTTTGCGAGATCCTACAACTTCCAAACTGTTACCAACTGCAGCAATCACCACATTTGCTTTTGCTCGCCTCAAGATATCTACAAGCGCAATAGCTTCAATTTCCTCTGATTCCTCTGCAATGGGAACGAGAATCTGAAAAAAAAGGAAAACATGATCTTTCTGTCACATAAACAGTTATCGATAAATTAAGACAAAAGCTAATTGATATACCTGAGGGGTATCTTCGAATGACCAGTTGGTTTGGTTAAGCTCGGTAAAAGTAAACTCCTCACCAGGGTTAGGACGAACCAGCTGGTTTCAGAACAAGAACAAATGAGTCTAAGAGGATCGAAGTACTGTTGGCCAAAAGAGGCAGAGACACAAAAAAAAAACATACCAAGATACTAGAGACTTCATCAGCTTTGTCTTTACCAAACAACTGCTCAATAAGCGTGATGGAGAATTCAATGGTGGTTCCTGGTCCACGACTGGTCACTATCCTTCCATCTATCTGCACTCTTGACTCAACAGCAGTGCCACAAGTTGCCGCAAGTTTCTCCATAAAAACAGGGTAACCTGTTGCCTGGAACAAAACCCAATGACATTGTAAGTATCCAGTCATTAGACAAGAACTCAAAACAAGTAAATATATACTGATCAGCTCTGACATACTGTTTTGCCCTCAAGTAGACCCCAAGTACCAAGAGCCAACGCAGGAGCACAACAAATAGCCGCGTTGAGTCGTCCATCTGTGTCTTGTTTCTTTACCATATTCTCTAATGGTTTACAGTTTTTAAGAGTCTCTCCACCGGGAAGCCCTCCCTTTTATTACCAATCATATTAATCACAACGAATATCAGTAAATCAATTCTGGGGTCGAAAAAATGAGTTTATCTTGTAGTAGTTCACTCTGATCATCTCCTTGATTCTTAAGTTACAAGCAAAAAAATAAATTAGTAGAGAGACTTACGGGGAGCACGATAAGGTCGAAAATGGAATCGGTGATATCAGAGAGGAGAGTATCAGCGACCATCTTGATGCCATGACAAGCATCAACGCCAACCTGAGTCTCGACGGAAGCCACCGTCACGTCAGCACCACCTCGCCGCAACACGGAGATCATCGCCACAGCTTCTAGAGGCTCTGTACCATGCGCAATAGGGATCAAAACCTAAAAGACGCCAAAAAAAACCATCAAGAGAAACTACATGACCAAAAAAGATCCGTTAAGTACGAGGTAGGAAAACAAATATGATATCGTGATCGTGAAGGCCACTCACCGTCTTCGTAGATGGAGCCATAGTTTCTGAGATTAGAGTCAAGAAGATGGTTCTGTAGAAGAAAATGAAATGGAGTTGAGTGGAGAAGAAAAGAGTGTCACTAATGGGGTTAAAATAGTGAGAGGACTCAGTGGTGACGACGCCAATTAGGACTTCCTTTTGATCTCACTTTGACGAAAGGTAACGTATGCGACGAAAACAAATAAAAAAGATGACGTATGCGATGATGTAAGCAGAGGAAAAAATGAACTCGATGGAGACGTGTCAAGTGCTGATTAGTAGAACGTGGCGCTGTTTTTCCTTTGAATTTTACACGTCAGTGTAACTGGATAAACTCATAAAAGCCACTTTGTTCTCGGTAAAGTAAGACGGCGTGTAGTTGGCGAGAAAAAAGAATCTAAACAACGAGATCACGTCCCGGTTCTTAATTTTGTGCAAGCACGTGTTGTCGTTTTTGATATTTGTAGTAGAGTAAACCGGACGAACTTCTCAACCGGAAATTTGTTTTCTTTTCTTTTCTTTAATGTTCCAATAATTTATGGCTTTATAGTAGTGTTAACCGGTCAAAAAGGTACCAACTCCTACCCTTTAAATAGCTTTTTTCACATGCAATTTTGTTACTAAACTAAACTGGCTAATATGATCCAATAATTAAGTAGTATTATCCATACGGTAAACTAAGACGGCATATAGGTTTTGGAAGCATGAAGATCATTTTTGGAGGGGGCTGGGATGAATCGGTGAAATCAAGGAAGATCGAGTCGACGATTTTTTCGCGGTTAAACACTTTTTTTTTTGTCACTTGGAGTTGAAACCGTTAATTTCGGTCATTCACGCATCATTTTATATTACAGCCTTATTCTATTTTATTTTGAGACGAAGTGTCTCTATAATCTTTATCCATATAACATACAAGCCGACATAGTGATCCTCTTTTTCACGTTAACCAGTACTTAATGAGTTATGAGCTCTTGAAGAGTTATGAGCTCTTGAAGAGTTATTTTCTCGTATTCATTTTTATGCATCGTTTAAAAATAATAAATCTGATGTTTAATTTATAAGTAGATATTGTTTTGACATTTTGTAAGTCATGTTTCCTCCGATTGATATTGACCGGAGATCGAGTCATTGGCCTGATTAACCAGTTTCTAGCTAATATAACTTTCTTGATATTGATAAAATCAAATTTATTCATAGGCTACTAAAGCATGGGTGGGGATATCTACAAAGGTAAATAAGTAAAAAAGAGTATTCGTGGATATTTTTTATGTATTAAGTTTTTCAGTATCTTTATCGACTTTTGGATGTTTGGTATAAGATACTAAGTTATCTGAATACTACTCGAGTATTTTTATGATATGTTCAATCATGACGAGACCTCAAATATTTCCCATTACGGTATAAGTTAGTAAGGATAAATAAAATATGATTTCTATTAGATTATGATATATCTTACCCAATATCAATACCCATTATCTGGTCCAAAATATTGTTAAAAAAAACTCAACGTGTCGGATATGATAACGATAAACAAAGACATGTGTCAAACTCCACTTATATTATAAAAGAAACAAATTAAACGAGGTTAAAATCACATGTGTTGTGTGTGTTTAGCATGATGGCTTCGTTGGTACCATAAACAGATAAACTCCAATATTATTAAAATCACAGTTTAAGGTTAAAAGAATGTCTCCATCAAAAAGAGAAGCCAAATATAACCAAAAACGTACGTGTGGTTCATGAGGTTGGTCAAGTGGTTCGAAGATTCGCTGAATGAATTTTAGTATTTTACCCTCTAATTTCATTTAAACCATTGTAAATATTTTAAATATAAATAGACACAAATATCTGGGATCTATCCCGTTTATATAAAATAACAAATAACTTCACCTACCAAAATCGTTTTCATCGGCACATCAGTACATGTACTTTTTGGATTTCTCATATGTCAAAATTGAATAAAGACAAAATACGATAATGAGGCCTATTGCTAGTTAATACAAAACAAGCCTTATCGATGGATAATATAAAAACACGTAACAATGTCTTCACATAAAATAAGTTAAAACAACCTAATTAGTTCCATTAAAAAGCTGATCGTCCACCATCGCATGCACCTTATATGATGTTATCGTTCAGACACGTAAATATTCCCCGCGCAAATTACAAAGCATCCACTTAACAAAAGATTGATTATAAATATTGAAACAAATTAAGAGACTATGTTAAGAACCAGATAGTTACAACAATCGGTGATGACTGTCTTTTTTTAAAGAAATAACATAATCTGAAATGATTTTTAAAAAAACAAAAAAACGTTAAGAACCTGGCAATTAATATTTGTTTAAAACCAATTTGTATGTTAGTTAATTGGCGATATGGTGTTTTATTAACTGGATTGCGAATAAGAGAATTGAAGAAAAAAAAAACACGAAGATTGGGTTTTAAATTTGTGTAAATAAAATCGTATTAAGTACTCGTATAACGCTGGTCCGTTGTCATCAGAGGAGACAGAATCTTATTACTTAAGGTGAAAAATTGAAGATGCTTTTTTCGTAAAATGAATGAAAAGATGCCTTTTGGCGACAGCACACAATAATACCAAAAAAAAAAAAAACAATTTAGCCAATGGTGAGTCAGTACAACAACACTGTAGAAAGTGATAGGGGGAAAATGAAAAGAGGGAGATTCAGAGGTAAAATTCGTTAATAATGAAAAATCCGTCAATTATTAAAATAATCTGATAGAGTTAATGAGAATTAGGAGCGAGTCCCGAATTAGAGGTGGGGTTCTTCCACAATTATAGAAAATCAGAAGCAAATTGTTGTTGTTGTTCTGTGTCAAGGAAAGAGAAGAGAGACACAGTGAGTGAGTGAGTGAGTGCGGAGAACGTGATATGATTTGGGAAAATGAAATGTAAATGAAAATGCGTTTCCCACTTACGCTGAACACAGAGACAGGATTGGGTTTCGCAGAAGATGAGGACGAAATCAGACAATTTCAGTGAGATTTCGCACTCTTTTGTCTGATTTAAAACCCGTTGATCCACCAATTTTTGCTCGCTCTGATTCAATCCTGCATGCTGGTAATCTCACGCATTTCCCCCTTTTCGAGCTTCTCGTTTTAAACTCCAATTTCATGAAATCTGACCTACGGCTTCGGTTCTTGTCCTTTTCGGATCTCTGGTTTTTACTTTTGTTTTGAATCCATCTTGTTGCCCTTACGGTCATGTGTATTGATTTAGCTCGTCGTGTGGATAATTTTGTTTTTGTCTGATTTGAGAGATTTCTGTAACCCAAACCCAATTTTGGGTTCTGTGACAGTGTTAGTATACAAACAATTTCATCTCTATTTTACTTATCCTTAAACCTAAATGTAAAATAATCCGTTTGATGTTTTGTTTTCGTATCCCAGGTGAAGTTGAATAATGCTATTATAATTTAAAGATGTTAGAAGGTGAGGAAAGCTTTGAAGGGTCATACGAAGATCATCAGATATTCAGAGAAGTTTTCTTTGGAAGTAGTGATGTCAGAAACACTACTAAAAGATGTCTTGTCACTGGAGCTATTAACTTCGAATCTGATTCAACTAAGAATATCAATTCCTCTCTCAGTTCCAACTCTGTTGTGGTAACAAGTGGATATGCATGTCTACAAGATGGTTCAGAATTCAACACAAGAGCTAAGAGAGTGAAGCGTTCAGTTACTAAGCATTTGGAAGAAGAAAAAGAATCAGGTTTTAACGGTTTCCAAGATTCGGACATAGCTAGAGAAACAATACCTCTCCATTTAGTTGAATCATCTAGCAAAGGTGTTTCAACTAGCTCGTATTTGCTTAAGCAAAGCATTGAGAAAGGAAGACAAGTTTATCTGAGTGGTGGCACTGTCTCAGGAAAGTGTAAATCACAAAAATGCGATGGTAAGGAAGTTAAAGCAATTGCTTCTCCTGTTTCTCAGGAGAGTGTCGCGACTAGAATGATCTGTCGAGGTAGTGATGGATCTAAAGCATCTCCTAATGAGTTAATTATGTCTAAAACCTGTCTAAAGATTGATCCTAAAGAAGACCCTCGTCCTCTTCTCTACAAGTATGTCTGTAAGTTGCTAACTGCTGTCAGATGGAAAATCGAGAAGCGAGAAAGATCAGGTAAGAAAGAGACGTTTTACGTATCTCCAGAGGGAAGGAAGTTTCGTGAATTTGGACCAGCTTGGAGATCGTTGGGTGGGATCTTATTAGCTGATCATAAGTTAATGGATAACGGTACTAAGAGATGGACTGGTATCAATGACTTCTGGTCCGATCTATCTCTTACGTTGTTAGACATCGAGGAGAACATGAAGAATTTGAACCTTCCTAACATACGTGCGCTTTGGTGGAGTACCTTGGAGCCTTTTGTGACCGCTGTCTTCGTTTCTAAGCAAGTCGGTTCGTTAAGGAAAGGAAATAAAGTTGAAGTTGCGAAGAATTCAGTTATTGACAAGTTTAACAAACAAGATGCAAGTTGTTTGAACATGGTTTCTGGCTGTCCTGAAAGTGTGTTGACGGTATCTGAAGGCAGTCATCTTGTTTATGACGTGGATGCTGCTAACCTAGAGATTAGTTCAGATCTTGAAGGGCAAACTAAAGTTTCTTCAAGACTAAGGAAGCAGAACAAAATTGGCATTGATGAGCTGGAAGTTAGCAAGGGCATTGAAGCTTCAAAGTTAACAGTAGAAGACGTGCATGATGAAAGTGTTATGAGAAAGAAGTTACACAGAAGATCCAAAAAAGTATCAGTAATCAAACGAGCTCCCTTGGATCAACATGATACTCTGGATTCTAATTCTCTCGGTAGCCTTGAATGCCAGGATAAAGAGATGGGAAACATTGACCTCATCTCAAAGGAAAAACGAGGTGAAAGGTTGAGGAATAAGAAGATGAAGAGTTCAAGTGGAAATTCGAAGAAGGGAAGAAAGAAAGCTAGGAATCAATCTTCTGAGGATGATGATGACCTTGTGATTTTGTCAATAACCAGAAACAAAGGTAGTGCTAGTAGATCAAAACAGAAAAAGAAAAGCCAGAAAGCAAAAGCTAGAACGAAAAAAAGAAACAATAGAGGAGGGTGCAGGCTACTTCCCCGAAGCACAAGCAACGGGGAAAAGCTATTTTGTCAAGGAAATTGGTCTATTTTAGGTCCAAGAACCATCTTATCATGGTTGATAGCTACCAAAGTAATTTCTAAGGATGAAGTAATCGAGTTACGAGATCCAGATGATGATACTGTGGTAAAAACAGGCCTGGTAACTAAAGATGGAGTGGTCTGCACATGTTGCAATAGGACTGTATCACTTTCTGAATTCAAGAACCATGCTGGATTTGACCAGAACTGTCCATGTCTGAATCTTTTCATGGGATCAGGAAAGCCTTTTCCTTCGTGTCAGCTAGAAGCTTGGTCTGCTGAGTATAAGGCCCGGAGAAGTGGATGGAGATTAGCAGAGGAAGCTTCTGACGATGATCCAAATGATGATTCTTGTGGAGTTTGTGGTGATGGGGGTGAGCTGATCTGCTGTGATAATTGTCCGTCTACCTTCCATCAGGCTTGCTTATCAATGCAGGTAATGTCTGGCTCATTTCAGAGTATAGTTTTAATTTTGGCAAGTCAGTAATTGATTGTTTGTAAAACATACACACTGAGTTTGTTATCTTTTCTGATTCAACATCAGTAAATGACATCCTTAGTAAATTGATACCCTCTCAAGAGATACTTTTGCTCTTTCTATCCAGGTGCTCCCTGAAGGAAGTTGGTATTGCTCAAGCTGCACATGTTGGATATGCAGAGAGTTGGTTAGTGATAAAGTACATGCTGAAAGCTCTCAGGATTTTAAATGTTCCCAGTGTGCGCATAAATGTAATCACCTCTACCTCTCGCCAACTCTTAGAAACTACAATTCATTTCTCTATCACATGAAAATTTGCTTCTGATTGACTTCTATTATGGCTCACTAAGATGTTTTCACGCTTGATGTCACTGTACTCAGTTACAGTTGTATAGATGTTACTGTTATCAGTAACAGTTGTAGATGCTGAACCCTCTCAGGGTTTATCTGCCAGGCTCGGCACTTCCTTAGCTTTTTCTTTCTCTAGTAATTGATTCTTTGCAAAACTCAAATTTGCCAATTTGGATTTATTTCTCTCAACTGTTGGATCCCACATTAGTTATTTTGGTTTGAGATCCACTATGGCTGATAATTGTTGTTTTTATTTAATCAGATCATGGAGTATGTCTGGAAGGGATAAGTAAACGCAGAGAACTCTTTCCAGAGACCTACTTTTGTGGTAAAACGTGTGAGCAGGTATTAATTATATGCCTAGTCTCTAAGTACCTTTTTTTTTTAGATTTACAATGAAATTAATATCTTTTTCCCTGCTCTTGGTCTCTATGACATATTACAAAAGAAGTTGTTATTAAGTAACTTGTGTAATGCAGGTGTACACTGGTCTTAGTTCTCGTGTTGGGGTCATTAATCCTTATGCTGATGGTCTGTCTTGCACAATTTTGAAATGTTTTCAAGAAGATGAAAAGTTTCATTCTGCTCGAAGGTTGGCACTGAAGGCTGAATGCAACTCGAAATTAGCTGTTGCTCTATCAATTATGGAGGAATGCTTTCAGTCTATGGTAGATGCGAGAACGGGTATTGACATGATACCTCATGCGCTATACAACTGGGGGTAACGTCATTAGCTTCTAAACTTTGGTTTCTGTGTGTTAATTTGTACCTTGAGTTCCGCTTTTCATATTTATCGATCTGTCTTACCTTTTCTGAATCTTTGTTGCACTTCAAGGTCAAAATTTGCTCGCTTAGACTTTGAGGGGTTTTACACAGTAGTTGTGGAAAAGGACGATGTGATGATCTCAGTAGCATCTGTCAGGTTAGTATGGATAAATTCAAGTTCATGGCTATCACATTTTTGAGATGTGTTATAGAACCCTCTAGGCATTGAATGAAGCTCTTTTGTGTTCATATATATATATATATATATATCTCATCAAAGTAAAACAAATATTTGACACTACAGGCAAATGCATGCTTAGAGATAATCTTTCACTTCTACAGACTGGAACGAGTTACATATGAAACCCATTTTACTGTTTGCAGGGTGCATGGAGTGACTGTTGCAGAGATGCCTCTTGTAGCTACCTGTAGCAAGTATCGGCGTCAGGGGATGTGTAGAATCCTCGTGGCTGCCATCGAAGAGGTACAATATTTAGAATGTCTATCCATGTGATTGTTCTTGAACCTCCATCCAAATTCATAATGTCCAAAGTTATGTCCTAGGCTATATTATAAGATAAAACTATTCATTGGTTTTGGCTGCAGATGCTTATGTCTCTGAAAGTGGAGAAGCTTGTGGTAGCTGCATTGCCGAGTTTAGTGGAAACTTGGACTGAAGGTTTTGGCTTCAAAACCATGGATGATGAAGAACGTGAGGCTCTCAAAAAAACAAACTTGATGGTATTCCCTGGGACAATCCTTCTCAAGAAAACGCTATACAAGTGCACAAAACCCAACACTGTGAAAGGTAAAATCAACCCCTGTCTCTCTCTTGCTCTCTAGTTACAGTGCACTTCATTGAGTATTTGGTTCTGCGCAGGCGTTTGTCTTTCTAAAGATAGCAATAACCCATCAAACAAAGAAGCAGATCTAGAGTCAGGTCTAGACAAAGCCGGATTTGTCATGACTACCCAACTTGAGAGCTGTGATCAGATGGTTCCAGCAGGTTCAGATGATGAGCCGCACCCAGGCTTCCCGGTGCCAGTTGGAGCCAAGCAAACAGAACCAACTGCAGAAACGGAGAACCCAAGCCAAGATAGCATTGCTGCTGATAGGCTAAAGAGAACAACAGTCTCCATGGGAGAAGAAGAAGAAGAAGAGCTGCCAAAGTTTTCAGGAGAAGAAGAAGTGACAAGGGCATCTTCTTCCTCTGCAGCTATAGGAGAAGTTAGTGGTGTAGGAGTAGTAGTAGTAAATAATGTTAGTGATGAGATGTTGCTTTGTGTTAATGAACAACTTGACTCTGATAGCTCTCAAGATTCGGAATAATATTATTATACTAAAACACTATGACCGTTTTTTCACTATATTTTCTCGTCACTTTCTAAAGCAAAACAAGAAAACGTGAAAACCTAAAAAGAAAAGGAAACCAAATTTTTGATGTAAGCATGTATTTTGATATATGAGTAATTTGCCAAACAATTTGGTTTAGTCTTAATCAGTCTTAATCAAAAGTAATATAGAATCTTTAGTAATGTATCATTAGAATCAGAATATTGAAATCTATATATAGTAGACTAGGACCGTCTTATGGACGAGTTTCTTAGTTTTAAAATAAATTAAATTTAAGTAAAATATTAAAGTAAATGTGTGTGCTCAATGATATATCTTTAAAAAAATTTAGAGGAATAGAAATCATGTTTCGATACAGAAAAGAGTTTGGTTACTTAACATATTTTATATGGATAAATCAATTTCTATATTATAATTTTATTATTAATATACTGAAAATATATATCACATCTAGTTTAGTTCAATCTTGTCATTTGTTTTTTCGATCACCATATGAGATATGTATTTTAAAAGGATCAGAAACCAAAAAACCAAACCGAATCAGGTCCAACAAAAACCCAAAAAAATCTTAAATTTCTCTTTCTGAATAACCAAATCCAAACTAAATCGAGAACTAAATGGAAATACAACAATATATCCAAAATCACTAAAAATATATATATATATATATATTTGATATAACTGAATTATATATCCTACAATTACAAACCAAAAATATTAATTAATTTTTAGATTGAATTAATCAACATACGCAAAATGCAAAAAGATTTTAAAGTTCTAAGTTATATTTTTAAAAGTTTAACTAATTTTTTTTTTAATATTTGTTTTCTATTTGTATATCCAAACTTGACTCAATTAATGCAGATAAAACCAAACCGGATGAATCATATACCTCTAAACCCAAAAACCCGAGTCATGAACCAACCCTAATGTTCAAACCTAGTATATATGAGATGTTAAAAATTTATTTAGTGAACGGCCGCTACGTTCTCACTCATATCTAGGTGAGACGTTGTTCCCACAAGATCTTTATTCCAAGCTGATATCCTCTTTATGAGATTGTATTTTGGTTCCCAACATAATATCTTTTCCTTATCACAGCTTCACTTTGGTGAAATCTTTCATTATTCTCTCTCATGGCGTTTTTCGACAACATCTTTTTGCTCCAGCCTTCCGTCATCAACTCTCAATTTTATTCTTATCTCGGGTGTTGTATACCTTAAGATGTTTGATTTTCACGGTACTTTTTCTTTTTCATTTTTGAATTATTATCCACCATCAATTTCAATCAAAATAAGTCCCACCGACTAGCTCTTTCCTCTAGTTAGATCCAAATAAGTATATGAGAATTGGCTTTACATGAACATCTATCTCAAAATGTATTTTTGTCTCGTTTTCGACTTATTTCCATTGCGAGAGAACACTTTTTGTTTTTTTCCTTCAGAAAAATCATTTATGCACATTTTCTCCTCTATGGAGAAAACATTTCCTGCAATGTTCATCTCCAAAAGAGGTATTGTTTATTTGTTTCTTAAACCGATAATATCATGTATTTTTCTAATCAATTTCTTATCTTATGCCAATTATATGTAATTCTTGTTTGATAAACTCGATAAAACTGTTTAACAGTCGGTCTTGAATATCATTTAGTACTCCAAACATTGTGAATATTAAATCATCTCCTAAAATTTGTTTGACACTTAACCAATTAAAATAATGAATTAGATTGGATTATACTAAATAAAGTTTATTTATTTTTCAACCAAGGTTTATATAATAAGATTAGATAAATTAACAATTTATGGTTTCCCTTTTTAATTTTAAAATTATTTTTTACTTTTAGTTATTGATTAGATAAATTAACAAATTCATGTTTAACTTTTTTTCCTTACTATAGGGGTTTAGGTTTTATTTTCGGTTTTGTATTTGTTTTAAATTTATTTCTTAACTATAATTATTAATTATATTAATTAATAAACTCTTGGTTTTTATTTTATTTTTAAAAATATTTCTTAATTTTATTTATTGGTTAATAAATTCTTGTTTTTTTTCTTTTTTAAAATTATTTCTATATTTTAGTTATTTTTTTTGTTTTTGGATTTAAAAAAAAAATAGATTAGCTAAATTGAAAAAATTTTGGTTTCATTTTTAATTTTTAATTTTTGTGTTTGTATTTATTTTAAATTTTTTTATTAATTTTAAATATTGATTAGATAAATTAACAAAAAGAATTGGTATTCTTTTTAAAATTCCTTCTGTATTTTGTTTTAATAAATAAATTTATTAATTTTACTTATGAAAAAAATCTAAATTATTTGTGACATATATCATGATCTCGTGAGTTATAATTTTGATACATGTGAGCTTTTCGTGAGTACAACCGAGATTTATATAATAATATGCTTATGATCATTTACGATTGTAAGTAAACTATTTTATTTTTTGTTAACATTTATATTAGGTAATTTTTTTTTTTGGTCAACATTTTTATTAGGTAATTATATTATTTTTTGGTCAACTTTTATATTAGGTGATTTTTTTATTTTAGAGGAAATTTGGAAAAATACCCAAAAAAATTGTATTTTGAAAATTATACCCTCTTATTTTATTTTTTGAGTTTTCAAAATCGTTATCACTTATCATCACAAAACAAATAATTATAATTTTGAAAACTTAAAGAGGTGTTTAATTTCTTAGTAAGTTTTAGCTATGATATTTCAATAAATTGTCACTTGAAATAGGATATTTTTGAAAAATAAACTAAATTGATACGGCGTCAATTTCAAATATAACAAACAACATTAAACACAAATGAAATTTAGAAGAATTTTAGGGTTTAGAAATTGAAACACATCACGATACACAAAACAAATCCCACAACAAACATACATGAACACAAATTGCGTAGAGAAGAGTTTTAGGGTTTTAGAACAGAAACACAACACGATACACAGGACAGATCCCACTGGTCCTAAGCCAAGACTCTGCACAAGTGCGATGAAACACATGCGAACAAGGCATTCGACCCGCCGCCACATCTGACCAACCCTCGATCTGATCCAGGCATATCACACAATAGCTTTCACTCTCAACAACCACCGTCTTTAAGTGTTGTGCCACCGCCTCATCGGTCACCGGAGCCACATCAAGTCGCACCTCTACATGAGGAACAGTTTCTGGAGGAAAGCTCCGCACAATAACATTCATGGATACTTCTACCTTCTCCAGCTCAGAGATCACATTACCCTCTTTCAAAGCCCATATCTCATCATTCTCACTTTGAAGGAGGATAATGTCTTCTATGACCTGGAGAAGGTAGAAGTGTCTATGAATGTTACTGTTTGGAACTTTCCTCTTGAAGTTGTTCCTCACGTAGACATGAGACTTGATGTGGCTTCAGTGAGCGATGAGGCGGTGGAACAACACTTGAAGATGGTGGTTGTTGAGAGTGAAGACTATTGTGTGGTATGCATGAATCAGATCGAGGTTGGGTCATATGTTGCGGCGGGGTCGAATGCCATCTTCGCACGTGTTTCATCGCACATGTGCAGAGGATTGGCTTAGGATGTCCTGTGTTTTGTGCTGTTTTTCTGTCCTAAACCCTAAAATCCTTCTATGCGCCATTTGTATTTATGTCATTTATTATATTGTGGAATCTGTCTTTTGTGTCGCGCTACCTGTGTTTTCGTCCTATAAATCCTAAAAGTCTTCTCGTGTTTTCGTCCTATAAACCCTAAAAGTCTTCTCTCTGCACTATTTGTGTTTAATGTCAGTTTGTTATATTTGAATATGGCGCCATATCGATCATTTTAGATTATTTTATATTCTGGTTTTATATATCCATTCCCTTGTTTGTTTTTCATTTATGTGTTAATTTGAATGTTTCACTATTTCTTGCATTGCGTTTACAAATAATTTATATGAACATATATCTTATCTTTTTCATAGATGTAATTTAGTGGGATTGTGGATCTAATAATTTGGTGGGGGTGTTAATAAATTTAAAGATATTATGATACTAACCTTGATAATCTCTTTGCTCATATTGTCTCTCTTCCATTCTTGTCTTAATTCCTCGGCTATCATAAGATAAAACTATTCATTGGTTTTGGCTGCAGATGCTTATGTCTCTCAAAGTGGAGAAGCTTGTGGTAGCTGCATTGCCTAGTTTAGTGGAAACTTGGACTGAAGGTTTTGGCTTCAAAACCATGGATGAGGAAGAACGTGAGGCTCTCAAAAGAACAAACTTGATGGTGTTCCATGGGAAAATCCTGCTCAAGAAAACGCTATACAAGTGCACAAAACCCAACACTGTGAAAGGTAAAATCAACCTCTGTCTCTCTCTTGCTCTCTAGTTGCAGTGCACTTCATTGGATTTTTGGTTCTGCACAGGCGTTGTCTTTCTAAAGATAGCAATAACCCATCAAACAAAGAAGCAGATCTAGAGTCATGTCCACACAAAGCCGGGTTTCCCTGACTACCCAACTTGAGAGGTGTGATCAGATGGTTCCAGCTGGTTCAGATGATGAGCCGCACCCAAGCCAAGACAGCATTGCTGCTGATAGGCTAAAGATAACAACGGTCTCCATGGGAGAAGAAGAAGAAGAAGAGAAGAGCTGCCAAAGTTTTCAGGAGAAGAAGAAGTGACAAGGGCTTCATCTTCCTCTGCAGCTATAGGATAAGTTAGTGGTGTAGGAGTAGTAGTAGTAACTAATTTTAGTGATGAGATTTTGCTTTGTGTTAATGAACAACTTGACTCTGATAGCTCTCAAGATTCGGAATAATATTATTATATTATTATACTAAAACACTATGACCGTTTTTTCACTATATTTTCTTGTTACTTTCAAAAGAAAAAGGGGGTACAAATCCTAAAAAGAAAAGAAAACCAAATCTTAAAATATGATTCTATAATAATCATTTATTTTCATTTAAAAAAAAAAGATTTAAATGTAAATTTAAATTTCTAGTAAGGATACAAATGTTCAAATATAAACTTGTGTTATTTTTCTAATTTCTAAACTTAAATAGAGTATATTTCGAAAAATCCATTGTATAGATAGATTATCTTATAAAAGATCAAACTCACACCATATGTGCTGTTTCATGAAGCCTTAAAAAAATAGTGAACTGACGCCTTTCCTCAATTTATTTTGAATATCCAATTAATTAGCGCATCCCCATGTTTGATTAGTAATGTATGTGCTTCTTTTGCAGATAGGCTAAATTTTTTGGTATAAGCACTATTTTGATATATGAATATTTTGCCAAACCGGCCATTTGGTTTACTCTTAATCAAAATACAATTCTGAGTGGTTTAATTTGATGAAAAAGAATATAGCATTTTTAGTAATGGATCATTAGAACCAGAATATTGGATACATACATATATATATATATATAGGTTTAAGATCATTTAATTAATATTGTAAGTAAAATTTAGTTTAAAATAAAATTATGTATTGTTATCACCACAAAAAATGAGATGTTTAGTTTCAAATTAATTATAAATAGGGTATTTTTTTCAAAATAAAATAACAGGGTCTATTTTTCAAAATTCCACAATAGTTTTGTGTATTTTTCAAATTTCCTCTAAAATTTAAACTAATTTACCTAATACTATAAATGTTGACCAGGACCAAAAAAAAAAACCTTGATAATGTGACCTAATATAAACGTTGACCAGAAGAAAAAAAACTAATATAAATATGATCATAAGCATACACATTTACAAAGCAACCAAGCAAACATAAACAAAGAGATTCTACTAAACTCATTTTCTTTCTCAAGTCTCACCATTCCTCAAAAACCATGACCTCCAATGGTGGACTAGAGCCCTTCGTTTACTTCGACAGAATCTATAAAGACGAAGGTGACATCAACGAAAACCCAAACCTGAGGTTCGATTTTCAGGTGTGTTACACCCGTGCTCCTCTTCCTGAAGAACACTCAGACGGCCAAGAAGAAGAAAATCTCGAAACTCGAACCGTTGATCAAACCCGCGAGTTTGATAAAGAATGGCTGATCCGTGGAGATTGGGGTCAGATAGTAAGTAACGTCTTTTACATTCTTAATCTGATTAATGTCCCTTGTCATCCTCATGTTGTTAGAAAGCTCACTCATGAGATATGGGCTTTGAAGGAGGGTAATGTGCTCTCTGAGCTGGAGAAGGTAGAAGTCACAATGAACGTTCTTGTGTGGAACTTTCCTCCAGAAGCTGTTCCTCATGTAGAGGTGAGGCTTGATGTGGCTCCGGCGACCGATGAGGCGGTGGCACAACACTTGGAGACAGTGGCTGTTGAGAGTGAAGGCTACTGTGTGATATGCCTGGACCAGATCGAGGTTGGTTCAGATTTGGCGGCTGGTCGAATGCCATGTTTGCACGTGTTTCATCGCACATGTGCAGAGGATTGGCTTAGGACCAGTGGGATCTGTCCTGTTTGTCGTCGTGTGTTTCCGCTCTAAGCCCTAGAAATCTTCTCTGCGCTAATGTCTGTTTGTTACCTTTGTTTTAATTTTTGTTTTTATGTTTTTGTTTGTTGTATTTGAATATGGCGCCGTTTCAGTTGAGTTTATTTTGTATTTTGGTTATATATATATCATTCTCCTTTATGTGTTTGAATGGTTTCATCTATTTCTTGCACTGCGTTTACAAATAATATTTTTCAGAGATATAATTTTAGGGGGTTGTGTGTATTAAATTGTGGATCTAATTTATCTGATGGGAGTGTTAATAAAATTAACGATATTATGTTGATTTTAAAAGGATTTTGAGCGATTACAAATATCCTGATAGAGTATAAGGATATTCTCTTTTGCAAGTTTAGTTTAGATCTTCTTCCCACTCGGGTTCACTTCTGTGAGTGGTAGTAAATTTTTCTTTTTCTGATTTTGGATATGATTTTGAAATGCTAGTATTTTTTTTTCAAAAGTCGAAGAAACAATAGGGAGAAAGAAAAAGATAACGAGGAAGATAAGATTGAAATGTACATGGATTCAACACTATTTTGTCTTCATTTGCTCTTGACTAGTAGAAACGTCTCATCAGAAATATGTAATTGTTCATCTGTGTGAACGAAGACAGACGTGTCACACAGTTATAGATATACAATCTATTCTTGATATGTCTCAAAGACTGCAACAAAGGCTACAAGACTTTGTAGAATCAAGTGAATTGAGAACACGTCTGAGACAAATACGAAACATAATTAAAGAGAATCCATCTTAAAGACTGCAACAACCAACTACAACTACGCTGTCTAAAAGAATTTGAGAACACATCTCGAATAAAAAGAAACATAAACTCGCCAAAGATTCAAGCCAAATTCGAGAAAGAAAGAAGTCAAATCGTTCAGATGACTTGAGTTTATTGATATAATTACATGTCTATTCATACAAGAGATGGTCTAAACCCTAAACCTAAACACATTTACAAAACATAAATAACCTTTACTCATCAAAGGAAAATACGTAATCCGTATGTGTGTGGCATACAAAGATTTGTGTCGCACAGTTTCAGATTTGTACAAAAATTTCTTGATATATCTCCCAATAATATATGGAGTCTCACAATATCATTTCATAAGTGTTTCTAAGAAATTTTAAATAGTGCAGGGATGAATCTTCATTTGTAATATGTTTAGATCGATCAAATAATTTCTAATGGTGATGCGATTCGAACAAAACGTCATATGTACTCTTTCAAAATCTTTAATCCAATATATTTCGTAGAATATAAAAGTGAGTGTAATCTATTGACCGATGTCTAGATTTTTCAACCTCATTCCATAGCGGCTAGTTAACAAAATTAAGTAATGCGACGGCTAGAGCTTAAGTAAAACAAAAGCTACATTTATTAATTACCAGATCATACAATATATTTTTCACTGACGTAACTGATATTTTTCATTGACACAAGTCGTAACTGATACTTAGTGAACAATTTAGTTTTGACAAAACTGATAACTTAGTTTGTGTATTCAATTAGTCAATCAAAAGTAGTCTTCATATTTTGGTCAAATTAATTAATTACCTGCCTACTTATGTTAATCCATTAATGTCCTAAAACTATTGATTCTTAAAATGTTCTAAAACTAGATTTATTCATAATTTTCATACAGAGAGATATACACAAACTTGAAAAAGGATCCGAATCCGAAAAATCGGATCCACCTGACCAGAAGAAACAAAAACTCGCCATTAACGACCGTTAACGGATCCGTTACAAAAAAAACCATGCCCTCTTCTCCAAAGCTATTTCACGCGCGGCCATCATTCTTCACGCGCCGATCGACGGCTTTGATTGTCTCCACCTCTCTAGCTATCGGTCTAACCGGTTTCCTTTTCGGACTCTCGGCGATTATATTCCCCGGTCTCCGGTTATCCGGCCGAACCTGCCTCACCAACTTACCTCCGAAGACGGTACGAGTCGTATGGGACGTCGCTGGAAACAGCATCGTTAATGGCGGATTGAAGAGGCATAAGGTGATGGGATTCGTCGGAATACAAACCGGATTCAAATCAGCTGGCCGGAGACGAGCGCTCAGGAACACATGGATGCCGTCCGATCCAGAAGGACTTCGACGGTACTGATTCAAAATCTTCTTCTCTCAAAATTCTCAATTGATTCATTTCTTCTAGCTTTAGGGTTTGATGAACGAACTAAATTGGTGTGATCTGGATTTAGATAGCATCTCCAAGATAGGAATCTGATCTTTTGATCATAAAGATCTGAAATCAATGAAGGTGTTTGTTGCTGATTCTTTGGACTTTCACTATTTCACTGAGAACCATTGTTCATTTGCAGATTGGAAGAATCAACAGGATTGGTTATTAGATTTGTTATAGGCAAAACCAAAGATGAGGCCAAAATGGCTGAGCTTAGAAGGGAAATAGCAGAGTTCGATGACTTTATACTTCTTGATATTGAGGAGGAGTATAGTAAGCTCCCATACAAAACGTTAGTACTGTTTCTTCTATTCACATTTCATATGACAGAGATAACACGAATAAACTCTGATCTATGGTTCTTGTTATGTTCTTTCTTGTATAGTTTGGCTTTCTTCAAAGCTGCATATGCCTTATATGATTCAGATTTCTATGTCAAAGCTGATGATGATATATATTTAAGGCCAGGTAAATTGATTGCATTCTCTGGTTTTTGCTCATTAATCAGGAGAGTTCTGGAAGTTGTAAGAGCTATTTTTGTTTCTTCTTCACAGATCGGTTGTCTTTACTGTTGGCTAAAGAGCGGAGTCACTCGCAGACATACCTTGGTTGCCTGAAGAAAGGTCCGGTTTTCACAGATCCAAAGCTCAAATGGTAAGTAACAGAACACGCTAATCATGCTAAGATAGGATTTATGGCACCTAACCATCTCTTGTGGTTTATTTTGTAGGTATGAACCTTTGGGAGATTTGATCGGAAGTGAGTACTTTCTTCATGCTTATGGCCCCATATATGCTCTTTCTGCTGATGTTGTCACAAGTTTGGTTGCTCTCAAGAACAACAGGCAAGTTATGTCTCCTCAAATATTATTCGTCTTTGAAGTCTCCATGAGTTATATACTTCGCTTATGAGAAGAAGTCTCTGTGAGAACTTTTGTTTAACAAGGTGAGAATTTGTTTCCAAACTACAGTTTCAGGATGTTTAGCAACGAGGATGTGACAATAGGTGCGTGGATGTTGGCAATGAACGTTAACCATGAGAACCATCATACACTTTGTGAACCAGAGTGCTCACCATACTCCATTGCTGTTTGGGATATACCAAAATGCTCAGGTTCATTTTTCTTCTTCCATGTCATAAGGAATGGATCTAAGTCGCTTTGTATAAGCATTTCTACAACAGTTGCTCACAGTTTGGATTGAATATGTTACTGGTGCAGGCCTTTGTAACCCAGAGAAAAGGATGTTGGATCTTCACAAGCTAGAGAGCTGCTCAAAGAGCCCGACTTTGCCATCGGATGATGACTGATCTAACCTTTTTATGTATCTCCTTTAATGATCGAAGATCTGAGGCGTAACAATTCGCAGATAGAGATCTGTGAATTGTTACGCCTATGCTCTGTTGTTTTATGCGAGAAAAGAGACGAGAGTTGATCCTAAGGGCATTAGGGGTTTCCGAACTAGGGTTAGTAATCTTTGTGTAACCCAGGTTTTGGGTGTTACCTTGTTGTACAAGTATAATATTGAACTAATTGCAATTTTGATCTCGCATTATCAGGAGAAAAGCACAAACAGTTGGAACATTCTTTTTTTTGTTTGGATCAAAATTTGTATGTCTTATCTATAAAACCAAGAATTTTCTGGGGGAAAAAAATGGAGAAGAAAGAGTTTATTTATGAAAATGAAAGGGTTTTAAGGCGACTGAAAAACATTTAATCATTTTATATATTTTCTGCCACGCTCTCTTATCTATGATAACCAGAGAGTCAGAGACAGATGAGTCTGATGGCATCTTACGTCAGAAACGTCATGGCTTGACTAAAACCATCAGATATGCATCAGAATATTTTGAACACACTATGGAATCATGAATCCATCGTTAAAATAAAAACCATAGTATATTTTGAAATACCGCTTAATATGCTTACCAAATAATTAGTGATGTTTACTTAAATTATTGGTGTCAAAGTAGGACTATTTTGTAAAAAAAATTAATCAGTATGCATTCTACTAAAAGATCACATAATCCGAAACTAGATGGAATATTATTATCTTAGCCAATTAAGTCGTACTTTTTTGTTAACGAATTAAGCGCGTATATACCTACTCTTACAAAATCCAGACATTTTAATTACAACCTCCATTATCGAATTAGAATTACGTTCATGAATCTACTAACCAATTTAATCTCATGGCCGTATATTTATCTAAAGTAATCTATTTTGCATTTATCTTTACGCATCTAACAGACAATTATATTCACGTATAGGGTTATAGGAACCACATAATACATAAATACTTTACTCAGGAGTCAGGACTGCCTCCAACCACTGTGTTTTCACGTTAAATAAAAAGTGAGCATTATGAATTTATGAATTAGTCCAATTTCTGAACGACACAAGTAAAAATTTAAGCTTATTATCAAAATATATGTTTATTAAAATTAAATCTAAAGTTTAAGATTTAGGGTTTAGAATATTTGAAGCGCGTGAGCATATACAAAAGCAATAAAACTTAACCGATCCATCACTAAGCTACATGACAATACGTAGATCGGTAGATGAAACGATTCTGCATGCATCTTGCTTATGTGAATTGCCATATATGTTTACATTATCACATATGTAACACGTAGATTTATAATTTATAAATGCGAGTGTGTATATATAGATTTATAGGTATACGTAATCTTGAAAAAGAAGTGTGGTAAATTAAGAATGAACTCCCTTTTATCAAAAAAAAAGGTCAAAATAAAATATTAAAATAAATATTCATAAAGAGTAAAAAAAAAAGTTTATGCTAAACTAATTAAGATAGAAATATCGTGAACAACATATGTTATTTATGACTGAGATTGTGAAGATATCGAACATCTTTTATCATACTAAACAAAAAATATGGTAGCTAACTTTAAGTGCATGTTTTTATTAGTGTCGTTGAATCTACAATATGTTTTTATTAGGAGCGTAGACGTCATTTCTCAGAAGACGCGAGTGGGGTTTTCAATAAAGTAAGCGGCAAAGTACTGAGGCAGTTTCGAAAGCCAAGTCAGCATATTATTTAATAATTTATTTACTTCAAACTACTATTTTAATATTTCTTCTGATGATAAGACATTCTCCAAAATTGAGAAAAAAGAAGCTAGAATAAATAAATTGAAATCTGTCGTCGTCGTGAAAGAGAAGCATGTAATAAAAATACTATTTCCAATTTATTCATGTGAAATAATCAGAGCCGATTTGATGAAGGTTCACATTTTATAATAATTGGTATAGTAGTAAGAGTATTGTGTGGACATAGTCGTAGCGCAAGCCACGAGAAGGATTCAGTCAAGACTTTGAGTATTAAAATAGCTAAAACCAAATCCTAAATTTATTCTCAAATCGCAAAATTTAGATCATAGTGACACTAGTTTTCTTTTTGACTAGGCAAAAATCTGGAGAAAATTAATTAAAAATAAAGTTGTGTACACAACTTTATACTCCTCATAAAATCGAAATTAAATTTAACCATACAGTATAACACTTTAACGGAACCGTCAAATAACTTTTTTTGTTTTTGTTTTTTTGTTTGTCAAGTAAATAAAACAATTTTGGTTTAAAGAAATTCACATCGTCGTCTCCTACCTCTCTTCTTTTTCTTCTCTGAAACTTTCTCTGTCTCTGGAGAAAACTCCGTTCTTTCTCTGAGGGACACATTCAAATTTTTAATCTTTTGATTTGAATCTGTAACATCGGCAAGATCCCCATTTTCCCATTTCTCTCTCCTTTCCCGTCAATGCATTTGCCCTGAAGATCCTTCCGGAGAGAAACAATAGGGAAATTTGGGGATTCAATTTTAACAATGTCGAAGCTAAATAATAAACATGTCGCCGTCGACAAGCTCCACGAGTCATTAAACAAACCAGATAGTATTAATGTCGATCATGGATCACCAGTTACACCGCTTCAGACACGAACCTGTGGACTCACTTCGGCTCCAACAACAACTACTTCCACTAGTAGCTGCAGTTCTAGCTCATCTGGATCGGTTTCAGGACATGCTCCGGTTTCAAGAAAATCCGATTCCGGTCGAACCAATCTATCTAAATCGTTCACTTCCTCCTCCGCCTCCGCCTCCGCCTCCGCCGCCGCAACTCAATCTTCTAAATCTAACAACGCTCCCTCCGCCGTTAAATCTTCCTCCGCCGGACAATCGAAATCTAGCCGCTCCGTCGAAGCTCAAAATGGCGCGAAAACAGGGTCAAGCAATAACATACCAAAAACAGGTAACATAAAACCGGGTCGGGTCTCAACAGCGTCGGATTCAGCAAAACCATCGGGTAAAATCTCGCAGCAGCAGCAACATATCAAAATAGTTCCCGCCGGGAATCTATTCCCATCGGGGAAAGTACAAATTACAAGTATGACTCAAGAAAAGCCAAGAAGTATGGTTCTTGGACCAGGTGCTAATAAGTCTTACGGTTACGGTAACATAATGAGAGGAAACAGCTTTTCTCCTACAAAACCAACGACGACAACGAGGTCGTCTTCTAGTTCTTTGTCTGTAACTGTTCATAGCTCTTCTAGCAATGTCGCTGACGCAGAAGAAATGAAAAGAATTGGAAACGAAAAGTTCAAGAAAGGTTGTTTTACTGAGGCTTTAAAGTTATATGATCGAGCAATTGAGCTTTCACCTAATAATCCGACTTACCATAGCAATCGAGCTGCTGCATTGTCGAGTTTAGGTCAGATTGGTGAAGCTGTGAATGAGTGTGAAGAAGCTATTAGATTGGATCCTAATTTTGCAAGAGCTCATCACCGTTTAGCTACTTTGCTTCTTAGGTATTATTATTGCTTATATACAAGAATCTTTGCTAGAGAGAAAGATATAAGAATAATTGTTTATTTGGTTACAGATTAGGTCAGGTCGATAATGCAGGGATACATTTGTATTCAGTCAAGGAACCATCAGATCCTATAGTGGTGAAGACGCTTCAACTAGTAGATAAACATTTGAATAAATGCATAAATGCAAGAAGACGTGGTGATTGGAATATTGTTTTGACTGAAGTAAGTGCAGCTATGGCTACTGGAGCTGATTCTTCTCCTCAGGTAAAGAGAACAAAACATTCTTTGTATTAGTTTGTGTTACCTTATAAAGTATTTTAATTACATGTATATATATATATGTCAAATCTGCAGCTAGGTATGTGTAAAGTTGAAGCACTACTAAAACTCCTACGGCTTGATGAAGCTCAAATAGTATTAGACATTGTCCCCAAAATAGAGCCAATCCCACTCTCTTTCTTACACACTCGTTTTTTCGATATGATAAGTGAAGCTTACATATGTTTTGTCAAATCCCAAATGGAGTTGGCTCTAGGAAGGTACGTGAGATAATTTTTATACATTAATTTGGTTTTCATTGTTAAAATGTTTGATAAGTGAAAAAAAGGAGTGAAGAGCAGATGATGAAATTCTTGCAGGTTTGAAAATGCAGTTACGTATGCAGAGAAAGCTTTAGAGATTGATCAACAAAACAATGAAGTTGAAACATTGTGTAGAAATGTTAAATTGATTGTTAGGGCGCGTGATCGTGGTAACGATCTTTATGAATCAGAAAGATACACTGAAGCAAGATCAGCTTTTGCAGAAGCTCTTAAGTTTGATCCATCAAATGCTGCTTTGTTCTGTAATAGAGCAGATTGTTTTTTTAAAGTTGGAATGTGGGAGAGTTCGATCCAAGATTGTAACCATGCATTGCTTATTTTACCGAGTTACACTAAGCCTCGTTTTCAAAGAGCTGCTTCATACACTAAGGTAAAAAATCTATATGTTATGTATGACTTAGTTTTGTTTTATTTCCCTTATAATTCTTAGCTTCTTACTGTGAATTAATGTAGTTGGAAAGATGGGGTGAGGCAGTGAGTGATTATGAGATATTAAGAAAGGAATTGCCTTATGACAAGGAGATTGCTGAATCTTTGTTTCACACTCAAGTTGCATTGAAGAAATCTCGAGGCGAAATTGTTCTTAACATGGAATTTGGAGGTGAAGTTGAGGAAATCTCTAGTCTTGAAGAGTTCAAAGCTGCATTGACTCGTCCTGGTAAGTCATATTTTAACTAAATTTGTATTCTCTTAACATGTCAAAGAACTCTTTCCCTATAACTAAAAAGTTGTATATAATTCAATGGCAGGAGTTTCAATTGTACACTTTTTCAAAACTTCTGATCAACATTGCAAGGAGATATCTGTTTTCATGGATGCACTATGTGTTCGTTACCCATCTCTGCATTTCCTCAAGGTAAAGAAAAAATTGAAAACATATGTTGATGTAAGGAACCAGAGAAGAAGTGAACTTAAGTAGTGAATGTGTATATGTGTTTGAGAATAGGTGGAGATTGAAAAATGTCCAGCAGTGGGAGATGCAGAGAGAGTGAGAGTTGTGCCAACGTTCATGATTTTCAAACTTGGAAATCGGATGAAGGAGATTGTGTGTCCAAGCAAGGAAGCACTGGAGAAAACAGTGAAGCACTATGGTCTTCTTTAGCTAAACTCAAAAGCACGTTATTATTTTGTTCATAAAAAAAAAAAAAAAGGGAAAAAACTTGTCAATAATCATCTCTCACGCTTTGGCGTTTAGGTTTAGAGAATCACTTCTGATTTGATTCATTCATTTGCTCTGTTAGGTTTAGGAATTCAAAGAGAAATTAGTCTTATGTACATAGAGAAAATTTTGGTTACTTAGATGATGAAACCATAGATAATAAAACAGAGAGACAACATTCAGATTCTCATAACATATTTCCATCAATAAAAAAATCTTCTTGCAACACACACAATAGAAGTCAAATGTGCATATCTGTTTCTATTTCTCTGAAAATAATTGTTTTCTTTTTAGTGTTAACCAAGCTTCTAATTGAATCAAAATGCTGATTAGTAGTAACTAGTTTATAAAGCTTATTTTCTCAATGTAATTGGTTTCCTCTCAACAAAATGGCTAAAACCGGTTTAGTGCGCGTGATTAACACTCGCTTGGTTTAAGTCTTTAGCAGTGGACAGTTAAAAGAACTGAGAACTGTACGCTAACGCATGCAAGAGGAAATGCAAGCTGTGTGTATTAAACAGAAAATATGAGAAAAGAAAAATCGTGTCGTTTCCTCGATGCACCTCTCTTCTTTAACGGCATAGTTCTATTAACATGCATGCCGTTTGAGGGACCACATTCAGACTTTAGATGACGTGCAACTACCAAGTGTCATAGACTCATAGAAACATATTAACAAGATGTGATTGTGGTACTTTGAGACAGAGAATCATAAGCAAAAAGACAAAGAAGATAAGATTTAAGATTCACTGTCACTGTTTTTGTTTCCACTTCCAGAAACAGAGCAGTGTTAGTTTTCATTACAATGGGAAAGATTAAAACTTTTTTTAACGGTGGATACATAAAGTAAACTGAAATCCAACCGTATAAAAAACTCATTATTATTTCGATTCTAGAAATATTAAAAAAAGGAGAGTAGAAAAAAAAAAAAAGAGATTCAAAGTGTTTTTTGTCTTCTTCCACAGGTCTCACTCACTTAACCGGTGTTTTGCAATCCTGCAGCAATACCTTTCATGGTTAAGATGAGTGTATCCTCAAGTCCAGGAGCGTATTCACTGGTTGGGTTAAGCTTGATGAGCTCTTGTGCTGATTTGCTTGATTGCATGATCTCTTTTGAAATGTGTGGTCGCAGTGTCACATTGTAGTTTTGATCACGGATCCTCTTCAATGTGTAGGCTTGGCAAACGTTGAGTGTAGTAATGTAAGAGTCACGCAACCTAAGTCTCTGTTTCAAGTAAGGGTCTCCTTCAAGAAGGTCTCTGTGTCCAGCAGTCTGTAAACAACACGATTTTTAGTGGTTTTGAAAAGAAATAAAACCCTAAGAAATATAAAAACAGAGGACTCTGTTTTTTTTATTATACCTGGAGGACAAGGTTCTTGGTTTCTTCAAAGTTGGCTCTGAGTTTCTCTCCAAAAGCCCATAAATCTTCTGAGACAAGAAGTTTATCGTACAATGCAGCGATCCCAGGGTCTCCCTTTGCGAACACCATTTCAATTAGATCGATGGTGACTCGGAAAAATGGCCAGTGTTTGTACATATCTTGCAGCATGAGTAGGTTTCTCACATCTTTCTTGATCGCATACCTAAACGCTGCTCCGAATCCTAACCATACAGGAAGATGGAATCTTGTTTGCGTCCATGCAAAGATCCATGGGATTGCACGCAGAGATTCGATACCACCGCTTGGTTTTCGCTTTGAAGGTCTGCTTCCAATGTTCATACGTCCATACTCTAGCTCTGGAGTAGCCTGCAAACCAAAACCAACCGTTAAGGAACTTAAAACACACAAACACAGAAGCTTTGGTGAATTATGAATGAATACTTACGAGGCGGAAGTACTCGACGAATCGAGGTTCTTGGAAAACAACAGATCGGTACTCCTCAGTTGCAACAACCGCCATTTCATCTAACAAAGCACGCCACTCCGGTTTAGGTGAGATCGGAGGGTTCATTCCATGCTCTAGAGTAGCAGCTGTGAAACGCTGAAGTGTTCTAAAGCATAAGTGTTCCTCTCCAAATGATTGTTCAATGACTTCACCTTGAACTGTGACTCGAAGAGAGCCATTAACAGTATCTGGTGGCTGAGACAATATAGCAAGATGAGTGGGACCACCTCCTCTTCCGACTGTACCACCACGGCCATGGAACATTGTTAGCTTGACTCCATATTTCTTAGCAACCTTCACAAGCTCTTCTTGAGCTTTGTATAGCTCCCAAGCCGCTGAGAGACGTCCAGCGTCTTTCCCTGAATCTGAGTAACCAATCATAACCTCTTGTTTACCGTTGATTCGGTTCTTGTACCAGTCTATAGAAAAGAGTCTTGCAACAGCAGCAGGAGCTGCTTCAAGATCAGCTAGCTTCTCAAAGAGTGGAACAACTCTGAGTGGATTTTTCACATGGCACTCGCGTTGTAAAAGCTCAACAGCAAGGACATCACTAGGTGAAGTTGCCATGGAGATAATGTAGGCTCCAAAACAATCTGATGGCAGCTCGGATATAACTTTGAATGTGTCTAGGACATCAGCAATTTCTTCGGTTTTGGGAAGATCAGGTCCGAAAAGTGGACGCTTGCCACTTAGCTCAGCTAGAAGCCATTCTTGTCGGCCTTCCTCAGACCAGTCTCTGTAGGAGGAACCGATGTCCAAATGCTTGGTTATAGCATCCAAGACATCTGTGTGACGTTCAGACTCTTGCCTTATGTCAAGTCTCACAAGGGAGAGTCCAAAGGTAGAGACTTGCCTCAAGAAATCAAGCAGGCTTCCATCAGCTATTGGACGGTCACCACATGAACATAGTGATCGGTAACAGAGCTCAAGAGGCTCCAAGAACTGCATAAACAGAGTTAAAGAAAAAAAAAAAAACAGTAAGCTCAAATTGAACTAACAAGTAGTTAAAGTCATGCAACAATTTAGTATCGAGGTTGGTTTACCTGTTCAACATTGGTGAAAGTAGCTTCTTCAGGGATGTCAGAGATTCCGTTACTAAGCAGTTGGCGTGAGCGCTCACGTGTGTGATATAGTTTATCCCTCACATCACCAAGAATCACACGATATGGCTCAGTTGGAGGAATTGTCTTCCAGAATTCTGCATTGAGTTAAGAAAAATATCAACTTAGAATACAAAAGCAATACCAGTGTATACCTATGTGTTACTTTTTCTGATACTAACCTATGTAATGTTTAGCAGCATCTCTCCTTGAGTTCCTGTGCAGTTCATCAGCCCGCGCACGGAACTCATCGGTGCAACGCCACATAGACAACTGCCAAGAAGAAATAAGAATGAATCAAGAGAATCTTAAAAGAAGAAAAACAGGAACATAAGTAGAGTTTTAAAAGTGATAAAAACCTCAAACATGAGATTCTCGATTTGGTTATAGTAGAGATTGGCAGCCATCATTCTAGCCAACAAGCATACATCTCTAGTGACCTCAGGTGTGACCCTTGGATTACCTGAAATAATTCAGGTTAGTCGTTTAGATGGTGAACAAGAAGAAACAAGAGAGAAATTAGCTTATCAGTAATGCAAAAAAAGGCTGTACCATCACGATCACCGCCCATCCATGAAGAGAACTGAATCAATGGAGCATTGTAAGGAACACGTTCATCAATTCCAATGTTTTTCAAAGCTGTGTCCACACGACGCAAGAACTTGGGGACACCTTTCCAGATTGTCTCATGGAAATAGCTCATCCCAGCTCTCATTTCATCTTGTGGTGTTGGAGGTGTTCTTCTAATCTCATCTGTTCGGAACGCAGCTTGAATCTAAAACAACAACAAGGGAGAGAGTTTTAAAAGGCCAGTCATGATCTTTTCATTACATCCAGTGAAGTTGAGGTTCTTACCTCTCTTTGGAGAGACTCATCAAGCTCCTGCTTGTCATCAGGAGTAATGTCCTTTGCATACAGTTGAGCAAGACAGTCTCTTATCCTGATAAAGCATATACGGTCTCAGGTCAATACACAAAACAAAAAAGAGTTGTTTAACTAAAAGTAAAAAAAAAACTAACCTTCCATGCTTCTGAAGCAATGATCTACGCACAGATTGAGTAGGATGAGCAGTCAAAACGAGATCCACAGTCTGATTCTTGAGAGCATCAAAGATCTCTTCAGGAGATTTGCCAAGATCTGAAACAAGTCTCTTGAAAGTCTCTTCGATGTCGGATTCAGTAGTTGCAGAGCTCTCATCAACGAAATCACCCTTCTTGAGCTTCTTGATCCTGCGGCGGTAAGCAATCTGCACTTCCTCAGCCAAGTTGGCTAAGTTAAGCATGTGGGAGAAAGCCTTGGAGATAACAATGGAGTCCCCAGGATCTAAACTCGTTAGAACACTCCCTAGCTCCTCTAGCTTCTTAGGTTCACGCTTCCCTTCATACTCAGCAGAAAGCTCGTATAGCTCTTGAACCTGTTCACAAATTATCAAATTTGCCTATGAATCTAAATAAAGATGAGATTTTTAGGATTCGAAATTACTAATCGAAACAAAAGATGAGATTTTTAGGATCTATAGCAAATGGGTATTGATTCAATCTAGAGAAGAAGGAGAAGGATTTGGTACCGTTTCACGGAGATCTTCGCCGTGTAAATCCTGGAGAATGTCGAGAAAGCGATCGAGGAGAAGAGCATCATACTCAACAAGCTTATCGTCTTCACTAACTTTACCAGGAACAAGTTGACGAAGCTGAGCATCTATTGATGCCATCTTCTCTATGTTCCGACCCGCCATTATCGCCGATCAGTCAATTCAATCACCACTTCTGATCAGTGAGTTCTTCTGTAATATTCATCAGATCAAGGAATTTTTTATAAAAATCGACAAAACCAAACAAAACGCAAAATCTGTTGATCAGTGACGAAATTTTCGCCGATGGAACCGGTGATTTAATAGACTGGCCGAAAACGACGTAAGAGTCAACGAAATTCAAACTGAAAAAAAAACAGAATATGAATCGATTGAGACAACAAACCTGTAAGAATAAATCTTGGACAGTGCGAGATGAAAGCAAATAGATGTTGGTCTTAGAAGCTATAGGCAGAACAGAGAAAAAGGTTAAAGAAGTGGGAATCAGATTCAGAGATGAGGGCGAATGAGAAAGCAGAGTTCAGTATTTATAGAGCAAGTGCGATACACTGTGTAGTTGTACGCATGAGATGCGCGCTTCTCACTCACATTATTTAACTTTTTTCATTATTTTGCATTTTTTTACTTACAATCATAATTTTATTCTTCTGACTTCTATTTCTGAATATTATTTGTATGGATAAATTAGATGAATTTTTGTTTTAAACCATCTATATGTAGTAAAAACATTATACACCTAAACCCACCTTATTTTTTAGTTTAGAAAACGGATCATACTCAGGGATATTCTGCATCTTTAAAATGTTACAAAGAAGGGATGAGATAAATAGCATAAATAGGATGTTAAACAAATTGTATATAATTATATATTCCTTACTAAAAAAACATATATAGAATCATTTAAATTACAAAAATTGAGTAAGAAAAATTAAAATATTAGTGATGGTCAAATATCTTTCGGTATCTTGAATTCTTAATTTTAATTGTAACATAAATTATGGAATTACCTTTGATTCTTAGATTTCGTAAAATAAATCAAATAGTTGTTTTTAGCTAATAATCAGGGGAAAAAGATACACGATCGTGTGAGCTTGTGCGTGCATTTTGTCTATGCACGAAGATGCACATATCTCTGACAGTCTGTCTTTGAAAGTTACCCTTAAAACATATATCATGATTTTTATGCATGTTACAAACTAATAGCATGTTACTTCATACAATGAAACACAGTTTTACATGGTTTCTTGTAATTTGTTAAGAACAATCGTTTAACACCACTTATTTACGATTTTGCCGCGTCGGTTTTGCAAATAAGCCTAACAAAACAAGTTATCTCCCTGATTAACGCATTTGTCAATTCATAACCAAGTGCTCAGATTCATTGACAAGTCTACTATCTGGTACTTAATTCATTACGTTTTAAACTAACGCTAATTATTCGAAAATGAAGTGTTTATACAACCAAAAAAAAAAGAGAAAAGTTATGTGATACTCTAAAATTGCGGTTGGAGCAAAACAAAACGTATGTTACGTGATGTTATTTCCTAAATTAAACCGGCACATACGAAATGAAAAAGTAATACATTTTGGCTACTAATGGAATATTCGAATCACTGAGTACGTCATTATAATATGTACTCAAGTCAACCAAGTTTGTGATCTGTATCGCTTCGTGGGTTCTTGTCTATCTGATAGAATATTCGGTTCAAAATTTTTATTCATTTTCTACGCAGTATCACACTTAACAATATACATCGAGAATACGTTTCAGATTCACCGGACTAAAAAACTCGTTTCAAAATATCGAATATTAGAGTTTGGCCTGTCAAATGTTCTGGAATAAGTAAACTCTATAAGTCTATGAATTTAAAAATAATATTAGAAAAATGGCTCTTGGGTAGACTGATTCGCTTAAACATTATCATTGACCCTTTTGTATTTCTTTATGAGTTTAATGAATCATGGCGTCGTCTTCTTAATTTGAAATTTAGCAATAATGCTGAATTAATTATAACAAAAACTCTATAGTTTATAGATCGCTTTACGGACTAAAGAAATAACAAGGTTCAATTATTGGATAATATATTAGATGATAGCTACATTATTATTGGATAATAATGGTTTGGTGTGGAGTCAGTGTCGGTGATAATCCAGTTGACGTATTAGATGATAATTAACATTATTTATCAGAAACATTCGAGGAGGGTAAAGACAATAATAGTTTTCAATTTGCATTTCTCTGTTTTAACGTTTAAATAAATATATTACAAGTGGGATGATTCATGAAAGCAAATTGGTGAGGCCATTGTCTAGCTATATTATCTTATAAGTTAACTTTTATATATGTTGCGATTTCATTTTGACTTTATATCATATAAAGTATCTTATCATCCCAAATTTTCAAATGTATTATGCTCTTTCCGTTTCTTTTGAACTTTTAATCTTGTTACACTATATGTTAGAATTTTTTTTTTTAACAGTAAGCAATATACGGATTTGAATGCAAGTGGTAACACAACTATAATACTAACACATTCATACCGAAACTTACGGTGTTGCCGTAGTAACGCAGTAAGTTCTGGTTTGTTGTTAATTCAGTTTACAATCGAGAAAACCGAACCGGAAAATTGAATCAAACTACACCTAATCTGATACATATTGAGATCAAAGACTTATCTTCTGCGTTATTTTTTTCGGTCCATGATACAACATTACAAGCTACTTGGTCTCACATCAAAGTTGGGACAAGAGAAACGTTTAAGAAGATTAACCAAATTAATGTTTTAACCATATCTCCAAAAGAAGAAGCCTATGAACAACTTAAGGCATTGGTAAGAGCTAACCACAGCTTGGTCCAGAAGATCGAAAATCCTCAGGCAAGCCCAAAACACAGGACAGCTTCGAATTTATCTAATAGAAGATTTATGAGTCAGGCATAGAAGCTTCTCTCTGACTCCTGCACCAACATTAAGAGTTTCAAACATATGTTGACAAAACTTAAAACAGCAGATTCTTCGGCATAGGGACTTGTCTCACTTTGTCTGTTCAACATTTTCTCAGGCAACCAATTCAGGTTCAGCTTTTTCTGCAGGAACATGATCTTGGAAGACTGTTTGGTAGTCCAAGCTTCTAGCTGTTTCAAAGAAATGAGCTACGGCTTCCTCTGGCGTCCCTACCAAGACACCGTGACCTAGATTGAGAATATGCCCTTTTGGTCCAGCACACTTCACAACTCTGAGAGACACAAAACATACATTTCATTAGGTTTCTTGAATTGAACTGTATATCTTCAGCTGAACAAAGTAAATTACCTACCTATGAATTTCTTCGGTTAAAGCAGGAAGCGGAGAGAATAAGTAAGCTGGATCAACATTTCCTTGCACACTAACCCCACTTCCTAATCGCCTCCTTCCATCAGCCATATCTACAGTCCAGTCAAGTCCAATAACATCAGCTCCTGTTCCTTTCATTCTCTCAAGAAGGCCACCATTTCCATTGATGTAGAAAACTATCGGCGTATCTGGACATCTTCTCTTTACATCATGAATGATCTAAGGACCACAAATCAAAAAAGGTTAAAAATACCAAAAAGAGAATCATTCAAGTCCTCAGAATGAAAACACTTAATTATAAACTACCTCTTCGATGTAGGGTTTGGACCAGCGCTCCCACATTTCAGGAGTCAGTTGTCCACCCCATGAATCGAATATTTGAATGCAGTGAGCTCCATGCTCAACTTGGTAAACAACATACTCAGTAATGGCCTTGGTTAAATGAGATAATAAAGCTCTCAATACATTTGGTGCAGTGTGACACATATTCTTTATAACTGTATATGTCCGAGTTGTTCCTCCTTCAACAATATATGTTGCAATCGTCCAAGGCGCTCCAACGAAACCTAATACCGCAGCATGTTCTCCTACCTGTCAAAACAATAATCCATTTTCACAAATTTGGTGTTTAAGTCTAGAGAAAAGCTGAGGAGAAGAGTAAAAAACACCACCTCTTGTCTCAGAATCTTGAGAGAATCTCCAACAAACTGAAGTTTCTCGAGATCAATAGGATGCAACCTCTTCAAATCATCTTCAGTTCTGATGGGAGATTGGATCACGGGACCTTTGACTTCTTCGATGTCAAATGGGACACCGAAGGCAGGTAAAGGCGTGAGGATGTCAGAGAAAATGATGACACCGTCTGGTTTGAAAGCTTGCCAAGGCTGCAAAGAGATTTCCACTATTAGATCAGTGTTCTCTGATCTCTCTCTGAAGGATGGATGTTTCTTGGCGAGCTTTTGGTAAACAGCCATATACCTTCCTGCTTGCCTCATCATCCATGCTGGAGGACGACTCACGGCTTGCCCTTTCGCAGCCTTAACCAATAATGGATCTGATTTATACCATTTTGAACAAAACGTGTTAATGTGAGAAAGCTTCTATTAACTTACAAAAGGATAAAGCTACAGATTCATTGATCCTTAATGACTAATTATCAGCTAAAGTTCAAAGGCAACCATTTATGCTAAACATCTAATTTCAAGCGCAGTTCAAATTTGACATTTCCAATGAGCAGCTAGAAACCCGAATCGACCTAAATCATTTCAAAAATTCGAAAAGCATAAATCTTTCAGATTTTGGATTGCAGGAGATACGTACCGGAAGAGGAGGAGGAGCAAGCTACGACGAACTTCCGAGAAGCAATATTGTGTCTTCTCGGGTAAGAAACCAATCCCACATTGATGGGATTGGATCGAAACCCTATCGGAAACGATAATCCCGAGGAGTAACATCTCGATGAACTGCAGGCACTGTACACAGCATCCAAAATTTCAATAAAAAGGAAGAAAAACGCTTGGAATTTAGCAAAAAAAGAATGAACAACTGAAATCGAAAGTAAAAATTGGAACTTTATCGGACCTGGTTGGGGATGACAAGCTCATTTTCAATCACGGCAGAACCTAAACTTTGAAGATCAACGCTGTCTGATTTTCCCCGCGCCTTGGTCCGGTCTGGTCAGCTGGGTATCTCCTTATCACCGAGGGGAGACGGGAGAGATGCGATTCAAGATTTGACCTTCTTAAGTCAATCTCTTCGACGGTTCTTATGTTGCCACGTATGGTATATCTGGATAATAGTAGGACCCACCTTCTGGATTTCTTTGTTAGCTGCTCCTTTGGGTTAAAATTTCCGGTACGATTCTCTGATTCGGTATATTGCGTTTACCAATCAAAATTTGGCAATTTTATACGTCTGGAAATTTGAAATTGGTTAAGGAAACACAGTTCAGATACCGGTTATTATTGAGCTGAATTCAAATTGATCGGTTAACAAATCATTAACCACTGATATTAACCGGTTCTCTTGCTACGCGCGTTTTTTTTTTCTTTTTCACTACACTACAGACTACAGAGTGTTTTATTTGCACAGAATTGATGAGCCTTGTTGACCAGGAAGACAGTTTATAGAGAAAATCTGACCGAGACATCGTCTGAAAACTGGGAAAACATAAAAGAACTGTCTTTTTATTTGGGGTGTTTCGTTATCCATTTTCACTCACAGCAAAGACCGAAATCTCAGGTCTGTCTCTAGTCATATATCAAGCCAGTAAAGGTTGTTGTCTGGTTAGATGCTCGAGCCGTGGCGAAAGCTTCAGCGTTTTCTTCTTGCAAACAGTTTCAACCTTATCATATAGAATGGTGTAGTTGGAGCTACTGATGTTTCTCAAGTAACATTGGTCACTTCCAATGTATTTATAAACTTGTTGTGTGCTTCCATATCCACTCGTCACTAAATGACCCTTCACCACCATAACTCCCTGACCATCTTGCTTGTTCTCTAGCTTGCTCTTAAATATTCTCATCAACCCGTTGTCTCTCTCTAATCTCTCCTCGTTAAATCCTATCGAAACATTCGAAACCTCCAAAGACGTGTGGTTACGTTGCTCCAATGAGTCAGAGTAGAGGTAAAAAGGAAAGCTCTTGATGGATTTCGCGGAGTAAATCTCTCTCGAAGCTCTCTTCGCGTGAACACGATCATCGGCTTGGATCAACTGATCTATAACCTGCATGCTCCCATCTTTACCTAAAACCATTTTGTTCTCATAGCTGAATTCTTGATTGGCTTTAGTTATGATGTCTCCATGAGAGGACTTCACCAAACCGATAGAAGTTATCGACCTCTTAGCTTTCGTTGTGAAGTTTCCATTCAAGTGTTTGAAATCCAAGACAGAGCTAATAGCCAAAGAGCTTTTACTAACCTCCAACACCTTCCCTTCAACTATCTCCTTCTCCTGATCCAACCAAAGATGCAAATTCGCATCTATATACCAAACATTCAACGCATTCGTCACAGTAAACTCAACCTTATGACTCTTCCCATCTAACAAACTCCCCAAGAACGGTGTGATCTCGATATCGTAACTTGGCAAATCAAAGGATCCAATAGCTGAGATTGGTCTCCAGAGTAAAGGATTGATCCCTCCAGTGAAAACAACAGGAAAAGGCCAAACAGCACCGGCGATTTCACCGTCGATACTAACAACAACTTCTCTAAAAGGTCCGTTACCAGCAACACTGAGATTGTTAGCAGTAACGAAATCATTAGGAAGATTCCCATACCAAAACTCGTCATTCTCATGGAAAGAAACATAAACTTCAAGAACAGCTCTATACACATTCCTAGGGATTTCGATTTCCTTATACTTAGTTTCATTCGGATCCACGATTTCAAACCATAACCCATCGTTTAACGGAAGGTTTCTCGAAATCGGTAGAATCATATCAGCTTGACCAGAGCTGTAACCATAAGAAGAAGAATCTTCTCGAAGATTCTTTTCGAATGGATAGAAATGGAAGATGACATCGACATGGTAAACACCAGTATAGATTTGATCAATGAGATTCCCGAGATAAACAGAGAGAATCTGAGTCTCGTTTTTGACGAGGATAGAGTGATACTTAGTCACATCTTTCTCAACTGACCAAACGATTCCGTTAGGTCTAGGCTCGGCGGTGCAGCTACGGAGAAGCTCGACGCCGTCAAGCCAAACGCCGAATATCCGATCGAATTGTCTTCCTTTGCTAGTGGATTGGAATTCGAGGACGATTTTGGAGAATTCTCGAGAAGAGCAGTGAGAGGGGAGTGTGTAATTGGCGAGAACCGGTGGTTTAGCGTAAGTGTAGCCAAAGTCATGGTGGAGGATTCGATACGAGCACGGTGGTTGAGTAGTTGGAAGATCGGGGACTGGAGGTTTGTTGACCTCGAAGTAACGAGTAGGAGATGATGTGACGTTTTGAGGAGGAGAAAAGAAGAGAGGAGAGAACTGAGGTGGTTTGAAACGGGATCTTGTTTGGTGGAGATCGGCGACGGTGGGGAGAGAGTGGTGGGCGACGAAGAAGATGATGAAGAAAATGACTGGAGAAAGAGAAGAAAAAGTCATGATCGTATTGTACGACTGAAATTTTTTGTATGGTCTCTGTTTGGTTTATCTAAACTTGATTTTTAAAGAAGCGCTATCTTAATCAATGATTTAAATATTATTAGTTTAACTTAATGATGCTTCCAACAAAACAATAATCTTACATGATTTAGCCATGTTTTTGTACTTGGATTTAATTTGATTATTTCTTGGGATCATTGACTGACATTCCTTATTAATATTAAAAGGATAGCTTAGCTAGCTGCTGCTTAGAGAATAATTGCATTAAAAATAAAATAGTTTTATAGTGGATTAATCATTTTACTTTTTCTTTATTTATCAAAAAGTAGAGAAATAAAATAGTACGTGATTTCTAGATGATCAAGCATACTATTATATTTATAAAAATGTTGATTAGAGTATCAATTATAGTTATGACTTATGAGATGGAACAAAAGATTTGAAAACATGATAGATTTTGTATACGGAACTCTATCACAGAAAAGTTTCTCTTTACTATTCCTTTACTTTTGAGTCCCCGATTATGCTAGTTTTGCAATGCACATTTTATTTCTTTCAGTAGAGAAGTTTATTATAGTGTATTACCATAAATATATCATTACATTAGATTTGATTATTCTCTTGGAGTTACTTAACTTTGTAGGAAATCAATCACAAAACGTAGAATATAAAAGAATAATTATTTGTTGAATCTTTGAAGCAAAGCAATAGACAGTATCTAGTTACAATCATATGATTCAAATCCAACTATCAAAAGAAAAAAGAAGAAAACAAACATAAACACAGACTACTACTTACTAAGAAGTAAGAATCACTGCAAAGTTCCTGTTTCTTGATTAGAAAACATCAATTTCTCTTATAATCAATTAGAGACTTGGCTTTAGCTATGGACAAAAGGTTTGAGATAAATATGAAGAGAATTAGATAAGATATAACTTAAGAGAGAGATCGGTTGAGCATAGAGACTTGACCGGAATCTCCATTGAGTAAGAAGACTTCAAGAGGTATATAAGGAGAAGACGACGAATTTGATCCAAACCTATACGCAGGCTGCAACAATTTGCTGCCTTTTGCGCATTGAATCGTTAGAAGACGTGGTCCTGTTCTCATCTGCCACACCTGTTTTCAATTCGGAGCTTAATCAATCGCACATATAATCGAAAACAACGATAATGTTCTTGAGGGAAGACACCAACATTACCTCGATGATGCCTTTTCGTGGCGCGTGAATTGCTAAGCATAGACAGTAATCGCTTTTCACCGGTTCTGTGTGAAACACAGATTTTCCTTTATCTTTTTTGGCTAACATCTCCATGAACACGCAGCTTGCGTCGCGATAACCCTAACAAACAAAGTTCGATTTTAAAATGGAGTAAAAGTTGAAGCAAAGAAGTATTAACTATTAAGGATACTAAAACAAACCTTCCAAAGTCGAACAACCACGAGAGCTTGAGTGTCTAGCAGAAGTATACGACCAAGAGAATCTGTTATCGCAGCTAATGTCCCACTCGGGGATAAAGTGAGCTTCTCGCCTTTCCTTGGATAGTCCTTTATACATGTCAAGGATGATGCTGCACCAACATTTTGACAAGGTTAAGCGACAACGTGATATATTCTTGTGAAGTGATTAGAGAGCCGCATGAACATCTACCTCGAGCGAATGACTGAGTTTTGGCTTCTGACTTTGGTTTTGGTGATTGATTATTACTTCTCCAGATCAGTTTAGAAAAAGAAGCTATGGTTGAAGCAGCTGCAGGCACAACCTTTGATAGAATAGCTCCAACAAGTGATCTCCCTCTATCTTCTGAGAGCCTTTCAAAGAAAGTGATCACAGAAAGTATTCTTTAATGAACAGAAGAACACCATGAAAAGTAACATGTGAAAAAACATCCATTGAAGATAATAATACCAACCTGTAAGCTGAGATTACAGCATCCTCTCCAATGGTCACTGCACAATAATAACGTTGACTTGACTGTCAAAGAACAAAATCAGCCAGATTTTATAAACCGGAATAAACTCCAAGAAGGTCTCAGTATTCTTTTTTTTTTACAACAGTAGACAGTAGTAGTCACCTGAAGTTCAAGTAATGGAGGAGGCATTACGCCAGTGACAGTAGCATCAACGCAAATACCATTCTTGTTGACATTCCATATCTGATACGGTAATCTTTGGTACAAACTACCATTATCTTCCAAATCTTCCTTTCTACTCTTTTGGTCCCAAAAATTAGAATTTTTCTCTTGAAACCATTTCTCAAGCATACTCTACAATTATAGAAATCCTCAGAACAAAACTTGGAGTGAAAGTTGAACAAACACAAAATATCTAATGTGTTTTCAACAATACCTGAATATTAGAGCCATCAAAGCGAGCAATAATACCAGGCATAACAATGCAGATCTCCTCAGAGGATGTCTCTTGGATCAAATCTTTCTTAGTTCCTCTTACTCTTAGTTTCAAAATACGGCTTGGATTTACCATCTGTAAATACATATAAAAGTCAATCACTTCTCATCCATAAGATCACTTTAAAGTAAACCCAGTAATGGAGAACCGAAAAGTTTTCACTTTCACCTGCTTATGAATCAGATCACCGGTAACAGAGTAAACCAGGAGATACCCACAGGAAGTCCCTGCAGCGACGACTCTGATATCATCAAAAACCAACCATTCGATCGCAGTAATCGACTCAGCCTCAATCGGAGATAGATCAGGTCTGATCTTGACCCGAGGCGAATCAGGATCACCCCAATTCACAATCAATATGAGATAACGATTGGCTAGGGCTAAAGAGTGGGAATCGAGTGCGCATATAAGGTTTGGATTGTTCACGAGCCACCCTTCTTTACCTGCACCGAGCTCACTAAGTTCCTCACACGCGATGCAGCCTAGTTCCGTCAGGTGAATCCGCTTCGCCATCGCCAAATTCTATTGAACAAAAAAGAAAAAAGACAAGATTTTTAATTGGGTCTTAGCGGCAAAACGCTGTCGTATCGTTGGGATGTATATTATCATCGTTTCTAATCATCACTAAGCTGATTCGGGAGAAGAAATGTTGGGTCAAGATTTATCCTTTTCTAAAACCCTGAACCCTAGCTTCTTCACTCTTCGTAAATCTCCACTCAATTCCGGCGCACGGAGGACAGTTTCGGTTTTACCGGTTATCACCGAGAGGAATTATGCGTTCAGGGTCAAAAGCTCCGAGCTTTTGCTCAGAAAAGATGGTGGATTCTCGCGAGACGTGAGAGCTATGGCGGGGAGGAGCAAGAAGAAGCTCGGAGGTTCATCTGGTGGGAGGATAGAAGGAGATTCGAATATGAGGAAGCAGGTGAAGCGTAATGCTCGTGAAAAGTCGAAGAAGCTAGCTGAATCTTTGTTTTACAGATTGTATAATAACCCTGACAAGAGTCGAAGCAACATTCTTAGTAGCCATCCAGATAAGTTCACGGAAGATGAGCTTGAGATGATTGGGCTTGGTTACGATAGGATGGTTCGGTTTATGGATAAGGATGACCCGAGATTGCGTCATCCTTATGATTGGTTCAAGTACGGAGAGTTTGGACCATACTCGTGGCGTGGCGTTGTGGTTGGTGACCCAGTTCGTGGTACTATCTCTGATGAGTGTGTTACTATGATTGGTGAAGTGGAGAATCATGAAGAGTTTGAGAAGATTGAGCAGCATGAGATGAATTTAGCTTTTCAGAAAAGGGTTCAGGAGTTGGATTCGAATGTTGGTTTGAGGTATTTTTGGGTTTTTGTTAGGCATCCGAAATGGAGACTCAGTGAGTCGCCGTGGGAGCAGTGGACGTTGGTTAGTGAAGTGGTTGTGGAAGCTGATAAGAAGCAGAGGTTGGATAAATGGAATTTGATGGGGAGATTGGGGAATAAATCTCGGTCTTTGATATGTCAATGTGCTGCTTGGTTTAGACCTGATATTGTGTATGTGAAGAAGCCTGTGTTTCAGTGCAGGTTTGAGCCTCAAGAAGATTTCTTTAACTCGCTCGTTCCTTATCTGAACCCGGTAACGGAATCTGGATTCGTTTGTGAAGTGGAGGATGATGAAGGAAGAGTGGAGTTTAGTACTTATTACGGAGGGTTGTGTAAGATGTTGAAGGTGAGACAGACAGCTTTTGTGGATGATGTGGTGAATGCTTATGAGAAGTCGAGTGATGAAAAGAAGTCGAAAGTGTTGAATTTCTTGCTAGGAAACCATCCGATGGAACTGTTGCATCCGTATACAAAAGAGTGGAAAGCAAAGCTGGAGGAGATGGAGCTAGGGTGTGATGCTCCAGATGAAAATGAGGGTGAGATGAACATTAGTGGGAACTCAGAGAAGGCTGAATTCTCAGAATGGATTGAAGATGAAGCTGACAATGCTGATGGTTATAGTGGGGTGGAGGAAGATGATGATGATGATGATGATGATGATTATAGAAGGGTGGAGGAAGAAGATGATGATGATAACATGGTTGTGGATGTGGAGGGAAACGTGGAAGAAGAGAGTTTGGAAGGTGAAATAGAAGAGGTGGATCCGGAAGAGGAGGAGAGGTATTGGGAAGAGCAGTTCAAGAAAGCGACAAGCAACGCAGAGAGGATGGAGAAGCTAGCGGAGATGAGTATGGTGGTGTCAGATAGGTTTTATGAGAAGCAGTTAAAGGCAATGGAGGAAAGGGAAAAGGAAGAGATTGAAGAAGGAGATGAGTTGGAAATGAGAGGTAAGAAGGCAAAAGTGAAGCCAGAAGAGTGGAAGACTGTAGGATATGGAAGGTGGATGAAGAAGATAAAGAAGAGTAGAATCCCACCTGAGCTGTTTCTCCGTGCTGCTGTTAGGCCCTTTGTTTACAGAAACCTTGTTAAAGAGATTGTTCTGACAAGACACGCCATTTTGGAAGGTGAGATTGGTCAAAAGGAGTGATTTACCAGTTCATGTCTAAGTCTATTTTGATGAGTGATGTATGTTATAAGCATCAGAAGAGATTATTCTATAACTTCTCAACTTCACGTATGTATATGAGTCGGAGATTGAAACATTTTGTGTTGTCATGGGTTTTTTATGTTACTTCCATATCACTTATTCAAATGAGTTTCTTTTCTGGATCCGTAAACTCTGTAAAGCTGATGAAAGATAATGATGATACGCAGAAATGGCAGTTTTATAGAAGAGTGTTGTTGAATACATATTCATAGTGTGGTCACAAAAAGCATTGGTGCCGACGAAACAAAAGCAAACACAAGACACACGACTTATACAGCTAAGTACCTAGAGATTACTCTGTGGGGATAAAGTACTCCTCAGGGGTATAAAACTTTAGCCCACTCGCCTGCAACCAAAGAACGTAGCTGTCTATGAGGAAAGTCGAGCAAATTATGATGGGTGACTTAAAGAAAGATGGGTATTGACTTAAATGTCTGATGTTTGTAGCTACCTGCGCAAATTTGATGTCAGCGTCGCTGTGATCGCCTTTTCTTCCAGCTGCATCCCCAACGTAGAAAGACCTGATGAGCACAAAAGTCAGTAACAAAGTAAATTGCTAGTGTAAACACAAATGGATAACGTTTAATCAGGAAGGGTGGTGGACAAATGTGTGTAATCTTCCAGCTTTGTTAGGAGTTTCAGATAAATCTAAGTTTGTAAGAGCAGCTGGTAGAAAGCTTACTTATCCATATCAATTGATATTCCAGAGTTGAAATGCTTCTTCATGAGTTGCCACATTCCAGCCTTGGGTTTGCGGTAAAGGTCGTCTTTACCACCAGAACTTGCAACTCCGCAGGCTATAAAAACCTGTTTGCAGAACAAAACCATTCATAATCTTCAGAGTATAAACAACAAGTCATGGAATTGGTACTTTGAAACTTTTAAAAGGTTAAATGTAAGCTAATAAGAACTTGCAAGGAAGGACCATTATTATCCCAGTGATTATATTAATACGCCAGAACAAATCATGCATCCACATGTATTAACTTCAAACAGGGCTCTGATTACATAAAATAATAACTCAGAGTTTTGGAAGCAGTGTTCATGAGTAGATAAAATAAAGTTCTTAATTATGGTAAACTAAAGCAATTCACCTGAATGGGGACCTCCACGCGTTTGATAAAACTGTTGAGGCGTCCAATTTTAGAGTCCACGGCAGCTTGTCTTTTGTTCTTCCATCGATCAATGTTGGATTCATTTGTGAAAATGACCTGATAACCATTTAAAAATTAACAAACTGAGTGAGACAATAAAGTAACATGGACTTAGATGGAGTTCAAATTGAAAATAAGTTACCAGCTTATAGCCTTGACTATACAGACTTTGCAGTTTCTCAGGAATTGAAGGATACATAAGGGACCATGCATCTGCACCAACTCTGAGAAAAAGGACAACGAAAATAATATGATCATTAAGACATTTTTAATACCACAACTATATTCAAAACAAAGATTAAAATAAAAAAACTAATGAGCCGCCCAAATTTACTAAAGGTGATCTGTGATAAGTATTAAAGCAATGTGTGATTGCCTTCCTGCAAAACGTAATCACTGAAGAAGACAAACTACAGGTCCAGAAATCATAAATAACCACTGTCAGAGGTTGTAAACAGAGAAGTACAGCAAAATTCTGAGTGGCCAGATCGCTTCTTACTTTTTCACAGATGTTTTTGCAAGGCATCCATCAAAATCAAATGCAGCTATTTTCTCTGAATCGTTAAGACCAGCATCCTGTTAAAATGCAACAAAGGAATTTACTGTTAAAACATAATACATTACCATATATTTATAAGCAACATCATATCAGAAGATGATTCTGACCCGCTCAAGGAATATGACTGTCTCGAAAGCTTTCCAGTTTGGTAATAGACTGGCATCCTGCAAAAAAGGTATAAGCAGCCTGAGACAAAATGATTAAAAAAACAAATACTTATGCCAAAGCTGCAAACTCGCAAAGAATAATACAAAGTCAACACAGAAATACACGCTGTTATTCTAATAAACACTAAGAGAGCCTACCCTGTACTTGACCTTCACATCAGAAGCTGAAAGAGAGATTTCTGTTTCAACTTCGACCTGAGAAGTCGATTCACTGATGTTCATCTGCATAACACAATAATTTAAAATCAGTTAGGAGAATTTCTAGGAAGAGACTGGCTACCATTAGCATGAATTCAATACATCACACTGTTTGTAAACCTTAGGTTTTCTAGTAGTCTGTTGGTTTTCTTTGGTTTGCAGTTCATCTTCTTCCACCATCTTCCCAACCTTCATAAGAAACAATAAATTACAGGTTAATGAAAATTCCAATTTAACAAAATTATACTGGGTATAATGCTATGTAATAACCTGAGAATGTTTTCTTTTGTTTGTCTCCTCCGTTAGCTGGTTATCAGTTCCAGATTCATCATTATCTTCATCCACCTTCTGCAAGACATGCAGGAAATGAAGTAAGAAGTTAGTTTGGAGAGGCATAGATCAGTAATGGTTCGTGAAATATTATGAAACGGTTTTGCTAGCAAATCTACCAAAGTCTTCGTTTTGCTTTGTTGAACCAATTCCTTTAATGCATCCTGATCACCACTCTGTTCATTATAACAAATCAATCAAATATTAGAAAACCGTGTCAGCACAAAAAAGGATAGTTATATGTTTGGGTATTTATTCAACATAACACTGACAACGATGTCATGCCATAGGTATATTTGACAATCACCGTGAAAAACTTTTAATAGATACCCACAACTATATTGAAAAGACTAATGTCTGTTTCGTTTTGTGATTCCAGTTACGAGAAGACATATGCAACCATCTAGGAGCTCTATACCCTGAACTGGAAAATCCTAATCTGTAAACACAGACTAACCTGTAGTGATGAATATCCACCAATGTCCTTTACAGAATCGATTGGATCTGAGTCGACTGGGAAACAACCTAAATGATGCCATTTTGTCCTATCATATCCCCGGGGGTCTCTGGTTACCAACCCCAATCTCAGTTCCTTTGAATCGATAGTCTGAGAGCACTTCTTGCATGCTGATCTGCTAGATTTTGCATACTCAGCAATAACTTCTGCAGAAGCAGAAGAACCGGTTGTCTCCTTCATCTTCTGCCCACTTGTTTCATCTGATGCAGGCTTTTTAATCTCTTCCTCCTCATCGAGTTGCTTTAACAGATACAAGCAGTTAAGGAAAGAACTTCAGTCAACAATCTACATCTAGATGAGAAAATGAGACTAATGTAGGCATATAAAACTATCATTTTTTCCTCGCACAAAAGAAGATTGTCGCTTCCAGAACTTACTTCTTTAGCAGGCTCACTACCTTGTTCCACCAATTTTGCAACCTGAGAATGACTTTCTTCCTTCGTCTCCTCTGCAGGTCCATTATCAGGTCCAGCTTCATCTTTATCTTCATCCATCTCCTGAAACCCCGCCGGGAAATGAAAGAAGAAGTTAGTTTGGAAGCAAAGAATGTTAAAGTTCTTTACATTTGCTGAAACAGACTATAATACCTGTTTTACCGGTTTAGACATGAAAATAATTTAAAACAGAACGCTTTCGTCAAAGAAAAGAAGTATTAAGACAAAGGTTTTGCTCGTACATCTACCAAAGTCTTTTCCTCGCATTGTTGGACCAATCCCTCTAATGCATCCTGGTCAACTTTCTGTTCAGTGTAACAAATGAATCAAGTATAAAAAATATGTCAGCACAGAAAAGGATACGGATGTTTATTCAACAGGACACATACAACGATGAGATTGCCACTGGTATATTTGAGAAGCAATGTAACAATACTTTTAATAAATACCTACATCAATATTCGAAATAGCATTATAGGCTTCAGAACTATGATCCTAATTACCAGAGGGCATACATAAATACATAATCATCCAGAAGCTCTCTCCCCTGAAGTGAAAAGGTTCCTAATCTGTAAACATAGACTAACCTGTAGTGATTCATATCCACCAATGTCCTTTACAGAATCGATTGGATCTGAGTCGACCGGAAAACAACCCAAATGATGCCATTGTGTCTTATCATATCCCCGGGGGTCTCTGGTCACCAGCCCCAATCTCAGTTCCTTTGAAGCGATAGTCTGAGAGCACTTCTTGCATGATGATCTGCTTGATTTCGCATACTCAGCAACGACTTTTGAAGAAGCAGAAGAATCTTTCGTCTCCTTAATCTTCTTCACACTTATTTCATTAGATGCAGTCTCTTTTATCTCCTTTTCCTTCTCATCGAGCTGCTAAGCAGTTAAAAAAAAATACATTCAGCGTATATTCAACATCTATATGAGCAAATGAGACTGACGTATCTTACTTCTTTTACAGGATCGCCACATTTTTCCACCAATTTCGCCAAAGCATCCTGATCATCTTTCTGTGACCAAGCACATGCATCACCACAAACAACAGAAGAAATTGAAAATTTCTAGATTAATTCATACTCAACACAGTGACGAATCCCCAGAAAAAAACAACAAAATACACAAATTAAAGCTAGGCACTGAAAACCCTAACCTCTAAAGCGGATAATCCTTGAATATCATCAACGGAACCAATCGACTCAGAATCGGTAGGAAAACAATCGAAATGATGCCATCGAGTCATGTCGAATCCGCCAGGTCCCTTGCTAATCAACCCTAACCTAAGCGATTTCACAGCTATCGTCTTCGAACATGACTTGCACGACGATCGATTCGACTTCGCGTACTCAGCTACAACCGGCATTGTCGTCTCCGATGAAATCTTCGTCGCCGTTGCTCTCCAAATGTAATAGGGGAAATAACGATACTGCCTTCGTTCTTGGAAATAGAGACTGAATCGATTGAGAATATGAAGAGAAGGGTGGGACACGAAGGAGACTACTGTAATCATAAAGCCATTTGTGGAATTCGAGAAGACAAAAGGTGATTAGGGCTCAGCTCACGTTCCCGCCATTCTGAAGCAGAAGACTAATTGGTAAAATGATGTCGGCATTAGGGGTATAAACGTAAAGTAATTACTCAAGTTTCAACGTTGGTTCTTGGGCCAAAGCTTAGTGTGTCCTCTTTCATTGGGCTGTTTTGGGCTTTTAAAACCATATTGTAACTTGGTAAGCATTTGGTACTCCCTCGGTTTATTCGTTTAAGATTTTTGCACATCTATTTTAAGAAAAATAAAAAAATTATTCTATGCCTTATTAATAAGTCGTATAATTTTTTTATTAATCAATAAAAGTCAAATTATAAATTATGTCAAAAAAATGTTAGCTTTTAAAGTGTTAATTAAATTAAACTCACTATTAGTTTTTAAAAGTATAAATAAAATTAATTTGAATAGTTATAACCAAACAAAAAAAACTAGAATTATTAACCTTGCCGGATATAAACCTAGTTAAAAGTTAATACTATCCGTAATCCGAATCAGTCTAGTCTATAACCAAAGTTCACTGTCTCGCCTCCAACCAGACAATCCATTCATAGCTTTTCCTTCGATTTATCTTGTGAATTTATTTTTGGTACTAAGCATTATATAAGTTTCTAAGTTCAAAGTTTCATAAAATAACTAATGAAATAAATATAAACATCACACTTAGGGCAGCGAATTGTAATATAAGAAGAAAATTGTCGTGTCATCTTCAGTTTACTAGCAAGGAATCTTAAAACCAAACAATATGTTTGGAATCGAAGCCGTGATAGGAGGACGCGTACGATACCAAGTGTCCTCGTGCATGTCTTCAAGAGACATGACAATGCCACGTTCACTTCATGCCTTTTTTTCTTTGCTAACTTTTTTTGTTTGTTTATCCACTTGGTCTAAAGATACCAACAATTACCCATGTCCCCGATTCTCTGAATCTATTATTTTTTATCAACAAAATAACAAAAGCCCCAATCATGCATGCCCGATTTCAAATGATTTCATAACAAAATTCAAATACACAGAAATCCAACTTTTTTAAAAGGTAAATTAGCAAGCACGACACATAGGTCGATCTTTTATTGCAACCCGGACATATAAAAGATAGGAGTTATAAAATATTGCAAAACCATGTAAAAACCAAACTCAAATTTGGATAACCAAAAACATGGTAAAAACTTAACATTAATATCTAAAAAACTACTAATAAAACTTTCTCGATTCTCATTAGCTTTTAAACCGTTTTTAATATGGTTTAGACCTCGGCACTTCGACGACGGTCGTGGCTAGTCCCCCAACCAGAAACACCGGTACGAAGCTCAACCGCAGCAATTAGAAACTCCGCTTTCTGGAGTGGACTAAGGAGCTCCACCACACCTATGATAGTTCTCAGCCGTAGATCATCAGCTCTATGGACGATCTCAACTAGCCGTCGGATCCTCTGGTCAAGATCCGATGATGTACCCATGACGAGCTCGCTCGCATCGTCTTGCCACTCCGATAACTCTTCCGTTATCGCATTCTCTTCCTTCACCGTCTCACATTGTAGCTCACTCACCGTCCTGCCTTTGACAAATTTAATCCTAATATTAAAATTTAAATAATCAAAATGTATTTAGTTAGTCCATATAGTTTACACGTCGAAATAAATGGAAAAAAAAATCAAAATCAAAATCAAATAATTAACACATTTCAAATTTTCAACTTTCAAAATGACCAAATCTTCTAATTATCATCAACAAAATGTGTTTTTTTATTTCTCTCTCGAAATGTTTTATTGCATTTTCTAAAAGATATGTACACTTCCGGTAAGTAAAATAATTCAAAACTAATCTATGTGTTCTCTCTATGTGTAAACATGTTGGAGTTTTTGGTAAACAGTCTATAACACGACACGACTACGATAAAAACTAAATCAAATTACAAGTTCAAGATATAGTTTTCATAAATTAGATACAAAATCATTAGTAAAAAAGAGTAGCTAAGGGTTTAATATAATTAACCTGAATTGAGAAGGAGAAAGATCGCTGAGATCACCGGTTCGAAAACCACGGAGTATATCAACGATACGAGACTCAAACAAAATACTCGATTCAGTGTAAATCAGATGAAACAAGGTGGATGGTCGCCAACCACCAACCCAATGGAGTGACCGTTCAAGAGCCGAGGACCAAGGAGCAGCCAAAACTCCGATCACGTCTTTCTCCGTTATCGCCCACTTAGCCCTGTGGTACTCTCTACAAAGTTCCATCACTCTATCCACGGCTGCCCTAAGCAGTTCCTCTTCGCCGGTAGTAGAGTTCCGGTGGTGATCCAGGGCGGAGCGGAGGTGGTTCAGGTTGTGCTTTAGCTGCTCGATCCATGATTGTTGAAATTTCTTGAAGTTTGCTATCGCTGTCTCTTGGCTCATTTTTGGGGTCCTCCGTATTGTTTAGGATGGTTCGCCCATTTTTATATATGTCAACAACATTATGCTTTTTATTTATTTTGTTTTCTGTTACCGACTTTATATTTGCGTATTGACTAATTAATAACGTTTTCAAATTTGGTATTTCAATTTTTTTTTTTTTTTTTTTTTGCCAAAATTTTCGATATGCATTTAATTTATAGTCCAGTCAAAGATAAAGTAAAGTTTTATCGCTATGTAGAAGTCGTGCTGAAATTGTTTTTTCCCAAACTGTAAAAGTAGTGCTTTGTAGTAACAAGTATTCAGGTGTGAATTAAATGAGAAAATGAACCGGTTTGGTCTCAGTTAGTCAATGATATTATGATACCATATTTACATAAACCAAACATTATGATGCTAACCGGATTGGATCATGTATCGTTCGCGAATAAAAGACCAAACCGAGTCAATTCCCACCGAGCCTCTGGACCCAGACGTGGAAAGTGTAAAGATCCATGGATAGGACTTATTTTGGGCCCCGAAGATCTATCAAAATATAATGGACCCATCAAAGTATTATCTGATATATTTGGTCGGTCTTCAAAATAATTAAGTACTAGGGATTGGTCGCAGAATTGAAGATGGGAACAAATAAAAGTCCGCACTTTCAAACCCTTTTAGAAAATATCTCCATTCCACTAATACAAAAAATTACGTTCTTTAATCATTTACATTCTCTTCTGAAGCCAGTAATAGAAAAATAGAAATCATATAATCTTGACTACACCATTAAGTATATATTTAACATAGCAATCATAATTAATATTAAAGAAATTATTACGAATTATTTACATATGATAGTGACGAAAGCTACTAATAATTGATGGAGAACAGCTAAGAGATGCTTCTGCTATCTCTGCTCTAATATTGACAAACGAACCATAATCTCAAACATGCACATAATTTTTTTGCCTCTTCCCTTAATCCAACGGTCAGCAAATTTTATCCTCATTTTGTTTTCCTACCCCTCAAAAAGTCTCCGCCAACTAAATTACCCTAATACCCCTTGTGACGTCATCGCCGGGATACTTCCACCGTCCAATTACGTAATCTATCTGATCTGACGGCGTTGATGACATGAACGCGTGAGGTACACCTCACATTGTATAAAAGTTTGACCAATTCTAAACCCAGGAACCACCGTAAACGCAACTCCAACCTCAGATTCCGGCGAACTTGTTTCTTCATTCTCCGGCGGAGTTAAAAACGCATCTTCCGTAACACTCTTCATGTAAACTTCAGAGAATCTGCAACTTTTAGATACTCGAAAGATCAAAGCTTCAGGGTCGAAAGAGAAAGCAAGACAATGCAAAAGCCAAACACGTTTCGCCATTTCCAGAAAAGCAGAGCAAAAGCTCGTCTCAGGAAACTCATTAGCAGAGATTTGGTTTCTTAGATGCAAATGTCCGAAGAAAGCTTGCTCCATTTTCGGATGCACGAGCTGCAAATACTTACCTCTGCAAAACTTCGAAAATCTTGATTTAGGACGTGACGCTAAATACTCTTTTGTCTTCATCGATCTAAGCTCTGTAAACCTCTCAAAGAACATTTCTTTATCTTCCTTTCCCTTCTTCTTGTTCGCTGATGATGATGATGATTCGCTTGAGAAGTAAGGTAGATGAAACGCTTCAAACATTACCTTACAAACGAAATGCTCGAAAGCGAAACACTTGTGGTCTTGCTTGTAATAGAAGACATCAGGCTGTATTGTCTCAGCTGCAATATCTATGTCCCAAGCCGCGAGTTTCATCTGCTCAACCATCAATCTGACAAATCCTCTGATTGATTTGACGGTTTGGTTTAGATAAGTAACGAAGTGTGTCGGATTTAGCGCCGATGGATGAAGATTACAAAGCTGACCGCTTTGGTTTAGTCTCTTCTCGATCAACTTGTTTTGAGTCACTGATTCTTGAAACTTCTCTTTAAGAAATATGATCTCAGAGTCTTTAAGCTTTAACTGACACTCAAGCTTCTTCCCCATGATCTCATAAGTCTTTAACAAGCTTCTCAGTTCTTGAATCTCAGCAAGAACAAGAGTTCTATCAGGGTTAGGATCTAACTGTTTCTTCAAGAAACTCTGTTTCAGCTCCGACAATGTCTTCAGCTCTGTTACTACCAAGTTGTCTGCTTTCTGAATCCCGTTTGGATCGTAAGGAGACTGAGCATGTTGCAACTGCGCATAACCTGATTTTATTGAAGAAACCGTAGCAAACAGCTTTGCAAGAAGAGCTTCCATGGCAAGTCGTTTCTCATACTCTTCCTCGAGCTTGTCAAATGACTCAGACAGATTCGCAGCATTCTTCACTAAATCTTTATCCAATTTCAACTTTTCTTGGTGGCTCTTCTTCACTCTCTCAACTTTCTCGGTTTCTGGAACCACACCGGTTAGCTTTTTAATGTTGATAACTTTGGCAAATGTGCGTCTGAGTTTTCCTTTTCCTGAAGCAACAACATCCATTGGTTTCACAGTCTCCATCTGCAGTTTCATCAACAATGCTTTAGTAAGGTGACAACAAAAGTGAAGAAGGGGGGACTTATAAAGAAAAAGCAAACTTTGGATTTAGGACCATTAATGGAGCTTCACTTTGTAAGACTTCTTTGGTTAGTAGCAAAAAAAAAAAAGATGAAGAGCAGAGAAAGAGCTTTAATGGTTCACACAAAGGAGAGAACTATGTAACATTTATGAATATTAATATATATACAGAGAGAAAAAGAGAGATACATGGCTAGATTATGTAATGGATACAGCTTAAAGATTCATCCAAAGTTGTGGGGACAATGTGGTTCATATATAAATGAAAATGTTTTTCTATGAAAGGAATAAACAATTCAGAAATGTCCAAGGAAGAAGAATAAACAACTTGCGTGTGTTACTACCATTTCTTTACATGAACCCATCTACCTTTTTTCTTCTTTTTTTCTTTATTAATGTTCTGAAATCTTTTGCTATAAATGTATGGGGGCTATTTAGTCAAAATGTGCTGCTAAAGAATCAAACAAAAATCAGAAAAAAGAAAACATATACTAAATGGGTTATCTGCAGAACACATGACACATGCAAATAATTCAACACCCTTCCTTCTTATTTTCTTATTCACCTTTTTTCTGAAAAGAAACAGTCAATACAAAAAAGTACAAAAGAGAATACAAAAAGAAGTGATGAGTTTAAATACATATAGATTCTCAAAGTTGTTTCATAAGTTAATCAATTATGGGACACTGATCAAAAGGATTAGAGTATTCTTAATGTCATAATTGCTACAAACCAAAACAGTTTAAACTAAAATCCAAGAATGAAAAGAGCCCCACACATAAACAAACACATGTCTCTATGTTATATGATTCTCTTGAATGGTCATTTGATTCCACTTATTTGAATAAAGTAGGACAGCTTCAAAGCCTAACATAAGCCTACCTAACATTCAGTACAGTCACAAGCTACTCACAAAACAGTCATATATTCTCTTTTCCACTAGAGTTTAGACTCTAAAATCACACAGAAGCAAGGAAAACTAATGAGAAGAGTAATGTTAAAGAGTGATAACGAAACTTGAAAATGGATTCAATGAGGTTTAAATCAAAATGGAGTTCAAAGATTCATACAATTTTAGAAGAAGTTTTCATTAAAAATGAACTGTAAATGTCAAAGATTGTAGTATGTACCTTCAAAAAGTTCCAATGTCTATATCACTCTCTGTCTCTCTCAGTGTGTTTCTATGATCTGTTTCGTTGTTCTCACTTCATTGTAGAGTAAATCTGAAGAAACCAGCTGGCGAAATGACAAACCAACCTCTGTTTAAACCCTGCAAATCAAATCAATCATATTAAAACTACAAATCATAAAAATGATAAGAAACATAGAATAATACAGAAGCTGATGCGTGTACTTAACCATTACATTATTGTATGAAATTTTCAACGATGGGATTTTGAGAAGAAGCCTTACAAGTGACTCACAATGATATATTTATTGATTGAAAGTGAGAGTTACAAAAAAAAGGGAAAATAAATCATTCAGAAGAAACAAAAGATAGCAAATGAAGTTAGTATTAACAAACCTGATTTAGGAAAAAAAACAGTCTCCAGGGAAAATCTTATGGGAAACAAAAGGAAGATACAGATTTGTTGTTCATGGTACTTTCAAGACAAACCCGGAGCTCGAGAATGAGAAATCGAGGAAAGAGGAAAAGTGAAAGAAGGAGATGAAGAGAGTAATAAATGACAGAGAGGAGAGGAGAGACAGAGCATGCCTAGGGAAGTTCAAAAGGACTTGTTAATTACCTAAAACACCCTCGTGGCGAGGAGATATTTACACCGACATTGCCGCTTGACGCAACGGAAACGTCGAAAAAGATGGGGGTGTTTTTGGTATATAAGGGAATAAAGATATTTTTGAGATTTATGACATCTTTTAAAATGCTTCAACGTAGTAATCCGACAGAACGCAAAATCATACGGACGTAGTATTTTAAAAAGTGAAACTACTAGGAAGCTGTTGTTGTCTACTTACGCGTAGATTTGGCCATTCCCGTATGAGTGGTGTCGATGAATGACACATGGCAATTACGATTTCACGAATCTTAAGATCACACATTCTGAAAAACGTTTTCTTTGTTTGTTGGACTATTAATTTATTTATTGATTAGTACTCGCTCATTGCGTTGATCATAAATGTTTTTAATCATAGAGAAATTGTGAGTCATATACTTCATTCTATTGGAGTATAACTTAAGAAAATAAATAGCTCATAAATATTTCGACAACTTGTGTAGTAATACTCAAATAGAAATACTATATAGGAGCATTACATAATTCTAATTTTTCTTGGGTATTTATAAGCATAACTAATAAGTTATAAGATCATCTCTAACTTCATTTCATTTTTAACTCTATAATGAAATAAAAATAGAATTACTCTAAATATAGAATAATTTTATTCATTACTCAAATTTTTTACTTATTACTCTATTTTTAACTCTAAAATGAAGTATGGTTAGAGTATAATTCAATTCTATTTTAGAGTTACTCTATTTTAATAAAAAAATGGAGTAATATATTGTAAATGCTCTAAATACAATGGAAATGGAGTGAATTAAAGTGGCATATGAATGTGATTTATAAGTGAGTCACACACAATTCACAGAAAGAGTTAATTGTCCGTGTTTAATGGAAAAAATGCCGAGACAACTGAATTCCAATTTCAAAAAAGAATTGAGAGCTATGAGCTACCCTAGTAAGTGGGCTCCCATATGGATTTTCCTTTAATTTTTAGTTTAAACAAATAGATTTTCTCTTGCGGTGCAAAACAGGTTTTCTATTCACGATTTCACGTTGGTTTTACTTTACTTTTCATGACAAAAATGAAAAACAGTGAGTGAAACGGTGCGATGTGACATATCGTAGAAATGCTTCTGATCTGATCAGCTTTTTCGTTGGTAAATTATTTTGTCTTCTCTTCAGAACTTGTAGTGGGTAAAGCATTTACCAATTAGAAGTCACTAATCAACAGTAAAAACCTTAATAGGCTCCGTTATGGGCTTTATAAATGGCCCAGTATTGGATCAGACGTGCACATACATTTTTAGGATTCATGTGTAACAGTATTTATTATTTAAGACGAGTAACCAATAAAAATAATGTTTTATATAAAAAAAATAAAATAAGCTTAAAAATTGTGTAAATGGTCTTTTATTGTGCGGTTTTCATTTTCCTTTGATAAGTACAACTTTAAAGGCAAATACCTGTTGTAATAAACTTTCAAAAAGAAAAAAAAGGAAAAAAAAAACTGTTGTCATCTGTAAATTGGTTTCATTCCTTCATTCTATCAGTTGTGGTGTTGGAGTATGTGAATCGACTCTAGGGTTCGATTCGAACATAATTTTACACTCGAAGCTACAGGAAAGAGTGAGATGGGCGAATCTAAGATTCTACTAGTAGAAAGCTTGAGGATGTCTTTAAAGACTTTGTTTACTTTATGGATCGTCTTTACTCTTCTTCACACCTTTCCATTTCAAGCTCAAGCTGCTCCTTCTGGTAACTTCACTTGTTGATTTTATCAGTGAATTTTTTTTCTTTGATCTATCTGCTCAGTCTTTCTAATTCTGTGATATATTTTGAAAAATGGAATCAAGATTCGTTGATTAAGCACATCTCCTGGGCTCTGAAATGGACTACTGGATCAACCTCTAAAGTATCCCAAACAGGTGATTCCTCAATTTTGTATTTGTTTCTTTGTTAAAAATATTTCCTGGCGATTTGGATTGTTTGATGATTGTATGAATCTTGTCTATCTGCAGATACTAATGTTCTAGAGTTTGAGAATGGTTACTTGGTCGAAACTGTTGTGGAAGGAAACGAAATCGGTGTTGTTCCTTACAAGATTCAAGTTTCCGAAGATGGAGAACTTTATGCTGTTGATGAAGTTAATAGCAACATCATGAAAATCACTCCCCCCTTGTCTCAGTGTAATTAAACTTGTCCCAATTGCCTCCAGTATATATAACTTAAGTTCTTATCTGTTTCTATTTTGCTTCGTATGTAACACTTTATTTTCACATATTTAGTGTTGGAGATTGTTATGACTTTTTGTTTATAATCTATCTGTGGTTGTGGACAGACAGCAGGGGAAGATTAGTGGCTGGATCGTTTCAAGGTAAAACAGGACATGCAGATGGCAAACATAGCGAGGCTAGGTTTAATCATCCAAGAGGTGTAACAATGGATGATAAAGGAAACGTTTACGTCGCTGATACTTTGAATCTCGCCATTCGAAAGATTGGAGATTCAGGTGTTACTACAATAGCTGGTGGGAAATCTAATGTAGCTGGGTATAGAGATGGACCAAGTGAGGATGCAAAGTTCTCAAACGATTTTGATGTTGTATATGTTCGTCCTACTTGCTCGTTGCTTGTCATTGACAGAGGAAATGCAGCTCTTCGTCAAATCTCTCTTAGTGAAGAAGACTGTGACTATCAGTATAGCTCAATCTCTTCAACTGGTAACAACAAATTAAAAAAAACCTCTTCCATAGACCATTTTTGCATACTCTTCTGTTAAAATTTGTGTTTCTCTTTCGTTCTTGTTGTAGATATTCTCTTGGTTGTTGGTGCTGTTCTCGTTGGTTATGCTACTTGTTTGCTTCAGCAAGGTTTTGGACATTCTTTGTCCTCAAAGACGGGAACAGAAACCAGCTTTGAAGAGGAGCATCATTGCAAAGAGAAGCTCTCTCGACCTGTCCTTGAGACCAGAACAGCAACAACTAAGGAAGAACCTGGTTGGCCATCATTTGGTCAACTCATTATCGATCTCTTCAAACTCACTCTCGAGTTTTTAACCAGCAACCTAGTCCCAACCCGATTCAGAACCAGTCCCAATCTAAGGCCGTTAAAAGATAGGCTCAAGATGCCTGAAGATGAACAAGAACCATCTTTAGTCCAAAGACATACCGCTCCAGCACCAGTCTCTGAATCACGACATGCCCACCTTCCTAAACCGAGTCATAGTTACCCGGAGCATACGACCTCGAAGCTAAGATCAAGTAGCGTAATAAAGGACCCGACTTTGTCATCATCTAAGCAACACCGGTCATCATCAAAACGGCAGGAGTATGGTGAGTTCTATGCCTCGGGAGAGGTTGTCCAACCGAAGATCCAAAAAGAGAGATCAAGGCGTCGCCATAGAGAGAAAACAACAGAGACAGAACCAAAGACAACAGCATCAGCTACGGTTAAGCCTGTAGAGTACAGTAATAGTTCAAAGTTTGATCATTTCAACATGAGGAGCAACAGCAAGTATGGTCCTGAAAATCAGTTTCGATTTTAGAATTTCAAATCAGAACCCTTTTTCTGAGTATGTTGTGTCCTTTCTTTTATATTTGTTATGGTTTCTTTCTTTTAGTCACTGAGAAAATCTTATTACACAAATGAAGGAAACAAAAAAGGTTTATAGGATTTTGTCTTGTAACGAAAGATTTTTTTATTTGTGCCTGAAACTCTTTTAATCTTCATTAAAGGTCTGTTCACAAGAAACGATTTAGGGTTTAGATTATTTCTATAGTTTGGTAATTAGGTTTACTGAATCCGACGTAGCTAATGATAAATCAGAAACGTACCCTTTTATTAAGCTTCAAATTGAATCAAACTCAATAACAAATGCTAGCTATAATTTTGTATTCTATGTTTAGATTTGTTTTTCTTTTCACATAACCATATAAGTGTAAAGAATCTCATTCCAAGTATCTGGTACGCCGGAGAGACACCAATGGCTGCAATCATTTCCGGTTTGGCCGTTTAGACCATAAACCGAAGGATGACCATCTTTGCGAAGCAATGAAAGCAACGTAATGTCTAGCAAAGTCACCGGTTTTGTTATTTTCCCAAGTGCTCTCTTCAAAACTCCTACTTCTGCTGGCAATCCTCCTGGATAATTTGACCCTAAAAGAGGTTCCTTCTGTCCCACGCAACTATTTGCCTTTGGCTCACCCCACAAAACTCCTCTGTTAAAACAAAAGAAATCAACGTTTTAGATTCCAAAAATTTCAGATTGATTCTCTTTGAATCAAATATATAGAACAACGACTTACTTATAATGAGACGGTGAGATTCCTTGAAAAAACACTCTAGTTTTCTTAGTATCTACAACGGTATCGACCCATTTACCCCAAGTCCCTAGTGCGATTTCGAATGCGGCCACACGGTCCATGTCTTTTGTAACGTTAGTCCCTATTCGAATCCAATCCCATCTGCCAAAACATATATATCCAAACTTTGAACTTTGTATTTATAGTTACGCAAAAAAAAAAAAAAATTGTATAAAGCATATTAAAGAGTTAATTAAACGTACGGTTGTGAAGGACCTCTACGGCTCCACCAATGCCAAGTATTGAAAATCAATGTATCCATTTCTAACCAATTCTTTCCATCGTTGATTGAATCTAGCTTCAACACTCTCCCAATCTTCTCCCTCACTATATCTACCAAATACACATTCCTATCAAGCTTCAACTCCAATCCATACTCCTGCAATTTCATAAATCCGGTTTAGTTCATTCCGGTTTTTTTATTTGAGAGACTTTTTTACTTAAACCAAAACAAGTGCATTGGTTTATTATTACCTGGAATGTGAAGGTTGAGATACTGCCTTGTGTTGTTAAATTATACGGAGAATTTGGAACAGAAGAGTGAAGCATACATGTCAAAGACTGCCATTGATTTAGGCTAAGAGAATCACCTACAAACATTATCTTCTTCCCTTTGTTTTTCTCCAAGAACTCCACTCCGTTGAACCTATACTCAAAACAATTCGGAAACGGTAGCGTTTTAATAGCAGTGGCATGAATGGGAATTAACGTCAGAAACAGCATGGCAAAATCGTCAAGAGCTGAGTTAGTGTCCCCACATGCGTGGGAAGAGATTAGAGAATTTATGTCTTGTAATGAAGAGAGTTTGGTGGGTGTCCTAGTCTCAATGGTGGCGCGTGTAACTCACGTCAAACCCACCAGTTGGCATATTGTGACAAAAGAGTTCGTTTCCACTCCATCTCGTGCAAACAGTTTATGAGAGATTCCAAACAGCATTCAATTATGGCAAACAAATATATAAATAGACTTCTCTATTATTATTGGTTGCTGAACTCAAAAAAGTGCTTTAATTTGCAAAAAGGTTTAAACTAAATATCTGTATATTCTTTCCATTTTCTTGAAAAGTTTATTCATGAATTATTATTGTGTTATTTTCTTAAAACAAAACCTATAGCGTTCACGTAATGTCATATTTTTAACAACTAAAAACTGGAGAATAGATTGAAAAATTTAGAACTACAAGTAAGAATATAAAATCCTTCTGCGTGTATATATATACATTTATAACGATACTTTGATTGAATATGTCTAGAAACAAAATAAAATAAAAAAGCTAGTTAAATGATGATACCTTGCTAATTTGCAGTTCTCAGGCTGCCATCTGAACGAAGGGTAGTCGAGATCCGGCCGTCCATTTTTCTTGCAGGCGAACTCGCGTCGTATGAATAGACACGTGGAGGAATCGTAGAGTGGGTAAGAAGCGTCCTTCACCCACCGCCCTGTGAACATATCACATCCCTCTGCATCGTGAAGAAGAAGAGGAAGAAGAACAAAAAGCGTTAAAACTAATGTAGAGCCATAAGAAATGGCGATATCTCTTGAGCCCATTTCAACACAGGAGAAGAGATAGAGAGAGATATATTCAAATACGCATCTGGATTTTATACATCCACGCATCTATGTATTATATTATATATATATATATATATATTTGTTGTCATATTAAAAAGAGGGTAATAATCTCTTTTTTTCTAGTAGTCAAATATATTACTCATAATGCCATATCTCTGTTTGGTAAGAAATTAAAAAAAAAATCTCAGTATCACAATATTTACCACAATCAGATTTTTGAATTCTATTTTTTCTTAACATTTTTAAGATTTTGAATTATAAAGTTAATCACCATTTTATTTCGCGATTTAGTAATATTTACACAGTCAACAAATTAAATGATAGGATTAGGAATATTTATTCCTACCATTTACTTCGCGATTTTTCTTTTGCCATCTTCAAAATTGCAAAATGTCGGTTACAGGGTCGATATTTATTCCTACCATTTACTTCGAGAACATGCTTAATTTTTGTTTTCCTGAGTAAGTCGATTTGTTCGGACCGTAAAGATTCTGTGAAGAGGTTTCTTTTTGTTTTGTCTATTTAAAAGGATTTGCAATTTGCCGGTGCTACCTCCTTACCCCGTGAAAACCTTGTTGACCTATAAATTGATATTTAAATAACTTGTTTTTAGTTTAATTATTGTAAGTTTGTATAGAAAGTTTGTGAACGACATTATAGATAGATCATATTAAACTTATACTAGACAACTCATTTTTCAATAGAAACAAATGTTTAAATATTATATAAAGAACAACAATATATTCTGTCTTTCTTATTTATTCCAATATAATTGTTATGGTTAGCTTAAGCTAAATCATTCTTATTACTATTGATAATATAATATGATCAAGCCAATCATAATAAGACTATTATATTAAGGGGATATATAATAATGAAAATTTAGTCTTAAAAAAAATCAAAAATTTGAGTTGTGTACAAAATATTTAGTGGTTGGAGAGAATATATGACGTTTAAATGTGTTTATAATGTTTGAACAATAAAATATAACATTTGGTGTATTTTGTTTTTGTATAGAGGTTCCTGTAAAAAATCATATATTTTAGTTAAAATCAATAGTGGGTGTATTTTATAAAACTTTCTCACAATATTTCAATTTAAAAGTTACCATTTTTTAGCGACACAAATATTATGTTAAAATAATTCTAAGGAAATTAGACACCATTTGAAAATCATATTTTTAACAGTGTTCATAAACAATAACAATTACATTTATTATAAGAAAATCAACCAAACAAAAAGAAAGAATGTCACACAATCAACAAAATATAATCATAGAAATCTAGAGAGAGAAGAAACTTTATTTCTTTATTTCATAATTAATCATGTCTCTGGTGTCCCGGCGATAAGTATAACCCCGAGCAAAGTTTAATTTTAATTTTGTATAAAAAATATTTTAGCCACAATGTTGATGCTATTGAAGAAAGTAAAAGCCAAATCATACGTCAAATAAATAAAAAAGATGTTAACAGAACAGCAATAATTTGTCTAGACTCGCATCATTTCATCTAAATTGTTTTTGAACCAATTTGATTCTCATAACATAAAATGTCCTCATTTTCCGTTACAAGAAACGTAATCATCTAAGTATCTTTTTTTGTTTGACATCAATCATCTAAGTATCTTTTAAATAAAATAACTATAACAATACAAACTTTACAAAAAGCAAAAACAAGAAATTACAATTACTCACTCCATAACTTTTTATCTTTTCTGCGAAAACGATAAACCATATAAAATAATCAACTTCTAGTGTTCCAATAAGCAGAATCAAGCTTAACAGGGTAAAGATCACTGACGTTGGCTGTTGACGTAGAAGATGACGTGTAAGGTCCATCAGTTATACTCGTCATCTCTTCTTCACCTATCATTGCGTAATGCTTCTTCATCGCTCTCACACTCTCTTCGTCCTTCTCGTTTCCTTTGTTGAACGAAGCTTCTAGAAGCTTCTCAACATTCACCGAGGAATGACCTTCGAGCATACTTACAACCGTCGACATTGAAGGTCTATCCGCCGGAGCTGGACTGGTGCAGAGCATTCCAAGCTGAATCATCGTCATTGCTTCTTGTCTGTTGTAATCTGTTCCTAGCCTTGGATCTATTACTTCCTCCAGTTTGTTTTGCTCCCTTAGAACATGCACCTATGGAAGTTGAGACTTGAGAGTCATACCCATGATTTAGGGTTTAAGATTTTAGAAGGTGAAATGATGATTTTACGTACCCAGTCAAGAAGGTAGAAGGTATCGGCTTTGGATCGTGAGCTTGTGTTGCTCTTTCCGTGAACAATTTCAAGAGCCACAATGCCGAAACTGTAGACGTCGGCTTTATCTGTCAAATGGCCTCTCATTGCATATTCTGGAGCCATATATCCGCTGCAAATAATAGTTATGTTTTGGTTATAACTTAATCATTAATCTCACATATGTGACTGATTAATTAATCGTTATTTAACTCACTATGTTCCGGCGACTCTTGTGCTCATGTGTGTGTTTTCTTCTTCGTCAAGCTTAGCAAGACCGAAATCCGAAATCTTTGGGTTTAGATCCTTGTCAAGCAAGACATTAGTGGCTTTGATATCTCTGTGTACGATCTTGAGTCTTGATTCCTCGTGGAGATAAGCTAGTCCCCTCGCTATCCCCACGCAAATCATTTGCCTCAATGGCCAATTTAGTCGTATTTGAGTCTCTATAGGACCTAATTTGAAAGAAATATAAACAACAATTAGAATTGGATTTCACGTTTTTATAAGCTAATATGATGTCTTTTTTAAAGATGACTTACCGAAAAGGGCTCTAGCGAGACTGTTGTTTTCTAGGTACTCGTAAACTAGCAAGAGCTGGTCACCTTCAACGCAACATCCATATAGTTTGACCAAATGTGGATGCTGCAGAGCAGATATCATAGCAATCTCGTTTAAGAACTCGCGGTTCCCTTGTTTTGATTTCGCTGATAGTTGTTTCACTGCGATCACAGTTCCATCAGGCAACACTCCCTGCATCCATACAATGAGTAAAGTCATATATCATTCATCTTTTTTTCTTTTTTTCTCATAACAATGTCATTTTATAGTAGGATGCTAACTAACCTTGTGTACAGGACCAAAACCACCTTCTCCGATCTTGTTTGTAGGATCAAAGTTATCTGTGGCAACTTTGATTTGCCTCAACGAGAATGAACTGATCTGGAAATCTAAGTTCTTGAAATCTGAAGTAAAGAAACACATTTGAGTTTATTTAGCAAGAAACGAAGAGACAAAACTAAAAAATGTTTTTAAAAGGTGTTTAAGCAAGTCTTTGAAAGTAAATTACCTTTTTCCATCTGACTCTTGGGTCTTAAGCAACCTCTCCACCATAATATAGCACCGATTAAAAGCACGAGAATCATCGTCGAAGCGATTACACTACCGACAATTATACCAACAGAGCTTCCACCACCACTTCCAGTGCCAGGTTCCTTTGGTGGAGTAAAATCTATAGCAAAATCATTAGGAGATCAAGTCAAGAGACAAAAAAACACTCTAAAGGCGAAATCTCTCAAAGATAGGTTTAGGGTTAGAAAGTTTACTTGGATCTACGGATACAGCCGATATGAGAGCACCATAATGACCTCTTACAGGTATAGCTTGAGTTCCTTTCCCAGCCCATTGCAATCTTATTTCTAGTTTCCCATCTGCAATCGTGACTGGAAAGCTCTTGACCACGACTCTTAACGCACCTTTTGCCTCCTCAACAATATTGAAATCCTTAACCTCAAGTTTACCCTACACATTATCAAACCATCCAATTGATTAAGCTTTTAAAAATCTTTTCTGACATTTATAAAAAAAGTTAAATAAAAATACCTGAATGTATATGTCAAAGAATCGTCTTCCCAAACTGCTATAAGAGTTGTTGTCACTGAACACGATTTCAGCGAAATGAAGATTAACCGTATAGTTTCCTTTTCCAAGACAAAATGCGTAGTAAGTGAGGGAGATGGCCGAGAGGCGCGCGTCGGTATAAAAGCTAGAATCTAGGGTAGTATTTGTTGTGTTTACAACTGATGAAATTTTCCATATTGTTTCTGCATCGGCAGAACGATCATCATCCATGAAGTTTCCTGTATTGCTAGAAACCCAACCGCTTCTACTACTATCCGAGAATATTGATCCTTTCGCATTCGCTTCGTCAGCGTCATACTTAAGAGTCGCATTGATTGGTATTTCAGGACCACCACAGTTTATATGAAGGCCATAGAAAGCTGAGAGCAAAATGATTAATGACCAAAGATTAATCAGATACGCATGCAGATAGATATTAAGCGACATGGTTTTGTATGGTATATTATATAGCTTCAAAGACTTACTTCTAGGACACTCAAAGCTGCTCAGACATGAAGCGTTTGAGCTGTGGCAAAACATAACGTAATATATCAATCAATATTCTAGTGAGCATTATAAGAGTTACGAGAAAATATAAAAAAAAAGACTTACGAGTTATTTTCCACTAAAGGGCTTGTGCTTGAAAACATAGTCCTGCAAATAGAAGAAGACCAAGAAACCTTAAGATTTGTAGCGAATTTGAAGGCACGAAAGAAGTTGGTACGTTTTATTGATCTTCTTACACGCCTTTCTCCTGACATTTTTCGGTTTTGGGATCTATGGAGAAGTTATTGTAACTAATATCACTGCAATCAAAGATAGAGACAACAACAAAAAAAGAACGTTATTAATTTTGTTGCTCTCACTACAAAGAATTGTGTTGTGTCGGTTACGAAAACTCACATCTTGTCCCCTGTGTCTATCATCCAACTTGGTACTTCCCCGGTTAACATGTTACTTGTAAAATACCTACAAGATCGGAGAACAATTAAACATTATTCTATAAAAAAAACTTCTAGTGAAACATAGGAAAGAAGACAAAAAGAGCATCATCATACATGAAATCTACATCTGAAAGAGGGCTATATGTGTTCGGGATTGGTCCACTCAGTTTGTTAAAGCTAACATCACTGCACAAGGAATCTCACAATGTCAGCTTACATTCTATTTTTGTATCTTCGATAAATAAATTTTATGCTTGCCGGAGAATAAGGAGATTACTTACAACATCTTTAAGCTTCTCTTTTCTCCAAGATAATCAGGTAACTTTCCTGTAAGGTTGCAGTTCCTAAGAACCCTGCAACGTAAAACCAACAGGAGTAGAAATGAAGGTTAGCTAAAGAAATCATTACCAAATGTCGTTTAGTATTGGGATCAAACTCACAATATCTCCAGTGCCATGTTTTGTAGCGGTGGAAATAGAGATTCAGGTCCACTCAAGTCACTGATTCTCCTACAAAAATTTCAAATTTGGATAAGATTAGATTCACATTATTGAAGGTGAGTCAGTCCATGAAAGGCGAAAAATAAAGAATCCACACAAAGGAAAGTTTTTGTACTTACAAGTCTTTTATCTTTTTCAGAGAACCAATGCCTTCAGGAATCGGTCCAACTAAACCACTTGCTTGAATAACCCTGATTGATGAAGCAACACATTTATTTAAATCCTTTATGCATAACTAATACTAATAAGAACAAAAAAACGAAAAAATCAGATTAAGCTGAAAGAATTGCTTACAGTTTCTCAAGTTCTGTCCAGTTCTTGATGAAATCTGGTATAGTTCCACTGAACTTGTTGTCACTTATACGACTATAAATCAAGAAAAAAAAGAGAGGTTAAAATCTTGTGCAAGACATATGTTTCAAGATCTAATAGAAGCAGAAGAATACTTACAAATCAATCAATGTAGTAAGGTTGGCAAATGTACTTGGGATTTCTCCAGTCAAATTGTTCGAGCTAACAAACCTAGAAGGAGAAAACAAAGTCTCACCACCACCAAAAAGACTAATAACTATTTAAAAAAACGAAGGAACATTTTGAAAGAGCTTAGGACAAATGTTCTTACAGTCTTTGAATGTGTTTTAGATTCCCTAGCTCTGGAGGTAATTCCCCTGAAATCTGGTTGTATTCCAAGACACTAATACAGAAATTTCCAGAAATTTAAGGGCGAATATGAATCAGATATTACCAAAAATATGAATGATCTGAAACATTGTATAAGAGCGAGAGATCGAAAAAGTGTACTCACATACTGCTAAGGTTTTTGAAAGTTCCATATTCTTTTGGGATTGGACCAGTAATCCGATTTCCAAGTAGTGAGCTACATTTTCATCATCCAACAAACATACTCAATCAATCTATACATATATATAAAGTGTAATATGAACAGAAATATGCACACTATCAAAATAATATGAACAGAAATATGCATATACATACATGTCGTTAAGTGGCAAGAGTGCCCATTCGGGACGAAGAGAACCATTGAGATAGTTTCTAGTCAAATCACTACAGAGAAAGAAGAGTGTGACAGTTAAGTTGGTTAACGAAAGATACTAACAGTGACAGGTTTATGGTTAAAAATTGGTTAATAAATCTGCTTACATCTGTTGCAAGAAAGGAAGCCCTGTTAAATTAGGAAGAGTTCCTTGAAGATTTTGTGCCTTGAGAACTCTGTTACAAAACATAAACCCATTATGTTTTCGGCCCAACAGTTTTACATACGACAAAAAAAAAATTTCACGGACGCGTAATAAGAAAGGTCAACAACGACAGCATCATAAATTTTACATCGACAACTACTTTTATTAAAATAATTGAATATAGTTTGGTGGTGGTGATAGGCTTTGGAAAATGAGACCTACGTATACTTTTGAACATGTCTAATCCTAATCATTCACCGATAATATATGTTGAATTTTAAGACCATGGCCAAGTTTATGAAGACAAATAAAAGACAAGAAGATGATGATGTAAGAAAAAGGGAAAGAAGAAACGAACGCACATGTTGGTGACGTGGCAAACGCCGGATGAGCAGTTACAAGTAACGTTGTTTTCGAAACCCTTAGCGTTGTTAAGATTCCTCCATCCGCCTTCAGCAGTGACGTCGCATGGATCCACAAGGAAATCCCATTTAGTATTCTTCAAATCGTTCGCTATGCTTCTTAAAGCATCAACTGTGAAAAAAAATTCAAATTACATAGAATTAAAATCATTACATTGATTCAAACATATACGTACATGATCATCCACATAAATTTATATAACATACCTTCTTCTTTGGGTAATGTTTGAGAGGATGTGAAGCCGGAGAAGATAAGAGAGACGAAGAAGAAGTAAGTGAAGAGATGTTGACTCAAAGACATTTTAACATCTATGTGGGTTTGTAAGATCTGAATCGAAAATGGAATAGAATCGAGATTTTTTTATCTTAAGAACAAATTATTTGGAGTTGTTATTATTGGTTTGTGTGTGAGGAAGAGATGAGAGTGAAGAAGAGATTTTTATGTGAATGTGACGAATGGAGAAGAGACTCCTTAAGACATTGAGAAATGGAGGGAGAGAGAGACCAAAGAGATAAAGTAAGTCAACATTATTAAAATAAACCTATTTGTATTATTTTACTAATATTTACAACTTGCATGAAATTGAACATAGTGTGGGGCAGGTTGAGGAAAAATATACACAGGGGACAGCGAATGGAGCATCAAATAATTCTAATTTTTGATGTAGATATTATATTTAATTCCTTTAGATACCTTAGTTAAATAATTATTAAAAGTGATTTTAAAAAGGTTTGATGAGATGTATCATATATCTTACTTATTTTCTTATGTTATTTTCCTCTCTAACAATTTAAGAAATTATAAATTTACTTACTATTCACCCAATGAGATCATTGTTACTTACAGCCAAAAAAAAAAAAAAAAAGAACTCGAACTAAATTAAAGTGGTTAAGGCACGGCATATAATCGTCTTTTGATCTTTCTATAAATGAATCGTGTGTGATATTATAAAATTCAAACCCTTTTTATGTCTTTGTTGTTTGAAGTTGATATTATAAAATTAGTGTGTTTTGAGCCTTTTGGCTCTAGGTAGGTACGTAGAAAAAAGGACTAACGTTGTTTCGCTGAAATGTATACACAAAACAAAACAAAAATGAATAAAAACAAATAAATGCATTCACATGTATTTTACGGGATTGCGCAAGTCCAGGATTCCTCCCTTTTTTATATATATAATAATTAAGTTCTATTTTCTCTTTTCTTATTTCGATCTAAGATGATCTCTAGCAGATGTTTAGGTAAGAATTTTACGATAAGATTGTCAACTTGATGAGCTAATACGAATTAACGTGTAGAGTTTAACTTAATTACAGATAATTTTTTGACGTGGTTTTTAGAGACATTAAATGTAATGTTTACGCTCAAATCTATATATATTCACAACATATTGCCATAAATTAATGTAAAATGTAAAGGAATAAGTGTTCGTGTTAGAAACAAATACAGTTGATGCGAAGAGAATGATAAATATAAATTTATATATAGTATTGTTTAAAATCGTGAATCAGACAAAGAATTATAAGGATCGGATATTCGGGAAGCTCAACACCATTATTTGTTGTTGTTATACATGTATATGATCTACTTACTGATTGAAGATTGTAACTAAAAATGCATAAATTCGCATGTGTTTCACTGAAAACAATAAAACTATATATGTGTATCGTCCATTGGTAGCTCTAACTAAAAATCTGTATATGCGAGATTTCGACTGTTTAATTTGTTCACTTTAGATTAGTCTAGTTTTTGCTCGAATCACTTGGCTCATCAATATATATTCGCTGGATAGTTTTCTGCGTGTAAAACTTTTTAAAAAATAAAAAATCACTTAGTCATTCTAATTGGATTTTGATCCCAATAAAGTAATTCTAATCGGTTTTGGTTTCTGCTCTTAAAATTTGCTTTCATTGTTTTACGCTGTTTTTATCTGCCTTTTTACTCTAGAATTTCCAAGTAAGAATTGGATTCAATTACGTAATTAGGAATTTCCTATAATGTTTGCTAAATTCTATTTTTCTTCTGTACTTTCTAAACATCCGTACTAATTCGCTGACATAGCCTTTTTGATCGAAGAACGAATCTCGAAGACAAGTCAAAGCTATTCTTATTGGACTCGAGACAGATAAACTACCGATAATGTTTTGATAATAGCAAACAACTACGAAAAGTCGTCAAGAGGATTCTCAAACAATGAACCATTAATTTGTTGAGTGGGACCTTTGTTGAAATCTAAAGGATGTTACTTTCCTCTAACCTAACATTTTTCTCATTAAAGCATCGAATCCACTAATAACTTCATTTTATAATGTTTACTAATTTGGAAAGCGGTGCATAACTTGTTCTCAGTTCATCGTCACATGATAACCCAAAATCTAGAAAACGTATATATTCTATTGTTTAATCGGGTCAAACGTCGTCAAAAATGAATAAACTAAAACGTGGTCTAATTAGGTTTTCAATTAATGCACTGGACCCGTTTTCGATTATTATATTTGTAACGTTAAGTCTTCTTTTTTTCCACCGTTTTGTAACGTTGTTAGTCTTCATTGAACCTACGATACGATCCAAGAGCTAGTGTCAAGTGTCTTCAGACAAACCCAAAAAAACATTTGTCTACTTTTGCCTGTCAATAAGTTTTAGATTGTCTATCATTATCACTGTACGTATATTCATTTAATAACGTCTTCAATTCGCCAAAAAACTACAGCTGTAAATTTATTGTAACAATTTTTTAAAAAAATCTAGCAATAACTTTCAAAAGCTTTTTTTGGACCTAGTGACAATATCTGTGGGACTTAAAAAGACTAATAACTTGTTATGGGTCAACGACTAAACTATCATATACAAAAAGTTACCGAGAGGTAAAACGTTATTTTTTCACACATATATGTACATGGAAGAAACAAGCTTTTTGCCTTTGTCTGTCTAATCTTTCTATGTATAATCGGAAAGATTGATCAGAACTCGAAAGCGTTATTAAGCTGAACAGATAAAGAAGGCTGGCCAATACTTGAAAGAGGAGAATCAGCTCTAACTACTATTCCTGTGCGTCCCGTGTTCCCATTCCATTTCGACCGACCATACTGCATTTTTTTCATAGACAAGTTATGGTCACACGAGACTAGAACCGGTCAGGTTTGAGATGATACAAAACAAAAAAAAAGAAAGAGGTTTTGCTTACAGATACAGAGACAAATGCTGAAGGATGTGCGTTGAGCATGTAGCCACATATCAGATTCAAGTCATCGCTCAACGAGTGAATAACTTCTGCTTTCATCCCGGGATTGCTTCCACCAAATGTGGGACATACACTGTTCCGGTTTACGAATTATGTAAGCGAAAACAAATTCTTTCTCGGTTTAGAGGGAAATGGAGTTAGAGAAAGCTTTAGTTTACCTCACTTGAACTGTCGGTTTCATTAGTAGTCCGGATCTACGCCATGCCAAGCCTTGGGATAGATCCAACGCAACTGATTTGTCAGGCCAATGTACCATTGGTGTGATTCGGGTTCCACATTTACTCTGTTTCATAAAACAAAAACATGTTTAACCTTCTTGATAATATAATAACCTCCACAGTGATCATGACGGCTTTAGCTATTTTATCTAACCTTACAAGAGTAACTAAATCTCATATCGCCTGGATATTGACCCTGTGCTTGAAGAAGACCGCCACTTAAAGGCAGAAACGCGCTTATCGTTAACCCTTCGCCAGATACATATGTCAATTGCCCATTTGGGAACTGTAAATCCATAAAAGACTGTACAAAGCACCGAGACAACGAGTTCAGGTAATAAGTAAAGAACATAATAGAAATTTTAAGGGGAAAGAGGAAGCTTACACAAGCTAAAGGATTGAGACAGAGCATTGACATCATAAGCCACCTTCGATGCTTTGACCATAAAGCTGGACAGAGTGAATGCATACCTTTCTGCAACGAAAATTTAACACAATTACATGAGTTTTGGGATAAACTTCTTAAAAAAGAGATAACACTCATTGAAGTGGGTGAAGCTGTTTAAGTAATTACCTTCCTATCATATCCATACCAGAGCAAATGTTGTTTTGATAAGTGTAACGGTAAAAGAAGAGTTGAATCACGAAGAAAAAGAAGAGGTCCAAGCTGGAGAAGGAAGAGAGATGAATTCCCATCAGTTGCATTAGAACTCGAATTCGAAGCTTCTACTCTCCAGAGATCTCCCCTTGCTGCCAAAGATTGTTCCATTCCATTTGTTCTACTATCATAACTTGATGATATATCAATTGTTCCCTGCTTCAATCGATAAATCTACAGTTACTAGAGTGAAACACAGAAGAACAAGAACACTCAAAATGGGTCAAAAACAAGTAAGTACCTTTGATCTTCCAAGCAATCCAGCAGTTCTCAAATAGGAATCAGCAACTTCCTCCTCAGACATAACAACAGAAACAGTATCATCAGTCTTAGAAAACCCTGAATCCCTCAAACGTTCAGCAGCCAATCCCAAATCATCTTTCGTGTTCACATTTGCCCTATGGCTGCTTCTACTCTTATCACCTTTCACAGATACAACAAGCTTGTTACTATTATCTTCGTGCAGGAACGGTATAGGCAGCCTCCTGAAGAATTGTTGGACCATCACGTTTAATCCAGCACCAAAATCAACACCAGCTTGACCTATCTTATTCCCAATATCGAGAATTGCTGAGACTCCATTGATAGGTTGGTTAATACCAAACCTAGAATCCCTAATAACACCAAAATGTTGACTTGAGAAGTCGAGATCAAACAGCTTCGCCTTGTGATGATGATTCGGCGGCCATGGAAACGAAGGTGGGTTTATATGAATCAAACCCGTAAAGCCCTGAGCTAATCGATCAGCTAAATCTTGTCCATGTCGTTGAACCTCTTCCCAAGCTTCTAAAGATCTTTCCACAGACATTTCTTCTTTCCTTTCCTTATTTCAAATCCTCATACGAATCAAACAGTACTCCTCGGCAAATTTATCCGTGAAATCGAGTGTTCTGAAACCAAAGATTCAACTTTTAGCTAAGATCGAAGCTGAAAACCCTAAATTAGACTCATACACTTGATTTAACAAATCGATAGCGAGAAAAGATACGGATTTGTCAAAATTAGGGTTTGACACTAAACAGAGCAGAGAAAAAAAGATCGGAACTTTAGTAGTGAAGACGTTACGGAGCTGCCATGGAATCAAGGAAATGAAGTTGAAAGAGAACAAAGAACGCACACAGATTCACCTTACCAGTTACCGCCAATTTGAAAGCAATCAATACCTTTGGCTCTTCTTGATGATAGGCTTCTTTCTCACTTGATTAAGATTTATCAAATCTTTGTCTCTTCTTTGATCATCACAATTAATATCCACCAAAGAACCTCGATTCAACCAAACTATTCCATTCATAGTTTACGCATTGCTTATCCTGAAACCCTCTAAGCCAACTAGAAGGCTATGAGTTTAGTTGGCTTTTACCCTAACCAGTAACTGAACCGGAATCTCGATCAATACATTACGTACCGGATAAATTGGTTAACATCACAAAACTCGAAAGTTGAAAGTTAAAAAGTGTCCGCTTATGAAAAAGGCCCATTGATTGTTCGTGGGCCTACTACTTTTTTCCGTCTACGTGGTCATCACATTATTGGCCACATTTTCATGATACACTTGCATGAGCCTCGTTTCACTTTCATATCTTTAAAAGGAGAATCTTTTGTTTTGAATTATTGGCTAGGGAGTGGGATGGAACTATATAGAAGACACAATTAAGATAATAAATACAGTGGCAAAGTATTAGATGAGAATGAGATTGTTCTTATTCGATATTAATCTTTGACGATTGTAGCTTCATGACACTCTAAACATGTGTTTATCGACGTGTGTATAAAAACTATTGAGCTGCCGACTCATAAAATGGCATAATACGGTTGTAAAGTTGTCATTTGTAACGATTAATTAATTCGGAGACTGAATAAATTACTTTCCTTTCTCAGTGTAACTCTATCGTGGAAATGTCACCAGTAGGTCCAGTGTAACAATCCCATTTTTATATTTTATAATTTAATCCTATGTGCTGTCACTAACCAGATGGTTCTCCATTGTAATTTGGAGTTATTTGTGTAATAATTACTCCCACCTTAATAAAATTGTTGATCACTTATAATATTAGGTCATGATTGCTTGTTGATTATATTTTAAACTTTTAACATTTTCACATTTACGAAAATCGTGGTAATCAACAATTTTTCCTCACTAAAATCATTCCAATACTCTCGTAACTTCTTTTTTTTTTGGTTACCCAAATTTAGGTTTACATTATAGTGCAAAGATAAGCAATAATTAAGATACTCGGATAGGCTAACAAAAAACAAAATAATTGTAATGGTAAATGAAACCAAATAAAAACACTTTAATGACAAAAAAATCCTTATTAATTAATAAATATTGAACTATAGAAGAAAAAAAAACAAAGTAAATTCATTAGACTAATATCATTGGACTAAACATACTCAAATTTTAAGGTACTTAAGGTATTTGACTAACAATTTATCAACGATAATCTGATATGTCTTTTCATTCGGATGATAAGAGTCAAAGAACACATAAGTCGATGAATCCGAACATGTAAAAGGAGTAAGTTCGTTGCACAAAACAGCTATCTTCATTTTTCCTGTACCACAACATTCTATATCTGCTACCTCAAATCCTACAAAAATAATACAAAAGCATATACGATATGTTAATCTGAATTAACATTAATTTACGTAAGAAAAAACCAAAATGAAGTTATCAATTTATATCATAATTACTGTATTTTGTAGGTTTTTTGATGATGTCGAGAAGAGTTTCGTAAACATCAATAAATATTATTTTGCCTGGCAACTCTTTCTTTAGTGTATCCAAACTAGATGATAGCTTTGAGTTGAAATAAAGTGTCATTGTTCAAATCTTCAAAACATTCTCTTTCAAAACCTCCAAAAAGTGTTATCGGCGCCGGTACACATCCAACCGGCACTTCGCTAAATACTCCTATAGTTTTAGTTCCCAGATAATTCCTAAAACGCGATATATATCATTTTAAAATATAACTAATTGACGTTATGGATTATGTATTCATGAGAACAAAAAAAACTTACTTTGATGAACTTTGAAGCCAATCAGATGTTCAGCATATGAGTTACGATCATATTCGATCGATCTAGTCAAATAAGTCTCAGAGAGATCATTACTGCTAGAGACTACTAGAAACAGACTCTTCTCCAAAATAAATTTAACTTTTTCTTCACCAAAATGTTGCTTAACTTTTGATAAGTATTCTTGAAAATACTTTAGTTGGTCAGACATAGACACTACAGACTGAAAAAACAAATTTAAACAAAAATAAAAAACGTTAGAAACATTATAATTTATATTTTTTTGTAAACACATAACATAAATGTAAATATGTATACCAGTAATGTAGATGTTAATGGGTCATAACCGGAACCTCCAGAAGCAAAAATTACACCTTTTAGAAGTTCTTCTGGCTTTAAATCCGAACCAAAATATGATGGTAAATTGATAGTGTCTTTGCTATCCCTAATTTTTCCGCTGAAATATGTTTTAACTGTTACATAGTATCTATATATAATGACTGTAAATAAAGTAAGCAATTAGAAAGCGAATGATAAAGAGTTCAATAGGTATACCAATGAGATCCGATGGTACTCTCCCATCTGAAAATCGACTAGTGAGAATAGTATTAGAAAATTCTCGTCCATAGGGAGGAGAATTGGATTTGAGAAGAGTGTGGATGTTATTATTATTTCCTGTATCCATGATCGAGTCTCCGAATACTGTTAGTGCCGGAACACTTATGTTCATATGAGCTTAAATGCAAGAAAACAAATTAAAGTGTGATTAATAAATAAATAAAAAATCTTCATTTATTTATATATAATAAAATGTTATGTTTATGTACCTTTGCATGTGGTCGCTTCGACGAAGAAAAACAATAAGAGAAAACCTATAAAACTCATATTCATTGCTAACAAATATGTTACGGTTAATGCCTTAAAGTGAGAATTCTAATTTTGAGAGCTTACTTTTGTTTAGAAGACGTTGTGAACAGAGACATTCTTACATATATATAATTACATGTGAACTAATCAACTACTTTTCTTTTTCTAGCAATAAATTACAAAAAGTTGATATTTCAGGTATTGTATCTTAAATGTATAGAATAAGAATAGTAGTAACAACTAATTAGCGTAAACAGAGAAAATAAAAATCTGTTTGAATGACAATTTGTGAGCAAAACTGGGGGTAATTATATTTCAACCTTAATTTGTTCAGTTAAAGATAAAGATTTGATGATCAAATTGGTGCATAATACACGCTATAAAAGTAAGTGCGTCCGTGAAAGAAAATAAGAATCGATGCTCTTTGTACGATAAGATTTACTTATAATGTGTCCAATTAATGAATATGTCAAACATTTAGCTAATGTTTTCACAACTGTTTCGAGAGCTAGCTAGGTTCTCCCGTATCAACCAAGGAAGGATACATCATACAGTTTTGGATGACGACGTTGATGCATTGGATACACTTCCACTATGACAGTACACATTTCTAAAGTAGTCTCTTGTTAAATGTATAATTATGTATACATGATAATATGCTATACATATTAACGTTCGGAGGAAACGCACATGGTTGATCATTGATAGTAAAGGAAATATAATAATATCAATCCCTTTGATACATCAAATCTCTATAATAGCTCACATTATACGCATATTTTTCATTAAGAATGTGTATTTTAGTTTATTTCTTGATTTATGTGGGGTGTGACGCGGTTCCAAGCTCACACGATCACAAATCAAATGGCCCATAGACAAAAAAGATTATATACATGATGATTGGACGGTTGGACCGAGACATTTGAAGTCCAACGAAATGTGGTCCATGGTCGTGATCAATATGATCACGAACAATAAATTCAAATAATCCCATTTTTATTTTATTTTTCCACTCGATCTAGCAGAATCAAAAACTGTCTTTTTTTTTGCCATAATTTCCCTCACCAAATCACTGCCTTTTTTTGGGAACGTCCAACGGCTCCTTACCAATCTCATGAACAATCTTAGCGATTTAACCACTTTCCAAAATTTTCCAAAAATTTAATTAAACTTTCACAGTCGTTCGCTTTAACAAACACTTGACCGGACTGATTGCGGAAAGCTAATGTAATTAAATTTGGGCAATAATCAAATATTTGACCAACTTAGTTTTATTTGATGAATTGTTTCGTTATATATCATGATTTGGTTGAGAAAAATAGATCCCGTACACGGTTTACCCTCTGTTTGTATTCTATTTAGTCATCATTCAATTCATTGATTTTTGTTTGCTATCACTAAATGGTGTTTAAGGTAGTTTTGTACAAATTTCAACAATCGAAGTAAAACATATGTGAACCAAAGCGAAAATTTGATATTCCCTCTGTTTACAAATAAGTGTTATTCAAGATTTTTTAACATATATTAAGAAAGTCATTAAATTTATTAGTTTACTCCTAATTAATATACTCTACAATTTTTGTTATTAGTCGATATATTAAAATAGTAAGGATAAAATTGAAAAATGTATCAAATATTTGCATTGAAACTCGAAAACGACACTTAGTCTTAAACAAAAATTTAATCATAAAACATCACTTATCTATAAACGAAGAAAGTTTTTATTAAATATCCAAAATTCTAACAGAATCTTAATCAAAGTTTAAGAGAAAATATACATGTCACTAAAAAAATCAAGTTCAAATAAAAACCAAAACTGAACCGATGTATATTATATTTGATTATCTTTAAAAAAAAATCTGAAAAAAAGAAAGCCAAATGGAGTTGAACATTTCCAAAATTAGATACTGATATTTTTTTCAGATTTGATATCCAAATTTGAGTAGATGATAATAACAAGAAACACTCACCATTATTACGCAGTGTCCAATCCGGTCGAGAGAAGAACCATGTCGATCGACCTTTAGCTAGTTGCGTATGTGGCTTGTGTGCCGTTTTCATATCCCTCATGAGTCGTTTTCTTAAGAACCTTTGTATTTATTCGCCAAGTCGACCCAACTATGCCCAACCACGTGTACCTTTCTTATCAGTCCAACTGGCCTTATTCTAATTTATTTCCGCCGCTTATATGGAGCCACGTAAGCTAGTCTTGCACAACAGTAATTTATTTTCGGTATAACTGTTTTGGAAATTGACCGTTTGGATGTTTTTTTTTTGGTTGGGAAATTTAGCTCGTGTTTTTATTTCAGCAATATTTGTAGTAAGGTACAATTTTTTTATTTGCTACAAAAATATTTAAAAGAAATTGTAAATAAAAATGTGCCTTTTACTTAGATTTGTTTTTTCTTAAATGTGATATCTTGTAAAATACCATGTTATCAGATTTAACAATGTCATATTTGTTTTAAAATACTTATAAATTATATTTTATTTTTAAAGTAACAAGATAACTAAAAAAACTTATCTCTTGTTTTTGCTTTTGCATATTTACCCCAAAAACAATCTAACTTGTAAAGGGATGTTGTATTTGCAAATAAAATGGTAGCAAATGCAAAACAACAAGAAAAATGATACGAGGGGTGCGCTCGTTGCGGGAGTTAACCCAACATCTTACGGCACGAGCTGATGACAGCCATGCACCACTTGTGTCCGTATTTCCGAAGGCATTCTTCTTTTTTAAGAGGATTCGTGGCATGTCAAAGTTTGATAAAGATCATCGAAGAATTTTTTTATGGATTTCGTGAAAATCCATAAAAAATTTTATAAGAGTTTGATTATTGCTATTAGTTATAACAACATCAAATAAATTTTTTACGAAATTCATAAAAAAATTTATAAGAGTTTGATTATTGCTATTAGTTATAACGATATCAAATAAAAATTGGAAAATTTTTATTTTTTCTTCTGAATGAATTTTTTCATCTTGAGGTTCGGAAAAGATTTACTAAATGCGTTTTTGAGCTTCCAAACTCCAAACTCTGTGTACTTTTTGACTTATTAAACCCAAACCATTGAAAGCTGGACACGAGTCTTAGTACTAGGATTGTATAAACGAGTTAGTGGTGCTGAAAATTCAATATTTTATTGAATTCGAAAGATGCATATATCAGTGATGACTTGTCATGACTCCAACCAGATATAAATGGTTCAATCAGACAGCACGATTATATTTTAGTGATCTCTGGCATGAATGGGCATATAATATTATGGGTTAGATACTTAATATAAAGTTAGTGTAATATAATTGAATGTATGTGGGAATTATAAGAATAACATTTGTTAATGGTTTTTTTCCCCTTCTATTTATCATTACTTTTTTTTTGATAAATATTTACCATTACTTTCTACATCTTGATTCTTGCAGTTTTAATAATTTAAGCACTAAAGAGGCGAATATATCAAATTAGTCTACTTATGTTATACATTTACATTATGAAAAGAGAACATTTACATTAATAAACCATTATGAAAAGAGAACAAGTATCTCATCACCTTTGCCAATGACTTTATGTTGATTAAATTGGTTAAACTAGTATACGTAACATCGAACTGCATGCAAATATATTCTTGCTTACTGAATTCAACTACCTAGTTGTTTTTCTTTTCTTTATAAGTTCTAGTACTACTACTTAAACATTTACATCACAATCTATCTTGGTTTTAGCAAAACAAAATGTACAACCGAAAGTATATAGAATGACATAGTGGAATGACACTACCTTTGTTATCATGTATATGAAATCCCATTATCATGGCATTCCTTTCCATCCGTACATACAAACACATTATTGTAACTTTTAAAAGCGACATAGTAAAAGAAGAAGAAAAAAACATTATCCTATATCCCTATTGTTTGCTTTTGGCAATTAGTATAAAGCTTATATATCATAACCAAATCAAATCACATGCATATATAATTTACATGGATCAACAACATAGCTAAGTAATCACATAATCAAATCTTTCCCGAATTTAAACATTGACACGTTGCAAATTTTTCTTCAGCTTTCTCATTAACACGGAAAACCAACCTGCTCTGTTGTTTTTCTGTTATGATAACATTTATTATATATATTTGCTCTCACTGACCTACTTGCTTCTCATCCTCATATTTGATCTCTTCTGACATAATCTCAACTTCTTAAAACCAAAACCTCTCTCCAATCTTGCTCGGTAATAATAACCACTGGCTTTGTGAGATCTACCAATCATGGCGACCGTTGATTCAACTGATCGGCGAGACTTCATTGTGAAAATCAACGGCGAAGATAGTGGAGCCGTCGGAGCTACAGGGTCAAGCAGCAATGCTGATGGAGGTAACATTTGGAAAGAATCAAGCTATGATTTTTGGGATGGAGAAAAGGGTAAGACTGATAATAAGAAAGGAGGAGGGAACAACGACGACGACGAAGACGGCGGGAGTTTTCATTTCACGCAGCGGAGGCAGCAACAGCAGCAGCAGAGACCTAAGTCGGATGAGTTATCTGATCCACCGACGAGACTAATCGATCAGTTCCTCCACAAACAGAAAGCTTCCGGCGATGATATCTCTCTCGACGTTGAGCTTAACATGGCGGAGCTACAGAGCAACACGACGCCAAGTGGCTTAACGCCGATTTCGGAGTCTTCTTCTCCGTTCACGACTAAAGTAAAATCTGACGCTGTTAGACGGAGACAGAACAGAATATCTCTCGGTGAAAGTAGCGACGAAGAAGGACGTACCGGTAAATTAAGAGACGAAGCAGCAGAGGTTGTGAAGTGTAGTTCGAAAATACCGATGCTGAGGAGGAACATGACCAAATCAAGATTGTTGGATCCTCCAACACCGACACATCCATCTATTGACAAAACAGAGATGAAATCGGGTCGGAGATCCGGGATTTTGAAATCCGGGTTTCTTGGGAGAAGCCCTAAAGCTGGTACTCCAGGTCGAGGTGGTGGGATCTTGGAGGAGGAAGAAGAGGAAGATCCGTTTCTTGACGAGGATTTACCGGAAGAGTTCAAAAGAGATAAACTTGGTATTTGGGTTTTGCTTGAATGGATAAGTCTAGTTCTGATAATCACCAGTTTGGTCTGTAGCTTGACCGTACATAACTTGCAACGCAAGACATGGTGGAAGCTTGATTTATGGAAATGGGAAGTTACGGTTTTGGTGCTGATTTGTGGGAGATTAGTCTCGAGTTGGATAGTGAGGATACTTGTTTTCTTGGTCGAGAAAAACTTCGTTTTGAGGAAAAGGGTATTGTATTTCGTCTATGGAGTCAAGAAATCTGCTCAAAACTGCTTGTGGTTAGGGTTAGTGTTGCTCGCGTGGCATTTCTTGTTCGATAAGAAAGTCGAAAGAGAGACTAGGACCACTGTGCTTAGGCACGTGACGAGAGTTTTGGTCTGTTTGCTTGTGGCTGTGATCATTTGGTTGGTTAAGACACTTTTGGTTAAGGTCATGGCTTCATCTTTCCACATGAGCACTTACTTTGATAGGATTCAAGAGTCGTTGTTCACTCAATATGTGATTGAAACTCTCTCGGGTCCTCCTTTGATGGAGCTTCAGAGAATGGAGGAAGAAGAGCAGCAAGTCACAGAAGATGTTAAGAGCTTAGAGAAATTGGCTGGAGCTAAGTTGCCTCCAGCTTTAAAGGCGACAGTAAAAAGTTTTATGAAAGTAGGGAAAAGTCAGGGATTGACTCGGATTGGTTCTAAGGATGGAAAAGATAGTGAAGGGATAAGGATTGATCATTTGCAGAGGATGAATACAAAGAATGTATCTGCTTGGAACATGAAGAGATTGATGAATATAATACGAAAAGGCGCTCTTTCTACTTTGGATGAGACTATGCAGGATACAGCTGAAGAAGACGAGAACGCTACGCAGATACGAAGCGAGTACGAAGCTAAGCTTGCAGCTAGGAAGATTTTCCACAATGTCACCGAGCCAGGTTCAAGGTAATACATATATAGCTTGAATATGATCATATATATTGGTGATTGTCTAAAATAAACCCTTAAAATTTTATTTTCAAACGGGTTCCTGAAAGATTTCTGAAGCAGTAGAGGTTCTCGTTAAGAAATAAATTTTTTAAATTGTCTATTTTTTTTATTTAATCATATATATTTCTCAACTTTTTTTGTTAGATTGTTTTCAGCTCAAATCTTGAGAGGTTTTTTTTGGGTTTTAGGTACATATATTTGGAAGACTTCTTGCGTTTTCTATGTGAAGAGGAGTCTGAAAGAGCCATGGCTCTTTTTGAAGGAGCTTCAGAGAGCCATAAGATCAGCAAGTCTTGCCTCAAGAATTGGGTGGTAAGTCTCAGTTTCGATAAGTCAAGAATCATTTTACAGTAACAGAGTTATCTAATGGTACGGTTTCTTTATAGGTTAAAGCGTTTAGAGAACGGAGGGCTCTAGCTTTAACCTTAAACGATACTAAAACAGCAGTGAACAGGCTTCACCGTATAATCAACGTGTTGATTGGCATTATAATCATTATCATATGGCTTCTTATACTCGGAATCGCCACTACCAAATTCTTGCTAGTCTTAAGCTCTCAGCTCCTTCTAGTAGCTTTTATATTCGGAAACTCATGCAAAACCATCTTTGAAGCCATTATTTTCCTTTTCGTTATGCACCCATTTGATGTTGGTGACCGCTGCGAAATCGACGGTGTTCAGGTTTGTTTAATTTCCTTCTTGTCTATAATAAAATTGTGACATAGTTCTGATTCTTTGTTTGTTTGTTTATTTACCAGTTGGTTGTGGAGGAGATGCACATATTGACGACTGTGTTCTTGCGATATGATAATCAAAAGATCATATACCCGAATAGCGTTCTCGGCACAAAAGCTATAGCTAACTATTACCGAAGTCCCGATATGGGAGACGCGGTTGAATTCTCTATTCATATACTAACTCCTCCTGAAAAGATCACTGCCATTAAACAGAGAATACTAAGGTTAGTACTTAAACCCTAAGTTTCTATACCGATATTATTTACTAGGTTAATTAAGTTTGCTTGGAAGTAAAGATAGTGTTATTGTTTTTGATGCAGTTACGTAGACAACAAGAAAGATCATTGGTATCCAGCACCAATGATAGTGTTCCTAAGCATGGATGACTTGAAAAGTATAAAGATCGCAGTGTGGTTGACACATAGAATGAATTTTCAAGATATGGGAGAGAGGTATATAAGGAGAGGTCAATTACTAGAAGAAGTTGGAAAAATTTGTAGAGAGCTCGATATCGAGTATCGGTTAAGTCCTATTGGCATTAATGTTAAAAGTTTCCCTGCTCCGGTTAATTCAATGCCTTCAGACCGTCTTCCTCCTACGTGGATGCAACAACGCGGTCCTTGATGAGTTATGCGTAAGCAGTAAATGATTTTTTTTGTTTGGGTTGTATATATGAGTGGTTTTGTAAGAGTTTCTTCAAGTAGTAAGTTTTGATTTAAGAATAAGTATACTATATGTAGTTATGTAGTCATTGTTGTAGCTAAGTTATTGGTCTTAGTGATACATTTTTTTTATATTGTTATACTATATAAATCGAGGATTAGAACCAGAAATGAAAGCCCAGTTTTAGGAAAAGGCTTACGATTTTAAGAAAAATGGTTCAATTCTAAGCTGTTGAAGACTCACACACCTAAGTCCACGAATGGCAACATTTTGGTTTTGAGAAGTATTGCACTACAAGAAAATGTTCGATTTCCTACGAAATTTGTTTGTAAGAAATATCCTGTAAAAATTTTAAAATGATACCAATTTTCCTATGAAAAATTGGTAAAAAAGTTTGTAGGAAACTCGTAGAAAAAATAGAAGAAAATTAGTGATCAATTTCCTACCAAAATACGTATTTGTAATCAATTGATGTTATTAATTATTGGGAGATTTTTTTGACAAAAAAAAAGATAGATTTTCCCCCTACTTTTTTATTACTCATAAAAAAGGAATATGTAATGAAATTTAAAAGTGAAAACTAATCAAATCTCTTCACCAGCATATAATTATGTATTTATGTTAACCAAGCATACACTCCCAGATTTTGTTTTAAAATAGTAATATAACTTTATAAATAAATTGATGACAGGGGAAAAAATCTGAAGTTTTTAAACATCACAATATTGGATTGATTATATAGTTTTTTAAAAAATAACTGGATTAATGGATAAAGAAAAAGAAAAAAAGAGATCGGATCGGAAAATCAGATCTATCCAACCGCGTTAACAAAACCGGGATAAAGTCGGATCCAGAACCGGATCGGTATATACCAAAATGGGGAGTTAGATCGGTTAAACCCACCCGAACCCTTAAAATCAGGTCTTTATAACCCAAATCGTCCATCGGATCGGATCTGATAAATAAACTTCGATCCAGCTTCTTCCACCCGTAAACCCTTAAGAGAGCTCATCGGATCCTCCGATTCTAGTCTCCACAGATTCTTCTGACGCCTTTTTTCTTTTATAAACAAAGGTGCCCAATTTTCAAACCTCTCTGCTTTTCCTCTGTTCGTCTTTCACTCTCTTTGCTAATTTCTTCGTATCAATAACTCTGCCTCCTCCTTAGAATTCCAAAAGGTTGTTGTTTTGTAATTTGTTTTTATGTATGACTAATTTCATCCGAATTTTGAGCTGTGATTGATTTCGTTCAACATAAAGTTTATCAATTTATATGGTTGTGTTATTGTTGATGAATGTAGTACATCCAAGTTTTATAATTTGATCTCTGTTGCAATGGTTTTGATCAAAGCTATAAGTGTAAGATGCTTTAGGATGATCTTTGTAACTCTCATACCATTGTAAAGTCTAAATTTTGTTGCTTTAATCAAATGAAATAGGGATTGAGGTTGGAGCAGCGATGGATGAATCAAATGAGATAATTTTGCAGAAATCAAAGAGGTTAACATCTGTTGTATGGAATTACTTTGAGAGGGTGAGAAAGGCTGATATTTGCTATGCTGTTTGCATTCAATGCAACAAGAAACTCAGTGGTTCGAGCAACAGTGGAACAACTCATCTTCGGAACCATCTTATGCGTTGTCTCAAAAGAACTAACCATGACATGTCTCAGTTGCTAACACCTAAAAGAAGGAAAAAAGAGAATGCAGTTACTATTGCTACTATCAATTTCGATGAGGGTCAAGCGAAGGATGAGTATCTAAGGCCTAAGTTTGATCAGGAGCAACGTAGGGATGAAGTTGTTCTAAGCCGAGGAAGGTTCAGTCAAGAAAGGAGTCAGATTGATCTTGCACGTATGATTATTTTACATGATTACCCTTTAGCAATGGTTGATCATGTTGGCTTCAAAGTTTTCGCTAGGAATCTTCAGCCTTTGTTTGAAGCTGTGCCAAATAGCAGCATTGAGGAATCATGTATGGATATTTACATTAGGGAGAAGCAGAGAGTGCAACACGTTTTGAATAATCTATACGGTAAGATCAATCTTTCTGTGGAGATGTGGTCTTCTCGGGATAATGCTAACTATGTGTGTTTGGCTTCTCATTATATCGATGAGGAGTGGAGGCTACAGAGGAACGTTCTCAATTTTATCACCTTGGATCCTTCTCATACGGATGATATGCTCTCGGAAGTAATAATCAGATGTTTGTTGGAATGGAGGCTTGAGACTAAGCTTTTTGCTGTTACGTTTGATAGTTTTTCTGTTAACGATGAGATTGTCCTGCGGATTAAAGATCACATGTCTCAGAGCAGCCAGATCTTGATCAACGGGCAGTTATATGAGTTGAGATCTGCTGCTCATCTTCTGAACTCTCTTGTCCAAGATTGCTTGGAGGCTATGAGAGATGTGATCCAAAGGATTAGAGGAAGTGTAAGATATGTCAAGAGCTCGCAGTCAACACAAGTAAGGTTCAACGAGATTGCTCAACTAGCTGGGATCAACTCACAGAAGATCTTGGTTCTTGATTCTCTTGTTAACTCGAACTCTACTTACCTGATGCTTGAAACCGTATTGGAGTACAGAGGTGCGTTTTGCCATTTGCGCGATCACGATCACGCGTTTGATTCATCTCTAACCGACGAGGAGTGGGAATGGACGAGATCCGTTACCGGTTATCTTAAACTTGTACTCGACATTGCCTCTGATTTTTCAGCAAACAAATGTCCGACAGCGAATGTATACTTTGCTGAGATGTGTGATATTCACATCCAGTTGATCGAGTGGTGCAAGAACCAAGACAATTTCCTGAGTTCTCTTGCAGCAAAGATGAAGTCTAGATTCGACGAGCATTGGAACAAATGCAGCATTGTTTTAGCTATCGCTGCGATATTGGATCCACGGTTCAAGCTGAAGTTGGTAGAGTATTACTACTCTAAGATCTATGGCAGTACGGCTCTGGATCGTATCAAGGAAGTTTCTAATGGTGTCAAGGAGCTTCTTGATGCATATTCGATGTGCACATCCATTGTTGGTGATGACTCTTCCTATTCGGGCTCCGGCTTAGCTAGAGGTAGTATGGATACTAGAGACAGACTGAAAGGATTTGACAAGTATCTCCATGAGACATGTCAAAACCAAAACACAACATCGGATTTAGACAAGTACTTGTCTGAACCGATCTTTCCCCGTAGTGGGGAGTTCAACATTCTGAATTACTGGAAGGTACATACACCGAGATACCCTATCCTGTCTTTGATGGCGCGTGACATTTTGGGGACGCCAATGTCAATCCTTACGCCTGATTCAGTATTCAACTCTGGGAGACTAATGATTGCTGATAGTCAGAGCTCCTTGAGCCCTGATATCAGACAAGCTTTGTTCTGTGCACATGATTGGTTGTCTGCTGAGACAGAAGGTACAATCTCAAACTCTGCTTAAGTGTTCTTCTCCTTTAGAAGAACTCAAAAGCCAATCAACTTCTACTGACTTTGCCTTTTAATTCTTATGACGAGCCAAGAAATACCACCATTGTCTAGACAATACGCTCAAGCTCTGTGAAGAGAATTACATAATTTAAGGTACTGAGCTCTCTCTGTTCGTCTCTTCCACCATTTTCTTCATCTTTTTTTACATCTTTTGTTTAAATTGTGGTAGGATGAACAGATTATGGAATGTCACTCGTAGTTCTCTCAAGGTGGTGAAAAGGTTTGCTTTTAGAGGATCGAGTTGTGAAGATGGAGAGAACAAGTACAGAGATTTTTAATTTATTTTTGCAATTTCTATTTATTTATTATTTATTATATGCATTAGAAAGGTTGACTTATGAGATACATTGTAACAAATATAAACCTTTAGTTTAAAGCAGAGGGAATAAGTTAAAGCAGTCCATATTATTTTGCCTTTCAACTCTTGTTCTTTGATCTTGACATGAAAACAAAAAGGAATTGCTGTAGGAGTAGAAATCGATAATGAAAGGAAAGAAACTCAAATAAATAATATCAACGTAATCAAAAATGTGTTGTGACGTTGAGAGTATGAAGAGAACTACATGTTCGTCGTAGAATGGGAAACAAAAATAAAATAAAAGAGTACATGAATCATATGATAAATCAAATCAAATTATAGTTGAATCACTATAGTTAACAAAGTGTTTATGTGTGTGTGGTGTGTTTACGTTCTCTTGTTGGGTTCGAAGACGTATTTGATCAACGAATCTTTGATGGAAAGCATCTCTGGAAACTCCTTGCTGAGCTTGGAACCATCCATCTCGTTGTTGCTTCGTGCTGCGACGATGACCTTAGCCTGTTCTTCCAAACTGAAGTTGGACCATTTGAAACCTGGCTCAATGTAACTCTTGTACATCTCTAGTATCTCGTTGTGGCTCACCACTCCTGGATTCGTGAAGTTCCATATTCCCCTTAGGTTCCTCTTTGCCATCTCGATTGAGATTGGTAAGAGTTCGTCTAGTACGGTCATGCTGTTTGGGATGTTCACCACTTTGTTGTAACGAGAGATCTTCGTGATGAAGTTTCGTGGGTTGTTCAAGTCGGATGAGATTGGCATCCGCACTCTCAATGTGCATACGTTGTCAAATTCTCTTAGAAGCTCTTCGACCTGGCGAAAAAATAGAAACAAGATGATTTATAGACAGATAGCTTCAAGAGATTTTGAGGATCAGATATGATTTTGTTATGTGATGTTATCTTACCATGGCCTTTGTTTTTGAGTAGTAAGAACCAAAGAAATTTGGTTTGTCTTCTTCCTTAAAACCAATCCCTGAACCTTCTGGGTGTGCAGCGTCATACTCAAATATACAACCTGTGGCAAAGTTCATCATCAACAGATCATTCTCTCTGCAAACATCTGCCAGAGTCAAAGTTCCAGCAACATTGACTCGGATGGTCTCGGTTTTGTGAGATTCACACCAGTCAACATTGGGTCTCCCGGTTAAACCAGCAGCGTTGAAGACATGACTTGGTTTGATGCTGCGAATATCAGCGATGAGAGAAGCTCTGTCCTCAAGTCTCCCTTTTCCATACTCGTATGGAATCCCTTGCTTCTCACAAAGTTTTCCCAGAAGACCACCGAGCCACCCAGTCTTCCCATAGATGAGGAATTTTAAGAATGCTTTGTCTCCGGATCCACCTTTCTTGGAGGGAGTAACCACCGTGAATGTCTGATTACCATCGGCATCCTTGTGCTCGTCAGAGCCATCAGAGAGTCGTCCACCGGGCATCATCAGCATCCGTGGATGAGGAAGCAGAGCTCCAGAAACATCTCCCCACCACTCAGGGTTCTCAGTGTACCACTGCATCGTCTTCTTCAAGCCTTCTTCCCAAGTGGTTCGCTCGCACCATCCCAGTTTCTTCAGCTTCTGGTCATCGAGGAAGTACCTCTGGTCATTGAATGGCCGGTTCTCCACAAACTGAATGGTGGAGTCAGGGTCTATTCCAAAGAGTTTGCTGATGTCATTGGCCACATCAATCACTCTCCTTTCTCTCGTTGTCCCAATATTGTAGACATGGTTAACTTCCCCTTTGTGAAGAACAACCTCAAACGCCTCAGCAACATCTTCGCAGTAGAGATAACTCCTCACGTTAGATCCATCTCCATGGATTGGGAGAGGCTTCCCATTCATAGCCAACAGAATGAACTTAGGAATCAACTTTTCAGGAAACTGGTTAGGACCATAAACATTATTCCCACGAGTGGTAATAACCGGCAACCCGTATGATCTACCATAAGCCATCACAAGCATCTCAGCTCCAGCTTTAGTGGCAGAGTACGGATTAGTCGGAAGCAACTGAGACGCCTCGTGATTCCCCACAGAAGCATCCTCATCAGTCTCTCCATAGACCTCATCAGTACTCACATGGATGAACCTCCTGATCTGGCCAGTGACTTTACAAGCTTCAAGAAGAACATGAGTACCATAAATATTGTTCTTAGTAAACTCAAAACTGTTACCAAAAGAATTGTCAACGTGAGTTTGAGCAGCAAAATGCATAATGGTGTCAATGTTTTCAGTGATGAGAAGGTAGTTGACGAGGTCAGCACTGGCGATGTCTCCTTTCACAAACTTGAAGTTGGGAGATGATTTAGAAGGATTGAGGTTTTTCAGGTTAGAACAGTAATCAAGCTTGTCAAGCACAACAATTTTGTAGTCAGGGTAGCTACGAACTAGTCTGTTGGCAACATGAGATGCTATGAATCCAGCAGCCCCAGTGATGAGGATGTTCTTGGGCTTATACGTAGCCATGTGAATGTGAAATACAATATCTGCATGATCATGAAATTGAAGAAGAGATCAAGAACAAAAAATTCCAAATGTAATTTAATCAAACAGTTAGAGTACAATAATAAGCAGAACTTTTCAGATCTATCTTCTTTTTTTTTGAAAAATCACACTATTCACCTTCGTGATTTTGAGTTCAATAAAACTCATGAGATTCTAATAGATGGAACTGAGGAAGTAACGGAAGATCACAACGATGCCATTAACACGAAAAGCTAAAGCTATTAGCAAAATTCTAAAATGATCAGAAAAAAGCAGATCTAGATCCATAAGTATGACAAATGTAGCAATCAAACGCTCAAAAAATTCCCAGATTAAGCAGCAGATCCAATGATAAACGAATAGAAAGCATTTGGGGAAAAACTCGGAACAACGCAACAAACGCAGCACGAAGAAGACGTATAATCACGAATTAAGCTCAGAGATGGATGATACAGAATTGGGGGAAAAGAGAAAGAGTTAACGTTACGTACCGGCGCCGATTGAGAAGAGGAAGAAGCTAAGGTTGAAGAAGAAAATGGCGAGATCAATGTGTAGAGAGGGGAAAGGGAATAAATAAAAGAGTGAAGAAGAGAAAAAAAGGAAGAAGAAGAAAGAGAGGGAACCAAAACGAGCGTCTGAAAACAGTAACCCTCTTTTTAATTTTGAGACAGTTACGGAGAACCAGCGGACTACGAAATGACTATTTTGCCATTTTTACGCTTTACAAATTAGTTTTTAACTTTTTTCCCTTCCTCACGTGAAATTAAAGTGTTTATCATTAAATTAGATTATTAACCGAAAATATAGGCAACCTAGAAATTTCAATATGTCCGCATGAGTTTCGGATTCAACACAATCTCATCTCTCTTTTCTAATTTTTGTAAAAAATAAAATCGTTTTCTTTATATCATTTGTACACGCTAAGACAATACTATATTAGAGCAAAACTACAAATGGTAAGATACGTTCTTAAAAAAAATCAATAACCAGTATATATGGTAGATATATTGCAATTTGAATTCTGATTCTATTTACTTGAAATGATTGATGATGAGATCATAAAATATTAAGTTGATCATACCAAAACTAAATGCAACACTAATTAAATGCAAATCAACGAGATATATGAATACTTAATGTTGATTATCAAAAATAACATTTCTATGTTGAACGTTAGGTTAAGGATGTAAATTTTGATGTTGTTAACTACAAAATGTTGAACGTTAGGTTAAGGATCTAAATTGGACACCCAGTCGGCCAAAGCCGAACCCCCAAAATACCGGCATAAATGTGAAACTTTTTTGGGTTTTTATTTTTCTTAATAATTTGTTTTTGCTGTAATTCGAGTAAAGCAAATAGCCAAATACTAACTTAAAATATAATGATTGATAAAATCGTGAAAATACAAAATTCTTCGTTTGGCATAGTTATTTTTTTTGGGGTATTTAACCTATGATAAATAAAACTAAAACAAAAAATTATAAAAATTGGTTTGATTTGGACACCAAGTTGTTTTTGTAGTCTTTAATTTGGTATTATTCTTAATGACTAAGAATAGTCTATGCTTGATTGTTTGATATTCAAGTTCATTTAAATAAGATCCGGCAGCTTTACACTCAATCAACTTTTTGTTTTCTTTTATATTATTTTGCCATGCACGTTGGTATTATGTGTAAAGTGTAAACTATTGCTGTGAATCCACTTTCTCGAGCTGGGACTAAAAAGCATCTTCCCCCTCCGATAAAACTGTCTTCATTTCGTTTCTTTTGGAGAAAAAAGCTTACTTAGTTAATTAAAAAAATTCCGTCAGATATAGAAACTAGCTTACCTCGCTAAGCAATTGCCGCTCTATATAAATCCTTCAATCTCTATACTCTCACCTATCTCCATGCCAACCAAAACCCTAGAAGTATTAGCTTTGGTCGCCCAAAATGTCTCGCGAAATCGTTCCCGTAGATCCCGCCGATGTATTTTTCATCCTTCCCGAAGATTCACCAACCAGCCTGTTCGCGAGATCACTCACTTTTCAGGAACAATATGTGTGGGAGCCTTTTGACAGCGAGAGGCTTCCAGCCACGTTAGCCTCAGGGATTCAAAGGTTTCTTCGTATAGCAAACTTGCTTGAGTCCCAAGAACCTCGTGTTGCTTACCTATGTGAGTTTTAGTTCCCCTCTTTATTTTTTTTAAAGAATTCGTAATATATTTTCTATGTTATTCTTTTTTTTTCTTTTGTCGCAGGCCGTTTTTGTACTTTTGAGGAAGCTCACCGCATTGATAGTAGTGCAACTGGGAGAGGTGTACGGCAGTTCAAAAGTTCTCTTCTTCGAAAGCTTGAGAAGGCAAGTCATATCAAAGAGTAAAACGGGACACTGATTCTAGCTTGCTAGTTTCTTAATTAAGTCTATGATTTTTGTTAAGATCATGCCAACCATATGAAATTATGAATGATGTGGAATTTCTAAACATATATATATATATATATATATATATATATATCTGTTTTTTTGTTGTCGTCTTAATTTGTCTCCTTGTAGGATAACGAGATTACTTGGAGAAAAAGAAAGGAGATGACTGATGTTAAGGAACTCAAACGAGTTTATCATGCTTACAATGAATACATTATCAAACATGGTGCAGCTTTCAATTTGGATAAGAGGTATTATCGTCTTTTTTTTTTTTTTGAATCTACTGACTATTGCAGTATTGCTAGTTTCTAGCTAGTTCTAGTTCAGTTTCAGCGAGCCAACATTGACCTGAGGAAATTTATTTTGATAGTCAGCTAGAGAAGTTGATAGACGCACGCAGCATTGCTTCGGTTTTGTATGAAGTTCTAAAGAAAATAGATCCGAGTATACAATCAAACGGGGACGAGGAGACTGGTGAACTCACTCAAGCTGAAATAGATGCCATCTACAAACATGTAACACATGTTTAAATTTTATTTATTTTCTAACAATGATCGATGTTATAAATATATATATATATATATATATATATATATATATATATATATATTTGATCTAACTATTTTTAATAAACTATGGGGTTTTAGAAAGTTCAAATACATAAAGAGAGCGAATCCAATGATGGCGGACCGAGTTTTGGTGTTTCATCTTCGCTTAACGAAGATAAGTATCTCGAAACACAAGACAAGCTGAACAAAATAGAGAAGAAGATTGAAGAGATGGACATGAAATTCAAGGATGTGGACTTCTGGACTAGTATGATGCAAAACATGTTTCCAGACCAAGTGCCTCCGTCCATGATAGCCAACCAAACCGAAACCAACAACAACGACAAACTAAGCTTTTAAAAATTCATTTCCTATCTAGTTGCTTTACTTGTATGGTTTGTAAGACAATACATATTTAAATTTCAGTTTCTTTAATCCTATTTTAGGTATATTTTGTTGCGTAATATGCACTTAATTATATGTGTTTGATGAAAGAAAATACATGTACTGATCAGATGTACATAGAAATTTTTATCCACAATATAGAAAAGATTAACTAGAGTATGTACATATAGGATAAATTTTGTATAGATAATTGCTTGGGAAGATATAGATTGAAACGGTGATAAAACAAATAAATAAAAAAACTCTTTTGAAGAAAAGAAGAAACTTGACCCAATAGCACATTAGCACTAGTTACTAAAGAATTATGACCAATAGCAAAAGTCTCCTAATGACTTTTCTTTTGCTTAATCGATGCGTTTATTTATTTTGTTGGTTGATCAAATTGATGTTTCTACGAAACATTTTAAAATATCTACTAATGCCGTATACCTTTTGTACACACAAAAATTGAATAGTATAATTTCTTGAAAATGGGATAAACTTAAACTATATACATGTTTTTTTGGTAAATGGTTTACTATATATGTTGGCATTAGATCATTCGTGTTAATTATATTGAAAACAGATGTTTTGCATAGGTTACTGACTTACTGATAGGGAGTAAAGGCTCGATTGTTAATTTATTTTTACATTTACGTTTCTATGCATGCGTGCTTAGTGCCCTAAAATATTTAATGATTATTGCAAAAAGTTTAAAAACTCGAAACCAATCCAGTTAATGAAGACAAAATGTATTGCAATATAAAAGTTCAACCAATTCCATGCAGCTAAATTGAATAATATATTTTTGATAAAAAATACTTATACTTTTGGGAAGGTAAACCCTTTTATATAAAAAATGATTGGCTGATAAACCCTTTTATAAAAAAAAATGATTGGTCAATAATTAATTGAATCATTTTGTTCACGAGTTGAATCATTTATTGTCCCACGCTTTGTTAATTAGATTGATGGTTATCAGCTACACCGGCTTAATCAATTATATAATCCATACTAGAATTTGATTTCAATATAGTACTAATTAAGACAAAATCTAATGATTTCTTGGATAACGTACTTTTTTCTTTTTTTTGGATATCGTGACTTTCAATTCACAAGTTGATGATTTTGTAAACAATAGATTATCAAAATAGTATGTTTAATTATCTATTGTCTTTTAATATAAGGCAGTCTTATCTCGTTGAAAGGTTCTATCCACCACATATATTGTATTCAGTCGCTTACGTAATTAAGTTATAATTTCACATAACGTAAAGTATTGTAATTTTAATTCTAATATTGAGCGTGAATGGATAGAAAAACGTGTTCACTGGCTGAGAGGCAATTGAATTCCTGAAATAATAGTATGAGTTATCAGTTATGGCGTATGGTTCCATTGGAGAACAAATGGGAGTTGTTTTCTTCTCTCCAAGGGTTTATAGTGTTCAAGAATGAACATGTTTTTGGCTTGGGTCGGGAGGTAATTCAGAACCCAGTTTGTTCATAACTTCATATAGATGAGTGGAGAATTAGATTTAAGACTTTAGAAATGGTCGTTGTGGTTGTCCAAAAAAATGGGTTTTATGGAGGTGATATTTAGACCAAATAATTATTTTTAAAAAAGAAGTTGACCGAAAAAATCTACACTTTTAAAAGCCAAATATAATTGGCCCCATATAATTGATAAAAAGTGTAACTTACGTGTCCCGTTGGATTATTCCATTCTCGGGGTTTTAGATTACGATGAGTGACTCAGCGCGAGCCACATTGGGTCGGGTCAAGTCTCACGCCAGCTTGTTTGAAGTAGAAGGCACGACGACCAAATGTTACTCTTTTTTTTTTTAATATTCTTTAAAATATAATACTTTTCAAATACTTGTGTAAGAGAATATTTGTGTGAGAGAATGTCGAATGTAAACCACAAAAAAGCTAAAAACTCAATCCAAAAACGAAAAAAACTGATTGGTCTGCAGTCATCTCGGATAATCAAGTAGTGGATCAATGTCGACGGGGAGCAACGTTACAGCTTTTAGGCTAATCATCCAACACATTTAATTAACCTTTTTTTCCCTCACGTTTTTTTAATCTTCTACCATACATTTTTATAAAGACACTCATAATTAATATAGTCAACCATATCAATTAGTCAAAGATAAGTTTTTTAAAAATTTACAATTTTTTGCCTAAGTTTTAGATAGTTTATCCGCATGTTTTCCCATGCGTAAAGTTTTACTAATCCTATATTTTAATTTAATTTTGTTTGTTTGTTTGTTTGTTTGTACGATTGGTAGAAGAACAACAATAGACACAGCCAAATATGGACCGCATATATATAGTCGTACGCATTCAATCTTTTGCTCCTTGCTCTTTAAAGAAAGTCTTCTTTTCACTTTTAAGTTTCTGGGTCTACTACAAGAAATCTATCAGAAACCTCTTCTCTTTTAGTTCTATCTTTTTGCGTTTGCTCAGTCTCCATAGAAAAACAGAACAGAGCAACAAGAAAACGCAAAACCTTTGTTGTTCTGAAAAAAAACAGTAAAAAAAGAGTTTTCTTTTTTAGTGACAGAGAAGCTTCTCATGGATGTCTTTGCTTTCAATGTTTCTTTGTCCATGTGTAAAGATGTTGCCGGAATCGCAGGTAAAAAGATTTAATCTCTCTACTTTTAACTTTATTCAGTGAGAACTTTGGTAAGCTTTAAGCTTACTTTTTGGATATATTCCTTTTAAATTAGATCTGGCTTAATTAGTTCACATGAGTATCCCCCAAATCAATAGAAACAACCTTAATAAGATTCAAATGTTGTTTCTGATCAATATTCTTGGAGAAATCAAGAAATATGCTTCTGTGTTGCTGATAGAGACTTTTTTTTTTACCATCTGTTAATATTCACTTATGACTGTTTCACTGTTCTTCTTTGTTCAGGCAACATATTTGCATTTGGGCTCTTCGTTTCACCAATGTGAGTTCTTCTTCTTCTTCTTCTTCTTCTTCTTCTTCTTCTTCTTCACTAACTAAACTTGTTCATTCCTTGTATCATTATCAAACATAGTTGTCTTATCTCTGTGTGCGTGGCTCTGTTTTGTTGTTATCAGGCCAACGTTTAGGAGAATCATGAGAAACAAATCTACAGAGCAATTCTCTGGTTTACCATACATTTACGCTTTCTTAAACTGCTTGATATGCCTTTGGTATGGCACACCTTTCATATCCCACAGCAACGCCATGCTTATGACTGTGAATTCTGTTGGAGCTACTTTTCAGCTTTTTTACATTATCATCTTCATCATGCATACAGACAAGAAGAACAAGGTCTTTTTTTTAATGATCATTTCCACTTCTTATTTACATGAAACATTTCATAAACCCTAATTCAACATCTTGATAATGCAGAGCAAGATGCTTGGTTTGCTTCTTGTGGTGTTTGCTGTGGTTGGAGTGATTATAGCTGGAAGTTTGCAAATACCTGACATGTTCACACGATGGTACTTTGTCGGGTTCTTGAGCTGTGCTTCTCTTGTCTCTATGTTTGCTTCACCTTTGTTTGTTATCGTAAGTTCCCACACAAACAAATCTTTTTTACAAATGAGCAGCTTTCTTGATTAGTCTGATTGACTTGTGTGGTGTTTGCAGAACCTAGTGATTAAGACTAAGAGCGTTGAGTTCATGCCGTTTTATCTCTCTTTATCGACGTTCTTGATGAGTGCTTCCTTCCTCCTTTACGGTTTATTCAACTACGACGCCTTTGTTTATGTAAGTTACTAAATAATTGCTTTTTGCAATTGGGGTGTTTCTTTCTTTTCAGTGGAGTATTAATTAACAAAACTTGTTTGTTTCTGTTTTTTTCTTCACTCAGACACCAAATGGAATAGGGACGATTCTTGGTATTGTACAGCTGTGTTTGTACTGTTACTACCATAGGAACTCTTTAGCGGAAGAAACAAAAGAGCCTTTGATTGTTTCTTATGTGTGAATTTCGACACAAAGAAGAACTCAGAAAATGTAGTTACATCAAGATTCTTTGTTTTTGTTGTTGGTGTTGGTGTTGTCTACTCTGTGTAGCTTCTTGTGAATCTACCGGCTTTCGTAACTCTCATGGCGTGAAGATGTTTATTCTCTCGGCTTCTGTCATGATCGAGATGGAGATCTCGGCTCTATTCTTCAAGATTATCTAAAGACACAAGACAGATTCACTGATGTGGGTTTTGTTTTTTGTGTGATGGAAATCTCTGCTGAGTCGGTTTCAAGAATATTGTCCATATTATCTTGTTTGTTTTTGAAAGATTAGTCTATTTGTTTGTTTTATAAGATTTTGCTTTCTTCGTCATTAAAAGATAGAAAAATCTATTTGTAGTCAATTGTTTGTTCACAAAGGTATTTTTTTTTTCTTTGTCCATCTAAGCAATCAAAAACACACAAAACAAAAAAAAGAAAGAAAGAAGATTCACATCTACATTACATAAGACAATGTTTACACAAACATGTTAATCTTTTCTTAGTCTCAGAAACTGACCTTTTTTCATCTCGCTTTTAACTTGTAGTACACGAAACTTCAAGAGCCTTCCTTGCATAGAAAGCCACATTCAAAGCAAATCTCTCAGAGTTGTTCTCACCAGAGAACTCTGTTTTACCTAAAAAAGCATCAATGACAATAACTTATATCTCACTCCAAAAGAAAAATCAATTTTGTTGTTTGAATGTAGAAAAAAGAGTAAACTAACACTAACTTGTTCTTGAAGTTGAGGATGATGAAGAGGATGGCCACGTTCATCATACAATATAAGACCACTAAACCGAGGCAACTCACATTTCTCACCCATCAGAATCGGTCTCTGCCAAACCGGATCAACCGCATTAAGACTCCTTTCTTTAACCGCAAGTAATGGTGGCGGCCTTCGTGTTTCCATCTCCATCCACTTCGCTGCAGAGCTCCAACAAAACGAACCCATCAACGTTCTCTTCACTTTGCTCCACTTACAAATCCTCTTTTCCTCCATAGTCCTTGACATAACCGCTCTTTCGGACGCCCACTCAGCGTCTGCTACTTGCTTCCCTCGAGAATTGCGGTTGAGAAACGCTGCGACTGTGCAAAGTAGCGTTATTGCAGCCGCTGTTCCGACCAAGATCACAACTGCTTCTTTAGTCGTTAGCTTCAGTTTCTCTTCTAACTTCCACAAGGCTTCCATTGTTTTCTTTTAGGGGTCTGTTGTGAGTAATTTGGATAGTAATGGATGAGAGAAGTATATAGGTGAAATTGGTGAGCTTCATGTGAATTCCACCGTTATAGATTTGTTCATCATTATGATATTTATAACATGAAGTTTTATTGGCCCATCAATAACACCTTGACGATTCCGTATTAATGTAATTCTTGTATAAAATATATCCGTTGTAGCCTTTTTCTTTAACAACGTTGTAGTCTATTGTATATGTAACCGAAACTATATAAATGTACTCTCCATACAAAAGATTAAATGTAACATCTCTTAGTAGCATTGTTCAAGTGTTGTATGAATGTAAGATTTTGGAAAATTGTGTAACCTTTTGTATCGTGTTTTGGAATGTTTTTTTCCGAATTTTAGTGTTACTAAAAATGATTTGTTTGTTTGCTACATGAGTATATGTTATGGAATATACAATACATCACGGTAGCTTGTGGGGACACAAAGGTTTTTATGACATCACGAGCCACACAACGTCTATTCATGTTCTTGTTGGGGTGTGGTCCATACTCCATAGACCTATGGACCTGTAGTACACAAATTAAAGATGAAGGAGCAAACTGAAAAGGCCAAAATCAGTGGGTCGAAAGTAAAAATACGGAAAGTAAAGGAGTAATTTGAAAACTTATTACAACTGTTAAAGCAACCTCCGCACTATCCAACTTCCGGCAAATTAGAATTTGGAGGTTTTGATCTCTCTTAAACAATCGGAGCTCCGACGATTCTCCAAACGTTCTTTTTAAGAGTTCAGAGTTAATCGATCCCTAATTTGATTACGAAGGGATTATCTCAGGAACCCTAATTCCATATTCGTTAAGGATTTCGCATTTGTCTGAGGTCAGTGCGTTTTGATTTCGAATTTGTTGAATAGCTGCTTAGTGTTGAGTCTCCTTTGTGTTTGCTTGAGCACAGGTTAGGAGTTTCGAAGTTTGATTTCTGTTATCAGTATTTTTCGCAATGTCTGGAAGAAATCGTGGAGATCCTCCTCATTCGATGAAAGGTGGATCTTACTGTGGCTTGCAAGCTCCAATTCACCAACCGCCTTTCGTTAGAGGCTTGGGAGGAGGAAACGTGCCTCCTCATCCTTCTATGGTAGATGATAGTAGAGAAACTCAATTCAGAATTGATGCAAGAGGTCTTCCTCCACAATTTTCAATCATGGAGGATCGTCTCGCTGCTCAGAATCAAGATGTTCAGGGCTTGCTTGGTGATAACCAGAGGCTAGCTGCGACTCATGTTGCGCTTAAACAGGAATTAGAAGTTGCTCAGCATGAATTGCAAAGAATGATGCATTATATTGATTCATTGAGAGCTGAGGAAGAGATTATGATGAGGGAGATGTATGATAAATCTATGCGGTCTGAAGTTGAGTTGCGTGAAGTTGATGCTATGAGAGCTGAGATGCAAAAGGTTCGTGCGGATATAAAGGAGTTTACTTCGGGTAGGCAAGAGCTAACGAGCCAGGTTCATGTGATGACTCAAGATTTGGCTAGACTTACTGCAGATTTGCAGCAGATACCAACACTGACTGCAGAAATTGAGAACACTAAACAAGAGCTGCAACGGGCAAGGTTTTTGACCAAGTCTCTTTTTTTAGATTTGCCTTTGTTTATATCTTGATGTTAATAAGTGGATTTTAAGTAGGGATTTCGTTTGTTTGTAGAGCGGCTATTGATTATGAGAAGAAAGGGTATGCGGAAAATTACGAGCATGGGAAAATTATGGAGCATAAATTAGTTGCAATGGCTCGGGAATTGGAGAAGCTTCGAGCAGAGATTGCGAACTCAGAACAGAGAGCTCATGCAAATGCAACTGGTCCTGTTGGGAATCCTGGTATGATAAACTTGACTAATTTATAAACCTTTAATATTAGTCATCGCAATGCCTATGAAATGCACAAGTAGAAAGGGAAAAAATGACTAGCAATAAACAGTTGAATGCATATACCAAGGTTAAGAAAAAACATGTTTATGATCAGGTGGAGTTTATGGTGGTGGCTATGGAAATCATGAGGCTGGGTATCCTGTGAATCCTTATCAACCCAACTATGCCATGAATCCAGTAAGTTATAATTTATAGCTTTTATCGCTTCTTCCTGGGAATCTCTTTTTAAGTTTTTACAAAGAAGAGCCTTTGTGTGTACTTTAGTAAACTTAAGATAAATATATGTCTGAACTCACCTTAGTTATGTCTAGACAGTTTTTACACTTAGCTTGAACTTGTGAAACTTGGATATGAACTGATAAAGTTTAGTAGTCCATAGTACAGCCTAAATTTTGAAATAGTCACTCTGGTGTAAAACATAACTTATTAGACCAATGTCGAGTGAGCAATTTGAGCTGTAGTTGATGAAACCTGTGACAGAATATTTAAGTGAACAACTGCATATCTCCTGCTCTTGTAGTTTTAGGTGATTACATGTTCACACATGTGAAGTAATGTGCTCATACGATGACAATGCAGGTTCAGGCACAAGCAGGCGTTGAAGGCTATTATCCTCCTCCTTACGGACCACCCGTTGCATGGACTGGTGGCTACGATCCGCAGCAGCAGCAGCAACCGCCACCACAAGGACATCAATGAAAAAGTCAAAAGTCAAACTCGTTTATTTTTCCATGAAATTAAAGTAGCCTCCTTTTTGTAACTTTACTCTGATGTGATGACTACACGTTTAGAAGCGAACAAATTAGTGTTAGTTGATTAAATCATAAATGGACAAGCCCACAGTTTTTAAAAAGAGTAAGTCCATTAATTTCTTAATTGGGCCTAATGACACCCACAAGACACCCCTCCCCCCCCCATAACATTTGGCGGGTAAATTCTAAATTCTATTTTTTGGTTGATGGACAAAAGATGAAAATTTAAACGAGAACAAATTTTAAGAAAATTTCGCGCAAATATAAAAATTGGCGGGTAAATATTATTTTCGTTTCCCCTTTTAATCTGTGAAAGATGTACGACTGTTCACATCAAACCCAGAGATCTGAGAAGTAGAGAAGCCATGGATGCTCAGTATCAAGATCTACCTCCTCTCAAAAGATTAAGATTGATGCAGCGAGATCTGGAACTTTCCCAGCAGCAGCAGCTACCGATTCAACCAGAGGTGACGTCGTCGCAGTTACCGGCGAAGAAGAGAAAGCAGACTCGACTTGATTACGATGACGACGCCGAGAACTCAAATCCCACCTATCGTTGTCTTCCAACGAAGAAAAGGATTTGGGCGATTGATCCAGATCTGTTCTCCGGTAATCCCCTTTCGCCTTTCGATCTCAATATTGAGTATAAGCCTTCTCTTGAGAAAAATCCAAATCTAATGGTTGTTGAATCGAGTCTAGAAGTAGAAGACGATGAAAATAATAAAGAGAATATAGATCCTCTAGGGAAAGGAATAGTTTTAGATCTAGAAGATGGAAAGGTAGAGAAAAAAGTAGAAGAAGAAGAAGATGAAGATGGGATTATGTGTGCAATATGTCAAAGCACGGATGGTGAACCATCAAATCCAATTGTTTTCTGTGATGGTTGTGATTTGATGGTTCATGCTTCTTGTTATGGGAACCCTCTTGTCAAAGCTATACCAGAAGGTGATTGGTTTTGCAGACAGTGTATTGCATCAAGGTCATCGAAGAATCGAGAAAAGGTCTTCTCTTGTTGTTTGTGTACATCTAAAGGTGGAGCGATGAAGCCTACGAAGGATGGTCGATGGGCTCACATCACTTGCTCTTTGTTTGTGCCTGAAGTTTACTTTGAGGATCCTGAAGGAAGGGAAGGGATTTGTTGTGACGAGATATTGAGTAAGAGATGGAAAGATAGGTGTTATTTGTGTAAGATTAGAGGTGGTTGTGTTATTGAGTGTTCGGAGATGAAATGTCAGTTGGGTTTTCATGTTACTTGTGGGTTGAAGGAAGATCTTTGTATTGAGTATCGTCAAGGGAAGAAGAGTGGTGGTATTGTTGTTGGTTTCTGCGGTGAGCATACCAAATTGTGGGAAAGGGTAAGATTTGTATCATATACTTTTCTTCATTATGTTTTATGTGTAAGGGATACATTTTTGATGAGAAGTTTTTGTTTGTCAGCAACAGGAAAGTGGGAAGTACAAGATTGTTGCCAGAGATGAAGATAAGAAGTAGGAAAAAGCTGGAAAGCCATGGCCATTCTTATGTTTGCAACTCTGAAGCTTCGTCTGATTTTGATTTTTGTTTTAAACAGCTTTTCTTATTTCATGGTTAGTGATTAGCTGGTGTTTAGTGCTGTCAGTTTTATGTTTTTTTTCTTCTCAAGGTTACATTATTATGCTTAATGGTTGAATTTAATAGGTTGTATAACGAGGAATTTAACTCATTCCTCGTTGTAATTTTAAGATACAGTCTCAAATCTTTGTTGGTTAGCCTTTAATAAAGTAATCTCTTTTGGTTTTTGTCATGATGGTCGAGACGAAGTAGATTCATTTCTGACAAATAGATCAGGAATGTTGATAATGTTCAGCTCTTCAAATTCAGACTCAAAACATGTTAGACTCATGACATTAGACCCATGAAGATGATAAGGGGTGATTCTCTTGAGAACAAATTTGATTATTTACCCAAATAAAATACTTCTCTTATCTCCTTCAAAGTCAAATACACACAGTATTTCTCTTTACTCGGATACAAAAAAAAAACCTCTTCCTTCATATTCTTACAGTCAGCATTACTTATCCAGAAACACCTCTGAACAACTAGACGGTAATGGTAATGAATGGTTTCGTTGGTTTACCCTAAACCGATAACCTAACCGGAATCTCGCTCAATTTCATTCCTGTAATCTGGTTAACAAAACGCATTTGGTGTCGCCGCCTCTAAACAAACAAAGATAAAGAATCTCTCCGACCATCGGAACCGCAAAAACGAACCAATCAGATTGTCCTAGCTATCCAAGTTAACTGTACGAAACACTCGTATGTTAAAGTTCTAGAAAACTGGATTCTTTCATTTTTCTTCTCGCAGATTCGCATCCAGAACTTCTATAATAATTCAGAAAACGGAAAAAAAAAAAAAACTATAAATCGAACAGAAGAAGAAGAGACCGATCTGGAAAATTTCTCCAAAAAAATTTGGACCATTTCTCGATTTGTGCGTGTCATCCTTGCGCAGGGGCCATGCTAATCTTCTCTGTATCGTTCCAATTTTATCGGATGTCCCCGAAGGGACTATCACTTATTCGACTCTAACCATATATAAACTCAGCTTTCTTCTATTCTACAACCGATGTGGGACAAATGCTATTATTCTACTGTAAATGGGCCTAGCTTTCTTTCATATTCTTCACGGGCCTAATTTATTATTTCTCACATAAAGTCTATTTTCATATTTTAAGAATTCTTTGAGAATTCCATGCCTCTTCACGCCTAATCCTTAGGAGAAATTATGAAATGAGAATGTAACACGGAGCCTAATATATAAAGCTTAATTTTCAAATTTAATCTCCCTAATCGTCGAACAATGATTCTACGGATCGAGATTCAAAATTTGTCTGTCGGAACTCTGAGATTTCTCCCACGAAATATAAAGCCTTGTGTTTTAGCTTCTTTATATTCAACAATTTCTGGGATAATCGAAGAACATCCCAAGAGATACGACTACCACAATGTTGCTACATGTATCGCCACATTGCAACGGTGTGCACAGCGGAGCGACGCCGTTTCCGGCGAACAGCTCCACGGTTTCATGGTTCGGAGAGGCTTTCTCGATGATTCGCCTCGGGCCGTCACGAGCCTCGTCAACATGTACGCTAAGTGTGGTCTTATGCGACGCGCGGTCTCGGTCTTTGGTGGATCCGAACGCGATGTATTTGGCTATAACGCCGTTATTTCTGGGTTTGTGGTGAATGGGTCTCCTTTAGATGCGATAGAGATGTACAGAGAAATGAGAGCTAAAGGAATTTTACCTGATAAGTATACATTTCCTAGTTTGTTAAAAGGAAGCAATGCTATGGAGATTTCTGATGTTAAGAAGGTTCATGGATTAGCGTTTAAACTTGGGTTTGATTCCGATTGTTATGTGGGGAGTGCTTTAGTTTCTTCCTACTCGAAGTTCACTTCAGTGGAGGATGCTCACAAGGTGTTCGATGAATTGCCTGAGAGAGATGATAGTGTGCTTTGGAATGCTTTGGTTAATGGGTATTCACAGATTTTTAGATTTGATGATGCTTTAACACTTTTTAGTCAAATGCGTGAAGAAGGTGTAGGCATGAGTAGGCATACAATCACAAGCGTCTTATCAGCATTTACTGTTTCAGGGGATCTTGACAATGGTAGGTCAATCCATGGTCTTGCAGTGAAAACGGGATCTGATTCTGATATTGTTGTGTCAAATGCTATGATTGATATGTATGGAAAGTGTAAATGGCTGAAAGACGCATGCAGTATATTTGAAGCTATGGATGAGAGAGACATATTTACTTGGAACTCGGTTTTATGTGTTCATGACTACTGTGGTGATCATGATGGAACCTTAGCTCTTTTCGAAAAGATGCTTTCTTCTGGAATACGACCTGATCTTGTTACATTGACAACCGTTTTACCCACTTGTGGTCGTCTAGCTGCATTGATGCAGGGCAGAGAGATTCATGGCTATATGATCGTCAATGGACTTCTAAACCGCAATTCCAATGATGAGTTCATACACAACTCGTTGATGGATATGTACGTGAAATGCGGAGACTTGAGGGATGCTCGAATGGTTTTTCACTCGATGAGGAGTAAAGACTCAGCTTCTTGGAATATTATGATCAATGGTTACGGTGTGCAGAGCTGTGGTGAGTTAGCTTTGGATATGTTTTCACGTATGTGCAGAGCCGGTGTCAAACCCGACGAAATCACATTGGTTGGATTGCTGCAAGCATGTAGCCACTCAGGCTTTGTGAGGGAAGGGAGAAGATTTCTGGCAGAGATGGAGACGGTATATAACATTGTCCCAACAAGTGATCACTACGCTTGTGTAATAGACATGCTTGGCCGTGCAGGCAAGCTAGAGGAAGCATATGAGTTAGCAATATCAATGCCCGTTTGCGATAATCCTGTAGTCTGGAGGTCAATATTGTCATCTTGTCGTCTCCACGGGAACACAGATCTCGCACTGGTGGCAGGAAAGCGGCTATATGAGCTTGAGCCAGAGCATTGTGGCGGTTATGTATTGATGTCTAATGTTTATGTTGAAGCTGGGAAGTATGAGGAAGTATTGGACGTTAGAGACACAATGAGACAGCAGAATGTGAAGAAGACACCAGGTTGCAGCTGGATTGAGGTCAAGAACTGTCTTCACACGTTCTTTACCGGAGATCAGACTCATCCGGAATTTGAATCTATCCACGCTTGGTTAAGCCTATTGACTTCTCATATGCATGGTGTTGAGTATATGATGCTCGACGACTAATTGGGGTAGACTTTAGATATTTTTGTAACCATGGAGTATAATTTACTATTTATGTTGTGCGAAAGACAATAGTTTACGGACTAGAAAAATCTACGAACCAACCACATCTTTAGACTTGTAAATATTTTGGCCATTGCTCCAAATTATTAGCCAAGAGGCCAATTTGGATTTAACAAAGATTTTTTTTTTTTTTTCATCGTAGTTCTTTGTTTTTTGTGACATGGTAAAGAACAATGGATGTTGACCGATATCGAAAGACCAAAATCGTAATCTTTTCCAACAAGATGATCCAGGCTTACCAGAGCAGTTTCAGAGAGCACAATTGGCTTTCGCCGGAGACATTTGGTGGGGTTAAAACTGAACTTTTCTTTTTATTACAATCTCAAATATGTTCAAATCAGGCTTGATCGAATAATACTTACATTACATAACGACTAACACGAGGACGATCTGGCAATAGCCCAACAGGGCCAATGTTCTAAATTCTAAGACATGCCATACCCAACCGTGCCAATGTTCCGGTGTGCAGCTACTGCAACCGCGGCAGCTCCAGCAGGACCATATTGGGATTGTGCCTTCAACAGCTTAGCATCAATACCCACCTTGTGCTGTGATTTGACATAAGGGTTTGCGTTCAGCTCAGCTGGCTTTGCGGAGTTGCATTGGGAAGGGATAAACTGCGGTTTTGGCTGAGAAGCAGCCTCTGTACCACCGCGCTTCTCTTGGTTCATGGAGTTAGGATGGAAGAAACAGTTAGAAGATACGGTCTGTGGAGGAAGTATCGTGCTTCTGTAATATGTTGTCCTTGCATCATAGGACGATTCTTTGAGGTTCCTGTCATTTTCATAAGTTACAGATGATTCCACAGCACGGCCTGGTCTACCTGTAGACATAAGGAAGGCTATTCACTTTGAGAACAATACTGTGTATCTACAATTTTCCAGCCCCAGAGAAAAAGTCAAAATTCTTTCATAGATTATATAGTTTGGGAATTACCTGACGGTACTCTTGGTGGAGGCCCTAAAGGTTTAGCTGAATATGCTGAAGTTGATGGAACTACTCCATTTCTTGAAGGCTCGAAAGAAACACGTCGACTGTCTTGTGCATTTACGCTGGGTTGAGCATTAGAGTTTACTGCACTGGAGTGAACTGAAGGTCTACGAAGACAAAGAGGTAGAAATTAATCACAAGTGCCATACCGAAACAAAAGAGACGTATATTCTGCGCAGTTGCTACAAATGGATGAGAAAACATACCGTGGAAGTGAAGCATGCTTCCTCTCTGGAGGTATGACTGGCCCACTTTTACCGCTATTTTCCTCTAGGTACGCAAACTGTTTCCTCAAATGACCGATGGCACTGCAATGTAAAATTCAATCGATCAGCAAAAATGAAAAAAGAGACTCTGTAGTGACTCGCATTTATTTTGCTTTGAAAGGAAACATAGACTATGGTTTGAAAGAGGAAGAAGTAAGAACCTAGGATATAGAAAACTTGAGCCTTCAGATCCGTTCATGTAATCCTTGAGCAGCTGTGGATGGTATTCTAGTATCTCTCTGTATATTAAGTCTCTAATGTCATCCTTCGTCAACCTTCGTCTTTCAAACTCAAATTCCATCTTCGAGATTGGCTGACAAGAAGGTTCTCTTTCAACCTTAGCAAGGCCCTTAAAGTAAGGATCAGCCAAAGCCTGTCAAAGAACATCACAATGTAAGGAGCTGAAAAATGAACAAGAGCCTTCTGCACTAAAAGCAAATCAGTTCTTCTAAGGGAAGGAAAAAATGAATCTAGTAACAAAGAAATGAGAGAACCATACCTCTGAAGCAGTTGGTCTATCCTTTGGATCAAAAGCCAGCAGTCTTTGCAAAAGGCGCAGTGCTAAAGGATCTGCGTTGGGAAACTTTTGTGAAAAGGGGACAAGATTTTTCTTCCTCATTTCGCCCAAGTATTTTCTAGCTTTTTCATTTCGAACCTGCATAAAAGATATATTCTTAGTTATGCATGCCACCTTCCACCAAGAGAATGGGAAACTTGGTAATGTGCAAGCAAAAAGAACATACTCCATTAATGGTCTCTGATTTTGGTGTGCCAAGAAGATCGGTAATCAAGTCTAACTGATGGACGACACTTTTTCCAGGAAACAAAGGCTTCCCTATTAACACCTCAGCAAATATGCAGCCAATGCTCCAAATATCAATAGCTGGAGTATACTGCAACAGAAAAAAAACGGCATATCAGAAAACAGCATATCTAAAGCTTGCAAAAAGAAACCACTCAAACAGATACTCTTGGAAAAAGTGCACGGAAGAGTTCGAATACTCCATGAACAAGAAATATGTTCATACGTGGGTTCATTCTATCCCACTGGGCACAAATCTAACTTATAGAGTACAAGCCACACAGATTCTACACCAAACCTATAACATTTACAACCACGCTATAAAAAGGAAAAATCATACAAGGAAGAAGAATAAAACAAGTACCTTAGAACAGAATGATCCACAGAGCTCAGGTGCCCTGTACCATCTTGTGGCAACATAATCCTGGAACAGAAAAAAAACAAACAGAAGGAAATTCAAAAACACTGGAGAGATTGCCAGAACAAAATCTACAATAAACAACAAAAGGTGTAGACAAGAGTGCAGACCGTCCAGAATACTGTTGTAGGTGTATCATTAAACGCCACTCTTGCTAGTCCAAAGTCACAGACTTTCAACTTGCAGTTCGCATTTGCCAGTATGTTCTTCGGTTTAAGATCACGATGGTACACATTAGCTGCACACAGACAAAGATCCAGTTAACTACAAAGTTTACAAATTACCACAAAATCTGAGAAGCGGAAAAAGATAGAAAATTCACCTGTATGCATGTACTTCAAAGCACGAAGCATCTGATAAAGAAAAAACTGGTGGTGGTCACGAGTCAAATCATCATTAGCTTTGATGACTTGGTGAAGATCTGATTCCATGAGCTCAAACACAACATATATATCTTTGAACTCCCTCTTCGAAGGCGGCAGCATGATGCTTTTGATTTCAACTATATCTGGATGCCTTAGAAGCCTGAGAAGCTTAACCTCACGAAGTATACGGAGAGCATCAGAGACATGTTCAAAGACATCATTAATCTTCTTAATCGCAACTTTCTCTCCTGTATGTGTATCAATAGCTGCACAAACAACTCCATAGCTTCCTTTCCCAATAACTTCAAGAATCTGATAACGGTTTGCATCACCATACTCTGTGAAAAACTCCATCTCTTTCATGTTCTGTTGAATCACCAAAAAAACAACAACACAAAATTATCAAAAATCTAAACCAAGAATTAGTTCTGAAAAGCTGAAGCATAGATCTCTAATGAATCACATTCACTAGTTAACTCAGATTCAACAAAGAAGAAACCAACCTTCTTCTCCTGACCTTGTTGCATCCTCTTCAAAGAATAATAAAACTTGAAATCTTCCCAGATTATTCAACGAATACAAAAAGGATAAGAAATAAGATAAACACAGACTGATTTATTCTCAGCAACCACAAAAGATGACCAAATTCGACCAAATCTTCACACCAGAAGAAGAATACAGTTCAACAACCCTATCGTCTTCCTCAGTTCAAAATCTCGAGGACTTAAAACCCTTCAATGATCTCAGAAGAGATCGCAATAATAATAATAAAAATTGAGTAATCAAAGAAAATGGCAATTCTTCGAATCACAAATCCAAGTTTTAATAAATCTCAGAAACCAAAAACCCGATCCAAAAACCCTAGATTCTTAAAAGAACTCCGAGAGATGAGAAATGAGAAAATCTAGAGATATTGTCAAGATCCAGCGATCGGAGAAAATCGGAAGATCACAAATGTTTATATATATACAAATCAGTGATTTCTCTTTTTTTGATTTTTCCGTGTTTTCTAATTTTGTTGTTTCCTCGAATTTTTTTTATAATTTCCTAAATTTAGCAATTTTGGTGGTACTTATTGGGTACGGGGGACAGATCACGAGGAATGGCAGTATCGTAATTCTATTACAACTTTGAGCCTTAATAGTTATACGGTAGGTCCACTGTCGGTGATCTTTACGAAATTGACCCGTTGTGAGGCAACTACCACCAGACCGTTTTTTTACTATTTATATATTTCTATGTTGCACCCTCATATTATTTCATTAATCACAATTTGCCCACTCTTTTTTTATTTGGTGGTTTATTGATTTATTGGTTATGTTTTTCTTTTCTTCAGCTAAAAGTAGATCTCAAACAGTTCGTTTGATAAGATTTCGTTATTGATGTTTAGATTTAAAAAACCACTAGGACTAAATGTCATAATCCAATCAACAAATTAGATTGAAAAAATTGTATTCAAGAAACAATAATTCATATAACTGACCAAATCATCGTTAGCTATGTCAAAAAGAAAAAAAAAACATTGTTAACGTTCCACATGTATATACCACACATGGCAAAAAGTCTATGATATACCTCCTTTATTTATTGTTTTGAGTTTTCTAGAAGTTCTTTTGAGTAGTGATTACAATTTCACAATAGTATAAAGATGGGAAGACTTAAGTGTCAAAAACTAAAAATAGGATAATGACATCCGCAAGGGACGTTGCTGTTGTTGCCGCTACAACGTTAAGCTCAAAGAAATAATAGATTGCAAGCGACCTTGCAAGTCTCGTTGGGCTCTCTTTCAAGTAAAAGATAAAAATAAACATTATAAATTTTTATATTACTTGTGAAAATAGAAGATTTTTGGTATCAAGGTAAATTTTACAAAATGTAGTTTGTTTTTGTCTAATCAACTAATTTATTTGGGGGAAAAAAAACGAAGAGACTAAGTTTGTATCATGCCCATTCAAAGTTTAATCTATATGATACATTATATATTTTCTTGACTTATGGTTTACTGTTATAAAAAGGACTTATGGCTTATACTATGTATAATGTTGAAGACTTCATACGTTCATTAGATAAATAATTTGATATTATAGAGTATTATTTTGATATTAGTTGAGTCGACAAGATTCGATCCAATTCTCATTATATGAGGTAATGCGACTTACTGAACTTAAATGTTGGTAGAGAAACCACATAGATAGACAACAACAACCATATCTCAACATTTTGTCATTATTTAATTGTTCGATTTTAGATTTTTTTAACATATGGGTGAGATGTAAAGTCGGTCCATTAGCCAAAAGCATGAAAACGACATATTTACATACTATAGATGAAAAAGAATCTCAATCTTAAGCCACACAATTAGTATATTTAATATAAATGTAGGGCAAGGTGTCAAATAAGTGAGACGTATTTTAACATTAAACCTAAAGGTGATCCTTCATTTCCCATCACGCTTTCTTCGTTCCGGTGACCTTTTAATACAATAAAATCTTTCAAGTCTCTTCGTCATTTTTTTCTTTCTATTAATTTATTTGTATCTGTCAATCTATATTATATTGGAAACGTGTACACTCGGAATCGGTAGATCACTGTACAAAAAATGGCTAAAGTCTAAATTTCGGTTTGTTTATAATAGTCGGGTATCACAAAATGTTCCCATACATTTGGGAGTTGCTTAAATAAATGTCACCGTTGGAGTATCAACATGTGCTCATCGGTCACCATTAAAGTTTTCAGGCTTGATTTTTAACGTAAAATATATGACAATCCGTTTTTTGTTTTTTAGCTAATCGATAGCTAAAAAAAGAAAAAAGAAGATTAAACATTCATCAAGTAACAACTCATAAATCTAACTGATAACGTACTAACAAACAAATTAAACCAACATATAGAAAAAATAATCAATAGATCAATGAATCAAGATCATCAGTTACCACATGCTTCATGATTCATAAAGCATAACTATTGTAGTTTTGTTTGGTGTGGCTTATTCTAAAGTGGTAATTAAAAAAGCAAAAATATCTCTGCCAAGCAGATTTTTTTCTTGTTTTGTTTGGTACTGGCCTTCTAAAAGAATCAACGAACCTAATTAATAGTTCAATATTAAAAACATATCACTATCAAAATTATTATGCTAATAAGTTTGTGTCACCTATTACATCAAATAAAAGAAAGTATCTTTTACACAAAACTCCAAAACAACTTTTTCAATCTTTTAGACCATAGAAATAGAGGACCATATATAACTTAATATAAGCAATATTATGAGATTTAATCTAACATTTATATTACTACAGTATACAAAAATAGCTTAATATCGAGTTGATAAAAGAAAACAATAGAGGATGATGCATCATCATCAATAAACGTTAGTATAATGCAATAGTAGTGGTCCAGTGAAAGTGGCATAAGAAGTTGCCTGTGGTTAAGGGCACATCAAAGACTTGTTATGTCTTTAAACTTGTCCAAAAGGCAGTCTTTTTCATTGAACCAGAGAATCTACAGAGAGGTTTAATAACAAAAATCCAGTGAGAACCGAAACAAAGATGATAACTTTGCCGCAACCCACAAGTAACTTAAAATTGCAAAAATGTCCACTTATGGGCATTCAAATAAGACAGATGCATGAGGAGAGGCTTTAGGATAAGACAAGATTCGTGCTTTAGCTTCTTCTGTGATTGGATTGGGCATGGAAAGAATAACTGATCCAAGAATCTCAGCGTTGTCCAACACGAACCTCAACACTGATAGCTGCAGATTGGTTGGCCTGAAGTTCCTGATTTGCAGGACTTTGAGCATTGTTTTAATGCAGTCCGGTGATTTTTTTGAACGTAGTTCCTTCAAGGACTTTGAAGTAGGTGTTGAACGAGGAGATGTCAGGTCCTAATGGTTTCACCAAAGAAAGGTAAGATCAAAAGAAGAGAAAAAGATAACATTGGTCTCACAACATTCGATACATGACTTACGCGGATGCTGAGCATCTCGAGTACTGGTGCGGATTTGAGGAACTGCCTGAATTTATAATGTTGTGTCATGTCGTATATCAAATGCAGGTAAACCAAATGTCTGAATTTGGGTACTTCGACCGCTGCAAAATCCTTGCTAAGCTAAGGACACCAAAGATAAATAGCTATGAATGAACTACGCCATTAAAAGCTTTGAAAAGGAAGAAGTAACGGAATGTAAATTAACCTCGAGAGCCAAACTCTTCACACATGTGAAGCTACGTAGAAACTTCTTGGGCCAGGGCCAAAGCGGACTTCTGAGGGCAAGATAAGCATCGGGTAAAGACGGTGGAAAAGACAGATGAAACTTTTGAGAATCGTCCCCAGAGAAAGTGATTTTCTCAAGCTTTGAAGCTAACACCCTGATCTTACACACTTCAGAATTACTTGGTACGTGTTGAGAGCTACACTTGAACATCTCGAAGATCCTGAGCAATGGACAATCTATGATCACGGTATCGGTTCTAAAGCAGCAGCAACGAGAGACTTCAAAAGTTTCCAGGACAGGAAAGTTCAGAAAGAGGTTCTCTGAGACGGAAGACATGTTGAAGATTCTAGCATCCTCAAGACTAAAGAACTTAAGGTTAGGGAGAAAAGCTGGAGCCGAAATGTCAAGAATGCTCTTTGTGCGAAGCCTCAACTCCACAAGAGAACCAAAACTAGGAAAAAGTGGAGAGAAATTGACGCTTTCAAGTTCGTACCAAGTGATAATAAGTCTCTGAAGATTGCGCTTTAGAACATTTGATAACCAAGAGATGAGAAGAGTCTCATCATCGTAAGAATTAACAGAACATAGCTGGAAACTGCTAATATTCGGACTTCCAATGTCGCGAAGCACACGCTCGACGAATTCCGTAAATCCGTAATCCCCTGGATCCCTGTGCGTTCTGTCATCAAACTGTAACTCTGTGACGCTTGTCCACATGTCCCTCCATGTCTTTGATAACACAGAAGTCCTAACAGCTTCAACAGTTGGAAGATGACTCAGAATTCTGCTAACGACACTCTCGTGCAAGCTGCTGAACTTATCTTCAAACTTCTCACTGCATAGCTTAGTCTTCTTGGAAGGCGAACCCGTCAGTAAACATGCTTGTTCTGTCTTGGGATTCATTGAAATTGTTTCCCCTGATACATCCAAAAAGTAAATCCAAAGAACGCAAAAAAACGTTAGATCATACCGGAATTAAATATGAAAACAAAAAGCAATGAGATTGTGAATGTAAAAACATACAATAAATCTTGAAATATCAAATCTATGAAAGTTTTTAGTTTCGATGCGTTTGAGATGAATCTTAAAAAGGGCAAGTTTATGATTACAGAACAAAGTAAGGAGTCTTCAAGTTGGCATGAACTTGTCTCATTCTTTCAACAACTCTTTCTGAAGATTCCATCTGTTTAGACTTATCATCATCTTCATGTTTCTTCCTCCGTTTCTCTTGTTTCCTCTTCCCAGGTTTCTTCCCATGGAACTCATGACACAGTGACTTAAACGCTTCTTTCTGAGTCAATTCCCTTCCCCACTCATCCACCCTACGAATTTGTATATCCTTAAATCCATCTTTGAATCTGTCAACTTCATGTTTATCCTTAACACCAACAACTTTTCTTTCCTCTTTGAAAGTTCCTTGATCTCTAAGAAGCTTTAATGCTCCAGAGAGTCCTGTTCCGACATTAACCTCACGCATCAATCCATTTCTAACGTCACTAGAATGATCATGATCAGTTGCCTTATCAATCTCTTCAGCTTTGGAACAAACCCTTTGAAACACATCTCTTCGTGGTCTCTCTGATGATTCAGAGATTACATTTTTCTCCTCTCTTATAAGAGTAGAACCAAGATCATGATGATCAGATCCAAATCTTGAAGCAAGACCATCTTTGCTTAGAGCAATATTTATAGCCAATTTCTTATTCTTCCTAATGGAATCCTTCTTCATAGAAATATTGAACTGAGACATATTCTTATGAAATTCACCCCCAAAAATTGTGAAAATAATACAGAGAAAATCAAGAGAGACCTAGGTTGTATATTTTGACGATAAGCCTAATTAGATCATCCTAACACGAATAGGAAAAATATCAAAATACCTTATGATCGAGCAGAGAAAAGGCAATCTCCGAATTCCACTTCAATCACATAAATTCACCGATAACTGCAACATTCAGCAAGACGATGAAATCAAGCGAATTTCAGAAATTGACCAAGAGCCCTAATTGATAAAAACCCAAAATAGAATTTTGACGAATTGCGGAGAAGAACTTACAAGGAAGTTCTGTGGCTGACTAGAACGAAATCTATTTTTCTTGCGCTTACACGAGCAGACCCCATAAAAAAACTATATAAAGCGAAATTCTCGTCAAGGGATATTTATCTATTTTAAGGCCGAAAAATATTATTATTCCCGATTCTTTTTATTAAAAATGAATCCATTAAATCCTGTCGAGATTATGATTCGATATCGGATTATTTTTTCGTTTGGATCGGAAAAGCGGTTAATGATTCGGGTTTTTGTTATTTTAACAAATTCATAAATATTATTATACTATTTAAATTATAATTTCTCATATTTTCCTTTAATTATATTTTTAATTTAAATAGATTAGTTATATGATTTAGTTGACCACTGTTTAGGCAAAAAATCATGACGTTGATGAAGAACAATTAATACTTATCGAATCTTAAAAGGAAAAAATATCATTTAAATCGTGAAATTACTATAAAACATTATTTTAATCATGAAAGTTGTGCAAGGTCATTTTAAACATCTATTTTTGTTAATTTTATTTTTTATACATAAAATTTTCATTAACCTGACCAAACTGAACATGATGTTAAATCTGCTAACAGAGCTACTGACATACGTTACTATACTTTTTTAGTACCAAAACGACATTGTTTCAGACGAATTTTTATGTCATTTAAATCATAAACTTTCAAATGTAAGCTATTTAAAACATGAACTTTGTACTATAAGTCATTTAAATCATCAACTTTCACTGACTAGATTTTTTAGGCATCGAATTTCATTACTTTATCGTAAACGGCTATCTGTTAACCGAAACCCTAAATTTTAAGTTTCATGTAAGGATTTTAATTTAATAGCTCGCTTTAACCAATAACACCAAGCGGAGAGAAAGGTTGGAAACATAAATATAAGGACAATTTTCAGACGATGTCATCTCAGCAATATATCAGTGGTAAAATGAGAAAAAGTGGGAAGAAAATACCGCAACTGTCGAGTGTCTACAAGAAATACTTTCAGTGGAAAGTTCTAGTCCGCATTCTCTACGGCTGGCTCGCCAACTATAACCTTGTCTGGCTTCCACTCTCTCATAGATCTCGAGGTTTCTTTTTTTTTTTTCTCTTCTATATTTTGGTTAAAATCGTACATCCCGCTTAATTTGTGTTATAGGATTATCTTGTAGATTTTTTTTCCAGGTGAACTATTAAATTAAGGCATCTCCAATCATATTATAAAGTAACAAAATTTGATTTCTAAAAACCTAAAAATTTGGTGCCTATGTTTCGGTTAACAAAGAGTCGTTAACTAAAATAACAAAATTTGATATTTAAAAAACTTAGTCAATAAAAATTGATGATTTAAATGACGTATAATACAAAGTTCATGATTTAACTGGCCTATTTTATAAAGTTCATATTTTAAATGGCCTAAATTTGAAAGTTTATGATTTAAATGATAATAAAAATTTGTCTCACAACAACATCGTTTTGTTACTAACGGAGCAGAGTAACGTCTGTCAGTAACTCTGTTAGCAAATTTAACGTCATATCTAATTTGGCATGGTCAACAAAAATTTAATGTATAAAAAATAAAGTCAACAAAAATTGATGTTTAAAATAGTATTCCACATAATTTATGATTAAAATAGCGTTTTAACATAAGTTCATGATTTAAATAACATTTTTTTCAATCTTAAAAAAGTTTGTATACGTGGCTGCCTTAGATTTTGTTCCTTAATCTTCGGTGTTAGTTTCACAACAGAGATTTGTTCCTTGAGAATCACTGACAGAAATGTGTGTGTTTAAATCTGTAAGACCCGAGTTCTGACTTGAATACATAAAAAGTATTTTGAGGTTTGTATTATGATCTCAACTTGTTTCAACTCTGTGTATGACAAGTCTACTTGACAACAAAAAAAAGGACTATAATATAGTATTAGAGCTTATGCAGGATAAGATGAGCACCAAACTGTGGGTGAACAGTGACGACTGGGTACGGCGCATGAACATAAGAAGGAGAAAGCTCGAAGGAGAATCTCTGTAGAATCAAAGCCAGAGCCATCTTTGCCTCCATCAAAGCAAAATTCTGGCCAATACATATCCTCGGTCCCCAGGAGAAAGGAAAATATGAGACTTGACTCTTTGTTGCCTTTGAGAGACCGTCTTTGAACCTCTCAGGCTTGAAATCCGCTGCATCGTTTCCCCAAAGCTCGGTGTCACGTTGGACTAGCATTATAGGTAGACTGATATGAACACCGCCAGGTAATGTCAAGTTGCCTAGCTTCATCTCTTTGTGAATGGCTCGTGTCAGCTGTGTTGCTGGAGGATATAGCCTTAGGACTTCGTATATTATCATCGTAACCTGTAATAATAAACATTCATCAAAAGCATCTAATAAAACACAACGAAAAGTACACTCAAGTCATTTGATTTGGGTTATATATATACTTACAACTTTGAGTTGGTTTAGACCTTCTGTATCAGGTTCTTTATCACCAAAAACTTGATTCACTTCTTCTCTTGCACGAGCTTGCCAGTCTTGGTGTTGGCTTAACAGAACCATAGTCCAGACCAGAAGTACTGAAGTTGTCTCTTGTCCTGCGAAATAGAACAACTTGCACTCCTCAATCACATCCTCAATGCTCATTCCATTTCCTTTAGTTTGTCCCAAATTCGATTCAAGAAGTATGCCAAGCAAATCATCGCTTGGCGCTTCCCCAGCTTCTCTTGCTCTTAACCTTTTGTCAATGATCCCTCTTAGTATAACTTGGATTTCTCTGGCTTTTGCTTTCATCTTTCTATTATCCTTTGTTGGGAGATAACTACACAAACAAAAGAAACAGAGATATTGATAAAGAGTCCTATATTAAAACCAGACTAAGTAACGAGCTTTTTCATTACCTATAACAAGGGATGAAAGCTTTCCGAAAAGATTGTATAACGAGTTTTGCTAGCTCAGCTTGGAGCTCAAATATCCTCTGCCCTTCTTTGTAACTGCTGCCAAAAGCAGTACGAGATATCACATCTGCAGTCAAACTCACAAGCCAAGGCCAAACGTCCACCTCACATGATGACCCTTTCTCCGATACTAACTTATCCCATTCTCCAACAACCTCCCTGCAGCTCTGGTGGAAAGCAGGTACCATATTCTATACATAGAAGCATGCAAGGCAAAAATTGGGTCAGAGCCAAATAAACATACATACATATATAAAACCTTTATGATGGTGGATACAGGATACAAAACCTTGAGCTTCTCGAAGTGGAAAGCCGGGTTGATGATTCTTCGGTGTTTAGCCCATTTATCGCCATCATAATTAGCTAGTCCTTTGGCTATCAACGTCCCCAAAGGGAACGTATGTGGCTTTTGGAAATCATAAATTTTGTTGAACACTTCTTTGATTTGTTCAGGATCCATTATAGTTATGGTTGGTATATGTCCAAACCATGTAAAAAAAGTCCTTCCTGTTCCAACCACACAAGCTTTTATAGATTCAGATACTATACAACAAATCTAAATAGACAAGAATCAAGAGACCAAAACCAGGAAGCGTACCGTAAGTCTTGAACATTTTCAAGGGATAAGGCACGACACGTGGTGTGATATCATCGGTTAGTTTAAGAGGTTTGGATCTTGCCTCAGTCAACATGCCGAAACTCCTCCTTAAATCGCCGACAAGAGGCGTGTAAGGTGTTCCGGAAAGACCTTGTCTTCTCAGGTAACTCTCAAGCCTCTTTGGTTTAAACCAAACCCACTGTAAAGTTCTCCATACCCACCATGACACAACAGCTATAGCTACTGAAACTGTTACCGACATAACTGATATCTCCATTTTTTTTTCTCCGAGAGAAAGATAAAGAGAGAATTTGCTAACATTCTCGATATAAAAAGAGTCGAGAATTTCCAGAAGATGGATATGGTAATGACATCACCCCTGATGTCATATAGACTTTTATATTTTGTGGTTTGGACATTTTTTATGTGGACTAATTGATATTTTGCTTTACTCACAGCCAACAAAAAGAAACAAATTTGGACTTAGTGTGAAAATCAACAAAAAGAGGAAGAAATACATTAGTTGGCATTGCTTGCGTGGTGGGCATGGCACCAACGTCATCAACTCTTTTACGTTTCTTTCTCAATCCAGTCCATGCGTTTTACTCTTTTCTTTTACCAAAAAGATCTTGTTTTGTTTTTGTGGGTCAATTTGGTAAACAGAAGGGTAACATTACCACGGTCTTCCTTTTCTTTTTTTTTCTGGGTCAATTTTTTGTTTTATTCTAAGAGGGGAAAACTCCGTAGAGAAATAAAATATTTCATACTCACAAGAACAGGAACAATTTTCATCCATTTTTGAAGATTTTATTCATATTATTTACTTGTTATGGAATGAATAATTAGCCTATTATTTTCTGGAGATTCTATATTATTATTTAGCCTGTTAAGATATCTATCCATATAATATCAGTTAGCGTTTTAGGCATATATACTCGAGGTTTGTTTTAAAGAGGCAAAGTATTAGGTCCACAACCAACCAGACTAAAAGAGGCTTTTAGACAAACATTTTGGTAGAAAGTACTAATGGATAGGCCCACAAAGAACAAGAGGCTTTTGAAAAAAAAAGAAAAGGTGATAAGAAACACAAAAAACTCACGTCGTCGTTCTATCTAATCATAGTGCCGTCGCATTGAAACCATCTCAGGCGAAATTTCACCGTCGAATTCGTGATTTTTTCAATGAAATTAGGGGTTTCGAAGTTGGAGGTTTACCGATTCGATCGTTGGAGGTTTTCTCATTTTGAAAATTTGTTCGTGCATTCTTGAGGGGAAACCATTATGTAATCGACCAGTTTGATTATGGCTGCTCCGGCTACAAGCGTCGCCGTTGCTAATCAGAAACCAGAAGAGACAAAGGAGTAGTTGATGCAAAACAAATACTGAGCCACTCTCAATTCGCAAAAAGGGCTTTATTCAGCAATACACTTATTAGTTGATAACACGAAAAGATATGAGTTTTGTAAAATGATCTGGAATTGTTTCATCTGTGTATGGCAAGTTTATTTGAAAGAAAGGAATTTAGAATTAGAGCTTGTGCAAGATAAGAGGAGCACCAAACTGTGGGTGAAGGGTGAGGACTGTGTGAGGTGCATGAACATAGGATGGGGAAAGCTCCAAGGAGAATCTTTGTAGAATCAATGCCATTGCCATCTTCGCCTCCATCATGGCAAAATTCTGGCCAATGCATATCCTCGGTCCCCAGGCAAAAGTAAAGAAAGAGACTTGGCTCTTTGTTGCCTTTGAAAGACCGTCTTTGAACCTATCAGGCTTGAACTCTGCTGCATCATTTCCCCATAGCTCAGTGTCACGTTGGACTAGCATTATAGGTAGATTGATATGAACACCACCCGGTAGTGTCAAGTTGCCTAGCTTCATCTCTTTGTGAATGGTTCGTGTCAGCTGTGTTACTGGAGGATATAGTCTTAGGACCTCATACAATATCATCGTCATCTGCGTGGGATCAAATCATTCATCAAAAGTCATCAAAACACTACAAAAGTCACCTAAAGGTTTATGATTTGGGTTATACTTACAACTTTGAGTTGGTTGAGGCCTTCTGTATCAGGTTCTTTGTCGCCAAAAACTTGCTTCACTTCTTCTCTTGCGCGAGCTTGCCAGTCTTGGTGTTGGCTTAGCAGAACCATAGTCCAGACAAGAAGTACTGAAGTAGTCTCTTGCCCTGCGAAATAGAACAGCTTGCACTCCTCAATCACATCCTCTATGCTCATTCCATTTCCTTTAGTTTGTCCCAAATTCGATTCAAGAAGTATGCCAAGCAAATCGTCGCTTGGTGCGTCCCCAGCTTCTCTTGCCCTTAACCTTTTGTCAATGATCCCTCTCAGTATTACTTGGATTTCTCTGTCTGCTGCTTTCATCCGTCTGTTACCCTTTGTTGGGATATAACTACACAAACAAAATAAACAGAGAGAATATGACACAGCATAGTTCACACTCTATTATATTTGCAACACTAGTCAAGCTTTAAAACTAAGCAAGTTGAGGTTTTTTATTACCGATATCCGGGGATGAAGATTTTCCGAAAAGCTTGCATGAGAAGCTCTCCAATTTCCGCTTGGAGCTCAAACACCCTCTGCCCTTCTTTGTAGCTGCTGCCAAAAGCAGTACGAGAGATTACATCTGCAGTCATACTCACAAGCCAAGGCCAAACGTCCACCTCACATGAAGACCCTTTCTCCGATACTAACTTATCCCATTCGCCAACAATCTCGCTGCAGCTCTGGTGGAACGAAGGTACCATATTCTATACATACAAGGAACAAACTGGTTCAGAGCCAAATGAACATATAAAACAATGATCTAACTTGATTCCAGGATACTAAACCTTGAGCTTCTCAAGGTGGAAAGCCGGGTTGATGATTCTTCGGTGTTTCGCCCATTTATCACCATCATAACTAACGAGTCCGCTTACTATTAATTTGGCCAGAGGAAACGAATGCGTCTTCTGGAAATCATAAACTTTGTTGAACACTTCCTTGATTTGCTCAGGATCCATTATGGTGATGGTTGGTATGGGTCCAAGCCATGTAAAGTGAGTCCTTCCTGTTTCAACCACATAGAGATTCAAAAGTTAAAACATTCTCTAGATTACATACTCTAACAACAGTACGAAACAGAGGAAATGAGGAATCAAGAGGCCAATCAGGAAGCTTACCGTAAGTCTTGAGCATTTTCAAGGGATAAGGCATGACCCGTGCTGTGATATCATCGTTTAGTTTGATGGGCTTAGATCTTGCCTCAGTCGACATGCTGAAATTCCTCTTCAGATCTCCGACAAGAGGTGTGTAAGGAGTCCCGCGAAGACCTTGTCTTCTCAGGTAACTCTCAAGCTTCTTTGGTTGAAACCAAACCCATTTTAAAGTTCGCCATACCCACCATGACACAACAACAATTGCTACTGAAACTGTTATCGACGCTACTGTTATCTCCATTTTTTTGCTGCCAGAGAAAAGAAAGAAAGAGCAAAGATAGAGAGGATATTTACTAACTTTCTCTGAGATATAAAGATTGAGAATTTCGGAGAAGAAGATATGGATGTGGTGAAGGATGACATCACCCTGATGTCTTAAAAACTTTATATTTATGATTCGGACAATTATTTTGCTGTAACCAATAATTGATCTTTTACCTTAATTGTACATCTACATAGTCACGACTAGCCAGAGGCCACGAAGCTGCAAGAAGCAAAGTTGGACAAAAAGAGGAAGAAATATCTTCAACTTTTCTATTGGTTGACTTGGCGGGCAAGGTACGAAGATCTAGAACTTTTTGACCTTTCTTTGTCCAATACCACCTATGCGTTTTACACATTTTGTTTCTTCTTATCACATTGTTTATTTTGTTTTGTGAATAGACAAAATAAGAAGAAACATTTTAATGAAAATATTAGGACAAAATAAGAAAGAAATTTAATCTAAATATTAGGAAGCCTTTTTGGATTGTGCAAGGCTGATGTTCACTCTTTTTTTTTTTTGTTTTTTTTTTTTTTGTTTGTGTCATCTGATTGATATTTAAAAAGGAAAGGATAAACTAAATCCTTGAGAATTACAAGAATGTACGTGTTTGGGAACAAAACCCCCACACCACGTACAAAAATGACTAAACAAAAGCCATAATTAGAACCTAAAAGTTAGGCAAAGGAGAAAGATCTTTCAAAGTCAAAGAGCTCTTTAAGCTAAGCAGGTGGATCAAGAGTCACATAAGACTGCAAATGGGATGAATGGGATGAATTTAGATACTAACAGTTAAAAACTATTTTTTTTCTTATACAAAGTAACAAAGCTGGTCTTCTTGTGCAATGGGGCACTAGAACACAAAAACCCAAGATAGACAAAACATTTGTTATGAAAATAGGAATGGATAGGCCCACAAAAAAAAAGAAAAAACAAGAGGCGTTTGATTGATCATGTCCAATAAGTTGTGTTCAATCACAAGGACATTGAAATGTAAGATCAGCTCATAGAGAACAGATGAACCTACTTGAAGCTATGTATGTCCTAGAGGAGGAAGTTGTCAATTTGAAGTTTGGAAGGCTGAATTGATTCATTGCCTACAAATATGTGACATTGTCACATGGATATATCTTAGATTGAACTAAAATGTAAAACATCTCACAGAGAGCATGTTATGGAGAATGAGAATCTAAAACTTTGGATGGGAAAATGTCAAATGTAAATCAAGAATAAACTAGTGATGCATGTCTAGTGTATTTGACAAGAACACAAGGGGTTTTAAGGATTAGAGCTTGTGGAGGATGAGATGAGCGCCACACTTTGGATGAATGGTGAAGATTTTGTAAGGCGAATGAACATAGAAAGGAGAAAGCTCGAAGGAGAATCTCTGAAGAATCAAAGCAAGAGCTATCTTTGCCTCCAACATAGCAAAATTCTGACCGATGCAAATCCTTGGTCCCCATCCGAAAGGCAAGAAGCAGACCTGGTTCTTTGTTGCCTTTGAGACCCCTTCTTTGAACCTCTCTGGATTGAACTCAGCTGCATCATCTCCCCAAAGCTTAGTGTCACGGTGGATTAGTAGAGTAGGCATACTGACTTGAACACCGCCCGGTAGTGTCAGGTCACCTAGCTTTATCTCTTTGTGGACCGCTCGGTTCATCTGGACTACAGGAGGATATAGCCTAAGAACCTCATAAAAAATCATCATCATCTGTAGGATTCATACAAAGAAAAATCATCAAAACATGATTGAAGAAAATGCATCAAACTTGAGGAAGGTTTTTTGGTTTGGTTTAATAATATTACTTACAACTTTGAGTTGGTTAATGCCTTCTAGGTCAGGTTTCTTATCGCCAAAGACTTGCATCACTTCCTCTCGTGCACGAGCTTGCCAATCTTGGTGTTGGCTTAACAAAACCATAGTCCAAACCAAAAGTACTGAAGTTGTCTCTTGTCCAGCTATATAAAACAACTTGCACTCTTCCATGATTTCTTCAGTGTTCAGTCCATTTCCTTTAGTTTGCTCTGAACTCGATTCAAGAAGTATACCTAACAAATCGTCACTTGGTGCTTCTCCAGCCTCTTTCGCCTTTTCCCTATTGCTTATGATCCCTCTGAGTATATCTTCGATTTCTCTAGCTATTGTCTTCATTCTTCTCTTATTCTTTGTTGGGAAATGCCTAAGCATACAAAAAAGAAAGAAGAATAATACTCACAGTCACAATTCCAAGAAGATATTAAATAATCTAGTGTAATGTAAAAGGTAAAGATTATTACCTATAACCAGGGATGTAACTTTTCCCAAGAGCTAGTATGACAAGGTGTGCTAATTCAGCTTGTAGTATGAATATCCTATGTCCTTCTTTGTAGCTGCTACCAAAAGCGGTTCGAGAGATCACATCTCCGGTCATATTCACAATCCATGGCCAAACATCAACCTCACACGATGACCCTTTTTCTGAAACTAACTTCTCCCATTCACACACAAGCTCACTGCCACTTTTATAATACGTAGGGACCATATTCTATATATATAAAAAAAACAAAAAAAAAACATCATAAACAAGACAAGAAAAAAAGTGTTATTAACACTCATCAGCCAAAAAGCAATATTATTAACATGGTTCTGTGACAATATTAGAGAAGAGAGAATCTGAAACCTTGATCTTCTCAAAATGGAAAGCCGGATTGATAATCTTCCGGTGTTTCACCCATTTATCTCCTTCGGCATTAGCGAGTCCATCAGTTATCAAGTTAATCAATGGAGACTTATGTGTCTTCTCGAAATCATAAAATTTGGTATACACTTCTTTGATCAGCTGTGGATTCATTATTGTGATGGCTGGTATGGGTCCTTCCCAAGTGAAAAATGTCTTTCCTGTTGCAGCCACATGCACATATATTACAAGAACCGTTTTGATATCTTTGTAAACAAAAAAAAAAAGAAAATTACTTGAAAAATTATCTATACCGTAAGTATTGAGCATGTGAAAAGAGTAAGGCATGACAAGTGAGATGAGATCATCCGTTGGTTTCATCGGTTTGGATCTTGCTTCTTTCAACATGTTGAGATCTCTTATCACATCTCCGACAAGAGGCGTGTAACGAGTTCCAACAAGACCTTGTCTTCTCAGGTAACTTTCAAGCATCTTAGGTTTGAGCCAAACCCATTTCAAAATTCTCCATAGCCACCACAAAACAGCAACTATAGCCAATAAGGCAACTGATATCTCCATTTGCTAATGGTTTTTTGTTTTTGTTTTCTTCTCTTTAAGTTTCGAGAATTTTGATGAAGAAGATGCATGGCCTGATTTGTCTTTAATATAGAATTTGTGTCTCGGGCAATAAAATAATGTTTTAAACTGTCCAAGTTTTGACTTTACTCAGAAACCTCACGACCTCTGTCTTCCATGCCTGAAGTCTTTATTCTTGGTTACAGTTAACTTCTTTGCCATATATATATAGTCAAATATTACCACTGGCAAATAAGTTAATTGTAACAAGAATATATACGTTGACTATATGATTCTCATTTAATACATGAGTTGGGGGAAAATGTGTGTTTTGAAACATAAATTAAAAATTTAGTGTTACAATCAAATATATTGTTATTGATTTTTTTTTAAGAATTAGATTTGAAAATTCCAGCTGAGATTTTCAGAAATTTCATACTTAAAAATACAAAAATATCAAAATTTTATAATTTTAAGTAAATTTCAGATAATTTTATAACAAATTTTTTTTATCAAAGTTCATTAAAAGGGTATATTGGATTAAAAAATGAACAGATTTAAGTTATAGTGAGTTTTGAAATGATTCGGTTGAATTTTGATGAATTATGAATTGTTACTAAATTTTATGAAATTTCACATAAAATTATAAGATTTTGATATTTATATTTTAAAGTAAAAAATCTCCTGAAATCTTAGCTACAAATTTCAAATCTAATTCTTAGAATGTTATGTAAAAAATCTCATGAAATCCCACCAGAAACTATTTAATTCTTAAAATATTTTCAATATAACAAATAATTTGACTGTATAAACTAAAATCCATAACTCAATAACACTTGACTCTAGAAGATTAATATCTTAATGTTTTAATAACAAGATTTGTATTTTTAATACAAAACACCCCCCAAGTTATTTTTCGTGAAGGTTATTCGTGCGTGTCAAGCAATGATTTGTGGGGTTTGTAGTAGAATTCTCATAATTTCTATTCTCGTATTATTAGGGAAATACATGCTATTGAGTCCTGAACTAAAAAAAAACAGAGGATCTTCGAAACATGTTGTACTCCGTGAATCAATCTCAAAGCATGTGAAAGATCAACGGAGCACCAAATTGAGGATGAAGTGTAAGAACCGTGTGAGGTGCGTGAGTGTAAGACGGAGACAGCTCGAAGGAGAATCTCTGCAGGATCAATACAAGAGCCATCTTAGCTTCCATCAAAGCAAAATTCTGGCCAGGACAGAACCTTGGTCCCCATCCAAACGGGAGAAAAGAAACTTGGTTCTTCGTAGCCTTTGAGATCCCATCAGCGAATCTCTCAGGTTTAAACTCAAGAAAATCTTCTCCCCATAGCTCAGGATCACGATGAACCATAAGAACAGGAATCACTACTTGTGCACCACCTGGAAGTGTCATGTCCTCACCAAGCTTTGTTTCTTTCTCTATGGTTCTACCAAGTAGAATCCCTGGTGGGTATAACCTCATAACCTCGTTCAAAATCATGCTCATCTGTCACAAATAAACCCCAAGGAAACGTTAGTCTGAGTCTTAGACCTAAAATCTCAACCAAAAACAGAGGAAAACAGGGGAAAACAGAGGAAAACTCAAGATTAATGCGTTTACTATTTTGAGTCGAGAGAGTGCATCAAAGCTAGGTTTTTTGTTCTTCCCAATGACTTGTAAGATCTCTTCTCTAGCTTTATCTTGCCATTTCTTATGATGGCTTAGCATTATCATAGTCCACACAAGCAGCACTGCAGTGGTTTCTTGGCCTGCGAAGTGAAATAGTCTGCACTCTTCTACAACATCATCGATACTCATACCATGATCTCCAGAATTAGAATGCAAAAGTATTCCCAAAAGATCATTCTTTGGAGCCTCCCCTGCTTCCATAGCTCTCTGTCTTTTCATGATGATCTCTTTTAGTCTAGACTTCACTTCTCTGTCTATTTGCCTCATCCTTATGTTGTTCTTTGTTGGTAGAAACCTAAACAAATGAGATGAATATATGATCTGAATATATAAAAAGAACGAAATAACACGAAACGTTGGATTACCTCATTCCAGGGATGAAAGCCATCTCAAGAGCTTTTAAAACTCGCCGGCCTTGTTCTTCTTGAAGCTCAAAGATTCTTTTACCTTCCTCGTAGCTACTACCAAACGCAGTACGCGAAATTACATCTGATGTTACATCTCCAAGATATGGCCAAACATCGATCTCATTCGATGATCCTTCTTCGCTCACCAACTTCTCCCATTTAGTTATCATCTCGCTGCAGCTCTCGTAGAACGCAGGTAACATAATCTACAAAACAAAAACAAAATCAGCGTAGGGTTGATAACAAGTGTAAAAAAATGAGAATTAATGTAAGAATGACCTTGAGTTTTTCCACATGAAATGAAGGGTTTATAATCTTCCTGTGCTTAGACCATTTCTCTCCTTCATATAGGGCGACTCCAGTCGCAAAAAGCTCAACGATTGGGTGCGCTGGTGGCTTTGGGAAATCATAAACTCTGTTTAGAACTTCTTTGATGTGTTCTGGTTTCGTCACAATCACACTCGCTGTAGGTCCAAGCCACATGTAAGATGTCTTCCCTACACAAACACCAAACCATTAAAACAGAGAATTTCAACACTAACCAATCTATAGCCTAGAAAAAAACAGAGGATCTCTGTTTTTGTGTTACAATAAAACCGTTACTAACCATGATCCTTGACGTTTTCTAATATCAGAGGCATGACACGTGGCGTGTAATCTTCGGTTAGACTGATGGGTCTGGACTTAGCTTGCTCCATCATACTAGCTTCCTTTCTAAGATCTCCGACAAGAAAGGTGAAAGGAGTTCCAGAGAGACCTTGTCTCTTTAGATAAGCCTCATGTTTCTTTGGTCTAAACCAAGCCAGGTTCAGGCCTTTCCATATCCATACCGCAACTGCAGTTACCACCACAATCGCAACTGCAACTGCTACCGTTGATATCTCTGTTTCACTCATAAACACACTTCTTTGAGAATTTCGTTAGATGTCTTTTTTTTCTTTTTTACACTGAATTGAAGATGCCAGATGAAAATAATATGAAATTTATAGATGAACTGGTGTTAGTTTACGTATGCGTCAAGTAAATAAAGTGTGAGGCAGAGGAAAATTCAACGAATGTTTCTTATTTTCTAAATCCACAGAACTTTTTTATGTTTTTCTCAAATATTCTGGATGTGTTTCTCTATGGGACTATGACTTATTAAAAAAACGACTGGCTTTTCTAAAACATATCCAAAAGATGGTAGAGTTAAAATTGGCTTCTTGTTAATAGACTTTTCAAGAGTAATAATACACAAAACGACATTAGACTTGACTGAAGAAGAACTTTACCTTAGCAAAGGCGACTAATTTCAGACAGAGAACTTGAAATTTTCATAACCTTCATAACCTATGGCTATAAGCCTTTCTATAACATCTTATTGTTGTATAACATAGACTTTTGATGACATCACCATGGAAATACAAAATCAGAGCTTGTGTAGGATGAGATGAGCTCCGAACTGAGGACGAGTGGTCATGACTGTCACAGGCGCGTGAACATAAGAAGGAGAGAGCTCAAAAGAGAATCTCTGTAGAATCAATGCCATTGCCATCTTTGCCTCCAACAAAGCAAAGTTCTGACCGATGCAGATCCTCGGTCCCCATCCAAAGGGAAAGAAAGAGACCTGATTCTTTGTTGCCTTTGAGATCCCATCTCTGAACCGTTCAGGCTTAAACTCCGCCGCATCTTCTCCCCAAAGCTCGGTGTCACGGTGAACAAGAACAGTTGGAATATAAACTTGAACTCCAGCTGGAAGACTAAGCTCTCCTAGCTTCATTTCTTTGTTGACAGCTCGTTTAAGCTGAGCCACTGGAGGGTATAGCCTCAAAACCTCATTGAAGATCATAGTCATCTGTTACAAAAAACCATTCAAAAACCAAACTTTGGTAACTATAAATGTTGGAACTTTTTACTTACGATTTTGAGGTTGCTGAGAGAATCTATATCGGGTTTATTGTTGTCACCGAGTATTTGCCTTACTTCCTCTCGTGCACGAGCTTGCCAGTCTTGGTAATGGCTTAATAAAACCATAGTCCAAACCAACATTACTGAAGTTGTCTCTTGTCCTGCGAAATAAAACAACTTGCACTCTTTCATCACTTCTTCTACGCTCATTCCAGAATCTCTTGAACTTGATTCAAGCAATATCCCCAACAAGTCATCGTTCGCTGCTTCTCTTGTCTTCTCACGTTTGCTCACAATTCCTCTAAGTATCACATCTATTTCTCTGTCTATTGCTTTTATCCTTCTGTTGCTCTTTGTTGGGTAAAACCTAACACCAAACAACAACTTCTCAGTAAAGTCTCACAATCTTCAAGGTTTAGTTTATGACATGACAAAAGGTTGTTGTTAGTTGTTATACATCAATCCAGGGATGTAAGATTTCTTAAAAGCTTGTGCGACGAGTTGAGCTAATTCTCCTTGGAGTTGAAATATCATTTGCCCTTCTTTATAGCTACTTCCAAAAGCAGTATGTGAGATAACATCCGCAGTCATATTCACAAGCCAAGGCCAAACATCGACTTCAAGAGATGATTCTTTATCTGTAAATAGCTTCTCCCATTGGCAGACAACCTCGCTGCAACAGTTGTAGAACGCAGGGACCATGTTCTGTAAACAAAACAAAACAAAAACATGTTGGTAGAAAGATCACACACAAAAGTCTTAACTGGATTCAGACAATAGAGAAAAACCAAACAAAACCTTGATCTTCTCAAGGTGAAAAGCCGGATTTATGATTCTCCTGTGAGTCGCCCATTTATCTCCTTTGTAGCTAGCGAGGCCGCCTGCTAATAATCTGAACAAAGGGAAAGTAGAAGCTTTCTCAAAGTCATAGAATTTATTAAAGACTTCCTTGATCTGCTCTGGATTCGTTATCATGATCGCTGGAATTGGCCCAATCCATATAAAGAAACTCTTTCCTGTTCCACCAACATAATCTCAATCTGTCAAACTAAATCCTATCTACACAATTCAGGGCACTCTCAAGTTCTAAAGATGAAAGCAAAGGGAGAGACACAATACCGTGAGAATTGAGCATCTTCAGGGCGAGAGGAAGGAGACGTGGAGTGATGTCATCTGTTATATTAATGGGCTTAGATCTCGCCTCCATCAACATATTAACATTCCTCTTAATATCTCCGACAAGAGGCGTGTAAGGAGTTCCGACAAGACCTTGTTTTCTTAAGTAACTCTCAAGCATCTTAGGTTTTATCCAAACCCACTTCACGATCCGCCATGTCCACAGCAAAAGTAGCGCTATAACCATCACTAAAGCTGTTATAACTGAAAAAGACATCTTTGATTCTCTCACTCACACTCTGGATTCCCAAAAGTTGACAACTTGTTTTCTTCCTATTACTGAAGTTTCGATTGTACAATTCACAGTCTAAATCCTTTACCGCGAAAGGAGTTTCGCCTGTAATTGTCGTTGTCGTGTAAGAGCTTTCCATCTAATCTTTGACTATTTGCAATTCTTTAATCAATAAATCTTCAAAAGATAGGACACCCACTAGGCATCATGAATTATCGAACTGCTACTTTGCTAAGCACAAACACTAAATGCGGGTGAAGGGTAAGCGCGTGTGTACCAAACGCCGAAAGGTGTTGCTGGTTTAGTGATCGTTTGCATCTTAAGTAGATCGATTTACAGTGAACTCTCAAACACTTTCCTCACTATGAAGTTTAAAACTTTCAGCAACATTACATTATAGTATCAAAACTTTTGAAAATTGATAGAAATTCGGAAACGAGTTGTGCGAATATTGTATCATATATCTAACAGAAAACGTTCAAAAGAAGCAAAATTTTAAACTTCAAGAGAGGTTGAAAGAAGAGGATCATGTAAAAAGATTGGTTTTACATGAAAAGGTTAGGCTTTGATGCCTTGTAGGTAGTCTTGAGCTTCCTACTTGGTGGTCTGACCTTTCTGAAAACAAGAGGGAACTTGATCTTCGAGTTATGGAACTGTTTAGTGCTCTCTCTCTTGCACAGCTTTGCAGGGACTGTTGCGGTCTTAATGATCTGAATGCAAGGGAACCTCACTCTATGGCGAGAAGCCATCTCAGTGTACATCTGCTCCACTCCACCATTGAGCGTGGTGTCACGGTACTCCTTGTACATGTTGTGGTATCCAGTTCGGCTCTGGTAACGCAGCCAGATACCGAAATTCTTGATTTTCGTGGGGTTCTTCTCGAAAATCTATAACAAGTTGAACCAATAAAAAAACTCATATAAAAGTATTAATCTTTAAGCATATTGAGAAGTGTAATGTATACCTCATTGATGGCAAGCATTTGTCCGTTGCTTTTCTTCACCTTCTTCTGTGACCTGAGAAAGTACCAAAACTTGGACTTGGCACGGACTTCATTTGTGGCCCATAGCTTCATCCGGTAGATCTTAGGGTGTTCATCTTTCTCCGTCGGGAGGGCTCTCCCTACCACTTGGTACTGGTGAAACTGCAATGTACATTGAATCAATTCATAATTGTAAAACAAAAGAGATGTACTATTCACCAAGTCACATGACAACACCAATCTACGTTTAAGGATATAGCTTATGAAGCTTCTTACACAAATCATCTTAAGATCAAAACAACACTCAAAATCATCCTATAGATAGATTAACATTGCAGAGCAGAGTTGATGGTGCTCTAAATCAATCTTCAAAACGACCAAAACACAAAATCACTCGTACCATAAGTTCCTCTACAGTTGATATTCAATCGAAAGAAGCAACTTACCCGGAAAGCACTCATTTGTACGACGAAGAGATCACACTCCAACGAAATCAGCCAAGAGGAAACGAAGAGCAAGAGAGCTAAACGGTGGCGCTGATGACAAAATTATAAAACGTGTTCTCTCTTTACGACAAAACCCTAAGCCCGTCTCTATTGGGCTTTTCTTTTTCCTACTACTCGGCCCTTCAATATTATTTACCGTGGTCAAAATTTGTAATACTTTTTTACGCGCCGGTCAACTACGTTTACTACATGAACTTACAATTTATTAATTTGATTTATATCATCGAAACAAAATGCATATCTTTATGTATGTAATCTTTTTCCAATGATACAAACTTTAGTATGTTTTGAGAAGAACATTTTAAAGTAAGAAAATACAACAATTCTATGTAAATACTGAGGCAATAATATACATTGAGATTCTTCAAGTAATTTAAACACACATCACACATGTACAATATTCTTCTGTGATTATAACTCAAACAGCCTAAACCGGTAAATACCAGATTTAAACTGTTGACATCTTCACTTCAAGACCAGGCCCCGGATCCTCGTGTGGCTCCAATGACGATGATAATGGTAGCAATAACAGACTGGAACATGGATTTGTCAGAAATTGAGTTAATGTGATGAGGACAAGAAAAATAGGTCTTGTTGAGTGAGTGGAGTAACTTACTCCAATTGCGCAAGCTATACATCCTGGTCTCTCTCGCGGGTTTCTAGAGAAAAACAGAAGGAAGAATCCGATGTACCAGGGGATCGCACCAAAGAAGAAACCAAGGATGAATCTTCAAGAACACCAAAAACCAAAAAAAGTTAGCAAGAATGTAGTGAAAAGAGAAGGTAAATTATGATGAGGATGACTTACAAAACCCAGCCAACGCCTATACCACAACAAGGAAGATGACGGTGCTCTGTTACAGGAGCAACTGCATAACCTGCGCGACTTGAGACTATAGCTGATGAAAAAACTAGTGATATACCACAACAGCAAACAAAGTGGTGCGAGCGTGACAATACTAATGATACAAGAGAGAAACTATACTTTAGAAAGACATTTTCATGAATTTTCCAAGAGTTAGATTCTAATCCAATTCAAATCAAATTTCAAACGAATTTTTTGTTTATCAAAAGAGTCTGATCAATAGAATAAGATCAAGATAATTTATAAGCTTTTATTATACCCACAAACAAAAAGAAAGAAAAAAATCGAAATCAAACAGCTGATCTGATAATTTCACATTTCAAAAATACATAATGAGAGACTTGGAAGAAACTCACCGGGGACATAAGGCTGAGCCGGCTGTGGATAACCGGTTGGTGGAGGCTGCTGCTGCGGCGGCGGAGTTGGATAGTTAGAAACACCTTGAAATGGAGGAGGAGGAGGAGGTTGTTGGTGCTGATGGTCTGTCACTACTGATCTGTTTTTTTCGTCTTCTACGCCGCCGCTAGTCATTTCTTCAGATCAATAAACAAAACGAAATCTTCGGATTTGTTTATGATCTGAGAACGATGAACCAAAACGAAGATCTCGTTTTTAAATATCTTAAAGTTTCACGTTGGGTGGTGCACGTGCCACGTGGCTCTTTGTGAGGTTTGGTCAGAATTCCAACTAGATTTCTCTATAATTTGCATTTGCGTAATCCGAGGGGCAAGTAATTAAAATAACCGACGGAAATTAAAAAGTTCTCTTCAATTCCTTGTTTTCTCATATTTTCACTGCACCTTCCACTAATATTCTTCCTTAAAAATTAGAAAAATAAAAAATAAAGTAAATCTTCCTTAAAAACAATTCTCCTCTTTTTTGTCCAAATATTTTTTTCATAATTTTTTGTTTCTACTCGGCCCTTCAATTATTCCTTTTCATTTCGTTCGCATTGTCAATTTAATTTACTTTTTTAGTCGCCGGTCAAATAAAAATGACCAAATAAATTGTTCTTGAAGAAGGATTTGCAGCTAACGTTAGCTACTTAGCTCTTTATGAGTTTGAAGTATTTTTTAGTTAGTTCAGGTCAACACATATACTATATGAACTTGTAATTATTAATTCAAATTCATATCATTTAAACAAAATGCAATCTTTTTTCTTTGTTTTATGATTGCATCTCAATGGGCTTCTTACGCTGGGCTTCATTTGTTTTTTGTCAGCTTAGCTTGTTGTAGCCTCTTAAACCTAAATAAAATATCTCAATTTGGAAAAAACAAACAAAAACAAACAAAATGCAATCTTTTTCTCACACATTAGTACTGATGTTTAGAGAAGAACATTTTTTAGTATAAACTATAATGCTCTGTAATACTGAGACAATACACAGTACATTGAGGTCTAACGGCCTAACCGGGTCTATAACAGAGTTATTAAAAGTGTTGACTTCTTCATTTCAGGACCAGACCCCTGATCCTCTTATGACTCCAACGACGATGGCTATGGTACCAATAAAAGCCTGTGACATGGGTTAAGTCAGAAATTGAGTTTATGTGAGAAAAATGGGTTATTCTTAAAAATGTTGAGTGAGAGATATTATAGAGTGGACTTACTCCAATTGTGCAAGCTATATATCCTGGTCTCTCACGCGGGTTTCTAGAGCATAATAGCAGGAAGAATCCGATGTACCAGGGGAATCCGAAGAAGAAACCAAGGATGAATCTTCAAGAACACACAAAACCAATTAAATTTTCAGAAAAAAATGACAAGAATGTAACTAATGAGAAGAGAGAGTAAAATTTGATAAAGATGACTTACAATACCCAGCCTATTCCTAGACCACAACAAGGAAGACGATGATGTTCAACAGGCATTTCTCCAGCAACAGCATAACCTGCGACTTAAAGACTATAGCTGATGAACACTAGAGATACCAGAACAACCTTTAGTGGTGCGTGACAATAATGATAGAGACTCTAATGTCTATTGACCCACCAAAAAGAAAACAAAAAACCCTAATGTCTGCAATACTATTACTAATAGCTGCCGTTCTTCAGACCCTCACATAACTTAACACAAGAGAATTGATTTTCCTTGTATGATTTAACAAAAACAAGGCTCCGCTCCATTGGTTTTTTTTTTGTTATGAGTTTTTTGTGTGTATTATTTTCCAAAGAATCCACAATATATTCTAAGCAAAATTTATATTTAATTGTAAACGTAAACGTCAAACGAAAAGAAAAGCTTTCAATGAATTTCATATAACCTAAAAGAAGAGGCAATAGATAGATTCTCTTTTAATTACTGAATCAATTCTCGAATACAATAAAAAAATCAAATATATTCAAACAAAAATTATCAGAAGGATCATCTATAGAATAGATCAATAAAAATTATATTATAAGCTGGTCTGATAATTTAACATTTAAAAAATATAATGAGAGAAGTGGAAGAAAACTCACCAGAGACATAGGGCTGAGCCGGCTGTGGATAACCGGTGGCCGGGGGCTGTTGTTGCGGTGGAGGTGGATAGTTAGAAACACCTTGAAATGGAGGAGGAGGCTGGTGGTGCTGATGCTGATGGTCTGTCATCACTGATCTGTTTTTGTCGTCTTCTATGCCGCCGCTAGTCATTTTCTTCAGATCAATAAACAAAAACAATATTCTCTGAGAACAATGAACAGAAACAAAGATCTCGTTTTTATATAGCTTTACAGTTTTTTGTACTTTGCGGTGCACGTGCCACGCGTCTCTCTGTGATGTTTAGTCAGACTAGATTTCCTATAATTTGGATTTGCGTAATACGAGGAAATAGTTAAACAAAACCACCGACGAAATTTAAAGTTTTCTTCATTTCCTTGTTTTCTCATATTTACGTAAGAAACAAATGAAACACGTAAATATATAATATAACCATCCTTAATCATATATATTGACGTCATAATCACAATCGATTTCTCAATTTACACTGCACCTTGACCTTTCCACCAATTTTCCTTAAACAAAATTCTCCTATTTTTTATGTTCAATATTTTTTCATAATTTTTCCAATTTAAAATTTCAATTATTAAGAAAAGTAGGCCACATGTGCATCCAACAATAAATAATACAAGATTTAGAGTGGAATATTGCTGTTTATTTAGAGAGAGAGTAAAATATAGCTGAATATTGAAAGAAACTAAACAATATCCACTTGATATTCTACATAATAAACACAATAATATTAAAATAAAATTGTTGACCAAAAAGATATTTATAGTGGAATATCTGTTTCATTTATATTTATTAATGTGAGTGGTTGAATGTTATTAATAACCAAAAGATATTGAATCAAAATATGAATTAATAAGAAGAATTAGAAGGAAACAAATATAATAATAATAATAATACAGAGCAAATTATCTGGAAACATATGAAATTGTAAGCCGTCCATCTGATCAATGCTCTTTTAAATGAACGGGCAAGATCTTATTCAGTTGAACATGACATTGGGAGTGGGACCTTTGGTTGGTCTCTTTGCACACGTGTCTGACACGTTTGCACTCTTTCAGGCGGTTGACGCGTTTCACTTTCAAAGAAGATGTTTTTCCAAAAGTCTATGCTTCCAATAAACGACATCGGTTCGTTGGCTTGGCGGAAGAAAAACAGAGAAATTTGCCATAATAGGTTTTTTCATAGATCGAATGTTTTCTTCTTCTTGTCCATGTCTCTCTGTCTTTGTCTCTACTAACTAACCCAATCTTCAAAACTTGCAATCATCTGTTTTCCTTGTTTCCTTGTGATCTTCTCGGAACCAAACACACATGAAGTTCGACTCGATTTTTCAGATGGTTTGGTTTCATGAGATTGGTGTTTGATCCCCTTGGATTCAGGAAAGTAAGCATCTTTGGAGTAGTAGTTGTGTTCACTAGTTGGTTTGGTAACGAAGGAAGTGGGAGTATAACAATGGAGTGTTCTGTAATCCATCATATGGTGATTGTGTTACTGTTCCTTTGGGTTCTGTCTTACTTGAATCGATCACACACCTTTTTCTATTTCCTTGCTCTTATTTATCTCTACCTGGTAATCTTCCTTTTGCTTCTCTCTGTTTCTTTTGGGTGGTAAAGATTTTGATGAATTGGGTGACCAAAATTGTTGTTTTTGTGTTGGTGGATTTGTTTAGGTTCATGAAGTGTATGTGATGAGATTGAGGAAAAAAATTCAGTTTGAAGAAAGGAAGCAAGCTAACCAGAGACGGGTAATTTCTACTATTATATTTGCATTCTTCCTTTGTGACAAATAAACACATTAGTTTAGTTCTCTAGGGTGTTCTGAAGATCCTTTCTTGCAATCATCATTTTTAGGTTTTATCTGATTCTGAATCGGTAAGGTGGTTGAATCATGCTGTGGAGAAGATATGGCCTATTTGTATGGAACAAATTGCGTCTCAAAAGATTCTGCGTCCGATCATACCTTGGTTCTTGGACAAGTATAGGCCTTGGACCGCCGTAAGTAAACATAACAAATTCGTTTCTCTGTTTTTTATTCCTGAATTCTTAGTGTTTCTAGTTAGACATTTGGAACACTACTTTGGATGCTAAGGACTTATATTATTGATGGTATGATTAATTTATGCAGAAAAAAGCTGTGATACAACACCTCTATTTGGGAAGAAACCCGCCTTTGTTAACAGATATAAGGGTGCTTCGGCAATCTACGGGTGATGATCACTTGGTATAGTTGCAAAACTTACCTATCTGGTTTATAGTATCTATAGAGGAAGGATAACTTACACTGGAGTGTATACAGGTGCTGGAACTTGGAATGAACTTCCTTACAGCAGATGATATGAGTGCGATACTCGCTGTGAAGTTAAGAAAAAGACTTGGCTTTGGAATGTGGACAAAGTTGCATTTGACAGGAATGCATGTCGAAGGAAAGGTGTTGATTGGAGTGAAGTTCCTTCGTCGATGGCCTTTTCTAGGGCGTTTACGTGTGTGTTTTGCAGAGCCACCTTATTTCCAAATGACTGTTAAACCAATCTCCACTCATGGACTTGATGTTGCTGTGCTTCCAGGGATTGCAGGATGGCTAGTAAGTGTACTCATATGGCCTGATAAGCTTGTACACTCAAATAGTGTCAGAAAAAATTCTCTTGATCTCTTTTGAGTTTTCCCTCTTCTAACATATTCCCCACCAATATCTTTCTTTGTCAATCAGGACAAACTTTTGTCTGTTGCATTTGAGCAGACTCTTGTTGAGGTAAGATTCTCTCGCCTTTCTTTCCCAATCCTTGCTTGCGGTTACTGTTACACAAACTAAATGAAGCTTGTGTCTAATTTGCAGCCAAATATGCTTGTTGTTGATATGGAGAAATTTGTTAGCCCACAGTCAGGAGGTAACTATTGCAGGAGAGTTCTATCTTATTTATTGGTTCCTCCAGCTTTTCAACATTTCTCAAAACCTTCATTTAATCAGTCCATATGATTACATTTTTATGTATGTGTTTGCTTCCAGAGAATTGGTTCTTTGTTGACGAGAAAGAACCAGTAGCACACGCTCTTGTTGAAGTTGTTGAAGCATCTAATGTTAAACCATCAGATTTAAACGGTTAGTCTACTTTTCTCCAATAAAGTAGCTTGCACGAAATTTGTATGAACTGCTTGGATTTGGATGCTTCAGGTTTAGCTGATCCTTATGTGAAAGGGCAGCTTGGCGCTTACAGATTCAAAACCAAGATACTAAGGAAAACACTGGCTCCCAAATGGCAAGAAGAGTTCAAAATACCAATCAGCACATGGGACTCTTCAAATATTCTTAACATTGAAGTCCAAGACAAAGACCGATTCAGTGATGACAGTCTTGGCGATTGTTCAGTAAACATTGCAGAGTTCAGAGGTGGCCAAAGGAATGATATGTGGTTACCTCTTCAGAACATTAAAATGGGAAGGCTGCATCTTGCTGTAACCGTACTTGAGGACGAGGCAAAGGTAGATTGAGAATTATGTTTATTCTCCTTAAGCACAGAGTTTCATGACTTGGTCTTATATGCAATGTGCATCTGATTCTTTCTCAGTGGAACGAAGATCCGCTCGAAGGAATGACAACAAGTAAGGAAGATATGTGGGCTTCTTTTGCTTCCGACCTTACAAATAAAAGTTCTTTCTCATCAGTTGTATCTGATAAGTCTCCAAGGGTTCTTGATAATATGGAACCAATTAACATCGAAGGACAAGAAGAGACTGGAATCTGGGTACATCAACCAGGCACTGAAGTATCACAGATTTGGGAACCAAGAAAAGGCAAGAGTAGATGCCTCGATAACCAAATTCGAGGAGTGACTCATGATAGTGTCCGTTCCACTGCATCTGTATCACCCAACAATGAAAGCAGCAGCCCTGATGAGAATCAGGAAGGGAAGAACAAGATGAAGTCGGTTGGTCGGGGCTTGAAGAAAATCGGTTTAGTGTTTCATAGGGATGGGAAAAAGGAAGAATGTTATCATACAGGGAACATTGAAGAGGTTATCAGGTCTCCTCGGATTAATTTGAAGCCGTTGAATCGAAAAGATGTTGGGGTTAAGTTCATCGTTGAAGATCGTCTGTCAGGGCCTCTCACAGGAAGAAGTCCAAAAGGTGAGAGCTATGGTTCTGGAGACAGTCCACACAAGGGACACATGAAGGATGTTGCAAAGAGTTTTCTAAAACACGCTGAAAAATCTGCAAAACATTTAAAACATGCTTTTTCACGTAAAGGATCAAGGAACTCGAGAGATGACCACTGCTCAACCGTGTCAGAGCAAGATTTTATTCCTGGATCCGAGTCTGTATCCGACTCATGTGAATATTCTGATGACGAATCTGCACTTAACAGTGTGCAGGATCTGGAGAGACAAAGAACAGCAAAACCTGAAGGAAAAATTGTCAGGGAAGGCAAAGATGTTCATTTAAATAAATCAGCAAACTTCAAAGAAGAATCTAGAGGTGTTGCAGACATTTCAACAAATAAAGAAACAAAGGTAGATAAAGTAGATCCAGCTAACGTAGAAACTACATATGTGGATGCCAGGAATACTTTTGCTGGAGCTGAGAAAGTCCACACGGCCAAACATATCTAAGGATAGCAAGCGAATATGATTCCTCGACTAAAAATGTTATCAAAAGCTCGAGGATAGAAATTAGAACATGTTCAAGTCGAAAAATAGTTGTAAATGTACGCCAAAGAATTCTTGTACAGCTTTTTGAGTTTTGAGTCTCTTTCTTGTTTTACAGCTTTTGAGTTTCTTTCTTGCTTCTTCCATTTACTTCCACTCGAATAACAGACTTATCATGTTCCATCTGTCAAACAATGCAGCTGAATGTTCAAACCTTATCCAGGAGTTTTCTGGGAGCAAGCAGTTATGCGATCCAAATCTGCTCGAGAGTTATTGTTCTTTGAGACTACACAATGAACAACTTTCCACCACATCCCTGATTTTGGTACAAAACCATGATTCACCATTTGCCTCAAAACCCAGTCTATTTCCACAACTGACCTCGTTTGGCAAAGCCCCAGAACCATCTTCTTGTACGACAAGAAACTGGGTCTCATACCCCATGAAATCATCTGACTCATCATCTCTTTAGCTTCCAAGTTCCTCTTTTTATCCAAGAGGCCATACAGTACCTCCTGATAAGTCCCAGGATTTGGTTGACACCCCTTTATCTTCATTCTCTTCAAAAGATCAATCCCTTCTTCAACTCTACCTTTCTTCCTAAGACCTGAAATCAATATGTTAAACGTGATAGTGTCTGGTTCGATTCTTTCTTTCTCCATCCTCTCCAACAATTTAAATGCTTCTTCGAACTTTCCCTTGTTACAGAAACCACGGATTAAAGGTGAAAACGTCATAACATTAGGCCGTGATTTTTGTTTAGGAAATTCGTCGAGCAGTTGGAGTGCAGCATCCAAGTTCCCACTCTCACACAGTCCTTTGATGAGTATATTCAAACAACAAGCATCGATTTCAACACCCAGCTTAGGAGCACTCACGAAGATCTTATGAATCTCATCGAAGAGCTTCGCTGAAACAAGTAGATTCAGGATAAAATTGAAACTTTTGGGACTTGGCCAGCATCCAAAATCCGGCATACCGAACAAAATCTCGATCGCTCGGTTGATTCTTCCAGCTGAGTTTCCGTAAATCCTCATCAAATTGTAGAAGAACTCCTCAGAAAAACGGCATCTTTTCTCAAGCTTTACACTTCTCATTACTTCTTCGATTTCATCGAACATCTTAGCTTGTCCAAACTTGTTGATTATAAGGGCATAGAGAGATTCCGTCGGTTGATAATCTTTACGCTTAGAGTAATGTTCGTAAGCTGGAAGCAGAAAGCTCGGATCTTTGACATTGTCGAATATTTTCAAAACCTCGTTTGGGGCTAACCAGTCCTTGTGCCTTAGCCTGGGGAGTTTATCGTCGCCGGAGTATAGTTGCGACGACGGCGTGTATCTATCAGAAGATGATGATGAGATAAAACGAATAGTAGAAGAAGAAAGTGATTGGCTTCTTATGGGATTTGAATTCGATTTTGCAGATAGAAGAAGTCTCCTAAGAAGAATCATTTTCGTAAAGACGCTAAAAAAATTTCACATCTTTTGCTAATTTATATCATTCTGAAGAAAACTTGATTTTGAAAAAAATGAGCCAAGAATAAATTAAACCAAGTGGTTTGGTCTATTCAGATATTCCGGTTTGGAAAAATCTAGTTCGATTTGGTTCTAGATAAAGAAATACTGAATATGTAGATACATTAAGTAATAGACTAATAGTTTCATTTAATAATAAATAATAAATTAAACTTGGAAAAAAGAGTTTATTGATTTGGTTTGGTAGAACTAAATGTGGTTTTAGTTCGGTTAACAGGTTTTGTGAAAATTTATACCAATCAAATGAGAAGAAATTTTTGATTTGCTTTCAATTGTACCAATTAGATTCGAATTGAGGTCAGAGCGGTTTAAATGTACACCTAACACCGGTGAAATATTTTGTATGAACCGGACTTTTTATACAGGGCAAATAATATGTGAAATAGTTAGTTACAACTTAATGTACAAAGGAAGGAGTGGAAGAAAGAAAAGAAGGCATAATCATCTATTCTTCTTCTTCCCTGCAAGAATAGGTTGAATTTGAAGCCTTCTGTTAAAAGCTTCGTTGAAGAGAAAACGCGTCTGGAACGCAGAAATGATAGGAAGCCATGCTAAGATAGCCATTGGCGCAAACAGAACAACTCCCATTCCATAATCATAAGCTCGAGCAAGAACTCGTGTGAACTCCCACAAGCTTGTTCCTTCTATCTTTGGCCTAACAGCTTGTGCAATCTGCAAACCATTTTGGAAATGCCATTAGAAACTAAATGTAAGTAAAAACAGTGAGTGGTCAATCGAATTGGGAAGGATTGGTACCAAAATCAAACCCCAACCAGTGGGCAAGAAAGCTAAGCAAGAGACTATAAGGTCCTTGAGAGAGAGGTGACAGATGTTTGATAGAGTGATGATGACTGTTAGAATGCTCACGAAGATGAACACTTTGAAGAATCGAAACACGAGATGCTTTTTTGTGCTGAAGAGTTGCCTTCCTAGATCTACCGCCTGCAAGAGGAAACAATGAGATTTGTTTTTGGTTCTGTTTTTAATTTTTATGCATCTTCTTATTACTCAGATGAGAAATTTACCTTGACTGTGAGGAATGTGGCGAGAATGACGACCCAAGAAAGAGCATAGACTATAATATTCGTGTTGCTTTGGGTAATGTCAAGGTGATATACCAAACCATACTGATAAACGAAGAACCTGAGAGACAAAATTATCTCCAAACAGCGAGCTCCAACACCAGAGCCACGTAGATGGGCTTGCTCGTCATTCCACCAAGATTGCCAGCTCTTGTCTTGCTGAATCCCTATACCACCTTGCTCTTTGATCCACCTGTTCCAGTCTCTCCAGTCACCGACTATTATTTCCCAAGTAAAGCCTGAAGGGTTGAAGAGAAATGGAGCGCATAACCATGTAAGGGACATGAACCAAACTGAGAAAGTGATGAATGAGTAAGCCATGTTGCTTTGAGATGTATGCTTGAACAACTCGTAGACAACCAGAAGAATGATGAGCTCAAACCCTTTGATGAAATGGCTTCGTGAATATAGTCTGTAATTTTCACTGAAGTTGGCGTGGAAGACCACCACTTTACGCCCTGTGGGTCTGTACTTGGCGCCTCCATGGAGAATTGTTCTGCCGAAGTAATGAGTTTTGGTTCCTAGAGAGAAAGTGAAGAAGAATGCAGCAAGCTGTAGCTGCATGAGTATGAAATCTTGAAAGGCTATAAGAAATCCTTTCTCTAATCCAATCTCCATCACCATTGGTAGACCGGTCAAGAGACCTAGCTGGATAAATGATTGAGAGGCAAGTGCTGTTTCCAATGACTGTATGTTTTTCACCTTGGCCTCAAGAATAAGCGTCTTCTGCAACCCACTGAGCACAAGGTAGAGTTGGCCATAGAGATAGATATATATCCCGATTACGGAAATCTGTATAAATGTCAGCAGAAAATCAGAACTCATCCACAGCTAAAACAAGGAAACGTTTATTATTCAGGTTAAGTTTCATGGACGTTACCAAGCTACTGAAGTAGAATCCAATGGTTGTGAAATAACAAGACAACATTCTGAAGAAATCAAAACGTTGTCCTAAACGATATATGTCACGGCTAATAGTCTGCTCGCTGTTTCCATTAGCCACCTTGGCCTCAAACTTTGAGATCTGATTGAGGCCAACGTCACGACCTTTTCCAACTTGGAGGTACTCATTGTAGGTTATGCATCCACGTCGTAGGGTGGTATTATAACCTAAAGAATACAAGGAAGAGTGTAACTACAAGTAAACCTTACAAAATTGCTGAGAAAGTACTCCTTAATATGTGATTTCATACCGGCGAAAACGTCCTCACTTAAGTTAATTGTTCTCGATGCTTTACTGATGCCACCCCTTGTAATGTGAAATATTCTGTCGAATACATCTGGATGTCCATAGTGAAACCGGACTCTGTAAATCAATGGAAAACAAAAGTTATTGCTTTTGTGGCTTCGGCAAGTAAAAACTATGATTTTGAGGGTTTTAGGACTTAGAGATTATTGCCTGAGAGGATTAGCAAGAAGCCTTTGACCGATTGTGACAAAACTGGTTTCTTGATATGACATGAACCATGCTAGAGAAGAAACACTGCAATACCAGAAACTTAGTAAATTCCCTGCTTATTATAACATCATTTACCATGTGCTGGTTGTTTCAGGGAGGAAGATATTTATATGCAAGTATATGTGTGGAACAAACCTTCCGGTGAAGATGTGTTCCCTTAACCCAAGAATTGTTGGAGGTCTTCTTCCACGGTTCCGAAGGAATTCTTGAAGGAGATTTCTCATTTTAAAAGCCTCTTCCAGATAGTGATCCTAGCAGATATGTGAGAAGGTTTAGAAGACAAACGTGTTTCGTTAATTGTACAACCAAGAAGCAGAGAACTTACTTGGTTCATGTCAATTGTCTGAAGTGCTTCACCTCGAGTGAAAACTATAGCGTGATTTTGATTCTCAGGCTTCCCCTCTCCTATGCTAGGTGGTCCAGGAAGTTTGACACGGTATATTTCCTAGATTATCAAAACCAATTTTTTTAATCATTGATTATCACATCAAATTATCAAGCATTGTAGAGAAGCGTTTGATACCTGATCGAAACCGTTGACAGCTTTTACCAATATAGAGTAGTAAACCTTCTTAGGCATATCCAACACGATTTCTTCCCTCTCCTCAACATATGCAACACGGAGAGATGGGTACCTAAGTGCATTAGTCATGTAACATGGCTTTAGGAAGCATATACTAAGTTTGGCTACTGAAATCTATCTGAGATCCTGTTGAATGGGTGACTTTTCGTTACATAACACTGAAAGCTTACTTTATCATCAGGTCGAGTATGTCCTGGGCGTGGGGGTCCCCAGCTGATTTTTGGGCTCCAAACATTTGGCAAGCCACAACATATGTGAACTTCATATCTGCTAGTGCATCAAGTTGTGCGGCTAAAGGTCGGTTACTTCGTTCTACATCGTCATATCCTTCAAGAATATCTACAGGAGAAACAGGCAGACTGCATTAAAATAAGTTTTCAAATAGGAATTGGAGAGAGTCAAGATGGCAAACCCTCGTCATCTGCCATGTCAAGGAAGGCCTGCAATTTCAGAGCTTCTCGGCAATACATCATACCACGAACTGTGTTAAACATGAAACATAAGAAAAATCTGTCAGGTCCCTGTTTAAGAGTGACAAGGATCAATTTTCACATAATATTATCATTTCTCACCTGTTCTACCCAGTGTTTGTCCACGAAATGATGCCCAGTTTCGAAGTTCTTCTTCTTTACCTTCTCTCTTTAATGCGTCCAAATTCTCACATCCCATACGCTCCAGAAAGTTTTTCCACTCATCTAACAACCCAAAGATTAAACAACCTTGAAACACAAACAGAGAAGACAATCATCAATCAAAATGAATATGTATTGAGATTTACCTGGAAAAATCTTCTGCATATAAAAAATGATCGAGACGCTAGACTTGGTGGAATGTAATTCCTTCGTTGAAAAGTTAATGTCCTCCTGATAATGCGGTGTCAGAACACTGCAACCAAAGTCTAAGTCATTAGTTGATGATCCAAGCATGTACTCCTCTTCAAATTTCCTAGGGACGTAAGTAATTAATTGTATATCTTTCTAAGTGAAAGCCGTGAAGGCAGACCTGAATGACATCATATTGCGTACTTTTGGAGCGTCTGGCATATCCATGAAAAGCGAAGTAGCAAAGAAAGATAAGCGCCGTCGAGCATCTAAGTTCTCTGGTATGTCCATTGCACTATCTCTAACAGTTAGCAATAACAGGAAACGCTGGATCTGCCGAAACCAACATAGGAAATATCAGCAAAGTGCAGCGTTTTCGCAGGATTGGTACATTTGATTGAAGAACGCATTACAGCACGCTCATAGGGTACCTGTTCACTCAATGAAGCACTATCTGGCAGAGGGAAATGAATGCATCTCATTTCTCCATATGATTCAAACAATTGTGGTTCTATAACCCTCATAAAAATACCAGTGTCCTCTTCAGAAGCCTCCTGAGACTTGAGCAAATCCAGAATTCTAAACATTCAAAAAAATTATTAAGCATTGTCAGCTTACTCACTCCTTCACAGAGAGAGAATTCAAAGGAACAGAGACTATATAACCTCAAAAGTCACTAACCTGTCACCATGTACCATCATATCATTTGTTACTAGCTCAAAGATATCTTGAAGAGCCTTTACAAGTTTACCATGCAGCTCTTCGCTTTTCTCAATCTGGAGTTTCTCTTCACTTCCCTGAACCTGGAATGTATTGAAAATAGCCATTGGAACTACTATATTTTTAGAAAATGAAACAGCTGTCAATTTAAAATCTGAAATCTATTGCAACACCACAAGATGATTACCAGGAGTTGAACCAGCTCAATACATTTGTTGTGCAACGCTGGGAGCTCCTTCATCTTAAATTCTTCAAGTAAACTTGACTGTCTGATGCTTTCCTCTATCTCGTTTATTATGCTAGATATAATCCTGAGCCAAAGTCAAATATATCAATTACATCCCGCACCGAGCAGAAAAATTAAGTAAAACTTTTAACTAGAGGAAGCTACTACAAGGCTTTACTTTTTCTCAAGATCACCGACAACAAGAATCTGAAGAATGTACTTCAAAGATTCATAGCATTCTTTTACTGCGTAGTACATGTACTCGTCTTTCCGAATCCTTCGATAGAGATCCTCATCCTTCTCAGAAAAATCTTTTGCTATGCTCAGAGCTGTTGAAAACTAGTAAGATGGGGCAGCTACATTTACCAACAAACCAAAATTCCCACCAAAAAAATAATTGTGTGGAAAATTTGTCAAAAATGTACCTTATTTGCAAGGAGGAAAATGGGCCAACGGATGATCCCTGATAATACCTCCGATGACATTGGCATCGTCATCAAATCTAGTTCCCTGATGATAAAATTGATGTACTTAGCCATACTGTTGGTCCAGGTCTAGCTTTTATGAAGCAAAAAGAACTGTCAACTAATTGAGAGTAGCAAGATTTTTAAAGTTTTATATGCTAGCTATTTGTATATGTCAGAACTTTACATGCAAACAATACAGAAAGGAGCAATTTACTTGTTACTTATCAGATCTTCTGTTCTGAAACTGTTAATGACTTGGTTCCAGACCAAGACAAACTTGGCCATACTATTTTTCTGGCCGTCAGACCCCTGCGAAAAAGAGTAGATGACTCAAATATAGTCAAGATCATAAAAGTGTACTGTTTAGTCTTTCGGCATCTACACGTGATTGATTCAGAAAACCTCTTACCCTGCCTAAATTGAAAGGGAAAAAGCCTCTTTGTTTTCGCCTTTTCTCATCTTTCGTTGAGTGTGGAAGAAGGCATGCATTGAAAGCAGAAGGTAAAGTATGAAACCGGCCTCTTAACATGCCCAAAGTTCGAATCTGCATAGGAGTAAAGGAACATATTAATCTGGAAACCGAAAAACCTGGCCAGCAAATGCAGAATATGATAACTCTTGCATTGAAGAAATGTGTTCTTACCTCACCAAGGTGATGTAGAACTCCATAGAGCCCACCAAATATCGTACAGAAAACTGAATACCATATTTGTGTATCCATGAAATAGACCTGAAAGTTCAACATTTGTCTCAGAATGGAAGGTAAGTTATAGTTAATCATAAGCACTCATTTTTCAATTATATGCATGGAGCTAGAAAATTCGTAGCTTTTTTTATCCACCAATGAGAACTCACCACTATGATAGGCGCCCATACGGCAACAATTGCAGCAGCATTACTCTTCACTATAAAAGGAGAAAACAAAATGTTATTTAATGTGCCGCAATGCATACTTTAAACCAGAGGAAGAAAATTAATATAAGAGTAAACCTTGTGGGAAAAGTTCATGCCATTCATAATTCCGCACGCCAACTTTCATTATCAATCGTGTAGGTTCTATTAGAGGCTTTATCTGCATTTTCAGATCATAACAATGTAAGAAACTGTTTCAATTCGACGCATACAACACTAGTTTTCAGTAGAGCTAATCTGGAAACTACATCAGTTCTATTTACCTCAAACGCATAGCTGAAAGCAAACTTGGTCAGGAGAACCAGAATCCAAAAGAAGGTGTATCTGAAGAGAAAGAAAAATAAAAACCACAGAAAAATACAAAAGACAGAATTAACAATAAAAAGCACAGTGGAAATTTGGCTTGAGGCATACTTGAACTGTGACACTTGAGTTTCTTGCACTCCTCGCCCAACGTATAACCTAGGCTGCAGAATCAGCCAGCAGTTTATGAAGTATTCAGATGGTAACTTATAAAGTGAGTTTGAAATACACCAAAGGTAAAACAAACTAATTTAAGACACGGTTCTGAGATTAAAATACCTGTCCCCACCAAGCCATAGTTTTGAAGATGCTATGATTGGAGGTCTCAATGTATTTGCTGATGGCAGGAACGAAAAACAAGACCAACTGAATCGCATTTCCTGACAGATATATCGTGACTGCCACCATATATGGAGAAAAACACCATTCACCAAGCCAGGTTTTGTAATTTGTGAAATAACACATGTATTTCCTCCTTGAATGAGAATACAGCACTGGTAGAATAACAGTCCACATCGCAGCAAATCCCAGCTTCGCCATTTGCTTCTTCTTTTCATTGATTGGCATTGTGTTTCTGGCTTTCCACTTGAAGATTATGTCGAGAATACCTACAACAAACCCCTTAAACTGTTAGCAATAAGTATTATATCATAGGTTTTATATCAAGAAGAGGGCTAATAACCTTTTATAAGCTTTATAACTGCAGAGGTAATGAAAATGCTCATGACATCTTCAAATATATTGGCATTAAAAATTCGGAGTGGAGATCCCACATCATGACAAGCCATAATTATTAGTGCCTGAAAGGGAAATAAGATTTTCATCATTTGTACATATATACTTGGGGAAAGACGAAAGAACAGAAGAAGAGTAACCTGAAGAGACATAAGAAAGAAACTCCACATTCTGTCAAAGCTCCGGAATATCTGCCAAAAGGAACGAGTCTCTACAAAATTTGTCTTCCCCAGCCATTTTGAGGTTGATGCAGTTTGTTCCTCAGTGATAGCCTGCAGTGATGAAAATATCACATGACACAAGGGAAAATATACCTATGCAGTGTTCTGGGATATACAAGAGAATTCTGTTAAGATTTCAAAAGTAATGCTAGTTGCTGAACCTAATAACAATAGTCCTACTGACAGCCTAAGTTCCTTTTTCTCAATTCTGACTTTGAAAGCCGTTCACACGCGAATTGACCAATTTGAATAATGTGCTTACTTAGATATTAAGCGATAATATGCTCCGTAGTCTCTTCAACAAGCTAGGAACACCATACTGCTATCACACAAGTGAACAGGCTACTGATAAATAAAGCTTCCATTACCCTTTAGATTACTTAAGTGTGTATATGCAAATGCATAATCAGATAAAGAGATGTTTCCATGAGTTACAGGGATATGTACCCCAAGTTCTTCGTCATCCTCCATTTCTTCATCTGTTTTCTTTGTCTGCTTGCGAAATCTAAGCATTTCTCGCCATCTCCGTGGTTTACTAGTTTCTGACGACTCTACACAGAAAAAATCGTGGTCCAGACGCATTGGCCAACCTATTTCAAAGCATTCAAGAGACCTGTGGAAGACGTAACAAATCTGATTAGTGATGTTCATGGATTTTAAATACAGATATAGTATCAAAGAAGCATAATATAATGAATGTTCTGACCAGAAGAACTCATTTAGATCATCGTAGTTTCTCCACATAGAATGATCAGCAGTTCCGTTCTTGTTTTTCTCAGCTTCCTGCAGACATAAACTCAACAATTGACTACCCATTTTTAAGTTAAATACAAGCACTCAGATCAAACAGAAGATCACCTTTTCGATAACCTTGTATATCGGGGTAACTACTTTCTCAAGGAAAGATTCGTATCCTCCACCATATGCTGGAGTGACTATCTCCCCAGTTATCATACTAACTGCTCCGGTTAAAACTCCATGCAATTCATATGCCATCTGGATTAACATCAACATCAATGTTGTGAATGTTTATCAGATTGGATGTTAAGCTTTTAAGAATATCTACTTATATTTATAACATAAAAACATAAATCTTCAGCTTACTTGGTGAAAAATATAACACAGGCACTCTGGCAAGAACCTCAAATTCGAAGCTTCTCCCCATATGAGAAGGTAGAGTCCTATGTACAGCGTTTTATATTGTAGGGCTTCTTGTTTCACATAGGGCAACCTGCAGGTGGATCATGAGGCCAGACAGTTAGAAATAAAGATTGCCTAAAGAGATGAAAAAACACAGAATGTCGACAGATGAAAGATATTCTAAATGTACCTGATGTTATTTTTTCTTCCCAGAAACTTGCACCAGTTTGTATAGTTCTTAAAAAATTTCTTCATTAATGCATCTACTGCCTCATCACCAGACTGATTAAAGGAATTAAGATTATGTCAGTTACAAAGATGGAGAACTTAATCAATTCAATAAAGAGGTAAAATAATACAACACCTTCGGCGCTGAAGACTGCTTTGGAGGTTGCCGTATAATGGTGTTACTGAGTAGAAGGATCAGATGCTCTCTCTGATTGGCAACATTTCCATTCTAGTGGAAAGAATAGTGAAATTTTTGTTACATGTGTAGTTACAGTATTTACTATATTGATAGCAAGTTCCTGAAAAGTAGTACCTGAAACCCAAATGCATACTGCAGAAATTCAAACAAATCCACAAAAGGCTGGTGTCTCTGAAAGTCCTCTGGAGGAGGCAACCCCCTAGTGTTACGTACAATTGCAATAGCAGCTTTGATCTGTATTTTAGGACATAAAGGAACAAAATTTCAATATACAAGCACGACAAAGCAAGCTAGAATGATAAATCATGACAAGAAAGACACCAAAACAAAATAACTGGCTTTCCTCATGAGGCCATATATCTTTATACCTCAGGCAGATGCATAATTGCTTGGTGTACCCCTCCTTTATCAAGAGGAAGAATGTTATATGGCACATAAAAGTCAGATTTTGCTCGAATACTTTCTCTATCCGCAATGGCCTATCAGAAATCATAATATTAGACATACACAAACTTGCGAAAACCGATGATCAAGTTATATACATTCAAGTAGAGAGAAACGACAAAAAAAGAGAGGCCAAAACCTGCGGTCCAGCGCCACTTGTGACAGTCTTTAGAACTTCATACAAAACAGAAGCAATTCTGCGTGCGTTAACCAACTTCACTCGCTGACTATTAAGATAAAATTCCAAAGGTTAGTGTTGCCTCGTTGAAACAAAACTAAAACTATAGTTAAAGGTAGCAAAAAAAGAAAGATACCTATTATCCAAATTGAATGATTCACCATGTCTGATAATGTATTCCTTGTAAGTATGATAAACACGTTTGAGTTCCCGAACATCACTCTTCTCCTTTCTTCTTCTCACAGTAAACTCTTCATCCTACAAGGAATCAAACAAGTCAAACAACAAATAAACCATATACTAAGAAACCAGCTAAATTTCTACTCTTTTGATAACTTGCCTGCTCAAGTCTTTGAAGAAGAGAAGTTTTAAACTGCCGTACACCTCTTCCGGTAGAATTTCGATCCATATGGTGAGCTATCTCAAAAGCATGAAAACGACCTGGCGACGGATAATTGTTGAGTACATTAGTACTAAAGTATGATTCTTCAACAAAAAGGCGCGAATTTTGAAGAAAAAGGAGGGAATTTAAAAAAAAATCGTGACCTAAAATTAGAGAAAGTGAACTCACAAAGATAAGCAATTCGAGGTTCCTCAGACTCAACTAAGTTAGCAATACGAAGAAACCTCTGAATCTCGGAGGCTAACGTCGCCGGAAGCCTCTCACTATCAAATGGCTCCGACACATGTTCCCGGAATGTGAGAGATCTTGTGAAATGTCCCGTTGTGCGTTCCGGCGAATCTTCACGACCCGGAATTGGCCGTGAGTAGCTCGTGCTTGGGACGTCGATGGGATCAACGGGGACGATTTCGTGAGACATTTTGGGAGAAATCAGAATCAGATGAGAGAGCTGATGATTCTTCGTCGTCGGTGGGGTTTTGGAGGGAAGGAGGGGAAGGGAGGGAAGAGATGGGTGGAGATGGAAGGATTTATATAAAGCGGGAATTGCTTAGCGAGGTGAGTTTCCATGGAGGAATTTTTTTTGAAAAAGAGAGGATTTGAGAGATGGATGATGAGTGCGATTTCTTTTCTCTTTTTTTTTGTTTCTTCGCTTTTGCTTTCTTTATTAGTTGGCCGTTCTTTTTTGAGGGGGAAAGAAACCATGAAGGTTATTAAATTATGTATTTTATTTGTTGACCAAAAAAATAATGTATTTTAATATTTAATAACTCGTGAAAAAATATTGGTTTTAGGCTTTTAGTAGAAAAATATAAGTAATCGATGATTTTTTTGTTTTTTTCATAGTTTGGATATGTTTACTTTGCTATAACCTTAAAATAGAATTACGTCACAAAGTTCTTTATATGGATTTATGAATAGGTGATATATTTAAAAAACAAATAAAAAAAACTTTAAACCAGTTTTTATCAATTTAGATGATTCTATAACACACACACACACAAATAATATCAGTATGAAAACTGGTGTAATTATTATTTTGGGAGAACTGTAATTTAATTCCGGATTTTTTTTTATATGGTAGGGTCCAAGTGTTGATTACTACAACATGGTGTGATTAAATCCTTGGCATCATCGTCACAATACAAGAAAAGTTGAGATTTATGATATGTCTATAGAGGAGAAGTTTTAATTAGCTTGCATAATTGGTCTTAAATGTCAGAAAAGATTAAAGTTGTAAAGAACTTTTTAATTAACTAAGTAAGCTTTTTCTCCTAAAGAAACAAAATAAAGACAAGAGTTAAAGTGAAAGATAATAAGATATGCAGAAACAGACATTTGGTATGTATAGTTTTATTGGAGGAGATTTTTACTAAATTCCTGCTAAAAAAAGTGGCTTCGCAGCAATAGTTTACAGCATAATACCAACGTGCATGGAAAAAGAAAAAAACATTAAACAAAAAGAAAGTGTAAAGCAGCCAAATCATATTTAACTGATTTGGAATATAAAGCATATGTTTGATATGCATATACATATATTTCTTAGTCACTAAGAATATACCAAAAGAGGGAAAAAAAAAAGACTACAATATACCAAAAGACTGAAAAAACTACAAAAACAGCTTGGTGTCCAAATCAAACCAATTCTGTTCTAACAACAAACTAAACGTTTTTTTTATGTGTTCTTTGTCTTGAATTTCTTTTATGTTATTTAGTGTTGAAATTATTTTAAAAACACGAGATTATCGATAACTGATGTATTCACAGGCCTATATCGAAGCTTAATTAATGGTTACTAACTAAAAGCGTAGTTCGTTCTGATGTGATGATTGTGGGGATGATATATGTAGAAGTAGACTTCTGAGTCGATCTATATCCACCAATTTATGATTCTTGGTTATAATCAAAAGCCCATGAGCCATGGGCTCTATGCTTTGTTATGCAGATTGGAAGCCTAGCAAGGCTATACACTTAGACCGTTTGCTAAAGTCTTCAAAAATGTTTTTTAATGTGATGAGATTTTAATATTTCCACAGTTTTACAAGTGCTCCTAAAAAAACAAATCTTACAGCCAAAATAACTTTTTGACGTTTTAATGTTACTTTTTCCTCTTAGACCAATTAATATAACTTTAAACTACTTAACACTTAGACCAAATAAAAAAAATATTTTTTTCTAAAACTCACTACCTTAATTTCCTAGTCAATTTTGTTACCCTCAGAATTAAACAAGTAAAATCTTAAAACAACGATTTCAAACAATCAGCACTTCACTAATAACAGCATCTCCAACAAGAGGTTATAAGAGAGATTAAAAAATTCTCAGTTTAATTTTTTCCAACCTTTTTTCAAAACTCATTCTCAAATTGGAGGAATTTTTGAATTTTAATAATTATTAAGTGTGAAAATATTTATAAATTAAAAAAAATAAAAAAATTTAGAACTCTAATTAGGGTTCTACCATTAAACATTCACATTTTAAAAAACTTTTCATGAATATTTAAGTTTCAAAATTTATAAAATTTATACTAAAATAAATGGATAGATCCCCATAAGGGATTCTACCATTGAAGGTGCTCTAAAAGTTCTAGTTTTAATAGTGAAGAACCTTATTTCATAGTTGTAAAGATGTGATTGATTTACTTTATTTTTAATAACTAAATTTAACTAAAAACTTAAAACAAATTACAAATATTAATTTAATTACTCACTAGAGGTTTTTAGTTGTTAGCGATGTTTGATAACTTATATTACTATTATATGACTTATTATATCTGATATGAGAGTGATGTGTGCATCGCTTTTTTTTTTTCCCCATAAGTTAATTATGCGAATATGCATCCATTATGTGTGTCGTGAAGAATGAGATCCAATAAAATATATGCTCCTCAGTTTACTATATGTTTACCAAGTTTTCTTTCCCACTTGCATTGTAAATGAACACTGTCTGTTTGGTTGATTAAATAAATTTAACATTACAACCAAAAAAAGAGTGCATGCAGTTTCTGAATCATATTCCAAACAATATTTAAGATAATACATGATTCGATTATTTTTTTCATTTTTGACTATTTTTTCTAAAACGTATGTAGTAATTGTATGGTCAATGGATACTTTTGAAAAATAAACTTTATACTAAATTACCGTAGTTAGCATACCAACTGTTTTTCTGATGGTTATATAACTAAAACATACTTGTAAATAAAAAAAATTAATCATAAAAGAGAAAAGAAAAAAAAAAGATAACTGGAAAATAAATTGGTATCCAGTTACATGTTGATGCATGATGGTTTTTTTAATTATCCTTGCCAACTGATAATCACGATAAATCTTTAAACGTCCCTATATTAATTTCTTAGAAATCATAACGTCGAAATGTAACCTTAACATAATAAAATTTACTAATACATACATGAACTTAAAAGGTTACCAAACAAGGTTACCAGACTGATATAAACAGCCTTTTTTATATATCTTTCTTTCTTTTTTGGTTAAGGACTATGAAATATCCCTTTGTTTTTTTTTTTGTCAAAGATGAAATATCCCTTTGTTATATTATGATTTTACGATGGAAATCAATCAATACATAACTACATCAGTATTATCTTGCCAAAGAGAAAGAGTTGGTTCCTCAAATGTAAATCCATAGTTAATATGAGAATAGTAATCACCACCTTCGATCTCAAGAACAGTAGTATCTACCACACCATCCATGTAAGAAAGTTCCGTACACCAATTTATCATCTCATCATCATTTTGGGACGAAATCATACCAATATCAAAGTCGTTAAGCCACCCGAAATCTTCTTCAAGACCGGACTTTGTCTGTCCGATATCCATTTTCCGAGATTCTATGGTCGGAGAACTCATGTTGATCTCCACTTCTAGCGATCTAATCACACGGTTAAGTTTCTCTTCTTCTTCTTCGTTGATGCTACTATGATTTTCTACGGACAATTCTTCATCTTCCAAAAACGACATGATAAGCTCATCGTTGATAATCTCCATGCCTTGATGATCTACACCATTTTGCATAGTCGCCATTTGTAAGAGAAGAGAAGGAGTTTAAAAAGTAATATAACTTGGAAAAAAGATATTATAGCTTGAGCCAAAGTTAAGGTCTTATATATAGGGAAAGGTTAATCACTTGATTAGGCATATTGGCCGTATGAGATAAGATGTCCTCCCACACTACACGACCAATCATGTGATCATATGTAATGTTATATGATGATATTGATGATGATGATGATAATAATAGTTAATTTAAAGAATAAGAATAGGATAGGGTAGCTTTTGGCCTAACTGATAATGGACCATCGAGGAGACATGAATGAATGAAATTAATTGATAGGCAGATATTATAATTTTAAAAGTTAGTTGAATGTCAAATTTCCAAGTAGAATATGCGTACAGGAAAGATCTAGCAAGTTTGGTACAATGCATAACCCACTTCTAGATATGTTTTAGGACAGGCGAAGAAACAAAGCTGAGACATCTACTTTTACTCGTGTTGGCAATTAATTTGGGAACAAATCGACGGACGTACATTTATTTTATTTTGGAAAGCAGAACTTTTCAAAATGCTCCAGATAAATACCACTAATATCAACTAGACAAAGGAAATACGAGAACTATTAAATATCTCACACAAAGTAGCTGATTTTTATGAAAGATTTTATTCTTTAGGGTTTGGTTTCTACCGTAAAGAAATGTATATGAAACGACAAACTTTGATTCATAAAGCACATTACCATTTCTTTTTTTTTAAATAAATTTGGTAACAACAGGATTATGAGAAAAGAAATACACAAGAACGTATAGATCTTAAATATTAACAACAATGTAAAATGAAGAAACTCCTTTAACAAAAAAAAAGAAAAAAAAGAAGAAGAAGACACTCCTTTGTTTTTAATGAAATGATGAAGTTATAGATTTTATGAGTTACCATAAAGAACTAAAATTCACATTTTAAGGTTGACACACCATGTGTGTAATAAGATGATGAGTTGATACAATAATGTCTCAAATTTTACAAAAAAATCTTCATATTTACTTTTAAATAAATATAATATAAAATTAACTAATACGTAGTTTGTTTGTACGAATTACACGCCTATAGAAACGGTTCGAGACATCTAACGTCCATAGGCATGAAATAGATATAAGGTATGTAGGCTTAGGCGGCTTAGAATACAAATGGATGTCACAATCATACGTACCGACACTAAATTTAGATTAAAGATATAAAAAAGCACACTTTAATTTTTGGGGGTCGTATGCGATATATATGCTTGATAAGGTACGTGTCACATGTGGATGTTGGACGTTGGAGAAGAAATGATTTGACCGAATAAATGAGATTCCAAGCATTATAGCATTAGCACCACTGGTGGTTCTTCTAGTGGACCGACCCACCCCATCTTCTTCGCATCAATTATCTCTCGGTTCACATGTCTCCACCTCGATCTTTTGCTATTCTTTAAGTTTTTTTTTGTTAAAGCGCATATCTTCTTTAAGTTTGTGTGTGTGTGTGTGAATCTTCTTTAAGTTCTACAAACATTATCCAATATTTTTTTAATTAATCTTTACTATATATATATATATATATATATATATATGATACAAAACTTTGTGGTTTGATGATTTCCGATTTCGTAGTTGATAACGGAAACTATTTTACACTAGTTTATAGTAAGTTGTTTCTCATATCGAGAATACTTTATAGACGATTCATCATTAACATTTGGTTAGCAATTATCTATGACTAAATCAACAACATAATATTAGAATGTTAGAAACTTAGATGTCCCATATTATAAGATAGTTCTAAACTAGTATACCGTAAAATTCTTGGGATTCAACTAATTGTTCATTTACAATACAAAAAAAAGTTGGTTAATTAATTTTGATCTTAAATCCCTTAATTCGTAATAATAAACATTATATGTAATTGTTTGAAATATGGAACTAGTTCAAAATTGCAAATCATGAAATATTTTACGAACCACAAAATATCAAGACCAATATATGCTAATTTTGATTGGTTGGTCCTCCTGTCAAGTGGTTCAAGGTGAGATTTAGGGTCGCAATAAAAATCCGGTGGCTTTTCAGGAGTTTTCTGATCAGCAGGACTCGAGAACTGCCTCAGTGGTGCATGTCGACAACATAAGGCCATGTGAACTTTTTCTTTTCTGCTACAAATTATTTTCTGTTGGTGTTTATCGGTTAAGGTTTCTGCTTTTTATTTTTGTCGTATATCAATAGAAAACAGTTTTACATTTTTATTTTTTGAGAAAATAGTTTTACATGATAAATACGAAATAACTGATGATAGTATGTTTTATGGAATGTGAGAACAAACACTTCATATATTTTTTTGAGATTCAATGGGAACACATTAACACTTATTTTTCTCTTGTGCTTATTGCCTTATTCAATAGAAGTTTGGAAGTCATTAGCTCATGGCCTATTGAAATCTAGACTTACAACAGATTAGAACCAGCTGCTCTTTCTCATTTCAGATAGAACACTCAATAGATGTATTCTGTTTCTAACTTGATATGCTTTTCAATCCACCGTTTACTTCTTATGGAGAGAAAGAAATGTCTGCCATCACAGAGAAATACTGACTACACCAACAGTCATCATCAAACACATCAAGAAACAGATCCGAAACAAATATTTTACATCATGTAATCACAAACTAGTTGGATATCTCTAACTCTGATTCTTTTCAAGAAGCTCTTGAGTTCATATCTTTTTGTGTGTGTTTTATTATAATTCACTCAATGCATTTGATGTAAAAAACGATTATTTTGGGTTTAAATATAATTTTACATGCATTCATTTCAAAAAAAAAAAGATACGAAATATAATAACTTGTCAAACACACATGCAAAACCATATTGCTCAATTGTTTGTAAGTAAATATCTTGTTACTCTGATTCTTCTGATTCTTTTGATTACTCTGATTATTTTGATATTGTTCACAACAACAAAAAAAATCAGAACTTGAAAATTGAAATCTATATGATAATGAACAAAAAATAGAATTTTTCAAAAAAAATTAGCTGTGATGACAAGACATATAAATTCTATCAGATATTTTTATTAAATAATTGCCATTTTTTTTATAATATGCATGACTTGGAAATTTGAAACATATTAAAATAAATTGACTAAATTAGGGAGCATATATGGAAAACAAAATATTGCATGTTGACCAATTTCAAGGAAAAAATCTGATAATTTAAGAAAAGACTTATTTTAAAATTATTTGTTTTGTTTACTATATAAATTGAATCACTAGTGAACATCTTTTGTTGTCAATTGATTCTTATTTTCTCTGGTTCTTCAAAGAAAAAAAATGAAATTATTTTCTTTATTTGTTATTTTTCTTCTTCTATTAATCGGTTTCTTAACCGCACAAACTTTTATTCAAGACGTTTGCAAGAAAGCAACTGTTAAAGATCAACAGCTAAAATACGACTTATGCGTCAGTTCACTTCAACAAGATTCACAAAGCAAATCCGCGACAAATCTCACAGATTTGCTCCTAGCAGCACAAAAACTGCTGCGGTGAAAACTACAAATATAATAGGAATCATTAACCAGATTGTCAAAGAAAAGAAATATGGCAAAGATATTGATAGCACCTTATACTCTTGCATCTCGGTTATTAACAAAGCAATTGAAGATCTTAATGAAGTTTTACCGCGTATTAGAGCACATAATCTCAAAAGTATTAATTAGTATATGGATTCAGCTTTGGGTGATTCGGATGATTGCGATTTGGAATTCAAACAAAAAGAACAACAGAATCCGCTTGCAAATGAAATCAATGCATTGTTTAATAAGATTTTGATTCCTTTTGCTCTTTCATTAATATTATGACAGAATTATGAAAGTATTTTATTTAAACATGAACTAATGTTTAATATATAAACTTAAATAAAAGCAAATCTATATTTATCTTGAATGGAAATAAAAATTTGCTACTTTCAAATCATTTAGATATTATTAACAGAAATTAATTTTATGTATTGTATATAGAAAAATTGCAATTAATTTTGTGTTTACTAGTAAATACACCAAATTCAATCCATCCAAAAAGATTCAACCCACCCCTACAACTACTTACGGCGACACGTCATCTCTCCCCCTAATTGGCGATTCCTGTCTCCCATCTCTCTTCTCTTTGCCGCTTTGAGTTTTCATCTTCGAGACGTCATGACAATTTTCTCAGTTGAGTCCACTCTATTCAGGCGAGCTTCCGTCGCACAATTTCATTTGATTCTTCGTTTTCTTTTTTCTTTTTTTGATAAAAGATATTCTATTGAATATGCATAAATGAAAAGATACATAGCTATGACAATTAATTCATACCGTTTTAAAAGATAAAATGAAAGAATAAAGATTACATCAATGATGATAATAAGATAAGTAGAAAAGAAGTTTTAAAGAAAATTCCTTTAGAGCTCTTAAGTTGGAGGGCTGTGGCTGGCTCTTCCACGACGTCCTCCTCTTTTACCTCGCTTTCCTATCAGAGTCCAATTCTCTTGAACTTTTTGCGTAGGCCTAATTATCCTTCCTTCTCGAGACTTAGAAGAAAAATCACCAATCTTATATTCCGAATAATCTCTTAAGTCTAAAATGGCAAAATGGTTACCACTAGAGACATTCCCTTGTACATCTTCATTAACCAACGAATCTGATTGAGGGAGTGAAGAGACAGTTACCAATGTAGTGGGCAAAATGGAGGAAGTAACGTTAGTTTTGACTAACTCGGCAGTAGGTGAAGAGAATTTTGTTGGAGTTATCAGATCAGCCTCAACACATGGAGAGACTGGAGTGGGTGAGATTGCATCTTGAGCAGACGAATAATTGACTGGAGTACTGGTAGATAGAGCCAAGACAATGGGGGTGGTAATAGTAGTAGTTGGAGTAACATGAGAACCGTTATCAATAACAGTTTCAAAAGCTGTAAGTGACTCATCTAGACTAGTCTTAATAATAACATGTGTAGCCTCTTCATCAGATTCACTAATAGTTTCCTTTGGGAGTTGAAGAAGACATCTTGATTCCTTATGACCTAACTGTCCACATTTATCACACTTAGAGGGTGTCCATGAATATTCAACATCTACCAAAGAGACAAAACCTTTCTTATCTCTAGTTGCGATCCTATGAGGGAAGCCTTTGTCTAACTCAACCTCAACCAACAACTTGCCTCTCCCATCAAACTCGGATCAAGTCTAGGCTTTTCTGTAAGTACCGGTTCTCCTAATCCAGAAGCCACCCAACTAAATCCAACATGAGAATATAACCGACTTGGTATATTCTTTAGAGTTACCCAAACAGGGACTGAAGTGATCTTAGGCATAGCTAAGGTTGCTTCTGCGGTCCAAGGAGCAACAACCAATAAACATTCATCAACATGCCATAAACCACGTTGAAGAACCCAAGCTCTAGTAGAAGCATCAGGAATATGGAACAGAAAAGATGAATCACCTAGTTTACGGGTGAAAATCTTACCTTTCTTACCCCAAATTCGATTTGCCACAGCATGAACAAGGCCTACTGAAGGTGTTTTGCAACAAAAGAACTGGCCAATTATATATTCCTTCTGATTTTCAAGTCCCTGCAAGAAAACATGGTTTGGGATTTCAATTATTGGTGTACCATCTTCTAAGTAAGTTGGAGATGTGGCTCGGTAGAGATTACGAAGCTTTGGGCTCATCTTCGCAGCCCATGGGAACCGAAACTGTCCGTCCTCCTTAAGAGCAGGAGGTGGTATCCCTTTTCCATCTCTTCGGAAAGATGTTTCAACAAGAGGAGGATCTTTAGCTATGGAATCTGTTTCAGGGATGATGCTAATACGTTTTTCCCAAGCTCCAAGCGAAGGGACAAACGGAGTGAAAAGAGTTTCTTCTTGAAACAGATGAAAATCAGTGTTTCTAATTTCATTTAAACCTGGTGAATTCTGTGCCGGATTCTCAGTAGCTGTTATTGTGGCGTCTACCTTAGCCGACAAGATGACTGTAGAGGAGGGAGGTGGACTCAGGCTTGATGAACCGTTGATAACACATGTTTTTCCGTTGAATCTTCTTCACAAACTGGAACTGAGAAGTTCGAATCCATGAAGCAAGGTGAAGACGAGGCTGAAGGGACAAAGACTCATCAAAGAGAAGCTCGGAAAAGCAGCCGGAGACAACGACGCGGTGGTGCGACGTTGTCGAGGAAGATGAAATCGTTGAATTAGGTTTTCCTTTGACAGAGAAAATTGGGGGCGCGTGTAACACACACGCTTCAAAGTTGTGCAATATGATTCTTCGTTTTCTTCAAACGACATTTATACTCAAACTCTCCCTAAATGAAGAAACGGCTGCTGTTGATATTGATGGGCTAGAAATGGTTCATTTTTGAGATTTGATTTGATTTGATTTAGTTGAATCTTGGTATGGTGAACAAGACAAGGAACTTAATATCAGACTTGTGATTTGACATTTTTCATTTTTTATATTTACAGATGATGATCGTAGAAACAATGTATACCAGACTCCATTTTCTCTAAACTAGGAATGCAGATACATAGAAGAGATAAGCATCCGATTGAGATCATAAATAATGCTATTTTCGACTAGTTTGATTCCAATTACCCTAAAAAGTTTGACAAGAGTCTCCAAAAACGACCCGTTTTATCACCTCACAAGACGGAGGAGGGCAAATGATTCAAAACCGAACAACAAAACAGAGTAGTTCAAGTAAAACAGAGTATAGCTATATTTCAGTGTGACCAAAAAATGGAAGCAACAAGAATGGGTTTTGGACTGAGCTCTGTCTCTTACCTTCAGAAATTACCTCTGTGTCTCTTACCTCTCTCTCTTGCCTTGCCGTTTGCTTCACAGCCACACTCTTCTTTTCTAGGAATTTGATGAACGAGAGATTGAGACTATGAAGCCACTGGTGAGAGACATGCTCATGTCTTCTAACAGCAGCGACAAGGAGAAGATTCGTCTCATCCATTTGCTTGTCATTTTGATAAGGAGATTCAAGAGATACTTAACCACAGTTTCACTAAGTTGGATGACATGCTAGTCGGGGAAGACGATCTAGAAACAATTTCTATCATGTTTTAGAAACTCCACGGTCACAAGATATCTTGTGGTAAGCAATATCATCAGCTTCCATGATTCACTTGTATGCAGCATATTCTTGACGTAATTTGGCTACATGGTTTCAATATATGCCTTTGATAGATTCAGAGATGAAGATGGGAGTTTCAAGGAATGCTTCAGTTGTTTGAAGTAGCGCAACTGGGAACACCCTCTGAAGGAATCACTTGGGGTCTTTGGTCAGTGCTACACTTGTTGAGCATGCACGAGCCAATGACTGTAGAATCAACAACACAGGCTTTGTGTGATCTTGCTTTACGGTTTGGTGAAGAGATGAAGAAGAGTCAATGGTAGCTTATGTCTGCTTCTAGTTCTCTAAACCGATAAACAACTTTTTTTCTCACAAAACTTGTCTCACATTTGTCTTAATTCATGGATTTGTTGTATTGAGCTTTCAATCTACCTTTTTTATTCTAGTAATTATTTATATGACCCTTAAACCAGGTATTACATTTTAATTATCAATACAAATCGGTCATAGAGAACCATTATATGGAACACATGTGTGCCTTAACCATCCGTTACGGTCAATCAAAGCATCAACGGTATACTTATGGGCTTCCTGGTCTGTCATCTTCGGTGTATATCCAATCCACTTGACCCGGTTATTCACACCCGAACCCGGTCCATAGTTCATGTACTCTCCATATGTAATTGTGGTCGGAGGACTCGACTGGTTTCACGGAACCCAACCCCGAGAGTCTATCAATTTCTCGATTTGTGTTTTCATCACTACTACCGTAGAGCAATCATTCCAAGGGCGACCTAAGTACGTTATTGCCGTTAAATCTTCTTGGAAAGGATAAATCTTACTACTTATTATCGAGAAACTCGATACCGCGTCTGCATTGTCCCTAGCATGAGCCGTTATGGTATTGTATTGTTTTGATAGAGGCTGCCGCGGTCGGATGGTGCAGGTCTGAAACAGGGCTGCTGCTTTGCCAAAAATGAAATCTATGGTGCCAACAATGTCGCAGTTCTTGTATAGTTGTCTACCATTACGCGCGTAAAGAGTGTCCTGGAATCCCTGGAAAGCACATCTGTACATTACAGAGTGTGTCGCATCTGAATGGAATGCTACCGCCTGTCCTTTTCCAGCTCCGGCTGTGTTGACAAACGTCATATCCCTAACCACGACCCATCTTCCACTAACCCCTGCAAAACCAAAAGTTAGCCGATCCCAACTAAAACCAAACCGAACTTTAAAGTAGAAATGATTAGTTGGCTTACAAAAAGTGGCGGTATCATAAGTATGCAAATTAGGTTCGTCGACTCTGTTGCGGTTACTGGAGACGATTGTCTTCGTGATCCCGTCGCCGTACACCACAACATTGAATGTCTTCCTCGGCACAATCACGTTTTCGTAATACGTACCTTCCTTGACGTGTATAACGAATCTTGATTTGATATTTTCAGGGATGGAAGCCACAGCCTCGCTGATTGTTTTGTAATTGCCAGTCCCGTCTTTGGCCACCGTCACGTTAGGAGTCAAGGTGCAGCTCATAAGTGATTCCACCATATCGGATGAACCAAGTAAACTCTTATCAACTTGTTTGGCTAAGCCACCTAAGATTTTAGTGACAATGGCTAAGCTATTGCTCACAAGCTCTTTCCCTTTCTTCACGTAACCTCTTAGACTCTTTATTAGCTCAACATTTCTCTGGTAGCACGAGAGATCAAACTCCATAGCCTCATCAAAACCTTCCAAACAAGTCTCGTCATCAATCATGGCATAGGTCAACGTTCCCCTAATCTCATCGATGTCCACGTCAGTCATAACCTTCCCAAACTCATCAAAACGTTCGATGGCCTCCTTCAGAGTCTCCAACGCAACACCGATCATCTCATCACACACTTTCAAGCTGGACTTAACAGATTCGTCTGATGAAACCAGCTTACTCAGAAACCTGAGAATCTTCACATGTTCTTCCACAGCTGGAAGTAGAGAGGCCCTGAAGAGAACCCTAGGCTCCGTAGAATTTACGGACATGAGCGTGTAGTAACACTGATCCGAGTACAGTGTCACGTTGCAGATTGATTCCAACCTCTTCGTTGACTCATCAGTCAAAATCCTTCTCGATGATGACTCCACTCCGCATTCTGTGTTCGGTAACAGAGATGTTACCACAGCAAGCATGAACACCGCCGTTACGATGACCGAGGAAATTTCCACCACTGTCCAACACCGCCGTATCCATGACCGTTGTGACTGCTCGCAAGCACGACCAGACTCCATTTTTAAAGAAGTGAGCTAGAGAAGAAAGCTAAGTGAACTAGTTCTTTCTCTTTTTTTCTTTTAAGTGTGTAATGTAAAACTCGAGATGATATTAGAGGACACAAAGCGTTGGGTATTTAACAACTTACTACACAAGCTAACCCGTGAACCTCTTTAATTAATTAGTTAATAGCATTAACTACAAAGTTATTAAATCTTGTCTTAATATTCTTTAAAGAAAGTAGAAACAAACAAATTATAAAAGCATGTTGATAGCAAATTATGAGTCACTCTTCCCTATTACATTACACTACGTCGAATAGAGAGAGCCTTAATTTGGTTTAATAGTTTTTATGCACGCACTAAATTTGTTGCATTCCTCAAAAATGACCGGTTGTTGTAGTTGTTGGTTTAATAGTTTTTAACAACTTACTACACAATTTAACCCGTGAACCTCTTTAATTAATTAGTTAATGACATTAACTACAAAGTTATTAAATCTTGTCTTAATATTCTTTAAAGAAAGTAGAAACAAACAAATTATTAAAGGATGTTGATAGCAAATTGTGAGTCACTCTTCCCTATTACATTACATTACGTCGAATAGAGAGAGTCTTAATTTGGTTTAATAGTTTGTATGCACACACTAAATTTGTTGCATTCCTCAAAAATGATCGGTTGTTGTAGTTGTTAGGTATAGAGATTATGTTGTCTAGTAGTTAATAATAATACATCTTTTGTTTTAAAGGCAAAATGCCATTGCTTTCATTTTTTTTGATAAAAAATGCCACAACTTTCTTCCAATTGCTTTTTCTAAATCTGTGAAATGCACTAACATATATTTCTACATGTATCTCATGCTACATTATTTCGTTGGCTTCATATAATAATTTTTGTATATATGCCAAAAACTGAATAACGTATTGGAAATTACTGTCAACCATCTGTCAAAACAATATTCATAATTTCTCCCCAAAAAAAGTATTCAAAATTTGTTTGATTTAGTTGAGTTCAGTGTATGATTAACTAAAGATATATGTATTCTTCTTCATGTGTTTATGTAAAATTGTAAATTATTTTTTAGTTCTTCTTTTGTAAAAAACAATTAGTGAAAGAGTTTCATCATGAATTCATGATAGATCTCTCATGTAAACTATGTAAGCGATGTTGTATATTGTAGTGGTTTTATACCGATCGATGATAGAATTTTGCATAACGTTTAAAATCTAATAGTTCTTCCAATCTCATATTATATAATATCGTTTGGATATAGGATCTTTACCATTCATAGGTTTATACATGTTCTTAGTCTTACGTGTGATGACTCTTTGATGGTAAATTTTCTCCCTCTCATCTATAAAAAAAAGAGTTGGCAAAAAAAAAACATTTCACTTAAATTTTCAATTTCTCTATATATATTTATTTTCCCGTCAAATCAGAGATATTATTCAGAAAATTAATCTACATGACATTTTAGGGATAGCTTTGATCTAAAATTTTAAATAATATATATTTTAGAACTAAAATAATATCTATTTAATTAAATATTTACCTAATTTATTTTTTAATCGAAAAGAAACCCCAAAAAAAAAGAGAGGAAAATGAATAATAAATTAAATAATTTTGATTTCCATTTAAATTTTGTTTTCTTAAATTGTGTTTTACTACTGGAACGAATAAGAATGGTGGCTTTTATATGCGGTAGAATGAGAATATTTCTATTAAATGAAATGACGCGATAATTCTATGATGTTTAAGGAAGTGTGCAGATAAAATCAATTCAAATATTGTAAAATTAATGCAAATAAACCAAAAAAAAAACGAAAGACAACAGAATCAACAATTCGTTCATCCAATGTCTAAATCAAGGGAATATATATAACTACATCGGATGATGAAACTTAAAAATAAAAATATATTTCTTTGAAGTTACCAATGAATATATTGTATTTTTAGTACGGAAGAAATATTAGCTAGGAATTGTTTAAAATATTTCTTTAAAAAATAAAAAAATCGAAATAATAATAACTCAAAACAAATGTATGAAATAAAAGCATCATAAATTTGGGGAATGCGGCACGTGCATCTTCGTCATCCAATTGTTGTCATCGAGATACGCGGCAACTGAAAATTTCCAAGCCTCGGCATCAGTCATAACAGGCGCGTATCCGACCCATTTTACTCTACGGGTCACATCCGCCCCGGGACCCGAATTCTTATACTCTCCGTAGTATAAAGTCGGCTGCGGAGGATCATGCTGGACATCCCAAGCTTTCCAACCTTCCGCACTCACGACCGGTCCAATCACAGATTCCAAAACCACTGTTCTCGAGTAAGGCTTCCAAGGACGGCCAAGATACGTTGGAACAGTTACGTTTCCAAGGGCTGAGATTTTGCAACGATGGATCACGATTCCACCGCTCTTGTCCCACTGCTCATTACCTTGGGCAGTGATTGCGTTGAACTGATTCGGAAGTGGCTGACGTGGCCGGATGTTGCATTCCTGAATGATTACGGTTGCCATTCCAAAGATGAAATCTACTGTCCCAGTGATGTCGCAGTTTCGGTAGAATTGACGCTTCCGGTGAGAGTAAAGAGTATCTTGGTAGCCCTCGAATGAACATTTATAGAAAACTGAGTGATCAGACGATGAACGTAATGCCACCGCCTGATGTTTCTCTGGCCCGGCGGTATTTATGACTTTGATGTCCTTCAATATGAAACCATAGCCAATTACTCCTGCGCAATGTTGTAAAATAATAAATTAAAATATATATATATATATATCTATATATATATATATATATATATATATATATATATATATATAAATGAATGAGACAAAGAAATTAAGTAAGCGTGCAGTGCAAGTAAAGAGGTACCCAAAGTCGCTGAGTCAGCGGTACTCACCGCGCCAAACTTATTGTACTTACTCCCGGAAATAATGGTCTTGTCCACGCCGTCACCATACATGGTAACATTCCATTTGTTTTTATCTATAAGAACATTTTCCACGTACGTACCCGATTTCACATATATAACAAACCTAGTTTTACTCTTAATTGAAATTCTCCACACCGCCTCGTTTATGGTCTTAACATCACCAGAGCCATCCTGTGCCACTGTAATGTCAGGCCTAATATGATTCATCTGAAGTAGGCGCCTCACTCCTGGAGTGACCCAATATGGAAACGAACTGGCTGACTTGGAATCGAGGAGCCGTCTCCCATGAATTGGGAAACCTAAATCGCTCAGTGGAGATAAAACCCTAGCGACGATTGATAAACTGATGCTTGTGTACTCGGTGGAGTTTTTCATAGCGGATTTTAGGTTACGTGAGATTGAAGAATTCGCATACGCTTTATCAAATTGGATGAGATCGTCTAGCGCGTCGAAACACGTAGTATGATCGGTTATGACAGCGCTGAGCCACGTCTTGATATCGTCGATGTTCCCCAAGGTCAGAATCGTCTTCTCGTCTCCAAAATTCATAAGGGAAATAGTCAGATTGAGATCATCCATAGCGTCGTCCAACATTTCTCCGCAAACACCAAGCGCGGTTTTGATTCCTACATCGTCCGTAGTTTCGGCGAGCTTCTTCGGCAAATCCAAGACCGAAATGAGTTCATCGATCACGACTTTCAGAGAAAGCCTAAACAGTGCCTTTGGATCTGTCGTGTTGGACGATGGAAGCTTCGAGATGCTTGATAAACAAGCATCAGGGTACCGAGTTACGCTGCACACAGATTTGAGCGACGCAGCTGGAGTCAACCCAGGAGAACTCGATGTTGAATTAGGCGAACCGTTTTTGCGGGTATGAGCAACGGTGGCAACGGTGCCGATGAGAATTCCCACAAAAACCACAACCGAGAAACCCACTAAAAACAACCGCTTTCGTGTCTTTCTCTTCAAAGCTAAATCTTGAACTTCATCGACTTTGCCATAGCCTTTGAACAACGACTTCACAGTATCCATAGAAACCATATATCAAAGTTTTTTTTTTGTGTTTTTACTAGTGGAACGAACCAGAATGGTGATGATGTGAGTGTGTTGCTTAGTGGCTTTTTATATATGCGGTGAAATGAGGAGAATATTTCTATTAAATGACGAGCTAATTATGTGATGTTTAAGGAAGTGTGTGTGTGGATAATGCATTTCTTTTAGGCATGTTGTGCTGTCACTAATCAATTTAAACCAATCTTCATTAATAGTTTCCTCTCACATTTGTCCGTCACATATCAATCATATATTGTATGTTTAATGTTAAATATTCACTATATATCAATCAAATATTGTAAACTTATTGTAAATATTGGCAATCAGCTCGGTTTTTGGAAATCGGCGTCATAATGTTTATCAGATGTAATAAATGTTTTGGATAGTTTCATTGCTTTCTTATCGAATTAAATGTTCTTTTTCCTCTCAGGGAAACTTAACTTATCTTTTGAAAATTGCCTAGCTAGAACGGCGGGAAACATGAAGTTTCTGTTTTTGCAACCTAATGTAGTAACCTGAACCGCAAGTTACCAATTTGTACTGATTGGGAAGTAAAGGCATGCACACTTGTATAAACCAGATTAATTGTCAAACGTAACACCTCCATCTACTATAAAGGATGTCAAGGAAGCAATTCTCAAAAAAATTGTTAAGAGTTAATGATAATATCATTATGGAATCATAAAAAGGCCCAAATGTAAAATCCATATCATTATTTTATCTCATTCTAATATTACGTTCTAGAAAATTACACAACGCAACCAAAAAAAAAAGGAAATTAGGAAACACGATTTGATATAACAAAATGGATCAATAATTTATGTAGCAACAACGAACAATACGTAGGAACACAATCAACAATTATCTCAAAGACCGAGCGAGAAAGGGAAACCGGTCGAGGCTAACCAACCTCCACCACCAATAAACCGACCGGCCGTATATGCCTGAGCTTCCGCAGCATTCGTAATTACCTTAAAGCCCTTCCACTTCACTCTATTTGCAGTTCCAGCCCCTGCTCCTGTGTTCGCATACTCCCTATAAGTCAGAGTGTTCAACGCAAAAGATCCGGTCCACTCGGACCACCCTTCGGGTCGGATCACGTCGGAGATAGCCGACTGCATTATCACCGTTTGCGAATACTCCTTCCACGGTCGGCCAAGATACGTCGGAAAACTACCTTTCACAGACTGTAAATCCGACGTGGCACCGATCCTACATTTCTGGATAACGATCCCTGTGTTCTGGTTCGGATCAGTCCGTCCCTGAGCAGTGACCATGTTTTTCTGGCCGGAGTTAGGTCGGCGAGCGTGGATGTCACAGTCTTGGAGCACGACGGCGGCGTTTCCGAAGATAAAATCGACGGTTCCGGCGATGAGACACTTGACGAAGAACTGACGGTTAGAGTGGACGTAGAGAGTGTCTTGGTAAGCCAACATGTCGCAGTTGTAGAAGGCGGAGAAATCAGAACCAACTCGTAGAGCCACCGCTTGGTGCTTCGACGGACCCGCCGTGTTCTGGAAAGTGATGTCACGAGCTAGGAATCTCTCACCGACAGCAGCTGGGTCCCACAAAAGAAACACACCACTTAATTAAAACTGGCATCATTAGCTAAAAGGACTAATACGGACTTAATAATTGTTTTTGCTTCAACAATTAGTACCTTACTTTAACGAACTTTTTTGACAAAATATATTCAAAAACAAGTTTTTATATAACGGTTGAAAAACAAGGAAAAGATGTATATCAAAGTTCAAAAGTATGAAGAAATGATGTGACAAATGTAAATAAGGGGTAACATTAATTAGATAGAAAAGTCAAGAACAATGTAACAAAAAACAAGGAAAATAAATGTGCTAAACTAAAGGCTCTCTTTCACGAGTGGATGAGCCATAAAACCAATCCACATAACGTGAACTAGAAAAAAGCATATGAATAAAGCCAAGAAAATGATGGAAAGAGACTCGCACATGAGTCATGACTCAGATCTAACTTAGTTTGCTGTTTAATTTTTGTAATTCAAATTCACATTTAATTTATCCCGTTACTAGGATACATGTGCGAATAACTGTTGGGTATTAGGTGCAAATACAAGAATCTACGTGTGCATATTTAATGTGCATGAAAAAGAGTATGGTTTTTCCACTAAAAAAAGGGCCACATCGTGCAAAAATACTTTTACTCATTTTCAAAAATATAATATAAATAATTCAAATTGCATACCAACGGTGGCGGAGTGAAAAGTGGTGCTACCGTCGACGACGTTTCTACTTCCGGTGATAATAGTTCTCGTCCGACCATCTCCCATAAACATTATATTCTTTTTCTTCTTCGCCACCTCCACATTCTCTCTATAAACTCCGGCTTTTATATGTATCACATACCTCTTATTACTATTCTCCGGCGCCGCCGCTACAGCCGCCGCCACCGTCTTGAATGTACCGCTACCGTCTGCGGCAACGGTGGCGTCGGCTTTCACAGTTGAACCTTGAAGAAGCCTCCGGTCTCCGGCAGATAACCAAGTCGGCCATCCCTCAGTGTCTAATTCTCCGGCGCCGGCGATATCAGCGGCCACTATAGTCTCTTGATCCTCTTTGAGCTTACGGTTGTTTGAAGTGATTTTAGCTTTTCGCTCGAAGTTGGCTATGTCAGTATCAGTCATGTTCTTGATCATTGCTAGTGCGTTACTACACATGTGCTCTACGTGTATCTACAAAAATAAAGCATTTCGTTATAAAGCTATATTTAATAAAAAAATCGTGAACCAAGTTTATATAATTATAAAAGTATATACACTAATAACAACAACCGATAGCAACTATTCATATAGATGGACCAACACCTCTAACAATATCTCAATGTAAAAAACAACAAATTCTAAAGAATTGTAAATGTGATGTGATTGTGAGGTGAAGTATGATTATTATTTTTCTTTTTCGATATTGGTGATGTGCTGTATGATATGATATATCCAGTTGCTTGTAACTCTATACATAATTTACATGAACTCTATAACAAAAGCATTTCGTCTACATTTGCGATATTTAAATTAATCAAATCCTTTTTTTTTTGTTAAATCAAAATTTCGCTTGATGATTCTACCTTAATTATTTTTGTATTTTAAATGGTTAGAGAATGGAAGTTTTTACATACCTGACCCTTCAACAAGGCTTTACGAACTTGCTTGTCGGCGTTGTCATGAGAGAAGCCGTCAAGACAAGTCTCTTGGTTAGTAATGGCGGAGCTAATTAGGGTTTTAAGATCACCGGCGTGTTCCCGGAGAGATTTCTTGGTAGGATACAAATGGAGATCTTCCACCGCCTCATTGAGTTCATCGAGCGTTTCATCAATAGTCTCCAAACAGTCATGAAGCGCCGTCTTCTCGCGCGGCGTTAGTCCTTTCCTCTTCTTGATCAGTTTCTTCACGTTGAAGTAGTTGTGTTCCACTGCGATTTTTGTTAGGTTAAGCGAAGCCTCGATGACGTCTTTCTGCGACGTTAGCTTGACGCCGCCGGAAGTTGCCAAAGCGGAGACACAGAGCTCAGGGTAACGCGTGGAGCTGCAGGAGGATCTTAGCACGGCGTGAGACGACGGGGATAAAGTGCGTTTGTCCTTAGCTTTTGAAGCTCCGGCGGCGATTCCGATAACGGCGGCTACGAGGAACAAAGCTACAGCGGTGGATAGCAACAGAAGTTTCTTGTTTTTCTTGAAATTATCTTTGGAGAAGATTTCTTTGATTGATGAAGCCATTGTTTGACACTGGTGAGTGGCGAGTGATGAATGTACTCGTTGAGAGTGGGTGTTTATATAAGTATATTGATGAAATTAAAATCTAACACGATAATTTTAAAATGGCATATTCTCTTTTTAATTTTCTTGACTCTATTATTTGAGTGGACTTTTCAGAAAAAAAAAAACTTCCACTGTGTCGCTCGTAAAGATAAGGTTTTATTCATATATTGGCTCGACAGGAGTCTATTGTCATTTTCCCAAATATGTATTTTAGTACATTTTGATATTGATTTTTTCCCATACAGATGTTACGATATATTCGTTAAAGTTGTACCCAAAAAAAAGTTGTTTTGCTTACCAGTGATAAACTCACCAGTCTCGCTCACAGTTCTTCATTCGCCTTAAGATTAGTGTTTAACTAGAAAGGTATAACCGACAGTAATATTTCTTTATTTTTTATTTTTTATAAAGATATTATTTTATTACAAAGCAAATTCTTCTTTGTGATTTTAACAACAGTGACAACACAAAATCCTTAAATGTTTCTTTAAATAATATGGTAGAATATTATAGCACTTTATAAAAGAAAGTCGCTGTAGTATATATGTGTATAGTTAAGGCAAAGCGAAAGTGTTTACATAGCGATTATGCGCCAGTGGCACCGAATTATTGATGAAATAAATATAAGAAACTAGTAGATGGCTGTATCCGAGGGCCTAGGCGGCTGCAAGCCTGTCATGGGTCCATCTACCCTTTTTCTTTAACAAAATGTCAAAAAATATTCCATTGATTCGTTTAAAATAATTTAAATACAAGTTTATGTTGCTACTTTCTAGTAAGTAGTAACACACACCTATTAGACCTACCTCTCTTTTATTAACTTTGTATAATGACTCACAAATAAATTGGACTACCAGTGAAAACAAATATGAATGATATAAAATCTTAAGTCAGTTAATTTTAATTTTATTTTGTTTCTTAAAGGATAAAATCAGTTGAAATTGTTTCGAGAATATAATAATATTATACTGATCTTTTTGATAAAGTATTATATTGATCTATATCTATCTATCAGATTGTGTACTAAATTTTTTTAAAATTGGTTTGTATAATAGATGGCACATCTAACAAATATTTGTTTTCCTGATTTCACTTAACGTAAAATGAAAACATGTAATCATATAATTTCTATCATATTCTCTCCACACATGTGTTCAAATAGCTTACGAGAACTATGGGTGTTATTTATCAAAAAAAAAAACTGTGTGTTACTGTTAATCTGTTATCTAATATGTATGGTAAAATGTAAAGAAATGTTTATTCAGTGTCGGTAGTTTAATCGGCCAAATCTATAAACAAATAAAAAAATAATAGACTGTATCCTAAATTCAAGCATCGGATACAAGAAAATGGCTTCTTTTTTTGTCCAAAAAGTAAAAGTAAGGTAAGGTTTGTGTTATTTTTTAGTTAACTATAGATTACAAAACTAACCCCAGCCATATAGGATAAAAGGCTCAGTTTTGAAGTTTGTTCCCTCGTTTTTTTTTTGTTCAACACTTCCCTCGTTTATAAAAGCATACATTATAGGAGTCCGTTTCTTGTAATCATTGAAATTTCTTTATTTTCTTCATATTTTGGACACCTTTCCTTTGCTCACACTAAACAAAAGTTGACGTTATCATGAAAATATTTGATTCCTTCTTTTTCTTTATCATTAATCTTTTACATTATCTAAAAGTAACTAGTTTAGGGCAGGGGACTTATTTTATTTACAAATATAGAAAAGAGAAAGCAAAACGATAAAATCGTGTGGGTTAGGGACTTAGGGTGTTAACTAGAAGAATTAAAAACAACTTGAAAAACAGGGCATCCGATGTAGCATCTAGTTTTGTATAATTTATTTTTGGGTTTGAAAACTATAGTATAATTGAAATTGTCGACTACTTTGTTAATTAAATAAAACTACCGAATCAAATATCATAAGGTTACAAGTAACAGACCGAACTATCACAATTCATATGTATATGCTATATACATTTAGTATTAAACTGATCGGTGAGATAACACCTTTTCCTAATGCTATTGTGAAATTATAAAGACTTGTCAAAATTTCAAAGCTTTTAAACATTTTTGCAATAATTGAAAAAGAAAAACCCTGTATCAAGTTATTATAGGATTTTAATTTGATGAATAACTAAAAATCCATATTTCCACAAAATACCTATTTCGACATTACATTTATGAAAAATTGACTGTTGTAAACTTGTAGTAATAAAAATATCTTTCTTATTCCATCTTCCTACAATTACGAATCTACAAACTGTTCTTTGTAAGGTCACATTTTGGTTGGTAGATTTTGTCTGTGCTCACGCTTTTCACGTGTTGCTGCACACAAATTTTTAATCTAATTAAATTGTTGTCAGTAAGAGAGCGTTGGGAAATGTAAATTGTTTCACAAAATAAAAACATTAATCGCGACATTCACAGTATCATCCGTTCTTGCAAGTTGTAAAAAATCACAAGTGGACATGAAATATAGTTAAAAAATACTTAAATTTCGCAGGGAACAAAAAAAAAAAAAACAATATTTATCTCCCAATTTGTGATGTCACGGTGGCTGTTTACGTGGGCCGTATCTTCACATAAAACGGGCCCATATCGGCTAAAATGGGCTTGAACTTCCCGATTTTACGTAGACTTTGTTATGATCTTATTCCGTAAAACTCTCAATTCGTTTTCGCCGGAATATCTATCACAACAACCGCCGTTAAATCAGGTCTACCTTCTTCAGCTCCGCCGTAACCAGCGTCAACAACCACCGTGGCTGAGCTCCTCGGAGAAGATTCGGTCGGAAACTCTACAGTTTCAGACCTCGGATCTTGATTTTGAGTCAAACTCTCGTCGTCGCCGCCGCCAAGTTCCGGTATCGTTTCTTGCTGCTCCAAACAAACCCTCTTTCTACATGTAGGACAAGTGGCGTGAGATCGAAGCCATGAGTCGATACAATCAGCGTGAAACCAGTGATTACAGCTCGGCAAAACCCTAGCTTTGTCTCCGTCTACGAGCTCGGAGAGACAAACGACGCATTCGACGCCGTCACTGAAGTCCTGAGCGTTGAAATATACGACGGGGATTGATCGGAGAACGTAAGGCTTGATCCCGTCCGTGATGGTGATAATGACATGATCATCGTTGTTATGATCATGATCATCATCATGAAAATCATGATCAGTAGTATTATAACATTTAATAATACAAGTCACCACTCCATAAAAAATACCAAAGAAACATAAACCGAAGCCAAGGTTTATTCCTAGATGTATTAGATCGTTAGAGTCAGATTCTTTCATCGTCTAAAACCCTTTCGAGGAAGATCAAAATTTAAAAATCTCAGTAAAGAGAAAGCTAGAATAAAAACACACACAGATCCTAGAGAAAAGCTCTTAGCCTAACTAATTTGCTTAGGTATTTATAATAACGTAACAAATACTTAATTCCATTATAATTATTAACTAGGATTCCTAAATTTCGTTTTTCTTTTTATAATTATTCTGGAAAAAAGGCCTATAATTTCCTTTTTGTTTTATGGATATTTTTTTGATATGTACTTATTAACTAAGTTAAAGATATACAATAACAGCAAAAAAAAAAATACCAATTCCATTATAATTATAAATTAGGATTCCTAATTTTTTTTCTTTTTATTTATTTTGTGAAAAGGCCTATGATTAATGATTTCCTTTTGTTTTATGGATATTTTTTTTTACATGTATATCCATAAAACTATGTAAAAAAAAATGATTTGACAATAAGAGAGATACAATAACAGCTTTAACAAAACAAAAAACAATACAATAACGAAATTTACAAGCTGGCTCTCCTAGCTAGTAAGAAATAATAAGGACGAATGTGACAAAGAGGAAAAAAAGTAATAAGGCGCGACATTGTGATTTGTGAGGCAGATTTTTTCGTAAGGTACATAATTGTAGATTCTGATTTCTGAACACCGTGCTCTTTGTCAGTGATTAAAGATTGTAAAGCTGAAGAACCTTTCTCGATCCACATTGTTTAGTTTCTTCCGTATTGTTTGATTATATTGTTTTTTTCCTCAATTTTTTTTTGCTTTAAGTTAAACCTTAGATAATGATCCACACCAACGGTTCATTTATAACTTTCACAAAGTAATATGATTTGTTTTTGGATAAATACTTATAACTACATATATTAATAAAAGGATTTAGTCAAGCTAAACGGATAAACAGTGCTTATGCAAAAATGAAACCACTATCCGCTAGTTGATGCGAGAATCCTGGCTAATCTATTGAACATATCGTCATCTTCACTAACTCTTCTACATAGTATGCACTAATATCTCAGATTTTCTAAAGTGGTAAAACAATTTATTTAGTTCTCTTGCATGTAAGTAGAAATATAAAATATTTGAACTTGAATAATATATATATTTTAAGGAATTCATTTATTTCACGGCGACGAAAATAATAAAACAAAAAAAACATTTTATAAGATCTTTTTATGGATCTATTCCATTTTTTTTTTCTTGGGCTACATTTTTTAAAAGAGCTTTTCCATTTGTAAAAGATTTTTTTCCATTAATTTGTTTCGCCGGAATATCTATCACAGCCGTCGTCAAATCTGTTCGGACTTCGTCTGCTTCGCTGGAAAGTAGTGTTCCTTTAACTTTGGTTCTACAGATAGGACAAGTACAGCTAGAGTAGGACTGAAGCCACGTGTCGATGCAAACGGCGTGAAACCAATGATTACAGCTAGGCAAAACCCTAGCTTTGTCTCCGTCGACGAGGTCGGAGAGACAAACGACGCATTCTACGCTGTCTTTGAAGTCTTTAGTATTGAAGTCTACGACGGGAATTGATTGGACAAAGGAAGAGTTGGTTCCGGCCAATTCGACGATGGTGATACTGACATGGTCATGGCTTCTTTCACCATCATAATTGTCAAAATTATTGTATAAAATTATGTAGTAACATTCCCTAATACAAGACCACACTAAAACGATAATCACAGAGGTAACCACAAAGAGGACGGGGAGCAAAATTAGAATATCACTCATCTTCAAAAAAACCTCGAAGGTAAATCAAATCCAGTAATTAATAGCAAGAGTAAAAAGAAAAACACGTAGAACCTAGAGAAAAAGCTCGTACGTCTCTTTCTTATCTAATCAACTTATTTAATTAGGTATTTATAGAACTTAGCAAAAACCCAATTAGGATTTTTTGTTTGTTTTGTTCGCGTCTATTAGGATTCCTATATATATATATATTATAGATACTCTTTTGCCATACTTTATATTTATTTTGAAAAATACAATACTGAAAGCATAGATGATGTAACCAATGCAGATGATTTTAGAGTGGCGAATACTAGAACGGCTGCAATCTGCAGCTTGATCTCTAATTGTGTGATCGTTTTGCTCTGTAAATATCCGAAACAAAATTGACACGGAAAACAAAAAAAAATTACTAACTTTTATATCTCTTAAAAAAAAAAATTATAATAACTAACGAAAAGAAATCTAACCAAACAATAACTTCTGTTTCTAATTGTCAATTTTTTTCTGGATCAATAAGTCAGAAGTTCGTATATAATTATGAATTGACATATAAATGCTGATATGTTTTAGTAAGAAAAGTAGTTGGAAACACACAAAAACTCTACTTTTGTTTCTTTTGAAAATTTCGGGAACTTGCCATAAAGATCGCCGTCGTCATCGTCATCATCATCATCGTCATCATCACTATCGTCGTCGTCGTCATCATCATCATAACCACCACCATACCAGCAACAAATCATGCAAATCAGCAGTTGCACCGCATTCAAAATCGAAAGGAAAAACAGGGTGGAGCTGGAAGTTCTAGTGGAAAACACAAGAAAGCTGGCATATAGTGCCAAAAACAATAGTTCGTCGAAAATAGTTTCTATCATCCTCAAACCCTTCTCAAATTCTGCAAGATAAACACAGGCAAGACAAAATAAAACACACTCGGAGAAAAAGTCTTTTATCTTTATAATAATCCCCATATATCAACTTCTTTAGGTATTTATAAAAAACTTCAGAAATCTCAATTCCATTCTAATTAGGATTTTCATTCTTTGAATTAAAATTTTATTAATATATTTTTTACTCCCCATTTTAGCAACTTTAGTTGTGTTCCCAGTCCTACCTAGTTTAAAAATTACTTTATTTATAAAAACGGTCGACAAAATTTTAATCCGACCTTTTTACTTACTTTTTGTAAGACATAAAAATTACATCTAAAAAGCTCAAACTCGTTACGATTTTCTTGTTTGTTAAAAATCATAACTTTCGAACTGGCTCGTTGGGCTTGTCTTTGACATCTCTGTCTGCCTCTATGTCTTATCATTCATACCGTATTTTTGATAAATCATGGTCATTCTCCATTCAATCAGTTGCATGCATTGCTTCGGCTAAGAGATTTCTTCTACTCTCCAATAATGATGCTTTAGCAAATTGGTTTCTTGTGGCAGCAAGTCATAAAAAACCTTGTTCCGTTCTACAACTTGAGTCTTGCTATATTCTTCTACTACTCAAATAGAATAATACCTCACCAGTCACCAGTAGTCTTTACATGAGCATATCCCCGCAACGAAATGGTGGAATCGTTTTGTGTCTCTGAGAACTATAACTCTCCCAGTTACTTGCGATACAATCTTCATCCAAGAATGACAGTCTGCACATACTCTGAGATTCTTGGTAACCCTAATTGGAACACCTTCACCTGTGTGAATTAACGAGTAGGTTGTTGCGAGTCTCTCACTGTGTCCACAAACCCAATTTGCCTTAGTTTCTTCATCAACATCATGAAGCACAACGCTCGTATCAGGAGAATAACCGAGTTTTTCAATTGCTTCTTGTAGTTCTCTCCATACTTTCTTATACTCATCCGAATTACGAAACTCGTATCCACCTCCTGCAACGAAGATCTGAATCTTATCTTTAACCTGTACCCAACTGCAACCAGCTTCCTTTTTAATCCCTCTTTGTTTCATCATCTCTCGGATCTTATCCACATCCTCCCACATCTTTGCATCAGCATATATGTTAGAAACCATAACATAGTTCCCTGGATTACGAGGCTCAAGAACAAACAACTCCTTTGCTGCAATTTCTCCCACTGAAACATTCCCATGGAGCCTACAAGAGTTGAGCAGTGATCCCCAAATGGATGCACTTGGCTTAAATGGCATAGTCTCTATAACTTTAACCGCTTCTTCGATTTTACCAGCTCGGCCCAAGATATCAACCAAACAAGCATAATGCTCCAATGCCGGAGAGACTCTGAATTCGGTTTTCATGCGTTCAAACAAACTTAGACCATACTCAGTGAGCCCTGTATCGCTACAACCAGATATCAAAGCAACAAATGTAATCCCATCTGGTGAAACGCCTGACTCTATCATCCTTTCAAACAGATTTATCTCTTCTTCGATATTTCCATTGATTGCATAACAGTTTAGCATTGTATTCCATGAAGTCAAATCCTTATTTGACAACATCACATCAAAAATCCTCCGAGAATACTCAACCTCACCACATTTCCCATACATATCCATCAATGAATTAAGCAATGGAACATCAGCTTTCTCTTTAGATTTCAGAATCTGCGCATGAATCTCTTTCCCAGTGAGAAGAGCAGCTACACGTGAACAAGCGGGCAATATCGTCGTGAGAGTAGCCCAACTAAACCCAATCTTCTCTTCCTGCATCTTCCTGAACAAACTAAACATCTCATGAACACGAACTTTCTTGCTGAGCACCGAAATCAAAGAGTTCCAAGTAACAATATTTCTGTCAGACATTCTATCGAACAACTTGCGTGCATCTTCGAATGAGCTACGTTCTTCCATGTAAAGCTTCAAAAGCGCATTATAAACCACCTGATCAACGTTATCCTTGCGTTTCACAATCTGACCATGGATTCCTCTACCAACCCTAAGATCTTTTAAATCCACACACGCTTTCAACGCAACGGAGATCGAGAAATTCCCAGGCTCGATGAAACTACACAACATATCTACATACACTAGCAAAGCCTCTCGTGGTGATCTGTTTCTAGAGTACCCAATCGCCATAGCTGCCCACACTTTCTCAGTAAGTAATGTCGAATCAGTGACATCTTCAAAGATTTTCCGAGCGAGATCTAATCGGCGACAAACGGAGAAAAGGGTAATGAGCTTGCTAAGCAATTTTGAGTCTTGACGGAGGTTAGGGTCGTTGAGAACCAAAGAACAGATTTTTCGGCCATGGTGAAGCGATTTAGCGGAGATACATTCATGAAGAAGGTCTGTGTATGCTTTAGGAGTGGAGAGATCGGATGGTGAGGATGATGAGTTCTCTATCAAGGTGATTGCTTCGTCGAGTTTGGTGGAGAAAGCTAAATGCTTTGAGAAGATGGATTGTTTCAATGGGATTTGTAGAAATTTAGCGTTGATGATTCTTTGAGTTCCTAGTGGAGTGATGACATCTGCGAGTTTTTTGAATCAATGAAACACTTAAATTACCAAAATAAATGAATAAGCTTTGAAGAATTTAACATCTTTGGAACATCATCAAGATTTCGAGAGTAGAATTCAAAGTTCGAACTAATTAATCAAAATGAAAAGAGGAAATTTCATTGGCGCGTTTTAGTGTTCGGAATGGTAATGTGAACGTACCTAAACAACGCATTGAAATTTCATTCAGTAGCAGACCGGAGTGACAGAAGGAAGTGGAGATGAGACAGAGGAGGAGATGGATAAGCCACACAAATGGCAACTATTTTGCTTCATGCTATTAATGGGCCTCTAATATTTGGGCTTTTTGGTTGTATATATCATTTTTTTGGTCTAATATTAAACATCTTCTATCTCATCATGTATGTTTAAAATTTATACTTGAGACCATAAAGTTAATCCTCACGATCAAAATCGTAGCCAGACTAAGCTTAAAATAAGATTCGAAGAAATTATACAGGTTGTATGCAATACATTTTGTAGAAGTCTAGAGTTTGGAGAAGAAGAAAGAAAAAACACTAAGCCTATTATCGGTCGGAGGATGCATCATCGCCGTTAGATCCTCCTCTTTGTGAGCCTTGAACTTTTTTCTCAACCTCTCTTCTTTTATGTTCCTTGTCTTCCCTTCCTTTATTTATCCGCTCCCTAATCTCTTCCTCCTACCCATTATAAGAATTTAATTAGTACTATTGACATATTGCTTAGTTACAACTAAATAATGAAATAGTGTAATCTCAACTAACTAAAGGCTAACTGACTATATTTAATTACATTTTCAAGTCTTTTAGCGTCGGGGAGTCTCGAACCATGAACACCGGCTCGGTCTGAGGCTTTTCCAACCATTGTCCTCGCGCCCTCGAACCGAACAACATCACACTTTCCGGCGGTTCCAACAGATCTCAAACACTTCCCGATCATCATTTTCACCTTCACCTTCTCTGTTTTTTTGCTTAAATTTACAAGCGGTCGTGTATATGTATATGGTTTTTTATTAAGAAGTGACGAGTGCATTTACTATAGTCGATTGCCAGCCACGTGTTATTATAATGTTGACGTGGCGTGCCCACTTGCCACGTATACGTCGTTGCCTTCCATTGCTGGTTCAAGACCGTTGCTGTATTAAGCTTCATTCAACTCAGCATGAGCACACAACTTGAAAATTGCTTATATTCTGTTTATTAACAAGAGGTGATTTTATTCAAACAAAATTAAGTAATACAAATGGATAAATACCGTCTTCGATTCGGGACTCACAAAAGGCTCATGTTGTCGGAATCTAAAAAAAAAGGCTACAAATTGGGAAGATATTACAAAGGAAACATGGGATTGTACAATGCCGTGAAGGGGTTTGTTGTTATTATTCCCTCATCAGTTTTATGGAGACCAAAGGACGGAAAAAAATAAGATTTTGTTTTGTTTTGTCTGTCTCTTGTAGTCACTTGTTGTAATCCTCCGACGCAGAATCCGAGCAGACAAGTAAAAAAAAAGGGAGGCAAATTGTATGTTTTTTTGTTTTTGTTGGTAAAGAATTTACATGTAATCAATGGCGCTGGAGCTACCGGAGCCAACTCCCACAGTTCTCTTACTCATGTTAGCTCTCTGCACCAACACAACCAACGCCTGCACCACTTCAGACATCGGTGGTCTAAACTCTGGCTCCGGCTGTTCACAGATTAAAACAAAAACTCCATTTATTATGTACCTTCAAGATTTCATTTATACAAATCATCACAGTTTAATTATGTTACCTGGACACAAAGGGCAATAACATCTGCGAATCGAGACAGAGATTTAACAGGGTAAAGCCCTTTGAGAGCAGGATCAACCATTTTGCCTAAAGCATCAATGTCGTGAAGCTGAGGTGTTGCCCATCTCACCAATGACTGCTCTGATCTTGACCTTGTGCTGTTGTCACAATCACCAAAAGACTTACTTCAGTTCAAGTTCCCAAACATATTTTCACTTTTTAAAAACTTATAATTTGAAGGAATAGTAAATAGTACTTGTCGAATGGTTTTCTTCCGGTTAAAAGCTCAAGCATCACTACTCCAAAACTGTATACATCGCTCTTCAATGAGTACTGGCCTGACATTGAAACTTCTGGTGCGCCGTATCCTTCGTCGTTTTGGTTCAATAGCTACACAACATAACATAATGCGCTAAGGATAAAAAAAACATAAACTTTTCATAGAGGAACAAGAGAGAGTTTGTACTCTATATACCTCATTTGCAGTGGGGAGGAAGCTAGCAAGACCTGAGTCTGAAAGGTGTGGATTCAGCTCTGAGTCTAGTAAAATATTTGCTGATTTAATGTTCTTGTGAACTATAGATGGTGAGCAAACTTCGTGCAAGTACCTGAAACAACAACAACAATACTTTTCCATGAGACTCTACTGTATAATGAGAAATAATGTGATTGTAGATGTTTTAAGAAACTTACTCCAATGCTCGTGCAGTGCCAAGAGCGATCTTGACACGAGGATTCCATATCAACGGTTTGCTTTCCTCATCCGAAAGATGTAAAAAGTCATGTAATGAGCCGTTTTTATGGAACTCATAGACCACCAAGTGTTGTCCGTGTTCAGAACAGTAACCATCAAGCTTTGTGACGTTTTCATGATCCAAATGCGCGATTTTCGATACAATTTCCGTAAAATCATCAGCTGTATCAGTGGGAAGGGCAGACGAGTCTATTTTCTTCACAGCAAGTACCTATTTTAGATCATAACAATACTCTCAGCAGCAGAATATTATGAGTTATAAAGTAGTAAATGATTATATAAAAATTTAGATACCTTTCCATCATCAAACTGAGCTCTGTATACTCTTCCAAAAGTCCCTTCACCAAGAAGATTATCTACGCTGAAACTGTTGGTAGCTATTTGAAGATCAGCAACACGATACGTGTTTACATTCGAAGGAACAACAACAGCAGCTTTCTTTGCAACGATTGGTTTTCTCAGAGTTGAATCATCTTCATCAAACGACTTGTGTCTCTCGGCTGGTGGAGGACGTAGATTCATAGACAACGATGTATCTAGTTTCTTTGTCACAACTAATGGTGGATTCTGTATAGACTTATTCTCTGCAACCACATGATTACCAAAGTTAGAAAACCATATAAGTATATACTTTTTTTAACGAAGTCTTTATAAAGTTGTTACCTTGATGAATATCATTTGAAGCGAGTGTGAAAGGTTGGTTAATGTTATTATCATCATCAGTCTTTTCAATGTCTGTTGATGATGTCCGCTTTGATCTTTTTCTCTTGATCAAGAAGAAAGCTATGACTGCTGCTACAACTATCAATGAAATGACTATTCCTGCTATTCCACCAGCCCCAATCCCTGATTTTTTGGATTCTTTGCCACTGCTGGAATCACCATTAGGCTGAGGTCCACGGTTACCGGATTTAGGAGTAGGTGATTTACTGATCGGAGGTGTACCGGGAGGTGGTGGAGGTGCAGGTCCGGAATTGAATAAATTACCATCTTTTCTGTTTTCAAGATCATAACTCCGTTAAAATTAGAAACAAGTTTCAAGAAAATCGAAGAGACTAATGAAAAAAAAAACTTACTGCAAGTTAATGCCTTTCAAAGAATCAGGGATCCAGCCAGTGAATTGATTGTTTGCAATATTCCTGAGGAAAACATTCAGCAAGAACAAACAACATTCAAGTAATGTTTAAAATGTGAAAAGATTTATAAAAACGGATTAAGTTTAAGTTTACTCACAGATTTTCGAGAGAAAGGGTGGCTAGGATATCAATGGTGCCTGAGAACTGATTGTTCTGAAGATAACTGTGAAGTTTCAATAAACAAAATATTAGTATTAGCTTTGTTCAGTTACTAAATACATTGATACACGTACTTAAAGAAGTCTTACATTGATTTTATACTCGTAAGAAAGCTACATGAGTTTGGAAGAGACCCTGTGATAGCATTGGAAGAGAGGTCCCTGAAAAAAGACAAATGAATTTGTCAATAACATTTGTTTGTTAACTAATCAAGATTCTAAACTCAGGAAAACAAAAGAATCTTACAAGGTAGCTAGAGAGGTGAGTTTAGTGAAGTCAATAGCTAATTGCTTTAACTGATTATGAGCAAGATTGCTGGAAACAAAAAAAAAACAATGAAGCATTAATTAAATAATCTATCTTTCTCCAAAAAGATGTCCAGAAGATAAGTAATTGAAGAACTTACATGTACTTGATAGGTGTCATTAGAGAAATTGAATACTGAGCAGATCCAGTGAACTGGTTATTAGCAAGATTCCTAAGACAAATTCAGAAAATTTATCAACTTGCAAACACACAGATAGAAGAAACTTATAAAACATGTAGAGATAATTCATCAAACATACAATCTCTCCAAGTTTGGAGGAAGCTGATATGGCAAATCTCCTCCAAGGTTATTGTTGCTTAAATCACTGCAGGTTTCACAAAAACACAATCCATTATTATATAAGCCACACAAAAAATTAACATAGAAACTTTGGAAGATGAATCTTACAATTCAGTAACAGAAGTCAATTTATCAAGCAAGTATCCAAGTGATCCAGAAAGTCCAAGTCCTGGTAACTTTCTGCAAGTAGATAAATGAACAAATGTATTAAGCATGGATTACAACAAAGTGATTTGAATTGTGAAACAAAAGTATAATAATTACATTTGAGTAACTCTAGAGCCAGAGCAAGTAATGCCTTTCCAGTTTTGGCCACAAGGATCACCTCCTGATCCTGTCCATTGTGAAAGCTGTCCTGGTGAATTCATGGAGCTGAACATGGTGTTTAACGCTGAAGCTGCAAATATTAAGAACCAGAGACCATGAGGGAAACATTTCAAATCATGGACTGAAGAATCATAAACCATCTTGATTTTTTTTTTGTCGGTTCAGTATATAAGATCTAAGCTTTGACATCATTTAGATTTAACTGAACTAAATGATATTGAAAGAATTAAAATTTTCAGGTCTAATTGAGGAAATGTTTGAGACAGAAAAATAAAATAAAAAACCCAGAAAAGAGAAACACACAAGAAAGGAACAAAAAATAAAAATAAAAACAGAAAAGTGGGTGGGAAAGGGTAAAAGGTTTGAGATTTGTGAAACAAAACCTGTTTTGAAGAAAAGAACATTATGACACAAAAGTTTTTAGTTTTTGAAGAAATCAGAACTTGTATGAGAAACATAAACCCAGAATCACTGATAAAAACTAACACATAAATTATGGATTAAAACCTTGAAAAGATCGATACTTTATGGAAGAAAATAGAAAACACAGTGAAAGATTTTAGGGAGAAGAAACTCACTATCTGATGCATCTGTGGCTCCAAGGATGAAACATGGCTCTAACCCTACAATGCAGAGTATAAGCAGAGCCAAAACCACCCGATTCACAGTCATCATCTTCCTCCTTCCTCCTCTCTTCTCTGCTCTCTCTCTCTCTCTCTTAAACCAGATGAGACAGAAGAAAACCCAAATGGCAAAAACCCAAAAAACTGATTTTGTAAATTTCTTTTTTTTTTCTTCTGAGATTTTGTTATTTATTTATTATTATTATTATTCAGGATAAATTTTGTTAGCTAGATTTTATACTGTTTCAGCCATAAGACGAAGTTATCGAGTAAAGCTGGCAAGCACGATTTGCTATAAGTAAGAATCCAAGAAACCATAGAAATAGCCAAATAGGCTTCGGCGCTTTGCTTTGCATTTTTTGTTTCTTCCATTATTTTACTTTACATTTGTTTATTACTATACTACTAGTTTCAGTTAATATTAATTAATGCTACACTTAATAGTTGATATGATAATTTTATTTTGTTTTTAATATGATAATTTTCCTTCCTTTTTTTCCACTAATTTCCTTTTAATATTTGTTCATCAATTTTTTTTTTAACAATTAATCTTGGTTGGTGTATCATGCTTATTGGTTATGGTCTGAGGCATTGTCTTTTTGGTTTTTATGCATTCTCTCATTCCCACAAATAAAACAAAATAAATATACAAATATAATAATAACTACCTGTAGTTTTCACAAGGCCTACGCGCTTTTAAAGGTTGTATATTCTTCTTTCTTTTTAGCTTATAACTACATTTTTTCTGTGAATGAAAAGTTTTCATATACTACTAAATTAATTTTTATTTTAAAATCAGTATAGATTACTTCGAAGATTGTCTATGATTGGGTCTTTCGATCATTGCTTTGAAGAATTACTTACCTTCCCTTCACATCTAAGTGGGGTGAGAAAGGAAAATAGAGTGAAAAAGGTTAAATGTTTTTACAAAATTAAAAGTGAGTTTTATTGTGTAGAAAAAGGTCATTTGGTTTGCTAGTGAAGAAACATGTGGGTAAATATGAGTAAACACACGTATTAATGCCGAAATTATGGGGATCTAATGTAATTAATAAATCCAACTTAAAGAAACTCACGAGATTCTTGTAGAAATTATGACCTTTTCTATCGGAGAGAGGAAAGTAAATCCAAATAATTTGATTAGTTTAGTTGTATGAAAAAAAGAACTTCTTACTAGGAAACAAACAAATTTACTAATAAAAACATCCTCAATCGGTGTTCAGCATTTTTTTTGTGTACCAATCATTTCGTTAACTTTAAAATTATTGTCAAACTAGAAGTTACATCAGAGATATTCAATCATTTAATTTAGTTTATCACAATTGATATATGAAATAATAATTTCGGTAAAAACGTGTTAATCGGTCATTGTACGTGGTTTGCCTCTCATCCTCTTGGTAACGTCTTCGTTGAAAATTTCTTCGTGTACGTTCGCTTTCGTGATTTCTATCAATTTAATTATTAACTTGCTCTTGAGATGTTTGACCCGCCAAAAAAATACGTGTTTGGGATATTAGTTTTTTTAATGCACCGACGAGCAGGAAATAAATATGATACCGGGTTTGAAATTATCGGCGACATCTATCTATGTAGTGCAAAACTGAAATTTGTTGACCAAGCATAAGAGTAGTGCAAAAAAATTATTATCGGCGACATGTATCTATGTTTTCTATAACTCATATATATCAGATTAAATGATAGATTGTTGACCAAAAAAAAAAGATAGATTAAGTACTGTAAGTTAATATTATTTTGAACGCCATACAGTACTTAACTTTATATTAACTTGAAACAGAGATTACATAGATAAAAGTTATATATAAAATATATAAATACAACTAATACATTATCAATATATATATATATACGTAGGATTTAGTCAGTTAGATAGATAATACTCTTACTAGACATACATAGTGGTATAGTACATATCCCTTGAAAATACAGTAATGTTATTAACTTATTATATTGCCATATATATATATATATTATTTTACTTTTTGTATTGCCAAATAAGTTGTTAAGCTGCTTGATGTTATATTTTAGGTAGAAGGAGAGATCAATCGAGGCTTGAAGCCAAGCGTGTGCCAGCAAGAATGGATGACACGGACAGTATAAATTAGTATAACGCAAGATATGATGTATCTCTCCAGCATATTTCACTTATATTAAAACCATTTATTAATTAAACTAACAACTAAATGACGTCAATAAAATTTAAATTAATGAAAAACTAGATGTAGACGAAACACATACAAGTTAGCTTCGATGAAATCTGACGTTCATCTACAGATTTTTTTTTTGTTTTTTTGTCCACAGATATTCGTATGTGACAAAAACAACCTCATCAACATCAGGGCATTAATCAAGGTCGTTTTTGTTTGTCTCATTGTTAGTAATTTCTTAGCTCATTAGGAATCTATTAATTTTGTAAGATTATATTATATATGGCCATTTGGCTGTATCGTGGAGTAGGTATTACGTACATGAGTGATTTCTATTGACTTTTTAACGAGGAATACTGATTCTTTAGATAAATAGTTCTTAGAAGGAGACATAACAAGTTATAATCAAATCAATACACAAATGAATTTACATTTACAAGCTCATAATAACTAACATCATCCAGAAAAGAAAAAAACGAAATAAGCCATTAAAACTTAAAAGTACTAGACGACGCCGTTCGGTCCCTGACTAGACGACCCCTGATGTGCTGCCGTTTATTTGTTTGCCGACAAACTACGCGTCGTTTGATTTCAATTGTCTACAAAAGCTAGGCCACCTAATTACGTTATTATGGTAGTAGGTCCAGATGGAGAACTATTTGCTCGCATAATAAAATGGTCGGTGCGTGTCACTGTGTTTTGTGTATATTTTCTTAAATTATTTCCTCCCTTTTCAAATATATAACCGATGGTGTGAGCTTGTATGGTTCACTTTAAAAAATATAATCTGTACCCACGAATTTAAAAGTAACATGTCCATTAATATATCGATCCGCCCACTACAAACCCTTTCTTTAGAGTATAAACTTTGTATCCTATCAATTATTCGCAAGCTCTCAAGTCTTAACGTTCACAAACTTGGTCTTTAGCACTATTCATACGTATTTTTAATTCCCTTTATATCGTTTTATTCCTTCGGAGTCTAGGACTCTGTATTTGTATGTTTTTTTATGTTAACATACGGACGGATGGAATAACATATTTATCTTCTAATTTAAATATATAAAGTATTGAAAGTTTGTTGTTCAAAAAAAAAAAAAAGTATTGAAAGTTATTCCAACACTAGTTTCTAGGAATATCAAATAAGCCACTTGTTAACAAGTAGTCCATCAAAAAATTCTCACAGAAAAAGAAACAGAGGAAAATCGTACATGTTATATGATGTCTTTCGTCAAATCAAGTTTTTAATACTTTTATTTTTTATTTTGTAATACTTATATATTTACAAGTTCAAAGTATCTAAAGATATCACACCAGTCACCAAAGACTTTGAATAGATGATCCGCCTTGCACATAAATTTTATTTTAATTATTCTATTTGATTGTTGTTTTTCTATATCTTTCACTATTTTAAAAATAAAATCAAAAGCTAATGATGAATTAGATAATATTTTATTGATGTGTTCATCCGAGAAAAGAGAAACACATACGAAAAAATGCTTTGCTTGTTGGAGAGTTAATTACTTTCTTTCAGAAGGCTTAGGAATGACGAGTGATAACTAAGAGGAGACAGAACTGACCTGTTACGTGCACATCAAGAGAACAAATTTGTATATTTTGTTCCAAAAAAGTTACAAGCCTTGCATTAAATTATTAAATGATAGAACCGTAACTTTTTTTTATCTATCTACAACGAGAATGCCGCTTTCAACTGGCCGGTCCTTAAACGTTCTAGTAACAAATAGTTGGTTATGGAAAACCGGTTTAATATACGTAAAGCTACTAAGCTTCGATGATAATTGATATATTGATAGACTAATTTATATGTATCAAAACGTAATCCTAGCTTAGAAAGATTTTAGCTTAGGTCTGAGAAAGCAATGAAACATTAGCTTAGGCCTGAGAAAGCAATGAAACATTTGTCAAAATATTAGTAAGACGGAGCGCGAAAGAAAGGGCACGTGGACTTTGTCACATGTACGAATAATCGGGCCGTTGGGGACAAAGACTCATTAACAGAAGACCTACACGATATATACGTAGGCACGCGGACTCATTGGGCCCATTGTATTGAAGGCCCACTTTTTTTAACACCTACTGTACGCGCCTATTGATTTTTCACTTTTGTCCTTTTGATTTTCCCTTTTTTTTTTTTTTTCTTTTTGGCAAACAATGTTAAAATTTTATTATCAGTTTTAAATTGTGACAGAAATTACGGAGATAATAAAAAAGCAGAAAGACTAAAAATCTACAGAAATAACACATAGTAACCGATAAGGATACAGAAAAGGATACAAAAATTTGAAGGCAAAACGCAAAACAAACACAATAGCAAATCACTCGTCAGTGTATCCAAAATAAACATGATGAAAAAACATTCGATCCCAAATTATAGTAATTGGTTATTTGCACCCTGCGATTCCAAAGAATCCAAGCTCCCATTGTTGTTGTCTCGAGCATTATCTCATCCCAATAGATGACACCTAAAGCTTATCCGAGAGTAGACACAAAAATGGTTTTGGTTTGTTAAAGAACCAAACCCACCGCCTCTATTCAACATCAAAGAACCTTAGACCTGCCAGCGTGCCGAACAAAATGCCGCCAAACTGAACCAAGATCCCTAACAAAACATGTCAAGAACAAGCAATTGTAACGATGAGATAGATTAACAGAATTCATATTTGCCGATTTTATTTTCACAAGAACAATTAATTTTATTATTCTTTATACGAAACGTGAAGAAAATAATTTGTATTTTTGATTCATGACAGGATTTTCTATAGTTTGTTGGAAACAATACAACTAATCCAACGTCAACAAAATATGTACAGCGAACCCATCTGAACAAATATCAAAATAAATTTGGCTTAAATTACTTGACAAGCATATCTAAAGTTTGGAAGTGTATATAAAAGCGGAATTAGTAACAACCCTGAAAGAGTTTCACGAGGAGACTCAACTGAAAATGAAATGGTCGGTGAGTAAAAGTTTTGCTATATATATATATTTTTTGTTGTCAAATGACTCCTGTAAATTATTTGGTGCAACTTTCTAAAACTATATTTGTTTTCGCCAACTCTACTCGTTAAAGGGTTTAATATCAGAATCATTTAAGGGAAATATTGACAAAAATAATAATAAAATAAAATATCTGAATCTGCCGTCACAAACAAGAAAATGACTAAAGTTTATGTAAAGAAAACTTTAACATACACAAGCAACTTCCCCTCTGCAATAAAAACAAATTCACCTCTGCAAATCAAAAGCCTAAACACAGAACAGAGATATACAAGCATGCATTTACATATACATACATTCTCATACAAGCAAGCCACCATTTGAGAAGAAACCAGAGACATGCACAAAGACAACGAGTCGGGTTCGAATCCGGGTCACGAATCGAACTACTTGATTGTTCGACCTCACCGAGGTGGGTACAGAGACTTGTTTTGGTACGGTGTCAGAGGAGACGAAACGAGCAAAGCAAAGTTTTTGGAATGGCCTGAAAATCTCAGCTGGAGAACTGATGAGGATCATCGTTTTGTAATCGTGGTTTCGATTCTGGTCCGCAAGATAATCGGACTTCTTCGAATGCCTATGGAATACACAGGTTTCATCGTCGACTTCTTTCTCAATCTCTTTTCTGCTAATGGTGGCTTCTTCGGTTTGCTTCTCAGGTTAATTCAAGGTAACTCTAAAGTTAGAAACCTTGGAATAAAAAACCGAGACTTTGATGAATTTTAATGTAATTAGTTGTGTTGTAGCTAAAGTTGTGATTCCAGAAAGAGACTCTGTGACGTTTGTTAGTACAATTGGGCAACTTGATGGGCGAATTGATCTGTATAAGGGTTGGAATTTCGTCGAACACTTGGAGAGCATCGACTCGGGTTCTTCTGGAAGGGCTAAAATCGAATTGGGAAGTCGTGGGCTTATGGATTTGTGTGTGATGGCTTCGAAGCTTGCGTATGAGAACGCCAAGGTTGTTGAAAACATCGTTGATCTACATTGGAAGGTAAGTTAATTAAAGATAGAAACTTTAAATACATTTTCATGAGAAAAAAAAGTTTCCAACTTTTTGTATAAGGTTTCCATCTTTTACTAATGTCTGCAGATGAATCTGGTGGAGTTCTTGGATTGTTGGAATGGTGAGAATTAGATAATTGAGCTTTCGTCTTCAATTAGACAGCTTTTAGTTTATAAATGGATGTGTGTGTTTTGTCTATGTTTGTAGAGTATCAGAAGCAGATGGCTACACAAGTTTTTATACTAACGGATAAGCAGAAAGATGCAAACTTGATCTTAATAAGCTTCAGAGGCACTGAGCCATTTGATGCAGATGATTGGGGAACAGATTTCGACTATTCCTGGTATGAAATCCCCAATGTGGGAAAGCTTCATATGGGCTTCCTCGAAGCTATGGGTTTAGGCAACAGAGACGACACTCCCACTTTCCATTACCATCTCTTCAAACAAACCTCCTCCGAGGAAGAGAATCATTTCCTAGAAATGGGAACGAGAAGCGCCTATTACGCGGTTCGAGTGATTCTGAAACGTTTGCTTTCGGAACACGAAAACGCGCAATTTGTAGTTACGGGTCACAGCTTAGGAGGTGCTTTAGCGATTCTATTTCCAACGTTGCTTGTGTTGAAAGAGGAGACCGAGATGATGAAGAGGCTGCTTGGAGTTTACACGTTTGGACAACCTAGAATCGGGAACAGAGAGATCGGGTTGTTCATGAAAGCTCAACTGAATCAACCTGTGGACCGATACTTTCGAGTTGTTTACTGCAACGATCTTGTCCCGAGATTGCCTTACGATGATAAAACCTTCCTCTACAAGCATTTCGGACTCTGTCTTTACTACGACAGCTTCTACAACGAGACTGTAATGTTATCATCACTTGAAGATGGTTTGAAAATGTGAACTTTATTTTTAAACTAATGATGGTTTTTCTTGAATGTTTGACAGAAAGCAGAGGATGAGCCGGACCCGAACCCTTATGGTGTGCGTTATGCGATTCGTGGTCATGTACTAGCGGTTTGGGAGTTGGTTAGAGGCTTGACGATGGGGTATACACATGGACCGGATTATAGAGAAGGATGGTTTAGGATCTTGTTTAGGTCCATGGGGTTGTTGATTCCAGGTCTATCGGATCATTGTCCGACTGATTACGTTAACTCGGTTAGGCTTGGACCCAATAATGACCTTCAGATGTCGTCTCTTTGAAGAGTGTTCTGTTACTTTTTGTGTTTTGAAGCGGAAACTTGGTTGTTGTAATAAATCTTGGCTGAACCGGAACCCGGTTAAGATGTTGGTTCGTAAAATTTTAATAAGATGAGTTCTGGTTTGTTTAGTTTGAGTATGAGCCTGATAAAAGAACAAGACTTTGCCACAAAGTTTTATTATTTTTTCACTAATTTGTCGTCTCATTTGATTACACAACTAGAGGCAAAAATCAAACAAGAACAAGATCTTAGGTCATAGATGAAACCAGAAGAGACTTCTTCGGTCAAAATGAAACTTCCCAAATATTTCAAACTATGAAACTCGTTTTATTACATAAACATCATCCAAACTACGCCAGCTCAATCGCCGGATAAAGTCTCTCTATTTCGCTTGATACTAAATAACCCATGAAAACCAAAAAACCCAAAAGATAGATTCTTAGGGTAAAAAAAAGAGACAACATTTTGCAGGGTTATGCTTATGCACCAATTGAAGGGAGAGAATAAAAAGTTCTCGGAGATGGTTCAAAGCCATGCAACCAAGCAGCCACTAACACCAACGGAGAGCTTCAAGAAGAAAGAGACATAAGGAGGAGGGAGATATATATATACACATATATAGTTATGTTGTAGAGGTTAACTTGAAGGAGAAACTCAAAAGGTTCTCTCTACTCATCGCCGTGGATGTACCAGCAGCAAAGCATGGTGGCACAACGGCGGAGAATGTAGAGACGAGCTCGTTGTTCCTTCACCAAGGAAACACACTTGCTTGTAAAGGCATGACCTTTGTTGAACTTTCTCTTAAATTCTGCCATGGGGTTGACAATTAGGGTTTTATGGATTATTTTTAGTGATCAAAGATTGAAACTTTAGGAGCCCCCTAAAAAAAACCCTTTATGGGTGAAGGAAGAGAGTACAAATGAAATATTTGTAATGAAGAATAAAAATGATTTGCAAGAGTATATATATAGAGAAGAAAAAGAAGAAAGTGGTGAAGTAAATACAAAGGAAGTTAATTAAGAGGAGATGAACGTGGTCTTGATTTTTTTGGTTCATTGACATTGGGATATGCATGGGCAGATTTTGGATTCTCCAAGGAACTATACTTTCATGAAATCATAACTTTGGACATGAATATTTTATTCTATGTTAGTCTCTTCTGTCCTACTATGGGCTGCCAATAAAAAGCTATTATCTTATTATGAAAGAGTGATTATCTCTAATTGTACATTGGAATGTTTTGTTATGGAAATAGACATGATGAAGGGTTATAAAATTTGGAAATTTCGCTCTTGGAAAACTAATTTCATCTTATAGATAAATCATTAAATTAGTCTTGACAATTGATAAAATTAATAAAAATTATATTTCGTGTACCTTTATTTAAATGTAAGAAAGGCGGTAAACACAGATGTTGATACATATAAGTATTTGTTTTTAACCCTCAAAAGGGAATGATTAACCTAAAAACATTGTTTAATAGGCTTCAACACAATTTTAAAACCCGAAGAAAAGAAGAAAGAGTAGAAAAGGGAGAAAGGTGGGCTTAAAATGAGGAGATATGTTGAATGAAGACAAAGCATTGAGATTGGGTTTAGGGGAACATGTAACCGGCAATCTTATCTTCGGCTTCTCCACTTGAGTAGGTTTGTTTGGTTAGCTTCTCATATTTTAATCTCGACTTTAATTTTTTCAACCAAAACTTTTGAAAACTGAACTAACTCTTAGAAGATAAAAATCAGTTAAAAAATCTTAGAACTTAAAAATCAGTTAGAAATCAATTATTCTCAAAGATGGATCGAGAATAAATGTAAAACAAACGATACTGATGTAAAAATAAAAATTTCAGTTAAAGTTTACTTCACTACTTTTTTAACATTCATTATTGAATTTTATTTGGTTAGTTGACTTGGTAATTAATTATTATAGTTCACATTAGTTCTGCGGTCGGACCAACCATATCAGATCATTGGGTTTAAAAACATTATCTTTAACCATTTGCCATAATCAAATTAGGCAAACAAAAATCTGAAGGCAAGATTGTGACGGTTCCCGTTTCTCTATGATTCGTTGCGGTTTTACAGCTGGTAGAACAAAATCATCCCTCTTGATTTCTTTCAAAATTTTCTAGTCAGTTCTGCATCACTTCTTGTATCGATTTCGGATCACAACAGATTTGGATCGCATTAATATCCTGACAAATCACATTGTTTTGTACATATTAAAACATACAGAATATATATGTAACATATAATGTATATCATTGTGGGTCTATATCCTATAAGACTCTAATTAAGGCTTCTAAGAATCAAATTTTTTTAAAAAAATTATAGGATGCTTCTTATCAATACGTTCCAAGTTCCAAGGATGAATAAACTGAAGGATATCATCCTCTTCTTAGCCAATGACATTGATAATTGGTCTAATGGTCAGGCCCAATATTTAACTCTAGTTCATTTTGAATATAATGGGTCTTAGAAGACCCATTTGGATCTATCAGGATACTAACCGTTATTGTTGGCATAATTGGCACGGAATGCTGTTATGTGAACTATTAGCTAGACTTGATCATTCCTAAAAGCATATAGGAATCGTGTAAGGAGGTGTATTAGAGCACCTCCAACGGTGAAATATTAAACAGAGGTTCCTAAAAAACTTAATATTAATATTTTATTGATAGTTGATTATATAAGTAAATTTAATTATGTGGTAGTAAATCAAACAAATAAGAGAAAGACAGCTGTAGTGTAAGTTTCTTTAGATTTCTAAAAGAAGGTTTTAAAGTCTACTATTTAAAAGACGGTCTCTCTTTTTCTTTCCATTTTTTTTTTATTATTTTTTTATTAATTTAAAATCCCTGTAGAACCCACTAATGGAATTTCTCATAGTCATTATATAATAATAACATTGATAAAAAAAAAATCGGTTCATTTGCATGAGTTGCAAACTTTCAAATATGCATTTTTATTTTATTTTCTGGACTAATATCTACCTATTTGACTGTTTTTTGAATAGAAGAAATTCAAATCGTCTGCATAGGAAGATAAAAAGAGAGTTCTACTTGGACTTGTCTTTTTTTGTTGTTTGTTAACAAAGATATTTCGGTCTGATTACATAATCTCCACGAGCTGTGAACCAAAGCATGTAATTTAGTTTCCTTCCATCGTCCGTGCTCGAAGTTGAGATTCTCAACTCTCTTTGTTTGTATTGTTGTACGTGTACATCGGTTAGTGACACCGGATTATTTAGACTCGTAATTGATAAAGAGTGTAGGCACTGAGTTTGCATTCCTTTGCTAATAATATAGACGAAGATACGTTTTCGCCGTGAGGAACCAAGCTACGTTGGTTGACTGACTCATGATGCAAATATGGTTTTGGGCATGATCTCGATTAAATCTACATATGAATTTATTTGATAATATGTCTTTTTTTTCCCTTATCACAGTGGGCTCTTGGTTTCCTAAGTTTGGGTTCTACAAGGTTTTTCTTGAGTTAATTAATTATTTTGGGTGGTTTTGTAACTAGTACAATTATATTACATGCTAACGTAAATTTTTCACCAAGAGAAGAACACACGAAGATATGAAAAAAACGAATCAATTAAAAGCAAAAGACTGTTCTTCTTGTATAACTTCCATATACAAAATCGTTGAATATATCCTATTGTATACATACACTAATTCACATATACACACATAAACACACCACCTATATCTTTGTTGTTTTACCCTAAGATACATAGTATGAGGAAAAAAAAAATGAGACAGCCTTAAACGCGTTTACGACTCGCGTAGCTTTTGCCCACATAATGATAGTAATTACTATTGCTCTGATTTTTACTCCCACCACCATTAGAGCTTTTACCGCGCAGCAAACAAGACAAAGCCCTCCACAAAAACCACTTCCTCCGTCGCGGTGAAACGGCAGTCACGTGACTAGAAGCATGTGCTCTCGTCGACTTCTTAATCACAAGACCTCTAACTTCTTCCGGTGGCTTATAATGCCTAATCAACGGCCACTTTATTCCATCGAAAAACGGATGACGTTTGATATCCTGCGCACCTCTGGCGCATCCTAGCCTTTTCTTCGGATCTTTCACCAAAAGCTTCTCAATCAAATCCCTCGCTTCCTCCGAATCACCACCGTCCACGTGGAAGTTCACGTTCTTGGTGGTCGATGCTATATTGCGTAGGGTTTGTTCTTTACACTCTCCTTTAAACGGTGTCGTTCCGTACAACATCTCGTAAAGGAATATTCCAAACGCCCACCAATCTACTCCGCTTCCGTGTCCGTTGCCGGAGACTAGCTCCGGCGCAAGGTACTCATGTGTTCCGACGCAAGATCTTGAAAACGCATTCACCGGCTCCGCTGCAAACTCTGCTACGATCTCCTCTCTTTCGTATTTTACCTCCGTCGACGCTACGGAGAAGCAACCGCTCCTTCGCCGACGAAGCGACGGAGAAGAAGAAGAAGAAGTTCTCTTGTAGCGGCGAGATTTAAACGTGGGAACCACGTCAGATTTAAAACAAAGATCGAAGTCCGATAACATGACGTGACCGTCTTCACGGAGCAAAACGTTTTCCGGTTTGAGATCACGGTAGACTATTCCCATTGCGTGGAGATACTCTAAGGCGACGAGAACTTCGGCGGCGAAGAATCTAACCGGCTGAATAGGTAAACGGTTACGAGGTTGCTTGCGTAGCAAGGAATGTAAATCTCCGTTAGGAGCATAATCGATGAGGAGACACGTGTAGTGAGACTCGTCGATACGAGCGTAGAGCGTAGGGAGGAAAGGATGGTCTAGCAAGGAGAGGATCTCTGCCTCCGTCTCGACCTGAGAGAGCTTCTTCTCCGTAGTGAGACAGTTACGATCGATGACTTTTAGGGCAAACTTTGCGGAGGAGTCACGGAGGTTACAGAGGAAGACCCTGCCTAGGTTTCCGGTGCCAAGGTGGCGTATTAGTTTTAGGTGACGGAGGTGGATGTTTCCGTCGGAGGAGAGGAGTTTCGCCGATTTGATTGCGGACCATTGAGGATCATGACGACGGTGGTTGACGGTGGAGGAAGAGGTGGAGGAGGTTGTTACGGTGGATGAAGTGGAGAGTCTGTCGTTGAAGCTTAAGGTTAGGCTGGAGCGTCCGCTCGAGGAGGCGAATGTTCGGTCGGTGACGGTGGATGTGAAGCTGAGATCGAGATCGGAGTCAGGGAAATAGAAATCTTGAAGTTCCATTTTTTGTGTTTCTTGATTCACTTTTTTTATATTTTGTGTTTAGAGAGGCGGAGAGTTCTGAGTTATTTATAAAGAGGAGAAATGTGTTTAATAACTAACTAATTAGTTATTGATTAAATGTAAGGTTGATGGTTTTGTCTTGGGTCTTTGGGAAGTTGGGAAAGGACAAGAGAAAGTGATGGTTTTGACCTTAGCGGATAAATAAATTATTAATCATTGTCATGTCTGAAACTATGACTAATCTTTGGTGTGCAATCACATGTTTAATTTACCAATGACAGACGATTGTATATTTTAAGATAAGCAGTTTACAATTAACAATAGCTTGGGGGAAAACATACGTACATATTTGCAATTATATGCCATAATTCGTTACTATTTTTTTGGGTTGGACGAAAAAGAATATACGAGGGAGAAAAAATGGGTTTTACTAAAACGATAATTTTCAAGTGGTTTTTAATTTTTAATAGGTGGGTAAGAAAAATGCGAGTTTACATATAAAATCAAAAGTGAATGTGAAGAAACTTAAGGTCAGTGAGATTAATTACGCGTCTGTGCACATTAATGAGGCAGTAAGAACTTGTCGGCTGTAACGTTCCTCAAGATTAGCTTCATTTACACTTACGTGTACGTAATCTACAGTCTACGGTAACGATCTTATCTAACGTTTACGGAGTAATTATATACACGTTTATTGTTAGAATAGTAGTAGTATTTGATTGTTTTCATTAATACTATTATTTCGTAGTATTAGACTTTTAGTTGCTACGCAATAAATTTGGAGATATCAACTACTATACCCAACTTATAACTAAAACACCAACAACTAGAATACTATTACCAAATTTAATATTTACCATATTCCAACAAATACAAAGTCTATACCATTATTCATATCTCTTAAATTTGTATGCGAGAAGAAAGAGATTATGACCGTATTTATCTAGTCCACTAATATGATTCGAGTAGTTGTATATTTTCTCAAAACGATACTGATTGTGATAATTCAGTAGTATTAAAACATAACAATTATCGTCGTTTATTGAGTTGTGGGTCAGAAATTTAAGAGCGATTCGCATGTTGAAGAGAATATGGGAACTGGATCCATGTGATGGGCCATTACTAAAGCTTCTTACCGTTGCGGGACCCTTGTTGGCAAAAAGTCTTACTTTGTTCGACACGTGGCCAACATAGGACCCATCTTTGTCGCTTCAATTTAGCTATCTCAATAATTATTTTGTTTTATGATATAAAAATAATTGATTTTATATTTTATAATTATTCCAATAATTAATTCCCATTTGCTTCCGACCTAAATTAGTATTTATAAAATTGAATATATATATATATATATCATTATTTATAAAATATCATCCTTTTTGAATCAAATATATTTTCAATCAATTATTGAAGTTATCAAATTATTAGCTGGTGGTTTGCTCGTTGATCAGGTTGATACATGGGGTCATTAATAACTTATTCTCTAACCACTATATCTAGGCGATAAGAAAGCTAACGGGAGACATTAGAGATTTGACGATTAGTAGATGGCGTAACCGGACATATAGAGAATATATACATAGATTAACGATTGGTTTAGGTGTAGGTAGACCAAAGAATATGACTATACATTTATACTCGATTATATAATTAATTAAGAACAAATTTATATTATATTCATTTATTTTATCTACAGAGATATATACCAGATCAGGCCGGTTCATAATTCTTTGATGCAAGTTGCAAAACAAAATCGTTAAACATCAAAATGTTAAACCCAAGATATGAGGAAAAATAAAACACGAGGATCTTTCCATAAGTATATGTGCTAACAGGTAACTGAACACAATAATGACAATATATCATTAAGCGATTTGCATTTGAAGTAATGGGATTTTATTAGTTAACCACGTGGTTTGGCATGTTGGCGATCCATTCATATCATACACTAGTCGATGAACGTGTTAATAACATAATTGATACATCCTTAACTTCATTCAATTATTATCCTTCTGATTATATATGTAGCATTACCTTACAATTTATTAAACAGTTATATTTATGTACGCATCATATTGGTTACTTCACTATTTTATTCCCAAATATCTCGAATGAACTAACTCTCAATAAAGATTTCTTGTTTTTATATGCTTCAGTTCCAAATGCTATGAATAATACACTGCAATGGAAAAAAACAAGAACTTATAAAGAAGAAAATAATTGATGGGAGGAAAGAATCCAACCTGTATTAATTATCAACAGAAACCATTATTTGAAGACGAAAGAGTCCTAACCTTTCATGTGATGAATAGTTTGCATTTTGTCACAACTACTTCTAACAGAAAGAGAAAAATCTCCTTAACAATGTCTATAATATAAGTATATAGTCTTGAGATTAATATATTCTGTATATATAAATATTCATACATTGGTCACTTTATATAGTTTTGAGATGAATCTAATCTGTCTTGCGTGAGAATGTAAATAAATATCATATATCTATATATAATAAATAATTTAAAATTCACATTCAAACTTTTGATCTAATCTATAGTTAGTTTGTGAGGGAATTAAAGACTAGCTAGCATAACATATTGACCTAGTTTTTCATATTTTAAGTATTCCTTTACAATAGACTATACTATAACTAAACGTATCGAAGTCATGTTGGCGTCCCCACAACATGCATTAGGATGTAAACCATAGTTAGTCCCTTTTGAGATGCAATGCATCTTAGTTTGAATTATTTTATAATACGATGATTAATTTTGTTAATTTAGTAGAAGTAGAAGAAGTGTACTAATGTGTCCTAATTAAGCTCCCTGTTTTGTCCAAAACACCTTTTTCAACAAGTTTGACATGGTCATATCACATGTACCAAAACTCATTCAGATCAAAACAAGACAGAAGCTCCTAATCATAACCTTGGAGCCCACAACAGATTTATTTAATGAAACAACATAACATATGGGTTTTCAAATACATTGAACTATGCCCACTTTTGAACTAAAATTATTTAAATAGATGTAAATAAATATCTAGTTACAAGCTTAAATAAATATATACACATATAATTTCTTTAACAAAAAAACAAATAATTTTTGACACAACCACCACACAAAGGGACACAAACACATCCTTTTAATCTACAATCACACTCAAGTCAAACAGTCAACGTCTGTGGTTGACTAAGTAAATCTCTGCCCAGTCCACTATCAGCCGACCTCAGCCCACATATGTAATGGGCTTTGTGATTCACTCTCTACAGTTGTCAAGTACCAAAGTTGCGGAGAGTCAAAATTGATCAAGCTTTTATCCAAAGTTCATCATTAAGAGGAGTGAAGACAATTAATTAAGTTTAGTTTTGTTCAATAAAATTACCATGAGTGTGTGACTATATCATCTTTGTTAAATACTAACAAACACTGGAATAACTACTAAGTAGTTAACAAATTCTCATTTACTATTTTATTCAGCTTTCTCTTTCACTTTAACCAAACAAGACATATCTCTTTCTATGTCTCTCTTGTTACCTTTCTCTTCTTGTGTTCTTCGATTTCACTTCTTAGAGTTCTTCAAATCTGCTGAAGAGTCAATAGGAAGAGATAAACGAGAGAGACACGTAGAGAATGGAGACAACGAATGTGAACAGAACTGAGACCAGTGCCTTGTGACAGAAGACTCCATAAGGGTCACAAGCAGAGCTCCAAGTGATGGCTTTGTTTCCTTTATATGCTAAGTAAAGCGTCTCTGCAGATACAGTCACAGCCGCTAGAACCACATACGTGACCACCTGGTCAAAAATGAAGAATGTCCACACTCGGAGCTTACTTATTGGACACGCAATGGCTGATATTGCGAGAGCAGAAAGAAGAGAATATGTAGCACAAACGCCATTAGCACTCACCAAATACCTGAAAGAAGAGCAAAACAAAAGCAAAGGTCCATTTATTGATTACTCTCTAATGAAACAAGAGAAGAAAGAACGAGAGAAGAAGATGCACATGAAAGCTGCGAGATTTGAGTAAGAAAGAGAGCCAAAGTCGTTGGAGACAGAATTCTTGATCATGATCACGAGACCCGTCATACTTAGAGCCATTGATGCTACTCTTATGATCGTCTCTACCGTTTTCTCCCTCTTGTTAAGCTCTAAAGCTGAGCCATCAATGGCATTTTGATCAATCTTATCCATTTCCTTTTTCTTTCTTTTTTTCTTATTTTTTGGCGTTAAGGAAGGAGAGATCTTTGCTTCTTATAATGTCAAGTGTTTCCAGTCCTAATAAACAAAACAGCCGTTCAAGCATTGAATATAATCATGTGATTAATATGTGACCACTCTCAGTTTTAGGTGACTGTCTTGTTTTGTTTGCTCTAATTTATCAATCTTATAATTATTTTATTTAAATTTGGTAATACGTACCAAAAGTGAAGAGAGCTTGAAGTACTTGATTAGGCTTAAGTCTAATAGGCTTTTCAGAGTTCAGTAAATTAACTTGTTTCCGTTCAACTATGTTTTTCTTTTTCAGTTTATGGGATATGTTTGTTTTTCGTGCGCCTCTTCAAACAGATTTTTGTTCAACATTTAACTTTGTTAGTTTCTATTCGTAATTAAGAAAATTCATTCACATGTATGGTTCGGTGAATTTCACAAGTAATACATGTTGGCATGACCCTCTGATAACATGCAAGAATCTTCCATACTGCATATATATAATTACATCTTTTTCATAGTTAGTTCAAGAGGTGAAGTTAAGTATTAGTATGCTTAAATCGAGTTTAATATTAAATGGAATGGATACATTGCTTGGCGCGCGACCAAAGGAATTTTGACGGACCACCCTCAAGAATCATCGAATAGAATATCTGAAATAGTTGAAACGTGAATAGTATTGAATTCGTACCACTTTTTTTGTTTTGTTTTTCCTTTTTAGCATCAAAATGAGATTTGTAGTATAGACTATAGACCGTTGCATCATCCACGCATCGCATCTTCAAGCAGCATACGAGTATCAAAATCTATTTATTCCCTCCTTGTTATGATTTAATATTAGGGGTTTTGTCGTTTTAAGGGGAAACAAACAAAAGAAATAGATCTCTCGATCTTTGTTAACGGTTCACATATGTTTTTTTTTTTTGTTAAAACGGTAACAATTGACAAACTAATTTCACCAATGAAAATATATTCCTTTCATCAAGAAATTTGAAAAACAGCAAAATGTAAAAAAAGGAATGAGTTTTTTTTTTTCTTTTCCGTTTTGTTTAATCTAAGCAATAAAGTTATTAAACTTTCTAAGATCATTTGCAAGTACGCAGTTAATTGTAATTAAACGGACATAATTTGAAGCGTAAAAAAACTAACGAGATGAAAAATCGTTAAACAAATGTTGAAATCTAACTATCTAAGTGTAGCAGCATTAGGAAGGTTTTGATATATGACGTAAAAGTTTCAAACGATCGATCAATTTCATCCATGACTAAACAATATATATATATATATGAGTATATGTATATAAATATCTGGAATCTAACATGGAGGAATAGAGAACGAAGGAGAGCCAAGGTCAACTTGCCGGCCACAAATCAACAGATTGTGTGCGTATGTGACCAAATAAAATGATCATAAACCGGTTGTGTTTAAACCGGCAAGTCATCCTTGGCTCATTTCCACTCTGTATTCCTTCATGAAAGACCCTCTGATACTACCGATTAGGAGAGCTAAACCCATTTTTCAAATTTGGTATCTCTTTAGTGACTCTTGTGTTGTGGTTAAGCTTAGTCGAGATGTGTTGGTATTTATAGACATACAAATGTGATAAATTATGTATATTGCTTTTTAATTCTCGATTCCATTTCCATATGCATGGTTGAGAATTTTGACCAAAACCCTAATTCGAGAATATAATCTAAAAGATGGGCTGACCATATTTCCCAATCTCGAATACTTTATATTCGTCCCACTACTACTTTATATCACACAGAAATTTGTCATTAAGTAAGATGGTCGTAGAAACTAGTAGAAGAATTTCATTTTTGCGGATAAGTGGAATATTAGAGAATGGTCTTTACAGTGGGAAATGAGAACATATATCTATGACTATATGCATGTATAAAATTATAAATAATAAATTCGTTAAAGCTTTCTTCAAGAAGATTTACAAGTCGGCAAGAGTGGAGCTTACGACAGCAGTACTCGCTAAAAAGGTTTCATTAGGATGATTCCAAAACAAACCTTTTTATATGTAAAATGAGACGGTGGCGCGAAGCTCGAAGAAGCAAAATGGTCCCATGCGACGCCGTATTGGTGCGGTCACCTTTCTCCGCCATAGACTAGAGAGGGTGGTGGTCCTTTAGTTTATTTTCTTTCTGTGGTTTCTATGATAAATACTGTATATGGTACGACCTCTAACAACTATGTTACTTGAATTGTCCCATCAGGCCATCTATATATGTGGTTGATCGTTTTCCTTCTAAATGATAAGTTTGTAGCTTCCTGTATTGTAATGTCCATCAAAATGTATAGTTTAATATTTGATTAATCAAAACAACTACCAAATTTTATTTTTTCTTCTATATATGGGTTCCGATGTAGTGCTTAAAAGCACTTTCCTACCATATTCTACAAATAAATATGTTGTAACATTTTTGTAGAAATTTTCCGACTACTTTCTCATAAAATCATTAAAAAATCGTAGGTTTAAGATAAGGAAAAATTCTTACTAAAATTTACGTAGGAGGAATACATGATTTATTTTAGTAATGTAATTTTTAATGTCTGCTATAGTACTAGACCAGTAAACCTAAAAAATAAAAAATCTCGAACTAAATATGTTAAAATTTCACTACCGAATATATAGTTTGTTCATTTCTAATTTGTTTTAAGTTGGATGGATATATAAACCTTACAAAATAATTGTCAACAACCTAAATTTTGGACTCGAATAAATGAAACCTAAATGTCAATCCCTACATATATCTGTATTGGCTTTTGAGTTTAGTCAAGAGATGGTAATATATGTATAATATGTCATCTTCACGAAATTAATGCTTAAAGTTTTGCAAATCTTTGGCTGGCCAACTCATTCTGTTCGATATGTTCCCCTTTTTGTTGCTGTCAATTAGTTTTCTTCTATAGTTTATAAAAAATTCTATATGTATTTTTACGGGTTTGTGTCATATCATACAGCCCATATATTAAAACGATCGGTTAATGAGAATCTGAGATGAATCTCTTACTCAAAAGTTATTGAGCCACCTCATCAGAATGTGAAAAGATTTACTGTATCATGTAGTCTTGGACCCTTGGGATATAAAAGATGAAAATGAGCTTTAAACGATCATTAGGATGAAAAGAAAAACAAGTAAACTATAGTAATTAATCTTCATAAAACTCAAATTTGAGTAGAGAAATTCAAAGCTAAAAAGGCGATGGTTGTCGCTAATTTAATTTGGCTAGAAAGTAGAATTATAAATGAATAGTCCCCACACCGTCATCCGTTTGAAAGCAACATCGTACCTATCACTTGATTTTGCATCCGTACCATTGTGCTTATAAATATAATCTGAATTTGTTTTCTGTTTTGGTGGGTTTTATATTTTTCGAATTAGTTTGTGTAGTCCAATGTGATTTTGTCATCATATATATTCAAAAGTAAGTATTGGTTGGTACACTGATATTCACTTGACTGAAGATTACCAGATAATTAACCTTTGTGAAATTTGGTGGTTGATTAATGCATATCTAAAGATAATATCATAACATGAAAGTTTAGGTTATGGGATTTTGTCGGGAGTTTAAGTACTCTTCCATATATGTTACTGTCCTTTTGTAGATGTAAGTAATACTTTCACACTTCATACTCTCTATAAATTCACTTCACTTGTCACCAAAATCTTTCACAAATATCTCTACTCTCATTTCTCTCTTATCTTTATTCCTTCCCATGCGCAACGAATAAGCTTTCTTCTCCCAACACTCTTTTCGATTCACAAGACCTAAATCTCATTCACATATGGAAAGTGTCAAGACCTCCAGGTTCATCACCGAGGTGGCCCCGGCCAAATTTATATCAGCGACGAGAGAACCATTCAAGAACATGTTGACTACAATCTCTGAAGAAGACTTTGACTTTGAGGAATTAGTCAGAGCCACTGCAGAGAGACTCTCTTCTTCTTGTCCAGGCTCCTCCTCTTGGTCTCTTGCTCACTACGCCAATATCAACAGACTCTCTTCTTCTTAAGAGCATTCAACAGCGATACCCAAAATGCATTTTTACTTTTTTCCAATAAAAGGAAGATCAACCGAAGAAATCATACGTTTCTTGGTCTAATCATCCATCAAGAGAATGTATTTGTAATCTCTTCTGCATCTGAGTTGTTATTTTCATTTTTCATCTATTTTCTCATTGTTCAATCTTTTTTTCTGCTTCATTTCGAGATCACTGCATGCTGATTAAGCATTCTTGATACACAATACATCTATGATCGATTTTTTCTGTACCCTATTCTTTTGCTGCAAAGAAGCCACTTTCATGTCAATATCCAAAGAAAACACACACACAAAACGTTAAACAATAAACAAACAAAGAACGCTCTTATATTAATTTCCACAGGACTAAATATATTTGTGAGAAGCTTCATCCAAGGGGGAAAAAGGTTTATATTATACAGAATGAGATTTCTGCTTCTTCTTTTTTTCTTTTTCCGGTAATTTACTTTTACTCTCTTCCAAAAATGTAACAAATAATAAGAAAGAAAAAACTCACTTCACCCTCACAGGAAAAGAATCTGGATCCGCTTCGCTCTCTCTGTATCAGACAAACCGGATGGGTTAAGCAATGATGAAAATAAGGACTAAGGAGAGTGTTAGGGAACCAAGTAGAGGCTTTCGCATTTTGGTTAACCAAAACAAAGGTTTCACGAGTACTTCTTCATGCTAATTTCCCAGATGCGGCTTACGAGATCTGCTTTTAGTTCCTCTGGAATCTGCGACTTTAAACTTGATTTTACATCTGCAATTAACCTCCTCCTGCACATGCTCCAACCAATTAGTTCACCAAACAAATTATAAAGAAAAGAGGTCAGAATCCAATCTATGCAACTTCTAGCTATTGTGCTCAAGTAAGAGAGGCAGATGAAGATAGAAGAAAACAGTAAAAAGTCGGCTTTTACTTACTTTTTTAAGTCGTTACCATCTCCACCTTCTTCTCCTCCTGATTGCTCTGTACACACTCTCTTCTTGGCACGCATGGAGATTTGTACTTTATCATACCATCCACATGACCGTAGATATGACAATGCGTCTTTCTCCAGGCTGAGAAAATATGCAAACACAATCATTATAGGTTAGCTTTGTCATCAGACATAATCAGAATAGTAAGCAACGGCTTAAACCAAAGTTACCTCTCTTTTATTGCTTTAAGTTCGGCCCTAGATGATTCGTCTTTTCTAAGAAAAATGCAGGGGTCTTCATTCGTTGAAGAACCCAAGGCTTTCGATTGGCTGGAACTAACACCATCCTTCTCAATTTCCTGGTGATCAGCTCCATTTTGTGAACCATTACTCTTGCATGGATGAGAGTTATCCTTGTGGTGATCACCCCCATTGCTGGAGCCATTACTACGCTCATGAGGCTGTAATGTCACTTTGTGATTGCTACTATCTGCTGCACTTCCATTTTCTTTAAGTCCATTGCCACCATTTTCTGTACCAAACTTTTTAGTATAAACTCTTGTTGGCGAAACTGATACATTCTCTTTGTTTGCCTTTGGAGCTACGTTCTGATCTTGGTGGAAAGAAAATCTACCATTGACAACTTTGGCACCAGGCTTGACAGATATACTGACCTTTGCATGTGGCTTTAAAGGAGCCTTTTCAACTTTGGAAGAAACCGGGTTATCCTTACAGAGGGGCTGCTCGGCTCGTGGTTTCATATTATCTTTAAGGGGCCCAATAAATTTATGGGGCTGTGAAGAAGCCAGATTTTCCTTCTGGATGGACGGTTCTGGTTGTGGTTTTATGTTGACATTATTAAGGGGCCCAATAAACCTCTGGGGCTTTGATGTCTCACAGCCATTATCTTCATGAGATGTAGTCCCATTAGATGTTACCAGAGCTTTAGCAGATGCTGGCCTCTGGTTGAAACGGCTGAAAAACAAAATATAAGCTTTCTCTGACAAAACCTCCTGCAAGGTGGAGAGTGAGACCAGCGAATCATTGCAGCAATACCATTGACCCAAGGAATCCTACACACGGCAGTTAAAAGTCAGCAAGCAGTTTCGAGAGTTTGTGTTGCATGAAAACTGAGAAGGGACAGAAAAACACCTTAACGTATGCATAATAGTGCCCAGATTCAGGAGAATATCCTGAATGCACAATTATCCCAAAAAGCTTGTATTCCGGCTGAGGGTCCTGTAGTTTTGACAGAGTAAATCTATTAGCAAAAAGCAGGAATTGGGAAGTACAGTTACCTTGGAGCCAGAAAATTTTCAAAAGCTATGATGTTTCAAAAGGTAGATGCAGGAGAAAGAAATCAGACGCATCAATTCAAAATGTTTAGCAGCCTACGACGAGATTAACAAGTTATAAACTGGATCATAAAATCCAACTTACCTCCTTGTCTCAAACCTTGACTTCTTTTTTTTTTTACCCCCGACATGTCTCAACCTTAACTAATCAGATCAAATCAAGTAATATTTGTAAGGGGATGTCAGAACTATGCCAGACAAGAATATCCATCCTGTAGATTATTGTACAGCGGTTCAAAGGCTAAAACTTAGCCAACGTGAACACTATGAACATTGCAAATTCATCCTATATTCTATATGCAAATCATATCGAAGGGCTTACTCAGGTTGAAACTCCACTTAAACACTGCACTAACCTACTACCTCGAATATAGAAAGAATAGGGAGTAACAACCCTGAAATTTCTGATATGCCTCTTAACCAGGTAGGCAGCACCAATAACAGAAACTGGCAACAAACATAAAGTTAGGCTGAGAGTGTCATAATCTTGTACCTTGCTTGCTTTACTCATGAAGCTCGATAGAACAAGAATCTCTCCAAATGAAATGGCCTTATCAATCTTCCCACCAAAAATACCCCCAAACCTCTGTAAAACCAATTTAGAAAAAAACATATTAAAAATGATTACGACTAAAATAACCCCTACCTTTTGTAAACACAAATATGATACACTTACTTTCAATTGGATAACAAGGATATTAGGTGCTTGGAGTATTGACATCTGCTTCCTCGCCGTCACCAGTTTTTTACAGCTAAACAAATGAAAAACTTATGTTAGAATAACAGAACCGAAAACTGAAAAATTCTTAAAGAATGAACGCTAGAAGAGTCAAATCACTTACTTCTCGCATCTATACTTATTGTTGCCATCTAAAATCTCTGGCTGAAAGAACTTTTGCATTGATTCCTTCACAGAGCTACTGTGCAAAATTTCAAGACTGATATCCATAATCTCATCGGCCTTATTCGACTCAGTGCCACATGACAAACACTTCACCTGGCTCTGCAAAGCACCACCAAAAATCTCCTTCACCACAGTATTGCCATTACAGGGCTCAGAGCCCTTGTTTCGCAACTTCTTCAGGCGGAGAGACGTATTGTGGCATGCGTCAATGACATACCGCAAGAACTCATGAGCGTCCTCTTGACGCCCAAACTTAAAATGCTCGGCAAAAATTTTGAGGCAGCTTGAAATCTTGTTAGGCGCATCGCTTGTTAGATCCACACTAAGAGACCTTGTTATTCTTTTCTCAACTATGCAAAAAGGACAATCCCGTTTCCGCTCCCCATCCACATATGAGTCGCCTATCAAAAAGGGTCCCAATCAAAGAGAACACATCAACAAAAGCAACAACAATAACAAAACATGTATGAAGCTTTATGATCAAATTCCTAATAGAAAAGTCTCGATTACAAATCATTCGATAACCCTAAAGCGTGAAATCTAATGGAAGTAACGTAAAATAAGAATAGAGGAAGGGAGGGAGGGAGGAGAACGTACAGTGAGAGGAGTGTTTGTGAGTAAGGCAGAAATTAGCGAGAGGAGGAGTATAAGTAAGGCACTGAAGAACACTATTGAGGTAGCAGGTGTTGCCGAGATTGCGCAACCCTAAAGGAGGACCGTTCCTACGCTTTTGACTCAGTAGACTCGGCATCCAGCTCATCTGCAGTTTAAATCCCATTCAAAATCGGTTGTTCTCCGCCGGAGAAAACCAACAACGCAACCGCTCATCGCTGACTCGCCTCCACGGCGAAGCCAACAGCTGCGATCGCATCTCGCGCCACCACGCCTTTCTCTGCTTTTTTCTTGTCTTCTAATTTAACACGCTTCGGGCTTCCTCGCGAAAATTTCTACTAGAAATTTATTGAAGATTTTAACGATTTCGAGTTTGGGGAAGAAAAGAGAAGATCGAATTCGATGAAGGTAACTGCCGAGGGAAGAGACCCGCCCAGCAACAAACCCCACAATCCCTCGCGAGCCTTCGTGTTTACCCTTTTTTTTTTTTTTTTTTTTTAACTTCTCCAATTTCTGTTTTAATTTTAAATATAAAATCCAGGTAGATAAAGAAAAAGGAAATAATCTTCATGGGCTTTTAGGCCCATTTTAAGCCAGTAAAGTCGGAATATGTGGCCATATTTTTGTAATGATGTGATATTTTTTCAGTTTTTAAATTAAACCTGATGATATGGAATTTAAAAAATCTTTTTGGAAAGGAAATAAAAATTTAATCTCTTTTTTTTTTCTGCCTTATGAGAGAAAAATATTAAGTTCAATGAACACAAATTGTGAATAAATTTGAAAATTGGATAAATTAGTTATTTTTTTTTCAGGTACAGAATAGTTTTGTATGAGCTATATAATTCGGACGGTACATATTACAAAAACAAACAATCAAAGATTACCTCAAAGACTGATGATGAGAAACTAAATTTTCTCCGGCATCATCATCATCATCTCTCTGTATTAGCCTGTGACACCAACGGTATAGATGATTCACCATCTCCTGGAGTTTCTACGGGACCTCGGGATGCTTCCTTCTTCAGCTTATGGTTGTTATAAGCCGCTACACCAGCAATTGCTGCATGTAGGTAAACACAGAGCACAATGTATGAGAAGCAAAGCTATTTGATTCTAAGCCAATTGGTGTGTAAGGAGATTTTATTTACCGATGCCGTAACCGAAAAGATTGATGACGGTGAGTTTTGTGTCGGCAAAGAGAAGAGCTGAGACCAAGACAACCACCCAATCCTTGACAACGCCAGCAACTCGGATAGTAAGAGCACTTGTGTGAGAAATCACCAAGAAAACCGACAAGTTGAGGGCAAATGTACAGAGGGAATTAAGTGTCAACACTACAAAATGGAAGTTCCATGTCCCATTGCCTTCCATCTTCGATTTCTCTAGGAAGATCCACGGAATAAACAAGCAAATAGCACTGCAAAAAAGAGAGGCACATAAAGATAAAGTTAGCCTTACGCTTACATAATGAGAGAATTGTGATGGCTTATTCTTCTTCGATTCAGTTTTTACCTGCACGGGCTCACATAGTACATAAGAGAGATAGGGTTTAATTTGATGCCTTTCCTCTTGACAAGAATTTCCATGAAGATTAGCCTCAGGGCTTCTCCAACAACACCACCCATTTGGTAAACCACTCCAATCCAGTTGATGTTTAACTCCCCATAAGAAGCTACTAAAACTCCAAAACTTATGACAGACATTATCAGAAGCATCCTGCAGCTCATCATTTCAAGTCCAGCAGCTACTCCAAGAATAAACACAGCAACAGGCACTGCAAGTATGATTTCAAGAAGATATTGGTATTCATAGTCATATCACTTATGAGGAAATGGGAGCAGGAACAGTTAGGTTTTCTTACTTATAGCCTTCAACATCTGAGCAAATGCAACTGATATGTACAAATAGGCAGTGTTTCCCAACCAGAGGGTCATTGCAAACATTGCACCTATTGGAATAACTGATGTAACATATCTGAGTACATAAAAGTGAGATATTTATTACTCAACCAAAGATAGTAGTAGTAGTACTACATTGACAAAATTGGTAAAGATATTTAAATTAATGGGTATTTTCAACTACTCCAATCTCAAATTGCTTACGAAGTCTCTTTCTTCCTTACATTTCTAGTGTCATTCCTTCTTCAACCTTCACGAGCTTTATGGAGAAATAAATAGAGACAACAAGAAAAAAAGTCAGAATCTATCCACTTTTACTTAAATAAAGAAAAACCATTGCAAAAAAATGGAATACCTTAAGAACTTTGGTAAGAAGAAAGCACAAGACAGATGAGAAAATCATATGGAGCAATGTCAATCCAAGCGGATAAGGGAAATTAATTTCCTTAGATGACAAAACCCACTACACAAAAGTAACAAGAACGTTAGTCATTATTAAGCAAACTTTTCCAGTGACTAACAAAAGTATAATTAACAACGACGCTCACAATGAATGAATCATTTGAATTGCTACATATTTGAATCATTTACGCATATCTTAAGACTGAATTGAACAACGATGATGACTTCTACAGTGCCAATGGATTCTAAAATCAGCTAGTCAACTTCCTGGTAAGCTAGCACAGTTATAAAAATCTTACATAACATTTGCGCCCAACATTACGAAAAGTAGCGATCGGTTCAAAAATTTGAAAAGAGTAGAAAATAATACGATGCGAGAATTACAGATCCAGGTTGTGAGATTTAAGCTAAACCTTATTGAAGAAGATTTGACCACTAGAAAGCGCGATATAAAGAAGAATGTAAGCATAAGTCACGAATTCATCTCTCATAAAGCCTTTGCTCCGATCCGCCATTGATATCGATAATTGTGATCTCCGATTACAAAAATTCACTGTCGCCTTTATATATTTATTCTTTTCCGACTGCTTTCTTTCGTCGTCTCCTTCACTTAGTGTTTCACTTTTCCATTTTCTCAAATCTCAAACAACAGCTAAATAAGAGAGACAGGTGAGAAGAAAAAAAGACTAATAAGTGGGCCCCACTTCGATTAAGTAATTATAGGCCTTTTGTCGCATAAAAGCCCAATGGTTTTGGGCTTTTAAAACTTTTAGTTAAACCTGTATTTGTTAAGTTACATCAGGATACGAGTTGGTTTTTTCTTTCTTTTTTTCCTTCCAGTTTCATCTATTTCTTGGATTTATGCCAATTCAAAAAAAAAAAAAATGAATTTGTTTATTATTTCCTCGAGATTGTGAACGATAATATGAAAGAAAATGTAAGGAACACACAAGTTGCTTGTGGATTAGACACAACCAAGCTGATATTTGTCCGTATCTCATCCTTCATTCTTCACCTCCAGCTTCTCATCCATATTCTTTTTCCCAACTTGCCTACAATTTTTCAACTGTTACACCAATTTAATCCGTCACAAACATTTAACACTTAAAACCAAAATAGACGTTAGGATATATATATAATATAAGCTTTCCTCACTCTTCATCTCTCTCGAGAGCTCCATTTCCATCAAGGTGTGTGTTTGTGTGAGATTCTGTGTTTTGATTTCTGGAGATTAGAGTTGAGTTATGACTATGTCTGAAATTTAACAAAATGATAACTAACTCAAAGCCTTTTTACTTTGTTTTTGACAGACTCAACATATAAAAGAAATGGAGATCACAAACGTTACCGAGTATGAAAAGATCGCAAAGGAGAAGTTGCCTAAGATGGTATACGACTACTATGCATCAGGTGCTGAAGATCAATGGACTCTTCAAGAAAACAGAAATGCTTTTGCAAGGATCCTGTGAGTTTTTTCTTTTCTTATGGATAAGATTTACACTTTTTTGTTATTGTTTTGGAGATATGGTTTGATGATATTACATACCTTGGAATGTTTTAACAGCTTTCGACCTCGGATTCTGATTGATGTAAACAAGATTGATATGACAACAACTGTCTTGGGATTCAAGATCTCAATGCCCATCATGGTTGCTCCGACTGCCATGCAAAAGATGGCTCACCCTGAAGGTAAAAGACCGTCTCCTTTTTCCTCAAAACACTTATGTATAAACCGAGTTATGTAGAGACTAGAGAGTGAAACTAATGCAGTAGACACAAAGACTAAGGTTTGTTATGTTGTAAACTAATGCAGGGGAATATGCTACGGCTAGAGCTGCCTCTGCTGCTGGAACCATCATGGTATGTTGTAATATCATTAAGACAATATATCTATCCAAAGCAAGATCCTTAGTCTTTTCAGTGTTTGGAACTTTTAAAGCTGCTATCTCTGGTTTGAGTTATTTTCTTCCATGATATTTTAGACACTATCTTCATGGGCTACTTCCAGTGTTGAAGAAGTTGCTTCAACAGGGCCAGGGATCCGATTTTTCCAGCTCTATGTAAGTAAATCTCAGTCTCTTGTTATACTTGTATATCCTGATCAACATGGTCACACAGACTTGATGATTCACACGTAATGATTGTTCTTGAGTAGGTATACAAAAACAGGAAAGTGGTTGAGCAGCTTGTGAGAAGAGCCGAGAAAGCTGGGTTCAAAGCCATTGCTCTCACTGTGGACACCCCAAGGCTCGGTCGTAGAGAGTCTGATATCAAGAACAGGTAAGGCCACGTCTATTCAAATATGATAATAGTTTATTGGATATAAATATGCAAACATGTAGTTAAAGATTATAGAGTTACGATGTGTGTTCTTCTTCTACTACAGATTTACTTTGCCTTCAAACCTAACATTGAAGAACTTTGAAGGTCTTGACCTAGGAAAGATGGACGAGGCAAGCATCTATTAGATATTATCAACTACTATAGTTTGTTTCTTGAGAATATTCCTAAACTTGTTCTGTTTCAACCTGTAGGCCAATGACTCAGGTTTGGCTTCATATGTTGCTGGTCAAATTGACCGTACCTTGAGCTGGAAGGTAAGAGAAATACAACAAAAGTATAAGATAACAAAAACTTGATTCAGATTGATTTAACTTTAATCTACACAAACAGGACGTCCAGTGGCTTCAGACAATCACCAACATGCCTATTCTTGTCAAAGGTGTTCTCACAGGAGAGGATGGTACGTTACCTTACAATCTGACAAAAAAGTTTGCATCAGTTTAGTTTCATAAGAATAAACCTGACAAGATCAACTATTATTGTCCTCTTGCAGCAAGGATAGCAGTTCAGGCTGGTGCAGCAGGGATCATTGTGTCAAACCATGGAGCTCGCCAGCTTGACTATGTCCCAGCAACAATCTCAGCCCTTGAAGAGGTTAATCATTATAGACTACAAACATTAACTTAGGTTCTCATGAAAGTGTTTTGTTCCAACAACTTCAGCTCTGTTCTTCTGTGTTTCAGGTTGTCAAAGCAACACAAGGAAGAGTTCCTGTGTTCTTGGATGGTGGTGTTCGTCGTGGTACTGATGTCTTCAAAGCACTTGCACTTGGAGCCTCTGGGATATTTGTAAGTATCATATTTCCATTTACCAAAAAAGCTACCTGAAACCATTGAAAATAATAATAACAGAGTATTTATAATTCCCTCAATCTTAGATTGGAAGACCAGTGGTATTCTCACTGGCTGCTGAAGGAGAAGCTGGAGTTAGAAAGGTGCTTCAAATGTTACGTGACGAGTTCGAGCTAACCATGGCTCTAAGTGGGTGCAGGTCACTCAGTGAAATCACAAGAAACCACATTGTCACTGAATGGGACACTCCACGCCATTTGCCAAAGTTATAGAGGAAACACACACAAAAAAAACAGAGAACAACACAGAGCATGTATTGGCTAAACCTATTCATATTCTGATTGGTCACTTAGCTTTTTACTCTTGCTATTTATCTCAATACTTGTTTCTCCCTATATCAAATCAAAAACATTGCCTAGAGATTTATGTTCATATTCTGATCTTTGTTCTCTGTAATGCTATTTGGCTACCTCTACATGAAGTCCATTCTTACTTGCCTATACAATAGAGACAACTAGAGATTGCTTCACAAATCGAAAAAAGCACAAAACAATACGTTGCAAGAACAAAGATCAAAGGAAATATATAACTTATACTGAAGAAAATTTGATCACTAGAAAGAAAAGATATAGTGGAGAATGTAAGAAAAAGGTAACGAGTTCATATAACATTTAGCCCAATAATATTAGGCCTTAAAGCGCATGTATGATTCGTTTTTTTTTTTTTGGTTTTCACTGTTGGATTTATGTCCTTTAAAAAATAAAGAAAAATAATTGATTTACAAATTATTATTTTTTTCTAGATTAAGAACGATAATATGAAAGAAAATATAAGGAACACACAAGTTGCTTGTGTATTGTAGACACACACTACCAATCTGATATTTGTCTGTATCCCCTCCTCCATTCTTATCCTCCAGCTTCTCATCCATATTATTTTTCCATTTTACAAACAATTTTTCAACTGTTACAGAAAAAACACAAGCCAATTAATACATGCCAAATATTTAACTTTTAACCAAATATAAACGTTAGATATATATATACACCTTATAAGTTTTCCTTACCAGATTTCTCTGTTGACACCAAACATCTGAAAATGGAGATCACAAATGTTACAGAGTATGATGCGATTGCAAAGGAGAAGTTGCCTAAGATGGTATACGACTACTATGCATCAGGTGCTGAAGATCAATGGACTCTCCAAGAAAACAGAAACGCTTTCGCAAGGATCCTGTGAGTTTATCTTTTCTTTTCTTTAGACAAAAATACACTGTTTGTTATATTGGTTTTTACATGAGATGTGATGCATACCTTGGGATGTTATATAGCTTTCGGCCTCGGATTCTGATTGATGTGAGTACGATTGATATGACAACAACCGTCTTGGGGTTCAAGATCTCGATGCCTATCATGGTTGCTCCTACTGCCATGCAAAAGATGGCTCACCCTGAAGGTATAGACTTGTGTAGAGATTAGAGAGTGATAAGTATAGCTAGAGACAAAGACTAAGGCTTGTTCTAAACTTCTAATGACTCTGTTGGAAACTAATAACAGGAGAATATGCTACAGCTAGAGCTGCATCTGCTGCTGGAACCATCATGGTATGTTATTATATCATTAAGCAATATATCATCCAAAGCAAGATCCTTAGCCTTTTCAGTGTTTGGAGCTTTTAACTCCGTGACCATTGTGTACCTTTGTCTCTGATTTGAGTTAAATCCTTCCATGATGATGTTTCAGACACTATCTTCATGGGCTACTTCCAGCGTTGAAGAAGTTGCTTCCACAGGGCCAGGCATCCGATTCTTCCAGCTCTATGTAAGTTATCTCGAGAGCTTGTTGTCCATCCTGACAAAGCTGGTCACACTTGATGGTTCACACGTTATAATTGTGTTCTGATTAGGTATACAAGAACAGGAATGTGGTCGAGCAGCTGGTGAGAAGAGCTGAGAGGGCTGGGTTCAAAGCCATTGCTCTTACTGTAGACACCCCAAGGCTAGGCCGCAGAGAGTCCGATATCAAGAACAGGTAAAAGCCAAGTCAGTTGAAGTGTGATTATAATATGCAAACACATAGCTAAAGTATAACTTTCTTCTACTACAGATTCACTTTGCCTCCAAACCTGACATTGAAGAACTTTGAAGGTCTTGACCTCGGAAAGATGGACGAGGTAAGTATCCATCATACACCATCTAGCACTATTAGTCTGAATATGATCCTTAGACAAGTCCTAAACGAGACTTGTTATGTTTCCACCTGCAGGCCAATGACTCTGGCTTGGCTTCATATGTTGCTGGTCAAATTGACCGTACCTTAAGCTGGAAGGTTAGTGAGTAGTTTGAGAGAGAAACAACAAACCTAGAAACTTGGTTCAGACTGCTCTAACTTCAATTTATACGAACAGGACGTCCAGTGGCTCCAGACAATCACCAAATTGCCGATTCTTGTTAAGGGTGTTCTTACAGGAGAGGATGGTGAGTTACCATCTGCCAACAAATGTCTCCTTCACGTAAGCTTAACAAAAATACCTAACCTTGTCAACTATAATTATCGTCGTGCAGCAAGGATAGCAGTTCAGGCTGGGGCAGCCGGAATCATTGTTTCAAACCATGGAGCTCGCCAACTTGACTATGTCCCAGCCACAATCTCAGCCCTTGAAGAGGTAGATTATTCTAGGACTACAAACATCAATTTCTGTTGACATGTACAACAATTTCAGCTTTGTTAGCCTGTGTTCAGGTTGTCAAAGCGACACAAGGACGAATCCCTGTCTTCTTGGATGGTGGTGTTCGACGTGGTACTGATGTCTTCAAGGCACTTGCACTTGGAGCTTCCGGGATATTTGTAAGTATCATATGTCAACTAATCAGAAACCTGCTTGAAACCATTGACAGTAATAACACACTATCTTAATGCACTCTCAAATCTCAGATTGGAAGACCAGTGGTATTCTCGTTGGCTGCTGAAGGAGAAGCTGGAGTTAGAAAGGTGCTTCAAATGCTACGTGACGAGTTTGAGCTGACCATGGCACTAAGTGGGTGCAGGTCTCTCAGTGAAATCACCCGCAACCACATTACCACCGAATGGGACACTCCACGTCCTCTGGCCAGGTTATAGAAAAAGAAAAAGAAAAACAGCAACAACACAGAGCATGCCATGGCTAAAAACTTACTCACTTAGCTTTTACTCTGCTATGTATCTCAAAAGACTTGGTTCTCCCTCTATCAAATCATAAACCAAGCCTAGAGATTTCTGTAATGCTATTTGGCTACTTCTTTCTTCAGTTCGTTTTCTTGCTTAAACAACAAAGACAAGTATCTATCTATTCCATGCATTTATATCCCCACAAATCAATTTCATGTGATGATTCCCAGAGAATAAAGATGAACATGAGCACAGCAATAAACTCAATGAGAGTTAATGCTTGCATATCAGTAAACAAATTTTATAAACCAATGCATTAACACTATGGAAGAAGAATTACATTGAGGAATTGAACAAAGTGACATGTACAAGAGAAGAAAGATGAGCGTTCATTGCCGTATACAAAGCACACACGTCCTACAGAAACAAGACTTGTACTCAAACTAACCATTCTTTTTCCATTTAGAACGGCCAGCTATCAGATCCACCAGGTTTCTCAACAAGAATCCGATTATACTCCGGCCTCGACGTCTGCAAAAAAATTAAGAAAATGAGCAATCAACATGAGAGAAAAATGCGATCGGAGTCGAAATCGAGATGATGAAAAGGAATTATCTACGTTTAGCGTATGAATATACCAGATCTTTGAAGATGACGTAGGTTATGATGACGAAGAGCACAAAGAGGATCTCAAACTCAGCTAATCGGAAGAAATGGAATACTGAGTCAACAAACCGAGTCATAAGAGAGTCGTCCCTCCTCATTCCGACTCGATTCGTTCCAGCACGTCGGCCGATCATCCTCCACAAATGCTCCCGCCAGCTATGATCACAAACCACCGTCGCTTCTCGCTAGTTCTCTCTCTCTCGAGTCTCACCGGCGAGTTTGTTATCCGTCGACGAAATAAGAAAAAGTCTGATTTTCTAAAGTGGCTCCTGGACTAGAGAAATTCTAATGGGCCATTGTTTTTAAAAGACTCAGAGCCCAATAATAGAGGGTTAAAGAGACGACAAGTTGTTCACCGTGCTATAGCAAAGACAGCACGTTTTTTTTCTTCGTCGATCTTGGCCGTTACTTTTAACGATTAGTAACAGCGGAACATAGAAACGACAAGATGTCCACCGTAGTATAAAACAAACTACAATTGTTATACAGTAGAATAAAGAAAACGACAAGATGTTCACCCCAGTGTATAACAGACGGCATATTTTTATACAAACGTTTTACTACTTCGGTTACGGCGACGGAGAGTTCCGAGATCAGATCGAGTTTCAAACTTGAATCCTTATTCCAGGTACAAATTCGGATCTTTAGTTGCAAAATTAGATTAGAAATCAGGATTATGTTCGAAATTAGTGTTCTTTGTAGACGTAATTAAGGTCCTCTAGGATGAAAATTAGTTTTTTTTCTCTGGATCGGTTTCACGTTTGATCTGCTATGTAAAAATTGAATCTTTGGGTTTTGATTTATGAAACATTGTGGTGAGTTTTCAAATACATAGAGATGGATTGGAAAGGGCAAAAACAATCGGAAGAGCTGATGCAAATTCTGCTGTTAGTGTTTGGTGGTGTTGCTTTCATTGCTGGATATGCAACATATTCGTTCCGGACAATGATGTTGATCTATGCCGGAGCTGTTCTTCTTGCAACTATGATCACTGTCCCTAACTGGCCTTTCTTCAATCGTCATCCCCTAAAGTGGTTAGATCCAATTCAAGCAGACAAGTATCCGAAACCTGAATTGACTAACGTGAGTTCGAAGAAGAAAAAGAATAAGCATTATTAGATCTAATTCTTGCAACTTGTCTGGTTGTAGAGTTCAATGTTGTTCTGATATGTGTGTGGTCTTTTTTGAACATTGTTTGGTTGTCTCTAAATTCTCAATCTTCTACCTTTTAACGTAATGAGATATTCTAAATTTCAAAACTTGGTGAAAGCATTAGAACTAAGTTGATGTATTCTGTATGATCATTTATATATGTGCTTCTAATTCCTGCTTGATAACCTGTTCTACAATGGATTTCTTCTTATGCATTGCTGTGGTGTGAACTATTGGAACTCTTTGTTGGATATATGTGGTGAGTCTCGCAATATTTAAAGTCATATCTCAACCTGAAACGCTTTTCAACTCGTTGATTTTGAAACTAAGCAAACATAGGATGATGACGCAGGTCTGTCGTAATATTGAAGTCATATAACTTGCATCTTAAGTTTGCAACTTGGTAGGTTTTAAGCTTAGTTGTTCACTGAAAATATCTCTGCGTTGCCATTAGTTGAACACATGATTCTTCACATGGCGGCGCCGAATGATTTTGGCGGCCTGATTACTTGATTAGCCGACGTCTATTTGTGTACGGAACCTGATCAAAGTCCCAATATGGCGGCGGATTAATTTCGCAGCCTTACGCTTCTCTCGTTGTTTCTCTTGACCTTATTAGGGTTTCAAACTCCAGGTGGGTGGGTCATAAAGAAGAAGCATCGTTTTCATGTCAGTAAAGAGATGATTAGGAGAGAAACGTAAAGATCGAGAAGATATCTTATTCGTCTTCCTCCTCCTCTTGTTAATCAGTGAGTGCCCTATGAGACTGGGTTTGTGACTTTGTGCTACGTTGACGGTCACGTGGATGTGCCCATCTCTGGCCTTGGAAACGTCTAATACGTCCGTTTATGCGCGTGGCTGATTGCGACATTTTATCCCCTTTAGGGAATATGACGATGCAGAAAGCAAAATGATTTAAGTTAAACCCACATATATAAAGGTATAGAAAACAAAACAAGATTGGGTCTCCTTTATCCATTTTGTGGCTTTCAATCATGTGCTAAGTTTTTCATATCATCTTAAGCGGTCCATCCTCCCCATGGTGACTTGCCACCAGACAGTTTTCTTTTGTCGCCATATATTCCAATGTATATATATGGTCGTATGTATAAAGTAATTAATATCTAATTGTAACTAGTTACTATATCTAAAATATCTCGAGTTGTAATTCTATATCTAAAATATCTAGAATTGTCCGAAAGGCCTTACCACAAATAGGTATTCAAACTCGAGATACCTTTCAACAAATGACTATTCTATCACGTACTCAAGCTTCGAAATGTTACTTTGTAACGTTGTATGTGTCATATATATATTGATCCCCATTTGTTTTTGGTTGTTTGGATTAAATGGAATGATGGAACCCCTACAAAAGAGTACTGTATTGTGATATATATTAGGTGACTTCAGAAGGATTCTTAAAACGTGAATTCGAAAGAAAAGAAAAGAAAAACCTAAGTAAAGTTAAGTATTATTTTGTGCAGGTTTCTTTTCTTTCTTTTTTTTTAATCTTGAGTGAATATATACATATTCTAAAACAATTTTATATAAACCCTAAAATCTGATGTAATTAGAAAAATAGATTATGAGAATGGCCCTTAAAACTAAAATATCACTCGATGGAAACGTAAGTAGGATACTTCTCCATAGCAGTACTAATTTTAAGTCACTTTGAACAAAAATACTTGGTCTACGTTTAAAATTTCAGATCAAACTAAATCAAACCAAAAAAAAAAGTATATCAACAAGACAACAACTAATAAGGATAACGGGTAACATCATTATCATTGTACGTAAAACACTCTTTTGTAAAATTTCGATAAACTTACAATTTATTTCACCATCTAATAATAAGGATAATGTTGTAACATCCTAATCAGGGTGTGTGATATTCACGTGAACATTCAAAAGAATATGACGGATGTTAAGAGAGTGAGATGATAATATAAAAAGTTACAACAAAAAGATTGTACTACATTCCGACGAAAAAGAGAGTGTACTATAGATATATATATACGAATAAATATACTAATATTATTCAATAACATCATACAAATTTTATTTTTTAAGAACATGATTGGCCTATCTTAACGTTGAAAGGTCGACCTCCACACAACACAAAATCCCCCAGCTGTTTAGTGCTGTTGGTTTCTTTCTGGGGAGCTTTACATTATATAAATAAATAATGTATATATTCAGCATCAAACATTCAAATTAAACCGATTAATTTATTAAGAAGGGAGATATCCAAGTAAATTTCGAATCCGTATTATGAGATCGATGACTTTAATATTTGGTAGTTACTAGTTAGTTAGGATTGTGTGTATATATGCTAACGTTTTGGAGCTATAAGTACTGTAGCGTGCATTATTGGTCTTTTATATTTTTTTATAATATACGAGGCACGATTATAGTGGTATACATCATCTTGTTCGTCACTCTCCTCAATTTTTTCACATTTAAATATATTTCTATTTGTTGCAATAATCATTTCTCGCTTTTATCCACAACAACGATCATATACTTATAATGAATGAACACGTGCCCCCAATATGAACCATAACCCATTGGAGCCGAGCCAAGTAATTTCTCTATTATTACTTACTTTCGATCGATGACAATTGCAGCAGTACGTAATAAACAAATAGATATTTATGTTTGCATTCACATACACTCACTGGACTTTCGAGTTTGAGAAGGATTACAAATATAGAAAATGACGACTTAATAGATAGTACGTTTGAGATAGTAGTGATAAATGTATTTATATGAAGAGATGGTTCCGATTAATTTTAGAAACAAGTCACACAACCTGTTTGTTAATACGAAAATCGACGAATTTGACTAATTGACTATATATGCTCACCAATTGTTTACATATACGTAGTTCGAGTTTATAAACTTATTATATACACACATTTTTCATAATCGTAAAACACACATCTTCGTTTTTTATATATAAACTACACTCACTCACATTTTTATTTCTTTATTTCTATATACATCATTTTCTCTTTACCTCCCAATATAGTAACACTTGTAAAAGTTCAATAAATAATAGCTTTACTAGAACGCTGTATACACTTTAATTATTAAATTTCAAATAGTTGAAAGCATATAGGTCCCCTCAATATTTATTGTTACTATATGATGTATTATTTTTCTTTTGTATCTTTGGATGATTGGATCATCTGATCTCAATCTAATTTATTGATAGTCTTGGTTTGATGGCTGGTCATAATTAACACATGCGGCCATTCGCCACGTGGTTTTTCTCGCATATAAAAATAAAATATTATTATTTTATACCGACGTATACAATGAGAATATCCTTGGACATTTCGTTAAGCTAATCATTTGAGGTTTGTTTTTAATAACTTGAGTTCTGGACTTTTGGCATATCATTATCGGTTATGCAAAAAAATACCATAATTTTGTTGGTGTTTGGTCATTTTCGCTAATGGATACTCTGTTTGAAAGAAAAACAAAAATCCGTCCATGTATAGTCTACAGATTCTAAATGTTTTCATATGAGGAACATACATTTTAATTTGTAACAAAGAAAAATACATTTTAAAATTTTAATAACAATATAAGTCTCGAGAACAAACAACAAACTCCTAATATTATTTGTTGCGTCTCTCCTATACGACGAAGAGCCAAATAAAGCGCCGCAAAAATACTCAATAGCTGGTTCACTCTTAACACAGAAAACAAAAGAGAGAGATATATACAGTTTTTATGTTCTTTTTATATTATGGTCTCCATTTGCTAGGATGTCTATGACTATACTCGTTAATTATAGACATAGAACATTACTTTTTAGCTAGCTAGATTATCAATAAATAAATAAAAACTATAATATTACGATTTAATTAATTGATCATCTGAAGAAAAGTATAGAATAATATATTTTTTTTAAGTATAGAATTGTATAGTTTTTTTTTTTAATGGTATAGTTGATTTGTGGCTCGTTGCATTTGTTTTTTTTCCAATCATACAACTGCATAATCGTATAATTTATGTTCGATATTCCGCTATTTCCGTCAATTTTACTACAAAAATAGGAAATACCTTAAAATCCCTTTATCAAATTTTTTTAATAGATTGGACCATCATTATGGAAAGATCCGCCTTCGCCATACTACGGTGGATACAAATCCAACGTTGTGGGGATATTCATATTAAAGCAAACATTTGCTATATGGAACCTTACAATACCAGCCACGTGTTTTGTATATTAGCTAAGAAGCAGTTAATATAAATTCATAAAATACTTTTCGATATAAGAAAACAAAAACATCACATGCATGTTAACATAATTCTACGAATCACAGTGCCTCAATTTGTATAGTCTAAATAAGGTAAGAGTAAGTAGTAACTGCCAATATATAAAGGAAAAGCACAAGTGCCAACCTTCCACTAAAGGAAAGTAGTTAAGCTATAATTAGTTGCGAGAAAATTAACCTTCAATATTTTAACCCCAAAAAAAGAAGTAACCTTCTAGTTTGGGTACATAGTGAACATATAATTCTTGGCTTCAATATTTTTTTGGGTCATCTGATTTTATATATTATTGGAAATGATAATAAAAAAATAACAATTATCCCCATTACATACACCTAAATTGTTGGCTTCAATATACTTCCCCTATATATTTTGGTTATTATAATATTAAAAACACTGAAACGTGGACGGCCCAAGTTAACTTGTCTTAAGTATTATAACTGCCATGCAACCCACCGCATCATATCTCCATATCCAATGAAGTTTTTCTCCGAATAAATTGTATATCCGATGATTTTTTGTTTAGTACATCCAATGAAATTTCACACTCTTATTTATTTAAGTCTCTTACAATATTTTGAATTATTACTTAAACTTGCAAAGATTAACATTAGGGATGATTTATAAATTTTTTATTACAATTATATTCCAACAAGAATATTATTAGTGGGTATCTACTTTCTATAATATTGGAGAGAACGTGAACAAACAAACAAATTAAAAATCCACAATTTCAAGGTGTCGCCAAGTTGGCCAAATATTAATATTTCTTTTTGACATTTTTCAAAATCATGTATATGTTTTAACACTTTTTGATCTTTGAGATATTTTCGTGTAAACGTGAAAGTGAACTAATGTGCTTTTGATCCCTATAGCATTAAGCCATTAACTAATGGAATGTTTAGTTTGTGCTTTTTTATCTTACCCTGACCTAATTAACTATCACTGTTCATCGTATTCGCGCACACACACATATATATATATAGATATATGCCGATACCATTTTTTTTACATTTAGCCACAGAAAACTTTAAATTTCCAACCAACAATTTTTCGATATCAGTGATCTAAAAATTATTCTGTTCCACATCAAACCGTTAAATTTAACAATTGACCGAAGTAGATCATGTAAGTAAAAATTAAAAATATTCTAATTAAATATATGCAAGCAACATAGGGTGCTCTTCCCCAATTAAAATTGGTAAATTAATGACAACAAATGTAAATTATTGCAAACCAATTACTTTGGAAATGTCATAATCTCAATACACCGAAACACTCTTTCGGAGCAGTTGACTTTGCATCTTTGTTTATATATTTAATATCTTCAAATGATCAAAGATCACCCTATCAGATTAAGTGTTACATTATAAAAGAAATATTTTGAAATGTGTAAGAAAACTTTATTTCATAAAAATAATACCGTTAATATCGTCACAATTCCACTAGTTTTGATTGGTCTCTCCACTGTGTTATACCACCCACCACTCACATATCCAATGTTTATGGTTCTGCTAACAAAATGACAAAATATTTTTAATTCGGGCTTATGAAAACGACCCGGTTACTAAATTTCCTTCAGTCTTTAAGTTGGTTATAATAACAGTAAGTCATATTCACATTACTTACTCTCTTTTGACGTGGGTTAACTTCACTCGTTCATTTCTATTTCGAAATTGACTGAAATTGACTTTGATGACTCTCTTCCATGCAAATATACCAAGAATTGACTAAGTATAAATTTATACGGCGTGTGATTTGGTTATTAACTTTTGTTAATAAAGTCCAAAAGTTTACTCAAGTCTTGTCTTCCTCTCATTGGTCTATAATTTAAATTTATACAATCATTTGAAAAATAGGTTTTTACCAATAAAATCTCTCGGTGATGACACAAACCAGAAAACGGATCGATATGGAAAAAAAACGAAAAATGGTATTTTAAATCGATAAAATGTTCCATAATTCATGCTAGATATACATATGTACATATATAAACCTAAATACGAGTTTAATATATGTATATACTTCTCATTATAATGAACAACAACAATAAGTGAAAGAATAACAGAAACCAGCTGAGCTCGAACGGCTAGGCTACCCTACAGCCCAAAAGTTACAAACTGGTCCCTCAAAATCTTTCAGATTTCTAGATTGACCCCAAAAAAAAGGGAACTAGGAAACCGCACCCCAACACAAAAAAAAAACAAAGAAACAGAGCAAACAAAATAAAAAACAAGAGGAGACGATTCCGGGGATGTATATGCAGAGCATCCCACTGGTAAATCCCTCTCTCTTTTTCTTCTAGAAGCTTCTTCATAATGTATACATGTATTCGTGTGTATATACACATAACAAGTCACATCTGCTGTGCCAAGTCATTAGCTCCGATGAATGTACCGTGAAATCCATACGGAACCCTTGACGGAAGTTTAACCGTCGCTTCAACCTCCAAGCTAACGGCGTTAACTATCTGTAACTCCGATGTCCATGTCTTCTCGTCGTGAACGAAACAGAGGATGTAGCCTTCGTCTTCTCCTCCGTTGCTCTCGTCTCCAGGGAGAAACAGAGGCTCTCCGCCGTAACGGTTATTTCCGTAGAGATGTTTCTTGACTTCTCCGGTGGAGAGATCAACTTTTGCGAATCCTGAGACTTTAGGCCATGGCTCAGCTAAGGCGAGGTAAGCGAATTTGGTTTTACGGCCGAGCATGTTTCTGTTGACCATCCCTGCTTCGAGGTTGACTTGTTTATCTTCGTCTGAAATGATCGGACGGCGAGTTGATACTCCGGTTTTGAGATTCAGGCGGATTTCAGAGAGGACACTCTTGAGATTCTCATCGGACTCGTTGAAAATTGAGTCCGGTGGAGTCATACATGACCCGATCACGACGACCTCCTCTGTTTCTGGCTCTTCCCAAGCGTTCCAAAGATGGAAGCAGAAGCAATCCGGCGCCTCAATCCACTTAATTTCCGATGAATCTTTAGCGTATTTGTCTAAAATTCCGAATCTCGCCACCTTGTTCTCGTCGTAGACCACCGGAGAACCGCCACGGATCATCTCCGGCAGTTTGAAAACGACTTGCTGGTCCGGAATTACAACGAACTTCTCTGTAATGGCGAAATCGTGCATCATCGTTGGCTGATCAAGCTGGATCTCTACGTCTGGGGATTTAGTTCCGTCCGGCGAGAATCGGAAGTATTTCAGATAAGGCTTTGAAACGACGTCGTAGCTTAAAGCGAAGAGTTCGCCGGATTCCGGGTCGACTTTCGGGTGGGCAATCATTGTTGATTCCAATTGTCCGTCAAAATTGAACCGGCCAACGGTTTTCAAGTCTCCACCGGGTGTGATTCGGACTTGGTAAGGCAAATCGTCTTCAGACATCGCTAATAACCGGCCGTTGAAATAGACTAAACCGGCGTTGGCTACACCGGTTCCGTGGGCTGGATCTACTAAACCAGCAGCAGCTCTGGCGTAGAATAGCATAAGTCGAGCAATACCGGTGTGGCCGTGAAGCTCACCGATGGCTTTGGGGAAAACCGGTCGACCCAATTTACGCTCCTGAATAAACCGGTTTGTTTGAGTAAACCGGCAAGCGTAGCTAGCTGAGCCTTCTTCAAATTTAACGGCATGAACCATACCATCTCCGTCGAAGAAGTGATGACCAGTGACCGGCTCGTGAAGTGGGTTAGCTCCGTTGCGCACATACACTCCTTTGATTGAATCGGGGATTTTTCCGACCACCGGAAGATTACGCCGGACGGGCTGTTCATTAACCGGAGCAAAATTTCCGGCGATCTGGACACTTGGATCAGCGGTTTTAGGAAGTGGATGCTGACGTTCGTGGCTCACGAGGAAACCTTCCGCCGCGTCCAAAGCAGCCGCCGCAGCTCTTTGGAACAAGTTCATATGTTTAGCGTCGGAATCTTTGGGTTTGGGGTTAACAACAATGGCGGGAGAGTTGGATGATTGCTTGGAGAAATGGAGAGCGGGAGGAGTGTGAAGCGCAGAAGAAACATTGAGCTTTCGTTGGACACGACTCGTCATGGGTAAGGAGCAACAATAACTCAAGTCGGAGCCCTGAGAAGACGATAATGGCGGCTGAGTATGATTGCCACCAACCCATCTCCGAGAAACCGCCGTCGTCGCCGTGAAAGAAGCCATTTTTAAGTATTTCCAATCAGTATTTAGTGATTATAGTAAGAGTTCGATATGAGATTCGTAAAGCTCTGTTTTTTTTTGCTTTTCTGTTAAGTGGAGAAGAGAAGAGAGAAGCGAGAGTTGGTTTGAGAGCGATGAAGTGTTAAGGGTTTATATAAACCGGGAGATGGGTAACGAGAATGGTGGGTCCCATCTGGGTGGCCACGTGTTGAATCGGCGACAAGGAGAGGGATGAGTGAGTGGTATTATGAGAAAAAGGGTACTTTGGGAATCAAATAAAAACAGAGTAATAGTATGTTGTTATGCCTTATGGTTAAAATTAAAAAGCTGAGACCTTTCACACATAGACAAATGCATCCACTTCGATCTTTAACTCTTTGTCTTTTTTTTTTTTTTGGCGTCTTCTGTTTCTACGTTTGGTAACAGAAGCTACCAATCTTTTGCAACTTGAAGAACTTGTTTGTCGTCAAAATCTCTATAGTAAAAATATTGAACGTTTTCTCTTGAGATCAATTGGGGATTTCAAATATTGTATAAGGCTACTTGTGATTTTTTTTTTTGCTTTTGTAACATCAAATTAGTGTAGAGCGTCTGGAGACGAATTCCAAAATGGAGTAATACGGAATTCACCTTACAAAAATTCAATATAAATTTAAATCACTAAAACATGCATGGTTATTGGTTAGTTCATATATTATTGTCCTCGATGTGCCATTATCAGAGTTCAAACTCGTCCAATGCAATTTTTTGTTTGTTAAAAGTATAAAAATGCATGTTATTGACAGAATAATATATGTGTGTATAGGACACATATATATTTATTGTCAATGTGATGTTTCATTAAGTACAATCATCAACTTGGCTTATGTCGTGGCTCTAAGAGTTTCTTGTTTGCAGACTCCAACTTGGCCTATTCATCTCGAACTGAAAATATCTTAACACTTTACATTATAAGTTCCTATGTATGATATGGACCATATGGTCTAGTAGTATTAAATTTTTAAGAAAAGAGTAATACAAAGTATTGGAATGTTATTGGCTCATCCTATTGTCACTTGAGCCCTTGAGTCAAGAGGTTCTGTTCGTATAATTTTAATTGTGTTTGCTTTAAATTAGCAACGGAAATACACATGCAAAATTCTTGTTCCTTAGTCTATATACCGGTTAAAACAAAATATCAACCAATATTTAGTACCTAATTTAGTTGTCTAATTATCCTAGAAACCAGTTACCCAAAAACCATAACTTATAGAAATGAACAAAATCGTTAATTGACCACTAATACTCTAAGCACGTACGTAACTTTCCAAAAGTCGGTGTTTTACATCACATAACTTGATCTCTAAGATATTAACTTTGAATTGACTAAAGTTATAATGTTTGTTTTTTTTTTTCTCTCAGATTTTGGTTGACGAGATCTATAGAGATGTTCGACCACTCCTTTTTCTATTGGTCAAGTCTCTCAACAGGATTCTTACATTATGTTTTTTTTGTCACCAAGTTCTTACATTTACGTTTAAATAAATATACCCAAATACTTGTTTTTTTTTTACTGGCAACATGGTGATATACCGAAATACCTTTTAAACCATCGTTTTGGATGTATATTTGTTTGCTTACAAAATATGTTAATTATGTAACCAATGCAAAGTTCTGATAGGTTGCGCATTTTAAAGTATAATCACATCTATTTTTTAATATTTGTATTCAAAATCATAGTCTAGGACCTCGAGTAGGAATTCTTTAACGATATTATATATAATGAAATGACTAGAATTAGAAGAGTCTTGAATTTGTGGGTATTATATGTTGACACATATATTATAATTAACGACACAAACTTCGGTCTTCGGGTATATTATATAACGATGAATCAAACTTCACGTATTATTTTTCTAGAAACTCCGTCTAATAGTTTAATGGAAGAAGCATATAAAAATCGAAAGGAAGAATCCCTACACCAAACCAACTTTGTATAATCATGATATGGCCTCGTGTAACAACCAAAGTTTGCATTATAAAATTATGTGTATTTGCACAAAAAAAAATTTAAAATGAAAACTAAAATCTTTGAAAATTGATAAAATAAGAAGAAATAACACGTAAAAAGATGAGTAAAAGGACATTTGGGTCTGTATTGTCTCACTAACGATTGGACCATTGTGTCGTCTATCTTTCTTTCTTTTGGTTAGAGAAGTGAAATCAAATTGGTTTGGTACGTCGTTAGTGAAGAGGACACGTTTTAGAGTTAGCCCGCGTATTTGCCTCATAACCGAGTTCTCCCATATAACACGTGGCATCCTTTTCTTTCTCACTTCTTTTCTCCATCACGCTTGCTTTATATTTTTCTCTCTTTTTATCTTCGCCTTTTTTCATATCATTTCGTCTTTTTCTTTTTAGTTTTAGTAACAAAATTAAAATCTAACTAAACTGTTTTAACGAAAAGAAGTTGAATATCGATCTTTGAATAAATTATCAAACCCGTATCCGTTGACGACCGAATAAACTTTAATTTCATATACGTAGTTGAATGGAAATTTTCAAAATTTTGAATTTACAGCCGAATTTAACTCTTCTCGATTATGTGGATCCTTCGAAATTTTCGTTGTTTTCCTCGTAAAATAATTCACATACGGTTCATTTGATTTATACGACGGCTAAAACAAAATGATATAAGAAAAGTTAAAATTGAGGGTTACGAATCATATTCAAATCTTAGAGAAATGTCACTACTTTATTTTGTTTTTAATAGGTTAGTTATTATCTTAAACCGTCAAAGTTAGGTATAATCTTTTTTTTTATAAACATTATTAAGTATATAATCTTTTTATTCCTCTTCTCTTATATATATATTCTTTTCCTGGCAACCACTTCTATATAATTATGTTCTACAAGATCTTAATGGTAATACACGTTTCTTCGACAACTCGGTTTAGCGATAAGCCCTTGTGGACTTTACATAATCTTATATATGTTCGAAAACAGTTGTATACGCATCCTAAAGATCAAGACTTTCCTATACCTAAAGAATTTTACTTTTTACTACAATTCACTCACACACTTTCGAATTGAGCAAGGATTATGACTTTGAAGCAGTACTAAAATATATAAATCACTAGATTACAAACTTTGGTTAAATTTAAAGATTATTATATTTTTGTAATTTTAATTAATATTTGTATATTCAAAGAAATAATAAATTAGTAGAACTTTAAAATTATAATCTGAGATTTATGCAGCTATAATGTGACAGGTTCTTTTTACTATAATTAGAAAGAAAAAAAATGCAGATAATTGGTGACGATATACTGTGAAGATGATTAGAGTGGCATCAGACATCAGCCAATAAGAAATTAGCCCTCAGGTATGCATACTTCGAGTTCGGAAAATAGGCAGCAGTATCACGCATAAAGGGCTCAATATCATGTTTTATTAGCCATCTAAGTATGCTATAATATTGACTGATCGAATATAATATTCTACAAATGATCCTAAGTTATGTTGTTCTTAAACAAAATTCCATACAATCATCGAGTGGATCCAGCCATTATAAGACAAACATTTCGCAAAAGATAATAAACATGTAGAAGCTGGAAAACACTGATAGAATATTTTTCCAAGGAGGCTGGTTGAGACTACCCGTCAAAGTCTGGGCTCAAGCTGAAAGCTCTTATTTATGAAAATATGAAAAATTATGTTTTCTTGACTACCAATAAATTAGTACCACGCGTTAAGTTATAATTGAATATACTATTTCTGTATCAGAAACATTGATTTCTAAATCTAAAAAATGTTTAAAGTTAAAAAGTAATGTATTTATTATTTCGTAAACTATGTGAATGAAACATTTAGAAAATTAATCTATCTAATAGTGAGGGAGTATGCATTTAAGCCTTTGATACCACATCCTACTATATAATGTCGCTAAACAAAAGTAACAAAAAAGAAATTATATAACCTCAACTAAAAAAATAATTCTAAGTGGGAGTTTTTGTCTCGTTTGATTAGAGTCATCCATGACCTCTATTAAAGCCCCCCATAAAAAGTGGATGAGGGATTACAAAATATGAATAATAACATATAATATAAAATTAACGGTTGATTCGATCATCCTTATGCCTTTTAATTTTTTATATAATTTCAATCATGTTTGTGATCTTAAAATCTTCACTTTTTAATTTTATATTTGATAGAAAAGATACAAAAATATATCATAAGTTATCGCCACGTCAGTTTTATCGACACCTCATTCATATTTTGAATGTATAGATCTCTTAAATATTTGTTTGGTTTGTAAATGACACGATGCATAATACATAGTTACATACATATACATCTACGTATTATCTATTATTTATACAACTTATGTATGTATGTATGTATGTATGTATGTATGTATATATACAGAGATATATCTATATAAGTAATGTATGTCTGTATACGTAACATGATTTCGGGAAAGGCAGTGAAGATGTTGTGTTAAACGGACTAATTCGTGGCTCACTAGACATCTCATCAATAATTGTATATGATAAATATAGGATTTTCTTATAACTAACAAGATCTATCATAGCTTCAACGAAAAAATATATACTTTACTTTTTTGGACCTTTTTTGTAATAAAGATTTATCCTTTTCTGTTATCTTGTTTAATTTTAACATTTATCACAGATTTTTAACCATGATTCAAGCCGTGGGTAAAGTTTTTTTTGGTTGAATTTATCAGATAAGTGTGATTTTTAAGGATCATATGAGATTGAATATTATATGGGTCAATAACCAGTTTTATTGATGATACAAATATTTTGAGTTCCATAACCATTAAAAAACCAGTATTTTCTATATTAAATCTAAGGAAAATGTGATAATTTGTTGTCTTCAAAATTTTCACATATTTTGAGAGTTAACTCTGTAATCCTAAGTACTAGTAAAGAGAGTTACATTCTATACATGTCTAAATCTGTTTTTAACTTACAAATGAAGAAAAAATAGGGACATTATGTGCTCTATGTTTTGACACTTTTTAAAGTAGCATGAAGTTGGATCAATAATACAACAATTGAGCTGAAAACTGAATGCTAAAACAAATAAGAAGTGTAACTATATTTATTAATAGAATACACTTGAACTGAAAACTGAATGCTGAAAACAAACAAGAAGTATAACTTCATATTTTTGTTAATGAAAAATATAAATTCTTATCCTCCTTAGAATGGAATATTGTCAGAACCCTAATCGATAAGACGTGGTTCCATGGTTTCTATTTTTTGGTGGGTCAAAGGTCGACTCGTTCACGTCACATGTCACATTAATAATTGTGTGCTCCAATTATATCCGATATAACAATTCTGCGTATAATTGAGGTATTGGTGTAACACTTTTAATCCGACTATATCTATATGTGGGCACTCATATAAGACTCCACTTTAATTATGAAACATGTTAAAGAAAAAAAAAGCTCTATGTATTTATTGCTTATCTCTTAATTTGCTATGTTATATATATACACATTTAAACATAGCATTTTTGTAATCTTGTAAAAATTCAAACGTGACTTAACAAAAATTAAACGGGCATCCGATAAATATATATTTTTTCAACAAAGGGAAGATATGTAACGGTGAATTTTTGAGGAATGGATCTAGGTCCCTAAGATTTTATTTGATCAGGTGTTCCACAAGAAAGTATAATTGGCGGTCAAAGAGTCAAAAATCTCCGTTCTAGATTACGTGTAGACTGTATACTGGATGACATCAACCCGACAAAAGAACTCGTGTCCATGTGTTTTTGCACGCACATGTCAGACTATAAAGATGTTTATCACCGCAGTTTCATTTTAATTTTGTTTTGTCATTCATTTTTCTCTTTTTGTATTTTCCTGTATATATAGTGTTACAGATTTCAACCAAAAATAATGTACACAATTGAAGTGAAGAATTATGGTTTAGTTCATCTACTGTCAATCAGATTTGAACCTATGCTTAATACTTATTAAGAGTGAGATTGATATGATTTGGATATACTTATGTACCTTATATTTGAATGGAGTTTTTTCTAAAGTTATTGTTGAATGCATGGTTAGCATATTATACATTAATTACAGAATATATGATTTCTTCTCTTGTTTTGGGGTCACGTGAGTGTCCATTGCTTTTTGAGTTGTGTTTTATGAAAGGCGTTGACTCGCATTTTGCCGTAAACCGAAAGGTATTTTTGCGTTCAATTGCTTCTTTCTTCTATAATGTTTCATGGATGGAAAAGGGAATTAAGTCAATTAACGCGTACATAAGTAATTAAGTATGTGTGTGTGTGCTCACATATCACACACATTACTTTACTATATACAGTTTGAGCCCAAAAATAAAATAAATAAAAACTTTACTATATACAGTTGAAATTAGCTGGCCTTCAATCTGGTAAATACGTAACTAATTACGGATAAACAATTATGGATATCCGTTGTATAGAAGTTGGGTATATTCTAAATGGAAAAGCATTTAACAAATAAATATATTTGTTTGGCGGGGGGTATTCCCATGTTATTGGACATACGGAGATAAAAAGGCTGCACCTGATAAATAATAAGACCTCCACAAAAAAATAATAAAACAACCGTGAGTTTCTGGTTTCGGGCCCACACTAGTCTTCTGCGTGTGGGGCCCATCCAAAGTGCCCCTTAGGTAGGCCCCTCTGAATCCTGACTTTTTGTTAGCCTTGCGCCGACCGGCCAATCAGCGTTCAGCTATACGATACACATACATGTGCTTAACTGCATTATCTTTCTCCCTTTATATAAATATTTAGATGAGTGTTTATCATATGTCTAATTAGAAGATTGGTCTAGTCTTAAGAAAAGAAAAGAAAAACATGTATGGTTGAGAACGGTGCTTAGAATTTTTTGTTTTATTAACTTAATTATTAAACAAATATTGATGTAGTGATCTTTCTATAGCTTCATTGGCAACCACGAAATGATATTTAGTATTTTAAACGTAAACATGTAATGGACACTACATATATAAATAAACGTGTATGAGAAGGTTCCCAAGATGAAAACATTTCATAATTTCTTAAGTGAAAGGTATAATTTTATATTTAAACTATGTTATGGTCACCAAACAAATTGCATGTCGTATTTGAATTATTTGGATATTCTAAATACGAGTTTTGAACCACGGGCTTTAACTAAACAACCCTATATATCTATGAAAAATTGGTAATCAACCGGAGTCACATAGTCTGTTTTGTAAGTTTGTAATCAAATCGATCAAAGACTATTTCTTATCATTTATTAATTCTCATATCTCTTGTTTATATATATATGTGAATGTAAATAATTGGAGCCAATATGTGTGGGTATGACGACATTTGAAAGTTTGACCAAGGCCTACTTGGAGAGAAGAGCACGAGGGAAAGGGGAACATACTTAAAGACATGTTTGGCAGGTGTCAAAATCAAGTTTCTGTTACTACTAAGAGTTGCATAGAAAACGCCACAAGATGGGTCCCAATCCAAACTCTGTCTTATTTATCGTGCGCCACAAGAGTCATTTCTTCGGAATACATTCTTAAGAGCGAAGAAGAAACTCCATTTGAATGCTCGCAGTACAATGGGACTTTTTTTCATTATCGTCAACAAAACTTGTTTACTTTCTGGTTTTAATGCATACAAGTGAACTTAAGTTGGATGTGTCGTTGAAATGATAAATATGAGTTTAGCAACATTTTATAAACTTTTGTATATCTCTTTTAAAATCAGTTATCCTATCTAACTTCTAGATGCATTTTATATGAGTTATCTTAAAACTCATAAATAACATTTTATATGAGTTTATGCATGCTAATAGTTAATTTTTTTTTTTGCTAATTTTGCATAAAAGAAACGTAAGAATTACTTTCAATTATATTTTTTTTTCATACTCGATTATTTCTATAGGTTCTGACTTTTATTTAGGAAGAACAATCTCTCAAATTTTTTTTTTTGTAAGTTTACAAACGCTCTCATTTCTGAATAAAATTCATATTCATATCAAAAACAAAATAAAAATAACAATTAGATTACAGTCAAACTAAATGAAAATACTTTTTTTTAGTTATAACTTAGAAGTTCGAACTGAAACTCTAATCTTCGTGGACCCGAAATCAACCTTAAGAAAATGACCCTCCTACAAGTGGGGATTGAAATAGATGAATATGCTTATTGTTCATCTGTCCATTATGCTGCTGATTATTCATATAAACTGATTGTCTTGTTCATTAAAATTCCACGTAATAGGATTTCTAGAAAACTGAGTAAGAACAAGTAAACGGCTTAATCAGTCAAAAGGAAGGTAAAAATAAAGGGATTGTCAATGAAATCACCAAAAAGAATGCTCCATCAATTTCATTTAACTAACTTTGCTACTTTAGGAGGCGATATTTATTTTCTTCCATCAGCAGGCAAAGCTGGTCAAAGTTCAATGTATTTATATACAGCACCAAACCAAAGTATTACGTCTAAGATCAAATCTAAGATCGCAAAACCAAAGTATTACGTCTTTTAATTAGCTTTCTAAAAACATTTCGTATGATACGATAACAATCGTCGTCATTATCTTCTCCGGATAAGCTACTAGACAAACAATTCCATTTTAGTTTAAATTTTCTAAATGATGTTTCACACTAATGAACTCGATATTTGGTCGATGTGGCGTTTGCTAGAACAATCGACACCGCATATTACAAAATTCTAAAATAGTAAGGTCGACATACCAGAAATTGTTTGTTACAAAATACAAAGAAAAAATTTGAGATCACAAAAAAACTGTCTTATAATACAAGCACAAGTCTCCAAAACAACATTGTCACACGTGTCATATTTGATAATATAGAGCAAATATCATTTACTACGAATATTACAACACATGGAAATCCACAAAAAAAAAAAAAACATTCCAATCCAATTACACAAAGTAGTTTGCTTACTTAATGGCATGTCACCAGTATTAAGTTATGAATACTAATTAATAAATTATTATGATGAAGTGTTTATTTGTTTAAATATTAGTTGAATAATATTTATCTTAAAATTTCTGACTTACGTATAATAGCACATGAGCTACTACTACAAATATACTCCACAGAATAATGGGTTTGCATGACACTAATTAATAAATTTGGAGGAATAACTCAAACTTACTCATTGATTGATTTTTTTTATTTTGGGTAAAGGGTTTTCGATACTGATTGATTTTATCAAAAAGTAACAAGTTACTGATTGACAAATAAAAATACGTGTTTGCGAATATACTGCATTTTTTAACCATTGCAAGCAATTAATTATTAAATACGACCAACGAACTAAACGACTACAAGCACTGGAAACAAAAACATAACTTTTTTTATTTCTTTCTAAAAGCAAAATACTAATGTCGGCAACGATCACTAGATGCTATTATACATATAATCACTGAATTTCATTTGCCTGATTGGCTAACCTGAATAATAACTCATTCTCTATATCGTTTTAATTTGGTCATGTATTCTAAATCACTAAATCATCTCTAATTAAAAAATATCCCCACCGTCGAATCGTTGTCGCTCGAAAGATATGCGTGGTGAGCTATCGCACCCGAAAACGCGTCCACGTACGTTCAAGAGTAAAAAACACAGCATCAAAATAATTAATAATAGTTAATTATTGGAGGGAGGTTTATTAACTAGTTTCTGTTTTCTTTTCTTTTCTTATTTTACTTAAGCGAACACTTATTTATACCTAACTAGTATTCTTTTCTTTGAATTACATAGTTTTAATACTCAGCTAGTGCAGAGCAACGAGAGCATTGTTTTGAACCACGCGGATTTTGTGCAGTGCTAGTAGATGTCACTAGTAACAATCATTTATTTTAATAGCAACATTAATAAAATTATAAAGTTATAAGAGATGTGACAAAACTAAGACCGTTCTTCTCGAAGAGCTTAGTTGTCATTCATTTATTCGTACCTAACCAAGAGTGACTTATATATTTAGTAACTTAGTATGTAATATTCCCTTGTTTGACCTAATATAGTATTTAGCGAAGCCTTATCTTTGTAAACTTTTTCTTATTTCCTTTTCTATCTTTGTAATCCTTGGTTCGTGTACTTAATCACACTTTCCAGAATAATCAAAGACTGTTTTTGATATGATACGGTTTAACTATATTTTAATTACGACAATGAATAAAGTAATTGTAAAGGTTATAATTTATATTGACAAAGCCTACTACGCATAAGTCATAACAAATAATATAAACAGTTGGAGGGCCGGGTATATGTTTCTGATATAAAGTTTAAAAAAGTTAAGCCACTTTTAGCACAACATTATCACTGCTCATTAGGTAATACTTATACATAAAAAGAAAAAAAAATCCTTTTGTTCATTCAAAGTAAAGTATATCTTGTTACTGTAAGTTGGGAACCATGTGTGTAGCTTAATTTTTCATTTTATTTCCTTCTTCAATAGCACCAAAACAATAAAACAATCTATTATTTTTTGGAACTTTCTTATTTTCTTTTTATATCTTTCTTTTTATGGGGTGGGGTTAGGCTTAGGTACTAATTGCACTGAATTACGCGCATTGTTGCTTAAATGCCCCTCATCTTTAAACGGAGCTTCAAACAGGCGAATAAATATCTAGAGTCCTAGACCTTTGTTTACTACTTTATTCACATCAAAGACATGTGTGTTGTTTGTTTCTATCTGAATCACAAAAACTTTTTCATGTTAGATATTTTGGCATAACTATTATATATTATATTTCCAACGGTTGAATTCTTGAAATCGCTTAGACGTTGACCATTTTCTAGTGCGGTTCTCCGTTTATTTATGCTCTAATTTGTTGTGAAAACTCTCATCATCTTCAAGTAGCTACGCCCCTGAAAACATATCGAATGATGAATATTTTTTCGAACTCTCAAATATAAGATCCCTTTAAAATTCTAATGCGATAGATATTGATGTTATTTCATTCTAAGGAATATTAGCTATAAAGAAATCTACTGTCAAAAAAGGAAAATATATATATATATATATGTATATATATATATGTGTGTGTGATAAAATTACTGTCAAAAACAACACTAAACAAACAAACAAAAATATGTCGGCCGAGTAGGTCTCATAACTATATCAAACAGATTAAATAGTTATTTTCTGAATTCGGAATTTTGTTTCAGGAGATTCAAAACTTCAATGAATCACTACAAAAAGGGGTCATTTTACATTATTTATTTTTAATATTTCTATTAGTTATAAATGATGTAACAGACTTTTACATCATTTAAATAAATGATTTATTTTTGTTTAATGCAAATAATTTAAATTATTTGTTAACAACTGATGATATTGCATATAATATTTGCATCGATTGTTTTAAGAGATATTAATTTGTGTCAGTTACCAAAAATGATGCTATCTTTTACATCAAATATATAAATAATGTAAGTATTTGCAACATTTATAATAATTGATGCTAATATTTTCATCACTTATAAATAATTGATATTAAAACTAGTATCAATTTTGATAAGTAATTTTAGTAGTTCTATAATTTATGTAATATTATATTATGTTTACTTAATTGATATTATATTTATGAAAATTATAATAATAAATCGATGACAATTTTATTTTTGCAATTGAGATAAGCATGTTTAGAACAAAATCTTTCATATTCCTCGCTTAATTTGTGGCTTTCAAACAAATTACAAGATATATTTGAAACAAATATCAACATAAAATTTAAATACAAAAAAAAACTGATTTTTTTTTTAAACCCACACTTTCACCATATTCTTCGCCTCCTCTACAACCTGATTGATTATATTATCCTTAATTATCTCCATACACAATCCTTCTGCCACCATCTCCAACACTTTGCACACACATTCTTCACCTCCTCCATTTATTGCTTCTAAATAATTTACACACAAAAAATCTCGTTTCCATCACAAGAGATCATAGCTGAAACAAGAGTCTCAATGAAACCAGATATGTGCATCTGATTAAGAAGACTCTCAAGAAGATCCAACACGAACAAAATTGAGAAATTTATCATGGTTATTATACTAAAATTGAGAAAAACAAACAAAGAGAAACTAACGATCAAGGAGATAAGATTCATTTGTAGGAAAAAAATAGATCCATAGACACTCCTCAATCATAAAAAATAATGGTTAAGGGACAGAAAGAGACTAAGAGAAAAAGAGAGGCTGAAAGTTAACCTTAGTAAAGAATTAAAGATTAATGGTGGCTGAACTCAGGGAAACTCAGGAAAAGCGGAAATCACTTTGGAAAAGTTTTCAGACTTAATGATGTTGGTGGCTGTAAAATGAAAAAAAAAGAATAGCATAGGTAAACGTAATAAAAGGGAAGTATCTAGGTTATCAGATTTAACATAAATTATTATTAATGTAAATTTAGTATCATTTTAAAAAGTGATGTTATCAAAAATTAATATATACATCAATTATATAAATGATGTAAATTTATATTTTATATCATTAAATCAAATGATACAAATTAGTAGAAATTGAATCAATTTAACATAATTGATGTAAAACTAGTTAATAATAACATCATTTAACATAATTGATTCTAAATCATATATATTTGTATCATTTATAAATAAGTGATTTAAATTAGTATTATTTAGTTAAATGATATGATTTAAGTGATGTAAAATGATCATTTTTTTAGTGGGTATTGATTAATTATCATTTCTATATTAATATAGTTTACTTTTATTCTTTCTATGGGTGAAAGAAACGAACATAACCTCCACATTAAAACGAAACTTTCGACTTTTATCACAGAGAGACAAAATAAGTTATGATTAAAGAAGAAGGTGCGTAAAATAAGAGATGGAGACACTCACACTACCTCACTTTCACTGATTCATCCACTCCTTTCATTTTAATAGCCTCTCTTCCAGTCAAATTTCTCTTTCTGTCCCACTCTCTCCATATCCTTTCTTCTTATTTTAATCGTTTTATATTTTATTTTTATTCGACAGTCTTGTCCAATCAATGCATATCGTTGCATATCTACTTATTTTATGATTCCATATTACAGAAAATAATAATAATAAATATCTAATGCATGTTAAAGTAATCCATCTACTTATAAATATCGGAGCTGGATTGGTGGAGATTTTTTTTTTATTTCCCACATGAATAGCAAATACAATCGATTCAAAGCTACACGCATGCATTAGAGCTATAAACAAATATTTTTTATTTGAGACTCTATCATTAGCATAATATTTTTTGGTAAAATAGAAAATATTAATTAAGGTCAATGAAAGTGAAGATAATTTTTTAAAATATCACACTTTTATGTTTTGTTGTCAAAAATACTATCACTATTTAAAATTTTTTAAAATATTACAAAAATGTTTTAGTTTCCAAAAATATCACAAACACAAAATTAATTTTATAAAATTTATAACTAAAATTTTTGAGTTTGGGTTCACTATTTTATATATAGAGTATAGTTTTTATGGGGTGAGAATAGAAGTTTTGTGGTATAAATGAAATTTTTTAATATTAGTGATATTTATGAAAGAAAAACATAATTTAATGATATTTAAAAGAATTGCCCGAAAGTGAATATATATGCTCTAAAACAAAAGTGAATATATATGTAATCGTCGAGCCGGGAAAAAAATGTAATCGTAGTTTTAGACAAGTAATGTCACTAAAGCACAAAATAACTGAAAATGGACAAAAGAAAAATAAAAAATATTTTATGTTGTTACACTTTTTTGATACGTAAATATTATTATTATATTATATTTCTTTCGTTTTTTTAGTTGTAATTTTAAGTTTTAAAATTTATTTCATTTTAAGTATTATTTTGGATTTTCAATGCAAATATTTGGTAAAATTCAATTATTCTTCTTTTTATTTAAATGTCATGATCAATGAAATAAAACTAGATATATATTAACTGAAAATAAAATATAAAAATTAAGTATTTTTTAATATCCGTGAAAAAATCTAAAACTATATGAAAAAAAACGGAGAGAATATTATCAAGCAGTAAATAAAAAGAGAATAAAGACGGCAGGTTCTCCAACGGATCAAAACTGCCGCCAAATGTACGATACCGTTAATAAAAGACACGTCACCCGTTTTTAGAGCCTTCCGACATAATACGACACGTTGGATCAAACGTGTCCGTCTCACTAAGAATTTGACCGACACGTGGCAAGGCCTGCTTTTCGTTTGGACGCGTTTCATAACGGTCAATCAAAAAGCGCTTTAACCGACCGCACTCGATGTGTTCAAACTTCTCTGATTGCTTTCATTATTTGATAACGGCATCCTTATTATATAATTTGACTTGACCCCTTATATTATTAGCACATGTTTTATTATTGACTGTACTAATTAATTTGTTTGTTAGGGTTAAAGTGTTGCAAATTCAAATTATGTTCCCTTTTTTTTAATATTATTTCAGATAAAATTTTAGTTGAATTCACAATGGTTATATACATATATATATATATACACATATATATATATATATTATTACGGTTTTTATGTATTTCTTCTATTAATAGTTAGTTTTGGTCGAAGAGACACATTTACTCAAAAACAATATGATATTTTTCGTCAAAAGCAAACACATGTAAAATTGTAAATATGTAATCAATGAAAAGATAGGCCACGTTGATATATTCTGCTTATTATCTTGTCAACATATATCTGTTTGACTGTGTCACCTACGTTCTATTTGTGGTCAATTCTTCTTTTACTATTTGAAGGAAGTTTCTTAGGACTTGATTTGCAAGGTAAATAGAATAAGAGAACTCAATTCCAATTTTCTTAGAACATGTTTTGCAAGGTAAACAGCACAAGAGAACTCAATTCCAATTTTGTTAGCTCGAAGCCTTTGGTACGTTGGTTGATTTGGCATCTTCTAGAAGTCCTCAGATCGTTCGAGAAACTAGTTTTCATATTATTATTTTCATATGACCGGTGGAATTATCATTAAAAAAAAAAACGATGGAAGATGATTGTACTATTGTAGTGTAACACTACATTATTACACGTGAATGAAACCTATCCGTCGAAAAAGAAATACTTCTTTATTTTTTTTTTAAGACCCAATAAGTTTATTTGGTTCACTTCTGGTATCGATTTTAAAAAATAATATAAATGTCTTTATCTCTTTTATTTAGTTAGTTGACAACACGACATTGTTGCGGTAATAATAAGGGAATGTAGGCCCATATACACTTTGGGCCAAATATTTAAACCCACTATAAACAATATTCTATTATTAGGACCAGTCATATTGAGTTCTCAACTTCTGTTAATGTAAGTAAATCTTGGTCTGCTCCTGAGTCCTGAGAGAGGTTTCCGAAAACAATGCAATGCTAGCTCCTTATTTTGGTTTGAACAAGGTTCTAAGTAGCCCATCAATACAAGTATAGAACCAAAATTGAATCACAAAAAAACAAGCCCAATTAATTGGACTAACGCAAGACCCAATAGAGAGAAGCCAAATTTATTTGGTTTGAGAAGCAATTTGTGCTCTGGTTACATCTACCATCTGAGGAGGTGAAATGGCTGAGTAAGGGAGTTGTTGCATCAGCATCAGAGCCGGATACTGATAAACGATGATGTAGTGTGACATGTCAAGTCGTTTGTTTGCAAGAAGGAGAAAACGTATTAACTGCAATCTTAAATACTGAAATGCATAGAGTTGTCACTTTGTCATAATTGTGCTTTTATTTCCAAAACTAAATTAATTGTTTATTTCTCGAATATAACGATGCATTATTGTAAATTGGTAACAATATAATGATATATCCTTATGGGGGTGGATTCAAACATGATCATATTTGCCTCTCTTGTCGTCAAAGATTATTCTTTTTTCTTTTTTCATTTGTCTTCAATACGATTAGTATTAGTGTCTATAATTTGGTCTTTAATACGATTAGTACTAGCCCTAAAAAAACATTTCAAATTCTCTTTATTATAGTTTCGACGAAGACGGTGGATTCTGTTGTTGAATACTCAGATATTTGTTTTGATTCTTTTTCAGCAATCCAAAACAGCCGAGATTTCAGATTACAATATTTATAATATTTTTTAAAAATATGGAGAGAAGAGGAAAACGAAATTTATATAGAAATAGAAAATAGATCAAATCCTAACAAACTCAAAGATTTATGCAGCAGTAGCAGCAGGCAACGGACTAATTAGTTATATAACAAGTCTACTACGAAAAAAAAATTTGAAAAATGTAAACCAGTAAAATGGAACTATAAAAAAGAAGAAGAGGAAGAATTTAACAAAAGAAAAAAGAAAAAAAAGAAGAAGAATATAATCACAAAATGGAACAAAATAATAGCCTGGTCGATATTGCCACTTTTTATGATTCCTTGTATACCATATCGATTTTCCTTATACAATATCAAACTCATTAAATATACAGATTTTTTCCATCTTTGATAGAATAATCAAATTTGTTAGAATTTATTTCTTAGATAGCGAACATGTACTTTGTTTTTCACGATTTGACTAAAATACCATTCGGTTTTGCTCATAATTTTGGCTAATTTATGTAACAATGGTATCATCGGACAAAACAACACTCGATAATATACAAAACTTGACTATCTGTGATCTGACGGTAAAATTATAATTTTATCCTAACAATATTAAAAAGAAAGTTAAAGGTTATTTTGGAAAGTTTTGTAAACATTAGGGTTGTTTAGTTGATATATGGGGAGTGTGAACTATCACTCAATATTACATTATGAGCCATTTGTGCAATCCAAAAAAGAATAGCGGGACGAAAAGATAATTACATAGAGAATAATTTGTTATTTTATTTTTTTAACGATTATGAAAGTTCGAGTCTTTGCAAAGTGGAAAAGGCCAAAATAGAGAGCGGCCAAAACGGAAGCCAAAAAACCTCATCATTCCATTTCTTTACTTCCATCTCTTCTCTTCTTCATATTCACCGCCATTAACACACCACACAGAAGCTCCTCTCTGTAATCGCATACTCTGTTTCTCCTTTTATGGGCTAAATTAACACATTTTCACTTACACGTCTGTTTATATATACATCCACGAGATCAATCACTTTTGCTGTTGAGTTTTCTTAAATGGGTTTCAATTAAGAGTGTCACATTTTTGGATTGAACATAATTTTTTTGATCATCGTTCGTTAAAGTTTCGAATTTTACGGAAAAAGGAGAAAACTTTATCTTCTCTGTTTTGTTTTCCTGTTTCTGATCCAATGGCTACGATCACTGAGATGCCCACTGATGTTGTAGACGACGTTCATGAAATTAGTATTGATAGCGATGTATTCGAAAAGAACGTCGATGAGGGAATTGAGAAGAGCTCGATCACGGATTCTAAACCCGAAGCTGAATCCGAGCTCAAACCCGCCGAATCAGAGTTTGATATGAAGAAGCTTGTTGCCATGTTCAAGAAACTGAATCCTTTGGCTAAAGAGTTTTTTCCTTCTTACTACAATCCAAAGAAGAACAATCAGGTTGGGAAAGCTGATCATTTTCTTTCTGATGATGATTTTGCGACCACCAAGAAGCAATCCGGTGAAGAATTTGATCCTGATGCCAAAAAAGACGACATTACCCGCAATGTATGATCTGAATCTAAATCTGATGATTTAAATGTGACTTTTTTGTTTTGAAAGTATGGTTTTTGATATAATTTAATTCTGTTTTGATGATTACAGAGAAGAAACAATTATAGCCAAGGGAGGAGGAGGTTAAGTGGAAGAGTTTCCAAGGCTCAAAGAGAAGATAGTATTAGAAGAACAGTTTATGTTTCCGACATTGACCAGAGTGTAAGTTACTAAGTTTGTTATAGTTTTTATTTTTTTTAAGGTTCTTGGAGGAATTAGAGTTAATTTGCATTAATATAACATAAATCTGCTTAATTTGTGATTTAGGTGACTGAGGAGGGTCTTGCTGGCTTGTTTAGTAACTGTGGACAGGTGAGATGGGTCCTTAACATTTTCATGGTGGCTTATATATTTTCCCTTCATTAGTTTTGGACAATGTGTTTGTTTAAGACAATTTTTTTGAGTCTGTGTCAAAGTTAGACTGAATGTTGAAAGTGAGATTTTGTGTTTATGTTACTTTGGTGGTATATATAATATAATACTTTTGTGAAGTAACATTGAGTTTCTTCTTTTGTGTAAGGTTGTTGACTGTCGAATCTGTGGTGATCCACATTCAGTTCTTCGATTTGCTTTTGTGGAGTTTGGTGATGACAGTAAGTAGTTTTGGCTGCTGGATTCTTGAAATTGCTAAAAAAACAACAAAATCTCCATCTCACACACTCTTGACTCATAGAGTAAAATTTTGTTGGTACAGAGGGTGCAAGGGAAGCTTTAAGCCTTGGTGGAACAATGCTTGGGTACTACCCTGTGAGGGTCTTACCTTCAAAAACTGCTATTCTTCCTGTGAATCCCACATTTCTTCCAAGGGTAAAGCTCAAATATTATTCCTTAACAAGTTCAATTACTAACACTTGGTTTTAAAGTTTTGAGTTTTGAATTTTTACTTAATGTGTGGGTTAATTCAGTCAGAAGATGAAAGGGAGATGTGCACAAGGACAATCTATTGCACAAATATCGACAAGAAGGTAGATTTCAAACAAGCTACAAAAAACAATATATTGTGTATACTTTTGCTATATATATCTTCTTGGTTTAATATTTTTTTTCTATGACTTCAGGTTTCTCAAGTTGATGTGAGAAACTTCTTTGAGTCCGCATGTGGTGAGGTGACTCGTCTGAGGCTTCTTGGTGATCAACTGCATTCAACTCGCATAGCTTTTGTTGAATTTGCTCTGGTGAGCTCTTCAGCTATATTCTCTCTTCTTCTTTTTGCTGATGACAAGAAGTTTCTTGAGTGTAAATGTTTGATTAAGTTGTCTTGGTATTGTTTTCACTTTGTAAACTTCAGCACTTATATTTGCTATTATTTTTCGAATGAACAGGCAGATAGTGCACTTAGGGCACTCAATTGCAGTGGTATGGTCGTTGGATCTCAACCAATAAGGTAAATTTCATTCTTAAAGCTTTTCTTTGAATATCTCAACTTGATCTAACATTTGATTTTGTTTCTTCAAATTTTCAGGGTAAGTCCATCGAAGACACCAGTGAGGCCAAGGATCACTAGACCACCATCAACAAACTAGAAAGAGAGACCTGACTTAGCAGGTGTTCCAGAAGAGAGATGATTGCAAAACATTCCATTTCCTTCAGTAATTTTTTTTGTTTTTCAGTTTTCATTTATCTTTTACGTTTTAGAACAGTTATCTGAATTTGGAGTTCCTGTTACTTTGTTAGGCTTCTGTCTTTTCGATTGAGATACTTCCATCTGTTTCATCATCTTTTTTCTCTTAAGGGATTTTTGAAAGTTTTTAGCTTTTCACAAGATCTTTTATGTTTTCAACACTGCTGAAAAAACTCACTGTTTTGAGATAAGAGTAGAAATAAAAAGTGTAAATTTACAATCTCGTGTGCATCAAGTAAAAGTCTCAAGTATCTATTTTTACTAAAAAAGAAAAAAGAAAAAAATAAATCTTTTCTTTAAGAGAAGATCTCACCGTCGATTTCCACATGTGGAATTGTATTCAATACTTTAAAGAACTCTGTTTCACCTTCAGCGAAATTCTCCGACAACAATGAACACGAGCTTATTCTCAGGCAAGACAAAGAAGGAGGAAGATCTTCATCTACCAAAACCCGTAGCTTATCACAGCCGTTGATCTCCAGCATCTCAAGAAATTTCGTATTTTGAAACCCTTTGAAATTCAGAGTCTTGAGATTTTCGAAACGGCTGATCCGTAGAGAAAAAACACCTTTTGGCAATAACCCTTCATCTGGAAACGATTCAATGTCTTCGTTTCCTCCTTCAATCTCGAAATTTCGAAGATTTTCAAGATCTCTCAATCCCCATTCGATTCTAGGCGTGAGCTTGTCGCATTGGCTGATACAAAGCGTTCGGAGATTACTCGGAAACCCTCCACCAGGTATCGTCTCGATTACTGGGCATTTGATTATAAACAGTGACTGGAGAGAACTGAGTCCGAACAATTTCTCCGGTAAAGCTCGAAGCTTTTTGCAGTTTGAGAGTAACATTGAAGAGAGTTTCGGCGTTGGGAGTCCTCCTTGTGAAAAAGTTTCCAGATTTGGGCAATCCCTAATTTCCAGAGATTCGAGAGCAATACGATCGTCTCCGAGTCCGGCGTGAATCGAGAAAGTTCTGAAGCTTTCACAATCCCTAATTGAGAGGCTTTTGAGCTTTGGAAACAAGGAAAGAGGGAAAATCAGGAGGTTGCTGCAGCTGCTTCCGATGAACAAGTGCTCGAGCTGTGAGTAACTTCGTGTTGGCTGTAAACTATCTGCGAAATCTAGTTTCTTGCAGTCCCTTATGTATAAGGTTTTCAATGTAGGTGGAGGGTGGCTCCCAGGGAAAGATTCAAGAGAGTTACAAGCAATGATGATTAGTTCATGGAGATTTGGATAGCTTTCCGTTAAGCTCTCTGGCAAAGAAGTTAGTCCATCGCAGCTGTCTATGTATAGTGACTGTAGATTCTGAGGAAGCTCCATGAGGTGAGAGATGTCTCTTACTTTCAAACATTCCATGTCTGTTTCGTCATCATATTTCTGAGGCGTTTTATCTTCAGTTGATGGTGCACTCTGAACAGGTGGCTTTCCATATTGCTGGTACTGGTAGTGGTAGCTACTGCTTCCAGGAAGACCAGAATCTTCATTTTTGGGATCTGAATGAAGTGGTGTTCTTGGTATGTATGGACTTACCGTGCTATGTATATCCGAGTTATATCCTGAGTATCTTGCTGAGATCACTGCTGGTTCTTCAATATTCTGATGTGAGCTTTCGAACTGAGTTTCATATTGGTCCTTTTGCAAAGATGACAGGCTTGATGTTGAGGTTAGTTCATTGTCATCAATACTTTGACTGCTTGAAGCTAATCCTGGTTGGGCACTTGTACTCGCATCCAAATTTGGAGACATTTTCGGGGAAGACAGTTCACTTCTGGCCATAGAGGGAATGCTGGTTGGACTTTCTTGAATATTTGACAGATTTCTTATGGAGGAATCTTCTCCTCCAGCAACTGCTCTTAGGGGGCAATCAGAGATGGTGACATCAGTGGAAGAAGGGAGTCCTTCTGGGAAAGTTTTTGTTAAGTTGGGACATCTTTGTATTATGAGTTTTTGGAGGCAAGGAAAGATCACACCTTCTTGTTCCGGGCAAATCCATTCTTCCCATCTCGGCATGACATAGAACTTTAGAGTTTCCAAGGATCGAAATGGTACAAAGCTAGAGTTGTTCTCCCCGAGGAAGAACTCTAGACCAACCTTCTGAAGAATGTTGAATTTTTCAATACTGAGGTGCTTGAGTGATGGCAACTGTCCCAGTGAAGGCAGTGATATGCAGCGACTGCAGCTACTGAGAGTGACGGACGTAATACTTGAGATAGAAGAATCACCTAACCACTTAGGAAATCCTGCACCTTGATAAGACTCAATGCAGAACGTTTTCAAGCGTGGATGAGGTTCTAGCATCCTTAGAACCTCTTTCTGATCACAGGCGAACGCATTTAAACTACCAGGGACGAAGCCAGATTCTTTCACAGTCCACTTCAGGATTAACTCATCAAGGAATGGCTTCCTTTTCAAACCAGCGTCTTTTGCTTCTGAGGCAAAGGCCACATTTTGTAGATCAGAGATGCGAAGTGTCCCTCGGAGATGAGAGAGTTCTTTGAGCTCATGCAGCCCCGCACCACTCAGCTTTCCTACAACAAAATTTGATAACTTCTGCAAGCTTCTAAGCTTTTTTATTCCTGGTGGCATCTCTGACAGTGGAGTGTCAACGAGGTCAAGGAGGCGCAAGTTGATGAGTTCGGCAATGTTTTTTGGCAGGCTTTTGAGGTCAAGGCAATTTGACAACAACAGTGTCTGCAGATTACAGAGAGTACACACAAACTCTGGGAGCTCTTTTACTTTGGTGCTTGACAGATCTAGATACCGTAACAGCTTCAAACCTTTTAATGATTTAGGCAAGTTGGTTATCTGGTAATGAGACAAGCTAAGAATTCGTAGGCCACTCAATGACTGGAGCAAAGGATTTAAAACTTTCTCTGTTAGTTGGAGAGATTCAAGACCCGTTGGCGAGCTGAACGGAAGAATGGTTCTCAGAAACTCAGCTCCACAGATGGACTTGAAAGCCACAGAAGCATCACATTGGCTTCTAGAAAATGAGAAATGTCGAGCCGTGCTTGGTATCTCCGGGATATTGTCATCTTCCAGTCTGAAACAAAATTCTCCTGAAACAGCTTTTGCCAAATCATTCATGAGATCATGCATCACAAAGCGTGTCGTGGTGATGTCCAATCTCTGGAAAAAAGATTGAGCAACTAAATCGTCAAGGTAATTGTTTCCAATCTCTTCCAATCTTCTGTTGCTCCTTGGTTGGTATAAGAGGTCTATTGCCATCCATAGGAGCACCAATTCATCTCTATCAAACACATGACCCTTGGGGAATATTGAGCAGAGGGCAAAACATCGCTTAAGTTGAGGAGGGAGAGAGTCATAACTCAGTTTAAAAACTGGAAGGATACTGTTGGTGTAGCTTGAGAAATTCTTTGATACAGCATACCAGTCGTCAGGATTTGGCTTTGACCGGAGATGAGTTGAAATGGCTCTTGCAGCTAATGGCAAGCCCTTACATTGTTCTGCAATCCTTTTGCCAATTCCTTCTAGTTCTTGGTTGAGAGAACCGACTGATATATTTCCAAAAGCAGATCTAGAGATCAGCTCCCAACATTCTTCATCAGTCATCAACTTTATTGGGTAGGTTTTTTCAGCCTTTGCGACTTTGGAAACAATTTCACTTCGTGTGGTTAGAAAAATCTTGCTTCCTTTCTCTGCATCAGTAAAGGCGACCTGGAAACTTTCCCATTCCGAATTACTTTCAGACCAAAAATCATCCAGAACGAGCAAAAACCTCTTCCCGGAGAGTATTTGCCTCAGCTGAACTTGAAGTGAAGGTAGATCCTCAGTATTAACTGCACTTGAAGTGATCTCCTGCAGAATGGCTTTTGTAACCGTGAAGACATTAAAGTTTATCCCAGCAGAAATCCACATTTTAAGATCAAAATGTTCGGTCACCCTATTGTCATTAAAAACTATCTCTGTCAAGGTAGTCTTTCCAACACCTGGCATGCCTACTATAGAGATCACATCTGGTTTAGCAATGGCTATTTCATCATCAGAAAGCAGCAAATTGACTAATGCTAGCTTATCTTCCGCTCTTCCGACCACTCGGCCTTGTGGAAGATCATGAGGTCTTGACCGCGATGCTTGCCTCCATTGTGGTTCTCGAGTCCCGCTAAATTCTTTCAATCCAATAACTTCAATGTGTTTCACATGATGCTCCAGTAGTCTAACTACTTTTTCCATCTTTGGTTCTATCTTTTTCTGGATGGCTTCGCGACCAGTCCTGAGATTCTGGAATAGTCCTCCTAAGCCCCCCGCTTCAGCTACTATTCTTCTTCTCAAAGCTTCAGTTAGTAACTCATCAAGAATGTCCTCTGCCTGGAAAAAAGCATCTTTGATTCCTGTAAGCCAATGTTTTACTTCCCGAACATGTTCTGCTCTCTGCTCAGCATCCGCAAGCACTGGGTTGGCAGTCACCAAAGCGACCTTCAATCTCTTCAGCAATGCACTGGAGGACTTTCCTTTACATAATTCGACCAACTCTTGAGAAGTATTGATTCGCTCAACCATCACGCTCGCACAACTTGCTAAATAGGAGTTCACCATGATTTTGAAAATTTTCGGCTGTCCTGCAGTAAGTGACAATAATTTCAAGATTCTAGAGATTTTATTCTCCCATTTGATCACAAGATTCATAATTTTGCAGACATTTTGCCTAGAACTGCTATTTACATTTCCATTTCTAAAACTGTTGTTATAATTTCTTTGACAGTGGCCATGGAGAATTCAACAAGTCACATTCAAGAAAAAAAGACAAACCAAAGGGAGAATAAAGTGAGTCTTACCTGATCTATTTTCTTATCTTGCTGCAGTTTGAACTTTTATATATCTCTTGCGTTTTTTTCTTCTTTTTAACTGTTTTCAAGCATTTGGTAAAGCAGATTTTTTCTTTCTTTCTTCTTCTTCTTCTTATTCCCTGTCCTCTAATGTTCCGTGTCGTGTCTGAATTTTAAGATCTATTTGCAGCAGTTAGATCAGACGAGGAAGCCAAAATGGGTTTGGCTGCATACTATTCCCAAGAAGGCTCAGGGAAGAAATGGTCCAATCAATGTCTCGGTTCAACCAATAAAATACCACATGATGTGAGTTTTCTAATTATGTATATTATCTGTAAAAGGATTTTACAGATAGAATTGAAGGCACCTCAATTCTGCATTCCAACCTATAACAACATATGAATATAAGAAATGAATTAAAATTATATTTCTCACAAGGTTTTTTTTACATGATACTAATCCTAGTTTACAAGTTTTGTCTAATCTGGGTTGTGCTAAGCCAACTGGGGTCGAGAAAGACACTGTAGATCATTCACGCCCGTACCACAGAAGACAAAAACATTTAAAGGTCTAACTCATTATTTACGAAGATTCCAAAATATGCACATCCGTTGATTCAACTCATGGTTTTGCATTTTTGCGTGACTGACTTTGTCTCAGTTGACCAAGACAAGGTAAGACTTTTCTTGCCAGCTCATTAGGGAATCAATCTCGAATTTAATACTTTGTTCGTTTGTGGAAGGTGAGACTTTGTTAATTCGAAAGCTCCTTTTACTTATTGTTAAACTGTCATCTGTAACTAATCAGAATTTTCGGAGTATTTTCTCAAGTCAACTTTTGACAGTTTCTCTAATATTTTATTCTAAGTAAATGATTAGTACTAATTCATTCATCATAGAATTTTCGTCCTTTTCAGGCTTCATAAAAGTTTCTCCAGGAAAATGCAGGCAACTTCCAATCATTTTCGGGGTAGTTTCTGTTTTGTCAACTCAACTTAGTAAACTTATTTCCTTCTCTTGTTTAATTAAGGTTAGTTTCTCTGCTTTTTTTTACCAAACTGTTATGACTACATGTCTTGTAATTTCTTAGTATTTAGAATCTTTGTTTTTGTGAGTGTATTTTGCAATGGAGAATTGACTCCTGTAGATCATATTATTTGAAGAGGATAACACTTAAAGACATAAAATAGCCTGCTGTGAAGTTCATTCTTAGAAATAAATCTCCAACTTCTTGATTTTGCCTTTTGTGTGTTGTGTTTTTCCCAAAGGGCTTTGTGTGTGTAAAGACACACAAGATGATTGGAGGAGAGATGGTTCTTTCAGCTTTCTTACAAGCTATCATCCAGACGCTGACATCTGCACTTCTCAAGAACTTCTTCAAGAGGCGAGAACTGAACGAGGATGTACTAGAGAGGCTCAACACTGCGTTGTTGACAATATGTGCGGTGCTGATTGATGCAGAGGAGAAGCAGATTACAAACCAAGTCGTGGAAAAATGGGTCAACGAGCTGAGAGATGTTGTTTACCATGCTGAAGATGCTCTTGACGATATTGCTACAGAAGCTCTGCGTCTCAACATCGGAGCTGAATCTTCTTCCTCCAACAGGCTGAGAAACTTTCGTGGCAGAATGTCCCTGGGAGATTTTCTTGACGGGAACAGTGACCATTTGGAGACACGGCTGGAGAAAGTCATGGTGAGGCTCGAGCGTTTAGCCTTACAAAGAAATGTCCTGGGCTTGAAAGAGCTCACTGCAATGATTCCCAAAAAAAGGTTGCCAACAACATCTCTTGTGGATGAATCTGAAGTGTTTGGTAGAGATGAAGATAAAGATGAGATGATGAGATTTTTGATTCCTGAAACTGGAACTGATAATGGGTTAACCGTTGTAGCTATTGTTGGAACTGGAGGGATTGGCAAAACCACACTTTCACAGCTCCTATACAATGATCACCGTGTTCAGAGTCATTTTGGAACTAGAGTCTGGGCTCATGTCTCAGAGGAGTTTGACGTTTTTAAGATCACCAAGAAGGTTTATGAATCCGTTACTTCCCGGCCTTGCGAGTTCACTGACCTCGATGTACTTCAAGTCAAATTGAAGGAGAGATTAATTGGCGGCTTGCCGTTCCTGCTTGTTCTAGATGATCTGTGGAATGAAAATTTCGCGGATTGGGATCTTCTACGCCAACCATTCGTATCTGCTGCTAGAGGGAGCCGTATTCTTGTGACAACACGAAGCCAACACGTTGCATCCACTATGTGTTCTATCCATGTAAAAAACCTTCAGCCATTATCTGATGGAGAGTGCTGGTCGTTGTTTATGAAAATGGTATTTGGTAGTCAAGATCATTGCCTTGATAGAGAAATTGGAGATCTTGCGGAAAGGATAGTGCATAAGTGCCGCGGCCTGCCTTTAGCTGTGAAAACACTCGGTGGTGTTCTTCGATATGAAGGTAATAAAGTCGTAGAATGGGAGAGAGTCTTAAGCAGCAGGATTTGGGATCTTCCAGCTGATAAGAGCAACCTACTTCCAGTTTTACGGGTAAGCTATTACTACCTTCCAGCTTACTTGAAACGATGTTTTGCCTATTGCTCGATATTTCCGAAAGGGCATGCGTTTGAGAAGGAAAAGGTAGTTCTCTTGTGGATGGCAGAAGGTTTCTTGCAACAGACGAGAAGCAGTAAGAATCTAGAAGAGCTCGGAGACGAGTACTTTTCTGAACTAGTATCAAGGTCGCTTTTTCAAAAGACCAAAACGAGATATGTAATGCATGATTTTATCAATGAGCTGTCTCAGTTTGCTTCAGGAGAGTTCAGCTCGAAGTTTGAAGATGGATACAACAAACTTCAGATTTCAGAAAGAACAAGATATTTATCGTACCTGCGAGATAACTATGCCGAGCCTATGGAGTTTGAGGCTCTTCGAGAGGTCAAGTTTCTTAGAACTTTTCTACCACTCAGCCTCACAAATTCTTCTCGGTCGTGCTGCTTAGATACAATGGTCAGCGAGAAGTTACTTCCAACGCTTACTCGTTTACGTGTTTTGTCTTTGTCACATTACAAGATCGCAAGGCTGCCTCCAGATTTTTTCAGGAACTTAAGCCATGCCCGGTTTTTGGATCTCTCTCGCACCGAACTCGAGAAACTTCCGAAATCCCTTTGTTGTATGTACAACCTCCAGACGCTTCTTCTCTCCTACTGTTCCAGTTTGAAGGATCTACCTACAGACATCTGCAACCTCATCAACCTGAGGTTTCTTGATCTGATTGGTACGAAGCTAAAACAAATGCCGCGTAAATTTGGTAGACTGAAGAGCCTTCAGACTCTTACAACTTTCTTTGTAAGTGCTAGTGACGGGGCAAAGATTTGTGAACTTGGAGAGCTTCATGAACTTCATGGAAAACTTAAAATAGTCGAGCTACAGCGAGTTGTGGATGTTGCTGATGCTGCAGGAGCAAATCTAAACAGCAAAAAACATCTCAAGGAGATAGATTTTGTGTGGAGAACGGGATCTACTACTAGCTCAGAGAGCAACACACATCCTCACAGGACGCAAAACGAAGCTGAAGTCTTTGAGAAATTACGCCCGCATAATCATATCGAGAAACTCAACATTGAGAAATACAAAGGAAGAACGTTTCCAAGATGGTTGAGTGATTCTTCGTTCTCTAGAATCGTCTGCATACGCCTTAAAGAGTGTCAATACTGTTCTCTCTTGCCATCTCTTGGTCAACTACAAGGTCTCAAAGAACTTTACATTTCAGGAATGGCCGGGATTAGAAACATAGGTCCTGAGTTCTACTTCAGCGACTTACAACTGCGTGATCGAGACCAACAGACGTTTAGATCGCTTGAAACGCTGCAGTTTGATAACCTGCCAAATTGGCAAGTGTGGTTAGACGTAAGGGTCACAAGAGGAGACTTGTTCCCTTCTCTCAAGAAGCTTTTCATACTGAGATGTCCAGAGCTAACCGGGAATCTACCGACTTTTCTTCCTTCTCTGATATCTCTTCACATCCATAAATGCGGCCTCTTAGATTTCCAGCCAGACGACCACGAATACAGCTACGGGAACCTTCAAGCGTTAAGTCTAAAAAGCAGCTGTGACTCCCTCATTACTTTTCCTTTGAGTCATTTCGCCAACCTCGAGAAGCTTGAAATCGATCACTGCACATCTCTGCATTCTCTTCAGCTCTCAAACGAGCATGTGTATGGTCTGAATGCTCTAAGAATTCTGAGAGTCGATGACTGTCAGAATCTGCAGCTTCTTCCAGAGCTAAGATTCATGTCTCAAGAATTACAGGTTACAATCTCAAACTGCAGGTATCTCAGACAGTCAACGGAACAACAGCCTCAATATAATCATCCTCAGTTTCATATTCCAAGGTCAAACGTTTCAGGCTCACCGAGGTCTCATGGTTCACGCAGATCGTACGAGTCACGTTCACCCTCAAGATATGACTAAACTTGATTCCGTCCTTTTTCTTTGTTTTATTTCTAAGTGACTGTTTCTATTTGTGTGCATGTATAGAGATATGTTCTAACGTTCTGCTTTTTTTGTATCAAAGTATTCAGTTTGCTTTTAAAATGAAAAAAAAGTGCTTAATCTGAGATCTTGCCTATAAGTATAAACAGACTTCATTCATTGAAGACAATATGTACAATCTTAGTTTGGCTGTGTTTAAGGTTCTTAAGAGTTAACAGATACAAGAATGACAATAGACATGCTTTAGACTAAATATTGTCATCTTTCTTAGAAATTTTCAGAATGAGAACAGAGAAAACGCTTGCTTGTCTTCAAACTAGCTAAATTATAAACTATATATATGTCAATGATTACGTATATGTATATATATATATTTAAACATTTGGTCTAAGTAAACTGTTTTGAAAGTTATTGGTAATTGGTAATTCTGTAGTCAAAAAGAATTTATTCAGTGGTCACAGTTTTTAATGAAATATAAGATATTGTTGTGGATCAGACTGAAGAATGTGTCTCCATGAAGTGTTGGTCCAAGTTTCTTGTAAGATTAAATAACTTTGATAAGCTTTCTGTATAAATTTGAGTCTTTATAAATCATAAAGGGATATATATAGGAAGGTGTATGATTCAAGGAAAGTGGGAAAAAGATTAAGAAAATGTTGAATTTAGCTGTTGCACTTGTAGCCTGCGCTGTTTTAGCAGTGGCGGTTATCATCTTAAGCTGCATCATCACCCGCAACACAGAGCTTCCTTCTCACCGCCGCCTCCACCACCGCCACCACGGCCTTTGCAGCTCCGGGCGAATGTGTATAGAACTAAAGATGGAGATCTGGTTATTCTAACAGACGCTGGCACGGCCATATCTGTGGCTGGAGCCGTTGTCTATAGTGGTTCTAGTGGTGGTTGTGGTGGTGGGGGTGGTGGTTGTGGCGGGGGAGACAGTGGTGGTGGCGGCTGTGTAGGTGGTGGTGGCGGTTGTGGAGGCGGAGGTGAATAAGTTATTTTGTTGTCAAATGTGTGTGTGAATAGTAACTGATTATGTTTCAAGAAACTATACATTTTACATGTTTAAAACATTTATTTTTTTCGACGACAAAAAAAAAAAAAAACATTTACTTTTTTTATTTGCATCTTTTTAGATTACACTAAGATATGTAGTTTATGGTAGGAGCGATCCAATAAATTTGGAGACCCTGTTCCAATAATAAAATTTGATATAAATTTATTTTTAGTTTTTTTGAGCCCTAAATATTTTTATTTTAAACCTAAAATTGACTTAAAATTTTTGGAACTGACCATTTACTTTACTCACGCTGCCTCATAACCGTCTTTGGCCTATGGGCGATTTCAAATCTGTTCTCCCAACTTTAAGATATGAGTTAGTTGTTTATGTTGTTAAGTGAGCGAGAGATAAATATTCCTTCGCTCTTGGCAAATGTTATGTTGGGAGGGGCAAGAAAATAGAATAATACAAAGTATCTTATCTAAAAGTGTTTTTTTCACTTTATTCAAAGAGGAATTGGATGGATGTACAAAGAAGTGATGACTTGTTTGAGTTTTCCAAAATAAGGATCTGTGAATTCATCACCCGCCTTGTAAAACAGATCGATGGGTCGCGAAACATTGAGGCATCGAACCAGAATCGGGCGTGGCACAGCGGTTGTTGTCAAGTACTCCTCCATTATTACTTTGTAATAATCACTAGCAATCTTGTTCAACTCAACAACCGCTTCTTCTTTGGTAACACCATATTGCTTCATGTAACAATTCATCCCTTTAGTCACTTCCCCTCTGCTCATCTCTCGCTGCACATCCATTACATTTGTAAAAAAAAAAAATTATTGTCTCTTGTCATGATTTTGTATGTATATTACCTCGTAGGTGGTTATGTCGTTCTTAATACGAAACACGACATTCAAAGCTTCCAACATTTTGGGTTTGGAATTGTACCACTCGCATGCTTGATCCTCATCACAATCTTCCATGGCGATAAAGCTATAGGCCGCAAAATGATCCATTGAAGTCTGCTTCCCAATCTCCATGTACTCTTCAAAGGTTGGCACGTGATTTGCATGTGCCCATTTCGAGATGGCCAAGTATGCTTTTCCCAACTTCTTCATCTATATGCAATTAATTAATCACTCAGTTTCTCTTAAACGTCACAAAAAATAAATTTCAATCCATGATTTCGCAGTCCTTGACTACCCCATTTTGGGAGACTCACCTCATTTACCGTTAATTTCACACTACGTGATCTTCCTCGTGGCCTCATTTCTTGTTCAATCTCTTCTAAAGTTTCAAACAAACTTCTGAAGACGATTCTTGTATAGCTTGGTAGCTTTTCAGTGTCTCCAAGATCCCACCTAGACAATATAATTTGCATGCCATATTTTACCTACTCGAATCAGTGAAATAAGAGTTAGGACTCAAAGAAAATACCTTAGTAAAGAATCAACGAGACTTGTAACTTCAAGAAGAGTGCCATATGAATCACATGTATCATTCAAAACCGTCCCAACCACGGTAAGTTTAGTGACTATAATCCTCCCAATCGAATACCGTGGCTCGAAGTACATTGTGAGTGCCCCGGAATAGATCTCTACAATCCTGTCCCTGATGAAAGGTAGCTGAGAAGCAAGACCTAGCTCCTTCCACCATCTGCAATAAACATAAATATTTCAAATAAAGCGAATCAGGTGTGAAGAAATGAACTAACACAACGTACTTAGTTAGGTCTTTTAGCTCTTGATTATAATGTAGCTGGCAATAATTAAAGTTGAGCTTCGCAAACTTGAGCAGCGTCTCGTTGTGATCTTCTTCTTGGTCGTAGAAAGAGATATATTCTCTTGCGACGAGTATCTCCATGTTATGATATCGAGGTCTAGACAATGAGTATTGTATACGCGTAGAGAGATGGGGACTAGCACTTTCTGCATGATGACGTGTCAACGATTCCAAGTGATAGCGAGTGAAACTCAGTGCTTCGTCCATTATATCTTCACTTGGTGTCCCGAGATGTGCTGCTTCGTAAAATTGTAGCATCCCCCTAATATCTTGAGCTAAACTTTCCTTGAACTTTCCATCTTCACCTTTGAATCTATTGAATGCATCTACAATGCCAAATTAGACATGTTAAGAAGAGTTAGATACGTGAGAGTCAAGGAAGGTCACTGATGCTTTTACCGCAAGGCATGTAGTAACCGCGTAGTCTGAAAACCTCAAACATGATGGAGATTGTTTCCAAATCATCTTCTTGGTCTATTATGTCGTCCAAATTCCCAAAAGCTTTGTTAAGAATCTCATCAATCTCAACTTCAAAATGATATGCGATTCCGAGGTTCATCAGCAAAAGGATGAGACGAATCCTCTCAGTGTCACTGTTTTTGGAAGACATGAGCATGTCTCTCACTTTTGGCTTCATCGTCACTTCAATCTCTCTTGAGAAACTATCAAATTCCTACAAAGATAAAATGTACATATTATAAAGAATAATGTTATAAAAAAAGACAAACTTGAACACATTATTAGGTCATCATGTACTTACAGATACATCGAAGGGAATCGAAAGGAAGTGATCACCCCAAAGAGTGGGAGAAAAGTGTGCCAAGGTACGAGTTCTTTCAAGATCAGTACCATTACTTTCAGTAGCTCTAACACAGACCAAGTGGTGTTGTTTTGTCGGTTTCAAGGAAAGAGTTTGCTTGTGAAGCCAACAGCGAGAAAAGACAGAGAGGTTGGTCGTCGTGAGGCAGAGAGGGACGCTGTGGACCTTAGGGAGACAAAATCTTGTTGCTTCCATTTTGTTATTGTCAAAAAAAGATAGAGAGGAAATACTGTTTAGAAGTTTGATTTCTATATAAAATGAATCTGTTTTATTAAGTGGAAGCTACCTACCTTGCGCTGGCGTTTCAACGAAAGATTAAAATAAAAAATAAAATCAGTTTAACAGCTAAATCGTATCGTATCTTCGGTTATGGTTGGACACATATGCGAAACCGGCAAAAATGGGAGGGAAAATGTCAGACTATCATTTAATTTGATTTACTTAATTTGGAATCTAAGCTATCATATTTTTTCAGTTTAATCTATCTTTCTCAGTTTCCCAAGTGCATTAAATGTCTTGCAAGTTACGACGTCAAATCATGTTCTCAAACAAGAACCACATCAGGTGGGGACTCTGGTTTGGTCCGTGTACATACACAATGTGAACGCTAATTAACATGCGGTAACGTTTTGTATTCGATTCCTTACGCCATGATTACAATGAATCATGATTTTAGGATTAGTGAGTCTTTACACATTTGTACTTTTAGTTCCCTTATTTTAAATAAAAATGTGCCCTAAATTTTTCTTTCGTCACACGTCTCACTCATGAATAATTTCAATGGAGAAAAAAAGGCAGCAGAGTATTGAAGTTATCTTTGATGAAAGGTAAAACTACCAAAAAATGAAGCAACGATGAACTTTGACTTGACGTGTGTTGGACGTCATTATGAAAGGGGTATTGGGTTAAGATACAAGGAGGTCATTAACCGTTGGGTATTGCCTTTGGGATCAGTGTACCCATCACCCTCTGTGTAGTACACAACGAAGAGACGTGCAATGTTGAGGCATCGCATAAGAACTTGGCGCGGCACATGATCATGTGCGCTCATGAACTCCTCCATAACCACTTTTTGATACTCTCTATACATTTTACGCAACTCTTGGGTGCCTTCTTCCCTGGTGACTCCATGTTGTTTCATGTAACAGTTGAGCCCATTAGCCACCTCTCCTCTTCTAATTTCGGTCTGCAAATATCATTTATTCTCATGAGAACAAAAAAAACCAAAGAGATCCTTTAATTTGAGTGTACCTCGTAGGTTCCTAGATCATTTCCTAGACGGAACATGAAACTCAGAACTTTGATGATCAGTGGTTTGGAATTGAGCCACTCAAAAGCTTCCTTCTCATTGATATCTTCCATTCCTATAAAGCAGTAGGCTGTAAAATCATCCATAGCTCCTGTTATCAACCCAACTTTCATGTACTCATCAAAGGTTGGTACGTGGCCCGTCCGTGCCCACTTTGCTATCTCTTGGTACCCCTTCACAAGGATCTTGAGCTGTGTTTTGAATCGAAGAACTAATTAGAGTTCAATAACTATACATATTGGTTTCAAACTTCACATGTATGGCTAGATTACCACCTTCTCTACCGCTTGTTCCACGCCGTATGATCTTCCTTTCGGTCTCATTTCTCCTTCAATATCTCCTATGACTTTAAACAAACTTTCAAGAACGATTCTCATATAGTCTGGTAGTTTATCATTGGCACTAATAGTCCACCTGGTCATTACCAAGATTTTTCCGGTTACCAAGATTTTTCCGGTGCTTTAATATATGGATAAGCACACACTTATTATATATATATATAGTACGTACCTCTGCAAACATTCCGTAAGAGCTTTAACTTCAGGAAGAGTTGCATATGCATCATATGTGTCATCCACAACAACCACGATCATGATGAGTTTACTCAGTATGATTCTCCCAAGGGAATACTGTGGCTCGAAGTATGGTCCTAGAGACCCGAAATGACTCTCCACAATTCTATCCCTAACATAAGGTAGCTTCGATGCAACATCTAAGTCCTTCCACCATCTGCAGCCTTACAAGTTAATGAATTTGGTAACTTTGATGTTATCAACAAGATTGAAAATGATGAGAACGTTACTTGGTGAGACTTTTGACTTCTTGGATGTAATGCAACTGGCAAAAGTTGAAGTTAATCTTTGCAAACTTGAGAAGAATCTCATTGTGACCTTCTTCTTGTTCGTAGTAGGATATGTATTCTCTTGCCACTAGTACTTCTGTGTTATTGTATCGAGATATGTATAATGAGTTTTGTATATGCTTCACGAGATGGGGAGTAGCATTGGTTACGTTACCCCCGACCAAAGACTCCAAGTGATTCCTTGTGAAACTCATTGCTTGGTCCATGATATCTTCAGAGGGTGCTCCGAGATGGGCTACTTCGAACAACTGTAGCATTCCTTTAACATCTCTGGCAAGACTCTCCTTGAACCTCCCATCTTCACCTCTGAATCTATCAAACGCATCTACTGTATTGAAATCATGTCTATAAATGTTATGTCATGAATATGCTGCATGCATGCATGCATGTATGTGATGTGAATCAAGAAAGATTATATTCTTACCACAAGACATCTTGTGACCATACAGTCTAAAGACCTCAAACATGATGGAAATGGTTTCCAAATCATCTTCCCCGAGGATCATGTCATCCAACTTTGTGAAACTGTGGTTAAGGATTTCTTGAATCTCCTTATCAAAATGATAAGAGATCCCGAGGCTGACAAGCAAATAGATGAGACGAATATTCTCTTTGTCACTGATGTTAGAAGACATGAGCCTGTCTCTCACGAGCGGCTTCATAGTTTCAATCTCTCTTTCTAGTTCATCAAATTTCTAGAAAGAAACAAAATGGCTGGTCAAGAATCATGCTTTCTGATAAAGACACGTGAAAGGGTTACATGCACTTACAGCGCGGTCGAGAGGAATAGAGAGGAAGTGATCTCCCCAAAGAGAGGGAGCCACGTGCGTCCTAGGACGACTATTCTCAAGATCATCACTAGTCGTAGTAGCCTTAACACAGAACAAGTCCTGTTACGTGGGTTTCAGAGAAAGACAAGGGCGAGGAAAGAGAGGAAGGCTTGTCTTAAGACAGAGAGGCACTTGGTGAAGGTTTGAGAAAGTTCTGAGCCCATAACAGATTCTTGTTGCTTCCATTTTTAGTCACACTCAAGAGAGATTGATATAGCTACTCTTTTTTTACTTGAATTACTCTGTTTTTTTCTTTTATGTTCGGTTTCTATTTCATGAAGCTATATAATATGTGCTTCCATTTTGTTATTTTAAAAAAATTGTTGCTTCCATTTTGTTATTTTCAAAAAATATAGTTAGAAGAAGTTTGATTTCTATATAAAATGAATCTGTTTCATTAAGTGGACCTTGCGCTGGCGTTTCAATGAATGATTTAAAATGAAAATAAAATCAGTTAACAGCTAAATCGTATCGTATCTTCGGTTATGGTTGGACACATGTGCGAAACCGGCAAATGGGAGGGAAAATGTCAGACTATCATTTAATTTGATTTACTTAATTTGGAATATAAGCTATCATATTTTTTTTCAGTTTAATCTATCTTTCCATTTTCCCAAGTGCATTAAATTTCTTGCAAGTTACAACGTAAAATCATGTTCTCAAACAAGAACCACATCAGGTGGGGACTCTGGTTTGGTCCGTGTACATACACAATGTGAACGTGATGTGAGCTAGCTTAAATCCATTCTTGCTGCTGCTTTAATAACCATAAAGATCTATATACTACTCTGTTTTGGTTCAAGTAATGTTTCATTAGAAATACTCTGTTTTATGTCTATTTCAGAAGCATATAAATCTCTTGCACTATGTTTTTTTTTACATGCGGTAACGCCATGATTACAATGAATCATGATTTTAGGATTAGTGAGTCTTTACATCTGTAACCCTTTTAACTCCCTTATTTTAAATAAATGTGCCCTAAATTTTTCTTTCGTCACACGTCTCACTCATGAATAATGTCAATGGAGAAAAAAAGGCAGCAGAATCTTGAAGTTATCTTTTATTAAAAGTAAAACTACAAAAATACAAAGCAACGATGAACTTTGACTTGACGTGTGTTGTACGTCATCAAGAAAGGGGTATTGGGTTAACGTACAAGGAGGTCATAAAGTGTTCGATTTTGCCTTTGGGATCAGTGTATCCATCACCTTCCGTGTAGAACACGTCGAAGATGCGTGCAAAGTTGAGGCATCGCAGAAGAGCTTGGCGTGGCACATGACCATGTGTTCTCATGAACTCCTCCATAACCACTTTGTACTTGTCTCTATACATTTTACGCAGCTCTTGGGTTGCTTCTTCCTTGGTGACTCCATGTTGTTTTATATAGCAGTTGAGCCCATTAGCCACTTCTCCTCTGCTCATCTCCGTCTGAAAACATCATTAATTTATTAATAAGGACTAAAGTAAGAGGCAAAACCAAAAACACACACATAGGAACCAAAGAGAATATTCCTTTTAAGTAGTTTGAGGTGTACCTCGTAGGTTCCTAGGTCATTTGCCAGACGGAACATTGCACTCAGGGTTTTGGTGATTAAGGGATCGGAATTGAGCCACTCAAAAGCTTCCTTCTCATTGATATCATCCATTCCTATAAAGCAGTAGGCTGCAAAATCACCCATCCCGGCTGTAATCGTTCCAACCTTCATGTACTCATCAAAGGTTGGTATATCACCCGAACGTGCCCACTTTGCTATCTCTTGGTACCCCTTCACAAGGATCTTGAGCTGCGTTTTGAATCGAAGAACTAATTAGAGCTCAGTAAGTATATTAATATATTATCTAGTATACTTGGCTTTGTATGGCTACATTAATTACCATTTCTACCACTTGTTCCACGCCGTATGATCTTCCTTTCGGTCTCATTTCTTGTTCAATCTCTCCCATGACTTGAAACAAATTTTCAAGGACGATTCGCAAGTAGTCTGGTAGTTTATCACTTGAACCAATATTCCACCTAGTCACACCAACACTTAAATTAAATCTAAAAGACAAAGATAGAGCCATTATATATACAGTAGTACCTCAGCAAACATTCAGTAAGAGCCATAACTTCAGGAAGATTTGCATATGCATCATATGTGTCGTCCACACAAACCACGATCATATTGATTTTAGCTACTATGATTCTCCCAAGTGAATAATGTGGCTCGAAATACGCCCCCAAAGCCACGAAATGGCTCTCCACAATTCTATCCCTAATGTAAGGTAGCTTAGACGTAAGATCTAAGTCCTTCCACCATCTGCAGCCATTAAAAAAGCAAATGAATTGGGAAAAAATTGATAATTAAGACCGAAGATGAGCATGCATGCATGACGTTACTTGGTGAGAGTTTTGAGTTCTTGAATGTAATGAAACTGGCACAAGTTGAAGTTAATCTTTGCAAACTTGAGCATGATCTCGTTGTAGCCTTGTTCTTGTTCGTAGTAGGATATATATTCTCTAGCCATTAGTATTTCTGTCTTACAGTATCTAGGTCTGTAGAGTGAGTTTTGTATATGCTTCAAGAGATGGGGAGTAGCACCGTCCAAAGACTCCTCCAAGTGATTCCTTGTGAAGCTCATTGCTTGGTCCATGATATCTTCAGAGGGTGCTCCGAGATGGGCTACTTCGAACAACTGTAGCATTCCTCTAATATCTCTGGCTAGACTCTCCTTGAACCTCCCATCTTCACCTCTGAATCTATCAAAGGCATCTACAATATTGAAACCATGTTGCCAAATTATTTCAAGAATATGCTGCAACATGGAAGCTGATGATATTCTTACCACAAGGCATCTTGTGACCGTACAGCCTAAAGACCTCAAACATGATGGAAACTGATTCCAGGTCATCTTCCCCGACGATCATGTCATCCAACTTAGTGAAACTGTGGTTAAGTATCTCTTGAACCTCCTTATCAAAATGATAAGAGATCCCGAGGCTGACAAGCAAATGGATGAGACGAATCTTCTCCTTGTCGCTGCTGTTAGAAGACATGAGCATGTCTCTCACCAGTGGCTTCATAGTCTCAATCTCTCTTTTTAGTTCATCAAATTTCTAGAAAATAAAAATGGTTGGTCAAGATCAAGAATAATGTTTTCTGCAACAAGATAAGTGAAGAAAGGGTCATATGCACTTACAGAGCTGTCGAGGGAAACAGAGAGGAAGTGATCTCCCCAAAGAGAGGGAGAAAATTGCGTTAAAGGACGACTACTCTCAACATCATCACCACACTTCTTAGACCTAACAACGAACAAGTCGTGTTTTGTGGCTTTCCGAGAAAGAAGAGTGTGGCTGTGAAGCAAACGGCGAGGAAAGAGAGAGAGGTTGGTATTAAGACAAAGAGGTGATTTGTGAAGGTAAGTGAAAGTTCCGAGTCCAAAACCAATTCTTGTTGCTTCCATTTTTTATCACACTGAAATATAGCTATACTCTGTTTTACTTGAACTACTCTGTTTTTTTGTTGTTGGATTTCTATTTCAAAAAGCTTTCTCATCTACTTTTATTTTCCCCTTTTAGTACAAGGGAGGCTTAAGGAATATTCGTCGTGGTCAACGGCCACGAAACATTTAATTAGTACTTAAAAAAAGAATGACAGGCTATTGTCGACGTGTTAATTCTTTAACTGTATTACTTTATTTTTTATTAATACTCATTAAATGTTAAAACGTAAAAAAAATATGTCTGAGTGTTTACATATGTGAACCGGGAAAATGTCAGACGATAATTTAATTTGATTTAGCGGGGAATCTAAGCTATGTGTTTCAGTGAACCAGTCACGTGACCTGTTTCAATATCTCTCTTCCCCAAGGCATTAAATTTTGGTCGACTGTGGTTTTGATCTTGAGATGGAAAGGCACATCCTGAACGTGACCTAGCGTTTTGGCCCATTCTTGCTGCTGCTCTCAATAACCAAAACAGATCTATATACTCTGTTTTGGCTCAAGTACTTTGTTTTAGTAGAAATAACTCTGTTTTATGTCTGCCGTCTCTTAAGCCTTATCTTTCGCACTCTGTTTTAAAACTAAACTGCCAAGCTAACGTGCGCTCACGTTTTCGTTCCGATTATCTGAATCCTAACTCCACGATTTAGTTACCCATGTGCAAACCTTAATGATATTTGTTGAAACATGACATCAAAAACACCATACTAAAATACAATATCACACAACATAATTGGTTCATAAGAAACAGAACAAAAGATCGAACTTAAAGGACTTGTTAAGACATTTAGATGCACTTAATGGAAAAGATCAGTTGTGTCTGCGAGCAATGTAACTAGCAAGAGCCACCAGAGGCGCTGCCTTATTCGAATCAAACCCTAGAAGCTGTTCCTCTGCTTCTCTTCTCAGTTTCTCTGCGACTTCCCTTGATCTCTCCAAACCTATCAGCCTTGGATACGTCAGCTTTCCAGCCATTACGTCTTTTCCAGCGGTCTTACCCAATTCCTCAGTAGATTTTGTTACGTCAAGAATATCATCAACCACCTGAAACAATAGTCCAATACATCTCGCATACTTTCTAAGCTTCTCCATCTCTTGCTCTGTTCCACCTCCCATTATAACCCCTAAAACCGCTGCTGTCTCCAACAATGCCGCTGTTTTATGGAGATGGATGAACTCTAGACGCTCCAATCCGACCTTGTCTGGACTCAAGCTTTCACTGGTTAGGTCTATCACTTGTCCTCCAACTAACCCTTCTGTTCCTATGGCCTTTGCCAGCTCTATTACCGCACGGATCATCCTCTCGGGAGCGACCAACCCACTCGACACAACCGTCATGTGCTCAAACGCCAAAGCAAGGAGTGCATCACCAGCCAATACCGCCATGTCTTCTCCAAATACCTTGTTTGAGCATTTACTAACATCAATGAATGATTTTTTACTCTAGTGACCTTATGGTTAACAACATACCTTATGGTTAGTGGGCTTGCCTCTCCGGAGGTCGGCATTGTCCATGCACGGAAGGTCGTCATGAATAAGAGAGCTTGTATGGATCATCTCGACCGCGCAAGCGGCTGACATGGCAGTAGCCTCGTCGCCTCCCACGAGCTCGCAGGCGGCTATGCAGAGCAGAGGCCTCACACGTTTTCCGCCAGCTAGCAAAGAGTACCGCACCGGTTCTTGGATCGTGAGTGGTTTCAGAAGCGGTACAGAAACATCGAGAGCCACATTTACTGATTCGGCTTTGCGGGTCATATACGACTTGAAGTCAAAGGTGTAGTTGCTGTGATCATTGCCTTTTCCCTGTGGTGGAATCATGTGTCCTCCGTCTTGTGAGGTGAGAGCAGACGAGAGAGATAAAACAGAGCGTTTTTGAAGACTCTTGACGGAGGATATGGAGTTGTATCTTCTTCCTTTGGATTGAATGAAGAGGGAGGATGAGGTGAGATGAATTGTAGCCATGGCTGATCCAAATCTGCAATACAATCTTATAAAAGAATATAAAGCTCTAAAAGGTTTCTTGTACTTGGAAGCAATGAAGGTCAACGTCTTTTCTGTTAGTATAAACTGTATTATCTGCGAACAAAATAGTATGAATTTTTAATTATGGGATGGAAAGGTCACGATCTATGTACATTTATATAATAAGGTAAGAAGTTCAATAATAATTAGAATAATGAACTTCAGATTTAGTAAACTAGTTATTAGAGGAAATGATACTAAAAAGTTGACTTCAAGTCGAGAAATCAGGTGCACAGTTTTCGAAGTCTGGTTCCTAGAGCATTAAGGAGCCTTTTGCCCAATACTCAAGGGATTGTGAACTATACAAGAAAATCTGTAAAATCTGATCCTAGAAGAACATTAGGAGTGTCTTAACTTGTAGGCCAAAATACAGAGAATCAGGTGCTTACAGTTCATATTTGGTTTGTTCGAGTAGAACATGGTTGGGGCATTGTAGGTTGTAGCCACGAGACCAAGCTAAGATGTTGAGCTGCGAGAGAAAACCATGCAACTTGCAAAAAGCTGATACATAAAAAGATTAAGATAACATAAGATAGTGTAGGAAAAGGGTCACCTGTTATTGTCAGGATCAAGTGAATATTGAACTAACAAGTAATACGCCATGCTCATCTTCAAAATTCTGCAGTCCTTAGACCAATGCAGCTAAAGCAGAACACACTACTGAAAGCGCAACAGAGCTTTGGATGAAACTTTTTTCCTACAGAACACACCAACGAATATGAACAACTCCACGCATTTAGAGAAGTCCCCTTCTTCAAGAAAATCCTTAAATTTACAACAGTTCTCTCAGGCATTTCATCGAACACCTTCCTTGCTTTACTCATCTTACCGTTTTTTATATACAGTAGGTGGCCATCATACGCATGGAAACTTCTTCCGTAATCTGAGAATTGAAATCGACGGCTGCTTTGCTTGATTTCACTATTGAATCGCACCATAATCGGATAAAAAGAAGCCAGATTTGAAGCAATAAGTCGTTGGCAAGGAGTGGAGTCAAATTTAAAAATTTCAGAGAAATTATTGATGACAATAATATATATGTTTGAAAATTTAAACGTCCATCTTTCAATTTTCAAATACGTTTAATAAAAATTAAAAAAAAAAAACACAAACAGGGCAGATGAAGATCTTGAAAAATTGAAAAATGGTCAAACTATAATAGGATGGCTGAAGAGAGAGGTAATGAGATCTTTGAGCTCTCCATGCGGATTGGTGAACTCATCAGCACTATCCTTGCAAAACACATCTATCAAGCGTGCAATGTTGAGGCATCGCAAAAGAACTGGGCGTGGCACATCCATCGTCGTCAAGAACTCATCCATAAATATCTTATAGTTATCTCTAGCCATCTTGCTCAATTCTTCAATCGCTTCATCTTTAGTCACACCTTGATCCTTCATGTAACAGTTTACCCCATTTGCCACCTCTCCTCTGCTCATCTCCCTCTGCTCATTTTATAGAGAGAACTTGTTATTTTGCAAAATAAATTAATATATTTTGTGTCATTATTTGTTACAATATATACCTCGAAGCTGACAATGTCATTTTTCATACGATATATAGCACACAAAGGTTGGAACATTTTGGGCTTGGAATGAAACCACTCGTACAATGGTTTCTCAGCACAATCTTCCATTGCGATAAAGCTGTAAGCTGCAAAATCATCCATCCCCCCGGTGACCAGCCCAACCTCCATGTACTCTTCAAAGGTTGGCACGTGACCTTCACATACCCACTTTGACATCGCTAGGTACGCTCTCCCTAAGCTCTTAATCTACAGTGTTTGGTTTGAATAAATAAACACTTGATTTAATCGGTTTTTTAACCCTTTCCACTTTGATAGTTGTGGTCCATTACCTCATCTATCGTGTGTTGCACGCTAGCAGATCTTCCTCGGGGCTTCATTTCTTTTTCAATTTCACTCATAGTTTCCATTATACTTTCGAGGACTATTCTTAATTTTTTTGGTAGTTCGTCATTAGCAGCACCAAGATCCCACCTGCGCATGCATTTTGCCATTTTAATATTTTTTTGTTAAAATTATTTTCAATTAAAAACGATAAGTACATGCACTACCTTTGCAAATAGTCAATGAGAGTTTTAACTTCAGAAAAACTTCCATATGCATCACACGTGTCATCTAAAACAACCACGACCATGACAATTTTAGTCACTATAATTCTCCCAAGTGAATATCGTGGCTCGAAATGTAATCCCAATGCAGGGAAATAGGTTTCCACAATTCTATCCCTCGCGTAAGGAAGCTTAGAGGCAAAATCTAGGTCTTTCCACCATCTGCATAGAAAAGAACAACAACAAAAAGGCTGAACGTAAAAGACTTGTTGGAAAAATATATGATTTAAAGTATTATTCCATCATCAACAATCAACATTACGACTTCAAGAAAAAAAAAATACATTACGACTTAACTTCACCTGTAATTCTAAAAGCTTCCGAGGTGACTTATTAGAATTAAAACATATAGAAAGAAGATGAAGCATTATAAATTAGAAGAAACAAAAAATTAAACAATAAACTCTATATTCTAAACCCTACTTGTATAATAAATAAGAGGGAAGATAAAAGAGTATAGTATATAATAAGGTGAAGTAGAGAAGCATACTTGGTGAGAGTTTTGAGCTCTTGGATGTAAAGCAAACGGCAATAGTTAAAGTTGAGCTTGGAAAACCTGAGAAGCGTCTGGTCATGACTTTCTTCTTGGTTGTAGAAAGAAATGTATTCTCTGGCGACTAGTATTTCCATGTTATGATATCGAGCTCTGTACAAGGCGTTACGAATAAGTGACGAGAGATGCGGCGGAATAGTAGTACTTTCAGCCAAAGACTCCATTAATTGGTTTCTAGTGAAACTCTTGGCTTCCTCCATTATACCTTCAGAGGGTGTCCGGAAATGCGCTGCTTGGTACAGTTGCAGCATTCCTCTAACATCCCCGACTAGACTATCCTTGAACTTCCCATCTTCACCTTTGAATCTTTCGAAGATATCTATATATATGTAGACATCGTCATGTCATGTGTTTATATATATATTTGCATGCCTAAGTATGTAATGAATCAAGGAAAATGATATTTTTACCGCAAGACATCTTGTGTTGGTAGAGTCTAAAAACCTCGAACATGATGGAGATTGTTTCCAAATCCTCTTCCTCGGTTACTAATCCGTCTAGCTCTTCAAAAGCCTTGTTTAGGATCATCTCAACCTCGGTCTCGAAGTGATACGAGATGCCAAGGCTGACAAGTAAATAGATGAAACGAATCTTGTCCTTGTTTGTGTTATGAGTAGACATGAGCCTGTTTCTCACGTACGGCTTCATTTCTGATTCAATCTCTCTCGATATTTCATCAAATTCCTAGGAATATAGAGTAGCAAGAATCATGTTATTTGCAACAAGGCTAGTGAATGGGTGAATGAGATATTAGTTTGATCCAAATACTTACAGATTCGTCGACGGGAAGTGAGAGGAAGTAATCTCCCCACATGGAGGGGGAATAGTGCGCAAAAGGACGACTACTCTCAAGATCATCACCAGTCGAATTCTTTGTAGTAGTAGCCTTAAGACAGAACAAGTCTTGTTTCATGGGTTTCAGAGAAAGAGAAGGGCGAGGAAAGCGAGAGAGGCTGGTCTTAAGAGATAGATGAACTTGGTGTAGGTTAGAGAAAGTTTTGAGCCCAAAACCCATTCTTGCTGCTTCCATTTTTAGGCACAGTGAAGACTAGAGAGATTGATACAACTACTCTAAAGGAAGCAACAACGGCAAGTAAACATTTAAGGGAAAAAAAGTAAAAAAAAAGTCAATAGTGTATGGGCTCCGCGAAAAACGGGAGGGAAAACGTCAGTCGATCATGTGTCCTCCGTCTTGTGAGGTGAGAGCAGACGAGAGAGATAAAACACTCTTGACGGAGGATATGGAGTTGTATCTTCTTCCTTTGGATTGAATGAAGAGGGAAGATGAGGTGAGATGAATAGTAGCCATGGCTGATCCAAATCTGCAATACAATCTTATAAAAGAATATAAAGCTCTAAAAGGTTTCTTGTACTTGGAAGCAATGAAGGTCAACGTTTTTGCTGTTAGTATAAACTGTATTATCTGCGAACAAAATAGTATGAATTTTTTAAGTATGGGATGGAAAGGTCACGATCTATGTACAAATATATATATATATATATATATATATATATATATATATATATTATAAGGTGAGAAGTTCAATAGTAAATAGAATAATGAACTTCAGATTTCGTTAACTACACTTATTAGAGGAAGTGATACTAAAAAGTTGACTTCAAGTCGAGAAATCAGGTGCACAGTTTTTGAAGTCTGGTTCCTAGGGCATTAAGGAGCCTTTTGACCAATCCTCAAGAGATTGTGAAAAATACAAGAAAAACTGTGAAATCTGATCCTAGAACATTATGAGTGTCTTAACTTCTAGGCCAAGATACAGAGAATCAGGTGCTTACAGTTCATATTTGGTTTGTTCGAGTAGAACATGCTTGGGGCTGTGTAGGCTGTAGCCGCGAGACCAAGCTAAGATGTTGAGCTGCGAGAGAACACCATGTAATCTCAGATAACGTTTTTGCAAAAATGCTGATACGAAAACTGATAAAACACTCAGATAACATAAGCTAGTGTAGAAAAAGGGTCACCTGTTATTTTCAGGATCAAGTGAATATACTGAACTACCAAGTAATAAGCCATGCTCATCTTCAAAATTCTGCAGTCCTTAGACCAATGCAGCTAAAGCAGAACACACTACTGAAAGCGCAACAGATCACCATTCTTATTAAACCAATCCTCATGCTCTCCCTTGCTCACAAACAGACATTACAACGGTCCAGGAGATATCTTTCTTTTTAGGCAATACTATGAACAACAACTCAAACCCGTTAAGAGAAGTCCCCTTCTTCAAGAAATTCCTTAAATTTACAACGGTTCTCTCAGGCATTTCATCGAACACCTTCCTTGCTTTACTCATCTTACCGTTTTTCATATAAGCAGTCACCGTCGCAGTCAAAGAAACCGAATTGCGATACGAAATACGCCTGAAAACTTCTTCCATGATCTGAGAATTGAAATCGACGACGGGTTTGCTTGATTTTCATAAACCTGCGTGATTTTCTAGGCTTCCCACATGAGCTTAGAGACCATTAAAAAGCTTAGAAAACTGGAGATTTCTGAGTAGAAAGCGATGGCAGTAGATTAAGCCATTGGTTGATATCGCCCGCATGAGTCACATAACTAACTTATTGATGATTACAAAAGCAAGGACGGAAAGCGCGGGAAACATCTACGGTTCAACCAGCACAAGCCTTCCATATGTATTAGAGGGTTTCAACTACCTATTATTATTATTATATCAAGACATGTCTTTTTTATATAATGAAAATCATACTTATATATTATGTTTTCAATTTTATATCTAAAGCTACGCCTAAAATCTCATGTAGATTAATAATTTTCTGAATAATATCTCTGCTTTGACGGGAAAATAAAGATATATAGAGATATCAAAAATTTAAGTCAAGTGTTTTTTTTTTTTGCCAACTCTTTTTTCTATTAATGAGAGGAGAGGGGGAATTTATTATCAAAGAACAGATAGATGATGAAACTCTTTCACTGATTTTTTTTACACAAGAGGAGCTAAAACATAATTTACATTTTGCACAAACACATGAAGAAGATTATATATCTTGAGTTAATCATACACTGAATTCAAGTAAATCATACACTGAATTCAAGTAAATCAAACAAATTTTGAATATATTTTTATTGGATACATTTTGAATATTGTTTTGACTGATGGTTGACAATGATTTCCAATACATTATTCAGTTTTTTGCCTAAACAAAAATAACTAGTTTGTAATAAAGCCAATGGAATAAGTTGTATCATGAGATACATTTATCAAGGGAAAATGGTCATTTAAATACTGAACTAACACATTTTTACCAAAATAAATATTTTAAGTGAGCCAAAACAAATATGAACATAAGTTGACCTTGCCAATTTAATAATAAAATTAGTCAACTTTAACTTTCTGTTAATTAATATTTAACATTGCTAATGTCGTTTTCTTGCGTGACGATTATAAAACAAAATCGTGGTCTCTCATTCCAAAAAACCAAAACCCTTAATTCTCAATCTTTTTATTTTATTTTGTTCCTCTTCCAATTTGATTCTCTTATCACTTAAGTTTCAAGATGTCAGGAAGGAAGAAGCTACCAACACGTCCAGGCAGAGAACGAGATGCTATTGAAGATGATGCAGACGGAGATGCGGTTAAGGCGATTCATGGAAACAATTGTGAAGTTATCGAAGATGATGTTGTTGATGAGCCTGAGGAAATTGCTAAAGACTGTGAGAATGACTCCGGAGAGTACAATGTCGTACCTATAGAAGAAAATGCATCCCTAGAAAGCCACTTCGGAGATATTGTGAACAATGATGTAGAGAGTGATGACAGTGGAGACGACATATGGAACGAGGATAAGATACCAGATCAGTTGTCCTCAGACGATGAGGAAGACGAACTACAAAGGCTATCTCGTGAGGATTCAGAATCACATGATGAAATTCTAGCATTAGGTAAGACATTTGGTTCTGCTTATGAGTTCAAGCAAGTGCTTCTCAGGTATTCTCTGAAAACCCGTTACGATATTAGGCTCAAATGGTCGTCAGAGAAGAAGCTTGGTGCGATATGCTCCGACACAGAATATTCATGTTCGTGGAGAGTTTATTGCTCTTACGAGAAGAGAAAACATAAGATGCAGATTAAGGTTTATGAGAATAAACACATATGTATCAGGTCTGGTTACTCAAAAATGTTGAAGACTTCAACAATTGCTCAGTTATTTGAGGAGAGGTTGAGACTGAATCCTAAGCTTACAGCTCTAGAAATGGCTGCTGAGATAAAGATGAACTACAATCTCATAGTTACTGATGAACAATGTCGAAAAGCAAAGACCAAACTTTCAAGCGCTAGAAAAGCTAGTCACGAAGCACATTTTTCTCGAATTTGAGATTACGAAGCAGAGATTCATAAGACAAATAAAGGCACCATCATGGAGATTCAGACTATTCCAGGGCCAAAACCAGGAAGCAAGCAAAGGTTTGATCGTATTTATGTTTGTGTTGAAGCACAACGAGTGGCTTGGAAGTCAAAATGTAGACCTATCATAGGTTTAGATGGTGCTTTTCTGAAATGGGATGTTAAAGGGCAGTTTTTAGCTGCTGTTGGAAGAGACGCAGATAACAGAATTGTTCCCATTGCATGGGCTGTTGTGGAGATAGAAAACGATGTGAATTGGGATTGGTTTGTTAATCATCTCAAAAGGGACTTAGGACTTGGTGATGGTAGAGACTTCACATTCATATCCGATAAGCAGAAGGTAAGTTTGATTTAGTGTTTCATTACTTCAATCTTAACTTGTGTTATTCTACTTTTGTGTTTTCAGTTTTTAGGTTATTCTTACAAATACATTTTTTTGGTGAAAGCTTTGCATAATCAACTTCCAGAAGCTGAACATAGAATGTGTGCTAGACACATTCTAGGAAACTGGAAGAGAGACAATCATGATCTAGAGCTTCAGCGGTTGTTCTGGAAAATAGCTCGGAGCTACACCAAAGGAGATTATGCAGATAATTTGGAAGCATTGAAGCGGTACAGTCAAGGAGCTTATGATTCTCTTCTAAAAACCAATCCTCCTACATGGTCTCGGGCTTTCTTTAAGGTTGGTTCATGCTGCAATGATAACTTGAATAATCTAAGTGAATCTTTCAATAAGACCATTCATGAAGCTAGGAAAAAACCATTACTTGACCTGTTAGAGGATGTAAGAAGACAATGTATGGTTCGTACTGCTCGGAGGTCAATTATTGAAAATAGGTTAATGGCAAGATTTACCAAGAGAGCACATGCTGAGATTGAATCTTCAATAGAAAAATCTGGAGAATGCAGAAGGTATATGTGCACTGGTGATATGCATGAGATAGACTTCCATGGTTGTTCTTATCGTGTGGAAATGAAGTTGAAGATGTGTGGCTGTGGGAAATGGCAGTTGAATGGTATTCCATGCTGTCACGCTGCTTGTGCTATCATAGCAAAAAAGCAGAAGGTTGATGATTATGTTTCTGAGTACTTCACAACTCGAACTTGGCAGCAAACCTATGAGCGTGGTATTGAGCCTGTGGAAGGTATGAAGTTGTGGCCTAGGTTAAATAGATTGCCCGTCTTGCCACCACCAAACCGATTAAGCAACCGTGGTAGGCCCAGTAACTACGCTAGACGTAAAAGTCTTAATGAATCTTCCTCTAAGAATACCAAGACCAAGTTAAGCCGAGAGCATCGTATCATAACATGCTCAAATTGTAAGGAAGAAGGGCACAATAAGCTATCATGTTCATTCCCAAGTGTTGAGCCTCCAGCTAAAAGACCTTAGGGGTCGACCAAGGAAAGAATTGGTTAGTTCATTTCCTCTAAATCAGTTTCATTTTAAAATCAAATTTATGATTATTCTACTTTTTTGTTATGTTTTACATAGGAAGGAGGATCACAAGGAGGATCACAAGTTTAAACTCACAAGAAGGACAATCACAAGAACTTTGCTTACGTTTTTTTTTTGCTTTTGTTGGATCACAAGTTTAAACTCAAATGGCTTATGCTTCTTTTAAAGTTCCCTTAGTTTCAAAAGATACAAGTTTTGTAATGAATTTTAAGAAGTCTCTGTTTGTCTTCTTAGTTTAAAAATTTGCAGGTTTTGTGATAACTTTGTAAGACCTTTAACAAGTCTATGTTCGTCTTTCTTAGCTGCAGGTTTTTCATGATTGTTGGTTGCAAATTTTTCATTTAGTTTCATAACATGTAATTTCAGTTTCATGTTGTATCTTCTCCCTTCAGTTCTAATTTTGTGATTTAAGTTCAATTCTTACAGGAAAATAACCACAACAATGAACCTGCAGAAATAAAATAAACACATAGTTTTTTGAAGATGGTTAGAAAGTGAGAGATCAAATACAAAGCTCAATTTTCACTTTACAGAACATCTAGCACACAACATACTTGGTCACTACTATGTCTATCAATGGCCCTAAATTGTCACTGAAAACCTGCAAAAATAACAAGCTTCCATATGGAATTTGGATATCAAATAAACGAGAGGGGTGCATTTAGAGTTTCTATAATCTGTGGACATACCAAATTATTATCCATCTTTCTTGCCATTTCATCTTTTTGATGGAGTCCTAATGATAGTTCATGTGAGTGATACTCGTCAGACGCACCAAAAGAATCTGGACGTTTCACCTGCTTTAGCATAGAACGCTTCACCATCTCATATGACTCCTGGCCTTGTAAATCTGTATTATCTTCACATATGTCCTTTTTCCATTCTTATTTATCTTAGATTCAACATTACTTTTCCCATTAAAGGCAAGAAAATGTCAGGCAAAGAAATGACGTTAACAATGTTAATATTAACTAACAGAAAGTTAAAGTTGACTAATTTTATTATTAAATTGGCAAGATCAACCTATGTTTATGTTTCTTTTGGCTCACTTAAAAGTCTGTATTTATTTTGGTAAAAATATGTTAGTTTGGTATTTAAATGACCATTTTCCCCATTTATAAATATAGGTTGGTGGATTTTACAAATTTTTTAAAAAGCAATTGGAAGAAAGTTATGGCATTTTTAGAAAAGAAAATGAAAGTTGTGGCATTTTGGGTTTAAAACAAAAGCTGAATTATTATTTATTGGACAACATAATCTCTACCTAACAACCATTGAGTCAGATTCTGAGCAACCCGAGCTTTTTTTTTATGCAAAAATTGTAGTTTGTAATGTTGGATCAGTAATTGTAGTTTTTTTTTTTTTTTTTATGTACAAGTTTCTGAAAGATATTCACATGTAATTAGAAAAACAAAAATATGCATATCGAAAATCTTACTTTTTCGTTCATTCAGAGTAAAACAAAACAATGTACATATATATATATATATATCTATATATGTTATTTGAGAGTAAAAATGCAATTCTCCCACAAATAAAGGAATTACAATGTCAAACCTGAAATGTTCATCATCGTCTGCAACAACTCTACTAGTCAAAATTCCCACCTTCCTCTGCACCTCATTACGCACTTTACTCAAAATGCAACCTTCCTATGACAATTTTGTCTTACGGTTATCTGGAAAGTGTCAGTCATTAGCTACAAAAGGTTTTGACTTCCTTACTCATTAACAAGTTTTATTTTGTGGATCAATGACAAAAGGACAGTAAAAAATGATTACCTGAAGATCATTGACCTCGTCATCCCTTTCTTATTGGTGAAATTGTCAATTGACTTGACCTGTGAATCGATAATAAATGCTATAAACAATCACTCTGAAGATCCAAGTAAAGCTGAAATTGTCACAAGATAAGGTATGTAGGTACCTCTTCAACAAGATCCCCAGCAAAAGTTATTCTCTGTAAATGATTTACTGATCCAGAAACTGATGTCCTTGTGACAAGGAGGATACTGCAGAAGAAGATTTTCATGAATCAATTTTGTAACTTGTCAACCAAGTAATCAGCTGGGACCAGAAAAGTCTTATATCAAAACCATAGCAAGTCCAAAGGCCCAAGCAACATTGTTTTCTAATCCACATTGTCTTCCTGAATCAATAACCAGATAAAAATAGATACATGTCTCTTTAAAGCAAAGCAATCATAGCTACATAGTAAGTGTCATTAAGGCTTCTGCTTACATGATCAAAGTTCTGGTACCCAACAAAACAAAAACAAATGAAAGTTACATACTTAGTTGCTTAGTGGAAACTATTGGGGAAATATGTTCCAACTTGTCAAAAAATTACATAAGCATTCATAGTTTAGAGAAAATGGAGGATCATCATCTGCAAATAAAAAAAAATGAAAAATGTTAAATCACAAGTCTGATATTAAGTTCCTTGTCTTGTTCAACACAAACGAGATTCAACTCAAATCTTAAAAAACAAAACATTTCTTGCGATTCCAATATCAGCCGCAGAGACCATAGGATACCGCCGTTTCTTCATTTAGGGAGAGGTGAAGAATAAACGCCCTCTGAAGCCATTGCTAGGGAGGAGGACCACAACTGAGAAAATTGTCATGGCGTCTCGAAGAGGGGAAGAGACAAGTCTCCGAAGATGAAAATTCACGGCGGCAAAGAGAAGAGAGACGGGAGACAAGGGAATCGCCGATTAAGGGGAGAGATGACGTGTCGTCATAAGTAGCTGTAGGGTGGGTTGAATATTTGGATGGATTTAATTTTGTGTATTTAGTAGTATACACAAAATTAATTGCAGATTTTATTTCCATTTTTTATAGATAATACATAAATTAATTTCTGTAAATAATATAAATGATTTGAAAGTATCAAAAAAAAAGTTTCCATTGAAGATAAATATAGATTTGCTCTTATTTGAGTTTATATATTAAATATTAGTTCATATTTAAATAAAACTCTTTAGTATTTCTATCATAACATATCTGAAAGAGTCAAAGGAATCAAAATCTTATTATACAATAAATCGGTTTCATTTGTAATTGGATTTTGTTGTTCTCTTTGTTTGAATTCCAAACCGCAATCATCCGATGATATCATAGCCTTAGTGAAATGTTAATTAATATTTTCGTGATCATATGATTTAATACTCGGTAAAGCTTCTTTAAGCTCTTCACTTGCATCGTTAAAAACTGAGAGGCAAGAGAATAAGGTGTTATCAATATATGTGCCATATTTCTTTTCCTTGATAGCATGTTTAATAATTTCTATCACATTTGTAATATTCATCGCAGCAGTCTTTATTTGTTGTTGCTATGAGCAAATCAGTGAGATTTGGCGCGGATTTACTATGTGGATCTTGTTGAAGAGAATAGAAGCAGAAATCATATTTTAGTTGTTGATGTTTAGCAACTGCTTTCTTGCAAAAAATTTAAATAAGAGTTTGTCCGGTTGAGAAACCGTTCAATAGAAGAAGAAAAATAACAAATAAAGTAAATAATTTCTTTTCTTTTTCTTTTGGAGAACCAGAAAGAATAAGAATCAATTGACAACAAAATATGTTCACTATGTGATTCAATTTATAGTAAACAAAACAAATTTAAGCAAAATATGTTCACTATGTGATTCAATTTAATTTAATTTATTTTACTTAGTGAAAAACCAAGAATTTTTCAATTTAAAAATATATTCACTAAGTTACCAAACTGTTTTTTCTAACGAAACATGATTTTTAAAAAAATATATCATTAAGCACATATATTTCTTCTAATAATTTTGTTTAAATTTAATTTATTTTAAATATGAGAAATTCGTCCATCGTACAGGTCCTAATCTAGTATTATAAAAAGTGATAAATTTTTAATAAATATCTAATAAAATCACCTGTCTTGTCATTATAGCTTAATTTTAAAATCTTTTTTAATTCTTATTCATTAACCAAAATCAAGTATAAAATAGCTAATATATATTTATATATATATATATATATATATTAGGTTAAGACCTTTCCATTGAATTTCTAAGTTTTAAAATAAATTGTATATAAGTATAAACATTAAATTAAAATTTTGTTGTGAGTGATATATCTTAAAATTATTTTAAAAAAAAGAATAAGTAAGCATATTTATTTAGAGAAAACAGTTATATATAATATGTTGGAAAAAAGAAAGTTATATACATATATAATATTATTTTTTTACATCAATAAATTAATTAAAAAAATTTACTACAATTTTATTATTAATATATTAATTATTATATAAAGCCAATGTTGTAGCATGAGATACATACTTGGAGGTGGGAAGGCACACATGCGTTTCATATAACAGTTCTATGTGACCGATTTGTAACGTAATTCCTGGTTTAAGGGTCATTTAAATAATTTCAAGAATAAAAAAAGTAGATTGAATACATTCTTTTTCATCGATGCTCAGTTCCTTTTGCGCCTTAGACAACTTCAAACCCGAGCCCATTGGTATAAGGTCAATACAACAAATCCATGATCTGATTATGACAAATGTGAGACAAGTTTTGTGGGGTAAAAAAGTTTTTTATCGGTTTTGAGAACCAAAAGCAGACATAAGCTTGACGAATAAAAGAAAACGCCGGTTTATTTTCTCATAGACGACTGATGACGGCCTCGACCTCCTGGGGAGTGTAGAGGTGATAAGCTGGTCCGACTTTAGCAATGTCGACATTGTTTGGAGTCACCTAAACAAGAAATGTACATAGTCTCAAAAACCGGAGTGGGATTCAATGGGTTTCAGTAAAGAAAATTGAATTCAATTAGAGTACCTTTTCTTCCATTACTTGCTTCAGGATAGAGACAGCGATTGTTTCAGCTTCTTGAAGAGTTAAATCCTGTAAAAAAGTTGTGAAGTTGTAAGTTCAAACCCACATAGATTTTGTATTGTACTTGGCACAGTGAAACAATAAAGTAACTATTATTACCTTGTTGAACTGCTCTTGGAGAGAACTATCAGCTCCTTCTGAGCCTGACCCAATTGCCTTTGCATTGCATTGCCAGAATGTTCCCGAGGGATCTGTGTAGTACCTGTACAAGATTGACTTGTTTTACATTCTTGCATACCAATTTTGAGATCATATATATATATATACACCGAAGATGTTGCTAACATCTTACAGGCTTGGTCCATTTTCATCATGCCCAGCAATGAGAAGGGATACTCCAAATGGACGAGACTGAAAAATGTTCATGAGACCGACCATCAGTATATTCATATATATAAAATATGAACTGTAAAGAAGACCCAAAGAATCTATACTAAAACATTATAGAAGAGCTAGAGATTGTTATAACGGTGCTTAAAGAGTTGTATCTATCAAGTCACAACAATAACTAAATTCCCTAATCTAAGGATTCATCTCTAGTAAATTGATCATACATTCCAACACAAAGAAGTGAAATCCACTAAAGAGTGATGGAGCGATTACTATACCATTGACTCCTCATCTCCTTCACCAAACCGTAAAGCAAGATCACACAAAGCCTGTGTTGTTGATTCTACAGTCATTGGCTCGCCATAAGAGAACCTGTGGTTCTGAGGGAACAATAAAAAAAAAGCAGTTGGTAACAGAAACATCTTTTGATGTAAAAAACAAACCATGAGAAACAGAAACTGAGATCTCACTTGAGTCTCTACTCGTGCATGCTCAACAAGTGTTCTCGCATCAGCAATCAGACCACTCATGGCACAACCTATATGGTCATCAATCTCCATTATCTTCTCCACACTGCTCGGCTCCTACTTAAAAGAAAACAAAAAAAAAGACTGAGAAAGCAAAGACCATTATATAGCAAAAGAGTACTTCTTAGATGCTTACAATAGATACAAAACTCAAAATCAGAATCAAGAAGATGGAACTATACCAGCAAGGGTGAGGTAATACGCTTCTCGACTGCAAGAACAACTCCTTCTTTCGTCTTTACGCCAATCGCAGTAGAACCAAGCTATACACAAACCAACCATCACCCCCAAAACTCATCAAAACAACCTCTAGGCTTAATGGATACAGTATCTAACGTTGCACACTAACCACAACTAGGGATTTAAGCAACCAAATTCACTTAGATTCTAAGGCTAGAGTAATAGAGAAATTTACCTTGATAGCTTCAATGGCATACTCAACTTGAAAAAGACGGCCTTCAGGAGAAAAGGTATTCACTCCTCTGTCATACTCAGTCCTTTGAAAACAAAAATAAAAATACCAAAAAATTGATAAATACTAGTGAACCCAGAAACGGTGATATCCAATTTCGTCGAAATCGAAAGAAGAAATGCTTAATTTTTCTTACCTAGTGAGAAACATCTTCTTCCGGATTTTTCGATCTGAAAATAAACCTCAATGTCTGCACCCAAACAAAAAAAAACCCTAAAAATTAGAACAGATCAAAGGAAAATAGGAAACGATTGAAGAAACTAAACAACTTGAACGGAGGAAGAAGAGCTTTACCAGCTGATTTGATCTTTGAATCGAAGAAACAAACTCTTCTCTGAGTTTTCCGGAGATGCACTCTTGAGTAACAAGTTAGACTTTGATGAACACTTGGGCTTTTAATGGGCCTAAATAAATATTTGTCTTCAAGCCCATTATATCTTTATTTTTATTTTCACACATAGGTTTCTATTGTTCGTCATGTATATTTTAACTATAATGAGTAGGTAACATGATAATATTGATTAACTTTGTATCAATTTTATAATCATATACTTGCTTATATTAAATTAGGAGATCGTACGATATTTGATAAGTTAGGCCACCACTCCCCGATGATATAAGTGGACGACGATATAGAAAAATTATTAAAAAACAACTCTAATGACGTAATTTAACCTCACAACCTCTTGTCCTGAAACAGAGACCACAACTTAACCATAGTTTATTTTATATAAATTCTAAATACTACCTAGTAATCAATTAGCATCACCTATCAATATTATATTTGTGGTTTTGGCTTAACCGACAAAAAAAAAATGATAGTAGAAGTTCTTCTGTTAAAGCGATTTTGGAAGTTTGCTTCAACGTCTTGTGTGACCTACACTGATCTATGATTCCACCATTTTAGATTTTTTTTTGTTTGGTTAATAATGTCCATAAACTATGAAGGATTCCAAAGTTGTTGATGACTCAGAAACTTGTATAAATTCGTGGTTTTCTTTTAACTAAACAAAACTAAAGATTCGCATAAGTTTTATTTAAATTTGATGGAGGAATTATTCGTTGATCATGTATAATTTGGTATTAATTTAGTAATTAAACCGGCGAAATAATACTACTCTAGAACACACCTTCTTGAGGTTAGGAAGAGACTGGTTTTTTCAGCGAAACTGTACGACGATGTCTCCATGTTTAGCCAACAATTAGTCACTTGTCTAATCATGTAACATTATTTAACTATACGCCAATTATTGACATTTTGCACAAAATAACAAATATCATGACTCTTGATATGCAGACACGTGCCACGATTTAATTAAGTAAGAATCAATTCATCACTAGACGACAAAATTGTTCGTGGTTTATTTTCCTTTTACGAAGTAGACACTTCTCTAACATTATCTCAACATTTTAAATATAATTATTACGAATTTAACAAGTTTTAGTAATATTTTTTAAAATGAACTAAGTAAAAAAAAAAAAAACAAATAACAGTGTTATAAAAATGATGTGATACAATACACTTGTACATGACTAGACATACACATAGATACATTAGACGATTTAACATTGGTTCATTAAAATCAAACGTAAGAAGAAAAACGAAACCATTCGAAGAACCCCACGAAAAAGACAACTAAACTTGTTAACAAGATTACCACTCTTATTGGCTATTATTTTATCTCCACCTTGCGTCTATATATAACTAAACAAATCTTATATTTTAATTAAACTCAGATTCAATCCATCATCAGAGTTTATAATTTCGAATTCTGCTATTTCTTTTAAGTTCTTAAGACCTATAAACCAAACAATTTTTCAAAAACCAAAAAAAGAGAGAAAAGTTTCTTCTAGAGAAGAAAAAAACACAGAGGTTATGGCATATTCAACTAAACTTTGTCTTCCTCTTAAAACACCATGTTTTGTTTCAAAGACAGTAAGATCAAAGACTTTGATGGTTCAACAGAGTCAAGTTCACGTTAAAGTCAATCAAGCCACAGTTTCACAGCCTCAGCCGATCAGATACTCCACCAAGAACACTGTAAGATCCTTTCTTTCATTTTACATAAAAACTGGATCTTAATTTTCTAGAACTGATTCCAGACACAACTCATTTGGCAAAATATGATTTTTGAAATTGGGTTATATTTTTTTGTTTTTCTCGGAATAGGTTTTTGAAGATCCGATACAAGGGATCATCTGTTACACAGATGATAATGGAGAGGTTATATGTGAAGGATACGATGAAGGTCCTCGTTGTCCCACACAGAGTCCAAAGATAGCTTCTTACTCAAGGTATGATAAATTTCTTAATACTTAAATCATATATAATCAGATCGATCTTGTGTCAATGCTTTTAATTTTTGGATTTGGCAAAAAAAAAAACAGAGAGGTGGAGATTCTTGATCTGCTACAAAGAAGTTATCAGGAGTTGAGCCGTTCAAAGAGGGATGGTCAAAGACAGAGAAATGCTTCACAACAAGAGTTAATGATGATCAAATGGAGCAGCTTTGATCTCCTATAAATCTCTTACCTCCTTTTTTGTTTTTTGTTTTCAAAAAATCAAAATCTGTTCTCTTCTCAAATATGGCCTCTTGAATAAGAATGTACAGAGAAAAAAGGCTGTGAAAGAAGCAGCGATTTGCTTCTTTCTTGTTTCTCTTTTGTAAGAATACAAACATGAATATATGTTCTGATTCTGATTTCAATCTTTGATTAAGTCTTAAGACAGAAGCAAAGAAAAACATCGTACAAGGATCAAACATATAACAAAAGCAAAGCTATAAACAAGAGATCAATGTCTCTCTTTCTTTCTTTTTTTGTACAGACTGCATAAAAATTAAAATAATCTCACATATCTTTCTGAGGAATTTTCAGACAATCTCCTAAATCTCTACTTAAACGACACAAAATCTAAAGAATAAAAAAAATTTGATATCTGACAGAAACCCAATAAAGAAAAAAAAAATGAATCGTAACCGAAGAATTGTGTTCCCAAATGCAAAAAAAAAAATCTATACAAGAGAAAAAAAACACTTACGATATGTGGATTCCTTATATCACTCTACTTGTGTACCGGCTTGAGAGGTTTCTTCAGGTTGATCAGACCTAGAGTTATTAGCAACGACATTATTAGGCGGAGACCATTGATCAGGGACCATGAGGAAATATGTTGTCATCGCCTTTCTGAATCTTCTCTTGTATTGCTTTGGAGAGATTACTGTTGGTGCTTCATTCTTCGGTCCTCCTAAGATTCCTGTAAATTTTACCCAAGACTCTAGATGCTTGTCCCATGTGTACTGCCTCAAGAAATCGATAATCCCGAGAACTAGCTCGTTGTTTTCTTCATCCACGCCTACTAGCAACGAGTAATCCATCACATCACCTAACTGCAAATTAAACACCAGAAGATACAATTATTGCTAATCACTTTTCAAAAAAGTAGTAAATGGTTTGCAGAAGAGCACAGACTCACAGCAAGAAAGGCAGTATCGTTCCATACGGCTCTTTCCAACAATCGTTTTGCTTTGTTACCAACGAAGATCGGACGAGTTGGCATTGCTTCAATCAAGTTCTGATCCAGCAAGACTTTGTTGCTCCCACTAGAGTCAGGATTGTAGCGCGCCCGGGAAGATCCTTTAAGGTCATAAAGCCGTTTCACAGTTCTTCCAAACAGAAGATTCTCCATAATCAGAACATCCATCTTTGTTTCTTTCCCGCTCTTTAGTTGCTTTGTTGCGACCTATTAACACAGAAATACATATTTTCATCAAGAGTGAATCAAACCTGAACAAAGAAATCTCCCAACTAAGTACCTGATAGATTCCCAAGATTTTTGCTAGGCAAGTTGGGCTTTTTGTGCTGATAGACTCGGATAAGTATTTGAAGTAAGCAGGTGCAAATTTGATGAATGATTCCAATTCTGTCTTGGTGACTTGCTTGATGATGAATCGATCGTCAAGAGTTTTAGCAAAGAAGACATTGCTCTTGCCACCTTGAGCTCCCCATTTTTTACACCGGCTAAGAGACCTTATAAACTCAAGCTCCGAAGGGATACATATACCCCGCAGCGCCTCGAACCGTTTTGCATAGTAACAAGTAACTGTGTACTTCACTTTTCCAAGAGTACCGTCTTCTCCATATGAGACTCTAGCATGTAAAGCTTTTGTATATGATAGTGGGTCCAGCAGTGTGCTACTGCGAGATGAAGACATTGAAAGTATGCTCTCGTCGACTGAACCATTGCTTCTGCTAGGGTCGAAAATGGTGTCATCAACTGAGCGAGAGATATTCAGTTCAGAAGGATATGAAACTAAAGATTCCCCTTCAGCAGAAGTTTGGCGTTGATATTCGGGTGACATCAAGGCATATGCTATCATACTCGTGGGTTCATCATCATAAACCGGAACAACGATATCATTCAAGCCTACAGGCAGAAGTAGCCTTGGTCCACCTTGAAGCTCCGCCTCTCTAAAAGATGAAATATAGATAGGGCTGTGCTCGCCAAATGTATCAAGCTTCTGAGAGCTAAGCAGGAAATTCTTGTTAATGGAACGGTAGAAATTGAGGAAAGGCACACTTAACCAGCTAACAGAGTCTTCTGCATTCTCATAATTCTTACTCGGCAATGCAGGGGAAACGGGATAGGCCACCTTGAATTCGTTTTGCTGTCCTGGGGGATCTATAGGCTTTAGCCCTTCTAAGAATAGAGGGAAAGTTGTAGAGTTCGACATGGATGAAGGAGGAAGCAAGACCTTATTATTGGTTGGAATCTCCACAGATGGTTGACGTTCGCCTATCCATGCTGCATCAAGAGTGGCTGATAGATTTTTCATAATTATCTGGCCATCAGACTGTGTCCTGCGTACATCGAGTTTATTTTCCAGATGATCAGAAGTATCAGGTAAGGTCTTACTGGGAGAAACTTCTCCCGCATCTTCCTTTTCCTGATTCAAATCTGAATTTGTGTCCACTTCCTTCTGAACCTTATTTAAGGAGCCAGTGTCACCAGTTGTAGAATCACCGTCAGGATTCAGATTAACCTCTGAGCCAGTAAGAAGAGAGTTGGTCCCAGCATTCATCTCGGGGAGCGTCTGGCTCTTAGCCAAGTGTGGCTTCTCATTGTCTTCTCTCTTTGTGTCATCACTACTCTCAAGCTTCTGTAAAGTTGATGCACTAATCAAGCGGTGATCCCACATATATGACTGAAAAAGCAGTTGTCTCCGAAACCGGTATAGCTCAAGAATGTCCACTAGAGGTTGGCCTTCCTTCACCTCCCTGCGCAACATCTTTTGCATATTCTCCTGAAACAGTGTAAGAAAAGTTACAAAACGGACCTTGTCTTATTTTGGCTATTGTCGTTCATTTGTTAAAAAGGCATATAATCAATTTATTTTGTTCTTTATATAAAGACATAATTTATCACCTCAAATTCTGCTTTCTCTCTTTGCAGCACTTCTTCGAGTTCACTAATTCGACGCCTGAAACCTTTCTCTGCAATTTGACTGATAGCATTTAATACTTCAGAAAACAGAAGCTCTGCTCTCTCTATCACCTGTTTAATAAAAAAAGATGGAAAACTCAGTCAATTCAAAGTGTTCGAATTCAAAATTGCATCCAAGAGAATCATAGGTATTTAACCGCGTCGGTCTCTCTCTGTATCCAGTCCTGATTCTCATAGTTGAAGCTAAGAACTGATGGTGGAAGGTAGACCGAATGAACATCTATAGTAGCGTACCGGAAGCAAGCAACCATGTTCCCAAAACTGCACAAGAACAACTTGTTAGAAAAAAAACAGACTTAAATACGAAAACTTTTAACAATTAAATCATATTAGGCCCAAGGAGGACGCAAGAAAAAACTACCCATAGAAGCGAAGACAATCTCTATGCAGAGAATGGCCACAACAAGCTACTCTACTAGCAGCTGCGTGATTTGAAAAACTGAGCTCCAGAAACTTCCCAAACGATAATCCCCATGCAGCATCAGACATAACCACTCGTAGAGTCGCTGGAGGAAAGCCATTAGGTCGCGGGCATCTCAGGCATCTATGCCACATCCAGATTTTCCCCTCTTTTTCACCAGGTAAAAGATAATCTTGGAGCTTCTTGACAGATATCGTAAGGCTGCCTTGTCGATGAGTATAACAGTGCACGTGAGCTTCTGATGGCATCTCACATGAGCGGCACCTGTAACTCTGACAAAGTTTTGAGTATGCGTTCAGTTTACCGAATTATTATGTAAGCTGTAACAGAGATGTCGAATTATAGAAAAACAAAATCAATAAAAAACTCACCTGATCAAACAAATGATCTCTCAAGAACCGTCCCAAGGGTTTATCAAAACTACCGTAGTATTTTATCCGAAAGAGGTGAGACCTCTCGCACACAGTTCCTTTCCACACTGATCGAGACGATAGAGAAACCAAAATGCTCTGATGGTCAGAGGGTGACGGAGGAAATTCTTCTTTTTGAGATTTTGTTTCCTTTGGATTCTCATTGTTTTGGACGGTCGTAAGATCTGAATCATTGTCTTGGCTTATGACCACAACACTCGTACCACTTTGAGAACTCTTTTGCACAAAGCCTTGACCTGATGAATGTAAGGAATTGTCCATTGTGTCATCTGCCACAACAATGGGATTGCTTTTGTCTGCCGGTGTGTCCCCCAGTACAGCTCTTCCAGACATATCTGAGATTCTGCTCTCTATCACACGGTCAGGCAAATTCAATGAAACATTATGGCGTGAAACGACGAAACTCGGGTTTATTTCTCTAGCCTGCCAGCCTGAACCATTGGGTACCAGAGGCTTTATATCCTTCTGGATGGATAGATTGGCAGTGGTCGAAATCAACTCTGATACTGGGACACTGTTTGCTCGTTGTGGCTCAGAACCAGACAACATTGTTGGAGACTTTTCATAAGTGGAGACCGTGAAACCTGGCACCGTAGATATCGAACGTTCAATTCTCATAGATTTATCTGGAAGTGCAACTGTAATTGGGGAATTCAAAGGAAGTTCTGGTGAGGCTCCTTCATCAGCAAGAAACGATGTCTCGAGTGCCAAATGATAAGCTGCAAAAACTCCATACTGGACCACATGCTTCACTTTTTTCAACTCATCTTCATTTGCACCCCTAAGCAAAATCTGAAGAAGAAAGGACATAAAAAGCAAGAGTAACATGAGGCAATCAGATATACAAAATCTGATCTGAATATTTAATTCCAATAGTTAGGAGTACTCACTGTAAAGCCTAATGGCTTTGGACAACCCTCAAAATACATCAACGTCTTCACCACTTTCTTTCCAACTTGACCAGCTGAACCATGTTCTTCAAGAAACCTATCCACCCGAAACTTCTCACAGTATCCCAGCTTTTGCGAGGATAGGTGGTCAACTGAAGGAATTATCTGTGCACCAGTGCAGCGGGAAATGCGGTCTAAAAGTGGCCTCTTAATGTTTAGAACAAGAGATATGTCTTTGGCTAGAAGATACTCTTGCGCAAATCGAGAAACTGATTTTTCGACTAGTAAAATGCTTGGACGTTCAGCATGAATCTTTGCAACAGCCATCTTTAGATGATCCTTTTCCTGAAAAACAAAATAAGGGAGTATAAGGGTTTAGGCATAAATAAGAAAATCCATTTCTAATCACCAACAAGAGAAGAGAAATATGGAAGTAGGTAAATTTCACCTGTTGCAACAAAGTATCAAAACTTGATAACTGGTTTGAGACCCTTTGATACTCAAGCCCACCACCTAGAATCACTAGTCGAGCTTTCTCAATATTCGCACTCATTCTCCTATGAGCCACATTTTTCTTGCAAACAACTCCCTTTACCACCATGCTGTAAAGTAATACACGAGATGGATTACTTAAAATGAAACTTCACAAAAAATCCAGATAACTAGACTCGACAGCAGTATCTGGGATTAAAATATTTTTGCTTCTATTACCTGTCATGTCGGAATCCGGAAGCTAAGCATTTTACTTTGACATAGCCACCAGGATCCATTCCTCCACTTTTGCTCATATCAGGCTTCAATAAGTTAGCAGCCTCCCAAGAAAGAGAGGTGATAATCTCTAACCAGCTCTCTTTGCCCTCTTCATCGCTCACAGGGATGTTCTCAACTTGCAACAGTTGTGCAAGCAGAGCCCTAAAATGCCCATCAACCACATTCTTCATAGCCTTTTTGTGCTCTTCACTAGTTCGATCCTCGTTGCGGTACTCTCCACTTCCAAAGCTAGTGGAAGGTCGTAAGTAACCCCACTCGCCTGAGGCATCTCCCTCATTATCTTCCTCATCAAACAAAGCACTTTCTCTCTCATCTTCTTCATTTTCTGGATCAGGTGGAACCCACAAAAGTCCATTGTTCTCGAAATCCACCGGTTCTGCCACTTGATCATCTGAAATATTTGCTGGAGAAGGAACTTCACATTCGTCACGAGCATCATGTTCATCTTTCTTCTGGAACTGCTCTGCTTCTTCCCGAATTAAAGATTCAATACACTGACGAAGGAGTGGAGAACCGCTTAAACTTTTCTGGTCAGCAGTTTCTCCACTAAGATGCTTACAGGGCCCATCATCAATGCTCACCTCGTCATATTCCATTGGACCATAATATTCATTAGCTCGAGGAGAATGACTTGTCTCTAAATCAGTCTCGTCGTACTCATCATCACTCCTGATGCAGAAAATAAATAAAAAAGTAATAAGTCACTCAAACATGATTGTGAGTCCAAAGTACTCTGATTTCCTAGTTTCAACTCAGAAATAAGTTCATGGTACAGATTTCACATGCCGAAGAAATATTTTGGTCGATCTCTACTCTGGAATTGCATAAAAAGCATGGTCAAAGGCCATATGGCCTACTGCAGAGCCTCGTTTGAAGAGTGACAAGTCTAATACACTTCACTCTTAACTATGAGACCAAAGAGAACTCAGAGGAAAGGAGTACCTATTAAGAGCAAATCGAGATGGATCTTCCACATCTGGAGTAGTGAAGCTGCTCCTCCTTGAAGTTTCTTTGCCTTGCCTGGCTGTGCTTGTCTCCATTGAAGATACTCTGTGCAAACTGACATCAGAACCATGTTGAACCCTTTGATAAGGACCAACTAATCCTGGCATTGAGCCAAGAGCGAAGCTACTACTATTGGCAGTTGTACTAGTCCTTGAGCTAAGAAGACTTGTCTCAGAAGGTGAAGAACTAAGTTCCGGGATATTAGAAACATGTGGTCCACCATCACCTTGCTCCCATTGCCTGAAACAATAATTGCAAACACGGATCCTCTCCCACTCTTCACGTGGAGTTCTCAAGTCGCTGGGAGCAAAAGGTATAGAGTTAGCTGTACACTTGCCACAGAAAACTCTCCCACAAAGACGACAATGGTGCCTACGATTGATAAGTGTAAACTGACAATCACACTCGTAGCATACACGACAGCTCTGATCAGGCATCCAAAAATCCCTGGACACAGTAGCTGGCTCGGATCGCCAGGGGAGCCAGGATTTAACCAGTCCCAATATCTCAGAGAATGTCTTATTACTATCTCTTGTATCCATCTAAAATGTTCCAAACCTCCCCAACCATCATGCTACGACGGTCATGGAAGTCTAGATTCCAAAATTCCCAACAACTTTCCAAACTGCTAACTATATTTCCTTGAGCCACTCCAATACGTATAATCTATCAGATGGCTCCTCTCATCGATTCATCCTCAAGTACATAACGATGCTCTGATCATCCTAGCAGACAGATTTCAAGAGCAATCCAGAGACCTTGAGCTTGATCTCTCACTGAAAATATAATAATCAAAACCAAACGGAGAAATTAAACTCTAATAATGGTTTTAATATGAAGAAATTTTTACAAAAAACTATCACTAAGAATCCAATTGTCACCAGATTAACACTAATACCAAAAAAAAAAAAAACTCAATTATGGGGGAGATCGAAGAAACCTTCGTTATGTGACCTTCTCAGATATGCAAACACGAAATGAAATCAAGCAAAACCTAATTATCAAAACAGATCATGAGCACAAAAATAAGGTTCGAAGGAGAGCAAAATACACATCAAAATCGAAATCCCCTCGATTAATTCCACGATCATGAATAACACAAACGAAGACGAATCGTTTCAAAATAACTTTAAGCCCCAAAAAAAAACTCATCAGAAATGATCATTGCGTCGAATTACCTTAGCAGAAACCTTCGAGTCACCAGAAGATCGTCGTCTTTTACACTCGAATTTCGAGGGATTTTTTCAAAATATAATAAAAAAGTTTAAAAATCAAAAAAAAATTGGAGCTATTGACTGAGATGATATATATTCATGTGTTTCTGTGGCAAGGGAAAGCGACATCGTCGCTTCAATAATCTGTGTCTCACGGATCTTAATATACACCTTCACGCACCGTAACTAAACTCCCATTTTATTTTCCTTTAATAACCCCCGCGTTATTTATATTTTGCCCCACTGAATGAATTTTATGGACCCTAAAATACTTTTGTTTCCATAATTGTGCCTTACACTATAAACGTGTTTTCCTTAATTGAGAAAAAATTGGAATTGTTAGATGAGATGATAGCTAAGCTAACTATTGGGATACAGCAGATTTTATTTCTATAAAAAACAATATGTTTTCAACATTTGTTTGCAATATTCTAGTTAAACTAGTGATTGCAAAAATCCTCTTTCAGATTTTATCATCATAATATAAATCATGTAAATTGCTAAAAACACTACCCTAGTCCCTAGATCTACGTGATAATTATGTACCGATAGATTATCATCACATGCACTCTTTTCTATTTTTCATATTTATATTTGTTTTCGGGAGAGATAATACGAGATGGACACGACATTTGCTTTATTTAATTAGTTCTCGTGAGTATTGCTTGTTTCCAGAAGCCAACCAAACACGCTTCTGTGTGTTTTCGTTTATTATTTTTGGTTGACCTTAGCCTATGTGTCTTTCTTTCTTGACAAGAAATTTAAATACATTATCCACGAAGAATATATAACCTTCATAGTTAAAGTGTTAAACATAACCAAAAAAAATAGACTAGTCATTTCCCTTACCGTAAGCAATTTCTTATTCAACCAACCTGTCATAATTAAATGTCATTTTATCTTACAACTATATCCATTTTAAGGTCGAAACTATCAAACAAAATTGAATTATTAACATTAAAATTCAATTTGGAAATACGAAATAAATAAATAAAACTCGATGGAAGGTGACAACCAAAAATATATACAAAAAAGATCGGTGGCTATATCATATATCCTCTAAATATCAGAAACAAGCCTTTGGTCAACCATTTTGGAAGGCTAACAAATGAGCAAAATGCAATCATTGACATCTAAAAAGTTAGCCTAGCTTCATGATTTGATTTAGATGCGAAGTTTCCTTATACACAGACACAAATATAGTACTAGTTTTTCTTCTTTGGATATTACAAAAGTAGCATGTTCCGGCAATTATTTATATAGTAGATGTTTTTACCCTTCTTATTTGGCGGAACAAATAATTATAGACTTTGGAATTAATTGATAACCATAATTGGCTTTTTCTTGCCATGTTTTGGGTCAAAATGTTGGGCCATTGAGTGTTGCTTGAAGCTTAATGGACGAAATGGGCCTACACGCCCAACTTGTTTTGTATGTGTCTGTTTATTAGAAAGAAAAAAATACAGGTCTATTTGTGAGGTGTGACTAAAAAAACAACGAAAAAGACAAGTGCATAAACCGTTTGGTATCATTAATGAATTTAATTTGAGTTTAAAAATAAAATAAAAAAACGTTTGGAGTTCACTAAGTGGCGTATTGAAGTTTATAGTGGCTCTGACTGTTTTATTTTAGTTTTTAGTTTTATTATTTATAAAATATATAGTGGAACGTTTTAATATGTACGTAGTTATTATTTTTCCATTTCTATTTTCTATTTATACTTTTCTGAATTTTTAGCGACACAATTTTTTATGTTTTCTTATTTATAAAATCTATAGTGGAACGTTTAGATATTTACGTAGCTATTACTTTCCATTTGTATTTTCTGTTTATATTTGCTTTTTTATTTTTCTTATTTATAAGAAATTCCTTTTTTTTCTCCAACAAGCAATTATTTTTAAAAATAAAGAATTCTGTTTTGTTTGGTGTACAAAATATCTATGTAGGCTAGCACTAGATAGTATATATATCCTCACAAAATATCTACATAGTCAGCCTCAAAGCATGCTAATCTTACGTGTCTCATTTCAATTTCTTAAATAATCACCAAAAAGTGTCTTTTTAATAATTGGCCTTTTGCATGCCAATAGAGAAATACGTGTGCTTGAAAAAACAAGATTAGGCTACCTAATACTTCAATTAAAGTACTTCTTATACTATATCATCTATTGGTTTAATTAATCTAGCAAAATTTTAAAAACCACTCTCTTTTTTTGTCAGTAATCGATACATGGACCTGGTGCTTATCCTAACAGAAAAAAGGGCACAAAAAGTACTCCCCAAAAAGTTAGATATATTGGACCCTTTGTGTCATCTAAATTGGATTCATAACAGATGATGTACACTTAGGAACAAACCCACCATTAGGTTATATGATAAATCGTTCAAAATACATACGTCAAAAAGTGTCATTTTAAACAACGAAAGCTCTTCGACGACTAATGCATCTACATGGGAAAAAAACGATACGACATTTGAAGTGTCAATATATTAGTGTTTTCTGACGACCGTCGCCATGCCATGAAGCGTGAACTAAAAACATTTTTTTTAAGTCCTTTGGTTCTCAACTTAAAATCTAATTAAATCGAGATACATAGTTAAGGCAGATAATTGTAACAAATATAAAGATACTAGCTCATAGGTTATTGCGAAAATCTTTCAATCCGGATCCGGATTCATAATTTTACTAACTGGTATAAGAAAACTAGAAAAGCGTTTACCAAACAAAAATAAAAGAAGAAAAAAAAAACTAGAAAAGCGTTTCTATGTATATTTTCAAAATGCTTTTCAGTGATCTCAGCAAATAATATATTTCAATTTGCTCTTTAGTATTGTTTCAAGAATCCGTCAGCCACTAGAAAAGTTCAACATGCCAAAATTTTGATATTACTCAAATAAAGTATACTTATAATAAGACAAACTAAAACCTAATTTATAGTTTATATCATTAAAGAAAGAAACTTAGAGTATGTAATTAAGACAAAGACAAAGAGGTAATGATGTCTAATGCTTATCCGCCTAATTAAAGACCTAAAACCTGTGACACAATATGCACTATTTGTCGACTTCAACTTCATTTACAAAGAGTGAAAACCAAATTATGTTTTGTGTAAATTAAGTAACCCCTAAGTACAAGGATAATCACACACGTAAATTTAAACGTAGGTAAATGGTAGACTTCAATTTTCTTATAACTCTATCGTACGTGACCAGGGCCGTGCCTACCCCCCATAAAAATTAAACATTGGTCTAGGACCTTCACTTTAATTATCAAAATTTGGGGCCCTAAATACTTAATAAAATTATAGTTTATTGATAAAATCTGACCACTAATTTCATTTGGTACTCATTTTACTTTACAATTTTTTTGTTTGTTAAAAATCAATCTTATTACAATATTTTTAACATAATAAAAGTTTTAATTTTTTAAAATTTGCCTAGGGCCTCATTAACCTTGAGCACGACACTGTACATGACGATATATTAGTATACAGTAAGTCTATAAATGTATTAAAAATTATTAATGCATCTAACAATCATTCAGTTGGTGGGTTATTAAGCATTGACTACTTTATTTATGTGGTTGCTGATATTGTCTGATCTAAGTACAGCAAGAAAAGTGATTATATTTAATTAATTTATTAGCACACTATTTATATGTTGATCTCAAATTAATAAACTAAAATAATAAAAACTGAAATTTAGAACATTGTTAAACCATGATTTGTAGCTTAATAGTATGAAACATAAGGAATCCTTTAAAAAAATATCATAAGTGTGTGCATGTTTGCAATAAAATGATGATATAAGTTTAGAAATAGTGAAATGCTCGTAGCTAAACAACTATCAATTTTTATCAAAAAAAAAAACAACTATCAATAAAAATTTTAAATGACAACATAAGAACATCTCCATCGATTAAATCTTTTTTTGAAGTTCTAAAAACTAAAAAAATAATTACTTAATTGAAATAAATAAGTGGACCAATTAGAAGAGAAACACATGAGACAAGAGTTTCTTAAATTGTTAAGAATCGTTTCTTAAGTGTTTTATATAAGAACCAGTTCTTGTTATTTCATTCACTTTCTCTTTTATTTATTATTTAAAATTATTTAAATACCCATTAAGAACCTACCAGTGGAGGTGGTCTAATTATCGTAAATCGTAAGTCAAGGTTTAACAGGGCCTTAGAAACCCTGTAATATTTTCTTTCTCATGCAATTGAATAGTAAGCCCTTTATCAAAAAAAAAAAAAAAAAAAATGTGTAATAGAAACTTCGATCGATAGTCGTTTTGATGCGTGAAAAAGTTATATGTCTGGTATTTCTATAATTAGCTTTGGTGTGATTGGGACATGCATGCGCACATGAAATACAACTCAAATTTGATTTGAGCAACTTCTCAATCTACCTTGAACAAATTTCTATTACCATTATTATTATTGCAGCATTTTTTCTCTAAGATTATCATTACGATTTACGATTTCACATTAAACATGTGGAAAAAGACCTTGATCAGATCGATATATCCTATATATATATATATATATATATAGTGGTTCACATATCAATATATTGTACACAACAGAAATCTATTTAAAAAAAAAAGGAACTTAGATACATGCATATAGTTAATTAGTTACCAATTAAAAAACCGAAGATTCAAACATATAGTGAGACCTTTCTTCTAAAAACGTGGAATTAACAATATGATAAGAACTTTATTACTGTTGAACGTTGAATAATAATAAATAGTAGATAATCATTCAGTTGACTTAAATTAATCACAACCGAAGAAAGTAAGTAACTTCCACAAATCGGTTGTGCATATAAATAAACCCAACTTAATCCAGTATGCCGACCAAATCGAATCATCATAAAAAAAAAAAAAAAAAAAAAATCTCGGTATAGATATTTATGCAAATATACCGACGATCTAACGAGACAAAAGCTTGGCTGAATCGAATCTGTCCCGCGGAGACTATGATGAAGGTTCATCCCGATCAGACAACCGTCTCCGACGGAGAAGAAACACGTTCGCCGTACTTGACAACGGAGAAAGAGAGTTTCACGATTTGGATGAAGTCGTTGGTGTTCAACACAAATGGCTGCACCGTCTTCAATTCTAAAGGAGATATAATTTATCGTGTCGATAATTATAATTCCAAGAGCTGCCGTGAAGTTTACCTCATGGATCTGTCCGGTCAAGTCTTGTTTACCTTACGTAAACAGGTATACCTTTTTTTCATGCAATTATGTAAAATAATATTTATGACACATTTATTATTCACTTGGAAACTAATTATGTTTTTATGTTATTTTTTTGTGTGTGTAGAAATTTGGATTATTCAAGACTTGGGAAGGACATAGATCATCATCTGGAAAACCTAAATCAGCGACAAAGTTAGATAATTATTTCCGAGTGAAAAACAATGTTTTTCAGATTCCGAATAAAGATTCATCATCTTCGTATAGAGCCATCGCTGGATCTTGTAGACACGATGAACAATATTGCTACAATATGGTAACTCGCGGGTCTGGTTTAGCGATTGAGGACAATTGTGGGAAATTATTGGCAGAAGTGAAGAGAAAACAATCGAATAACGGTTTGGAGTTAGGAGAAGATGTTTTGACGATGATGGTGGAGGCACAAGTTGATCACTCTTTCATCGTTGGACTTGTTTTAGCTCATAGTCTTATCAATTGTAAACTGTAAAAAGGTAAAGACTTTTACTGAACCATTGATGAAATTTTTGGGTTGGAAATTAGGTTTATTTTATTTTTTTTAACTTCCATGATTTTTGTGTTGTTTTTTTATCAAAGTACAACTAATTAATGTTACTTGTTGTAAGGTAGAGTTTTGATAAAGTGAGTGTAAGCTTTCTTTTCTTCGTTTATATTTTTGTGAGTTGGAAGATTGCATAACCAAACAAAAGAGAAAAGAAGAAAGAAAAAGGCATATGAAAAATCAGTAAACTTTAGACGGATTTAAAACATTTATACGGGTAATGAGTGAATAAAGTTAAATGTGTGAGGACCCAACTGATAATTATCCATAATCAATTTAAAGTGCATTAGTCAAAGGACCAGCAAAATCCCAATAACAAAATTTTATTCTTGTGGGTGAGATTCGATTCGATTCCTGTAGGAGAAGAAGATCTGCATCGTTCATCTTCGAGAGACACTAAAACGACGCAACACCGTCTCTGTAGCTCTGACGTCTCATTCTTCTCCTCCTCCGTCAGCAAAACCCTAGCTAACCCTAACTAATCCCAATTATCTCTATGGATTATGAGATTAGGTTCGCACTACGCAATATATAGTGGCAAGATACTAATTAACAGGATCTTCAGTAAGCCATTAAATGTAATCAAGCTTAAGAAATCGAACTTTTTCTATGAACCAATTTGAAGTCCTTCAGTTTAGGACAGATCATATGTATGCACATATAATTATATATACTAAGCCAATATTGTGTCTTCGTTTCTGGTGTTGTCTGGTTTAGCATGGTGTAGATGCATGGGTATAGTGTTCCTTGAGGCTTGAATTATAACTTTTTATTATACGTTAGTCATCATAATCATTTTACACTATTTGCATATCCAAATCAAAGTGACTAGTATGAAGTATGAAGTATGAACTATCAAATCTCTGTTTCTCGGAAGTGAAGCTCCCATCAACTGTAATTAAGATCTCTTTGAAAACTGTCAAAATCTTTCCGACGCCAAAAATTCTTTTATATACTTCACATGATTATTTTTCTCATAAATATTTTAGACACGTGATATCATATCATATGTTACGGCTATACTGTATATACGTTCGACTATCATATGTTAATGTAACATTTTTCTCTCTGGAAATAGAAGTGATAACTAAGTAAAATATGAAAGGTTTCTTAGTTTTTATTAGGATATATATCCTATGAGATTTATGTGAGTATTCCTTTTGTATATTTAGGATCTTTTCCATTTATCTTATGTATAACTAAACTAGGTATAAATAATCTCTAGTTTAGTTACATATGAGCCTTAGAGCTGAATGAATAACTTGAAAAACCCTAGAAAAACTCAAAACAAAACGTTATGATGAATGATGGATCATCATCATCATCATCGTCAAACACAAAGATGGACACTGAAGCGTTGATATATGAAACATACGTCTTTTCTGATTTATCCGGTTAAGATGAAGTTTTTCCAATATCCGACGAGAAATACGCCACGGAGCTCCATCTCCAAGAAGCTCTGTTTTCTTCCTTACTCGCTTCAACGGTGGAGATTAACCATCACATCCAACTCCAAGAGAATATCGCCACGTCGTCCAATCAAGAACCGGAGATAACAACAGAGAAAGAATCTGAGCAACCATCTCGAAGGTTCTGTATTATCTGTATGGACGAAAAGCCTTCCTCCGAGATCTTCCGAGGAGCAACAAACTGTACTCACTCCTACTGCACTGACTGCGCCGTACGTTACGTGGCGACTAAGATAAAAGAAAACGTAGCGAAAATCAAATGCCCTGACGTGGAATGCACGCGTTTTATAGAGCCGTACACGTGTCGGGAACTGATCCCAAAGGACGTGTTCGAGCGTTGGGAGAAAAACTTGTGCGAGTCGTTGATCTCCTCTTGGGACAAATCTTACTGTCCGTTCAAAGACTGTTCGGCAATGATGGTGAACGATGGAAGTGATGGTGTTAAAGTGACGCAGACTGAGTGTCCTTCTTGTCACAGACTGTTCTGCGTTCAGTGTCAGGTGACGTGGCACGCAGGGATTGGATATGAGGAGTTCCAGAGACTTGGGAGTACGAAGAAGAAGAAGAGTGGTGATAAAGACGATGCTTTGTTGATTAAGATGGCCAAAAGTAAGCAGTGGAGGAGGTGTCCTAATTGCAAGTACTACGTTGATAAAGTCGCTGGTTGTCTACATATAAGTTGCAGGTAAGTATTTTTGAGTTCTTAATTACATTATGATGAAGTGTTTTTTTATGGCTTCGAATGGTGGTTGTGGATTCAATGACAAAACCATGTTTACTTTGGGACTGTTTATAGTTTACTGTGGTCCCGAACGGTTTTTATTCTATCTTTTTGTTTCTAAACTTATGAATGAAAAAAATGGTTTAATCTGCATATGGTTTTGATCCATTCAAAACCTATACTAATTTGCGTTTTTTTTTTTGGTAATTGTTTGCATTATTTTGTAGGTGTGGGTTTGAGTTTTGCTATACATGTGGATCAACGTGGCATTCTCATCACGCATGTAAAATTCGAATCTCAAAAGCCAACGGATGCATCATTCTTTAAGTTTTTATGTTATAAAATATTTTAACATATTTTTTTAGAAATAAAATTTGTAAGTCTAAAGTCCACATTAACCAAACTGCTTTGGCCTAATGATAACTTCCAAGTGGGGAGTTCTGAGTTCGAGTCACTTTGGTCACCTAACCCGTATAATATTTGCGTGGAAAGAAAGCTAAGTCTCGTGAGATTAGTCTTTGGGTCTAGAAAGTTTATGGGATCTCCACGGTTATCAAAAAATAAAATTCTACATTGACTCACTCTTTTTCTAAACTGAGGTTATTTGACGTATTGTAGAACTTTTAGGCATAAGAAACTTGGAACCAATGAGCCCAATTAATGAAGATATAATTATTGAAACTTTTAGATATAATTGGTTTACGTACTAATGAAGATATAATTAGTTACTCATGAAGATATTGTATCGAAGCCCGCTAAGCCCATATAATTAATTTACAAAATTTAAGTCTATTTCCTAATTGCAAATATGAAGTTGCTTCAGTTTATAACAGATCATATGCATAGATAATTAGAAACTCAGCAGTTATGTCTTCATTTCGGGTGCTGTTTGGTTTAGGTTTAGTATATATTGTGTAGGTGCATGGTAGATGAGTGACTGTTCCTTGAATTATAACTTGTATGATACGTTAGTACATTCTACTTACAACTTTTTCTCCTAAGTATATGTAGATATTAATATTTGAGACACGCGTGTGATATCATATGTTACCTATATAATTGAATGATCATATGCTAATGTAACACCTTTTCTCCAGCAAGGTGAAAAATAAGTAAAATGTGAAAGGTTTTTTGTTTTGTTTTTAGAGATAACCAAAAGGCATATTTGACTACAATTCAATTGCTTGAGATTTTATATTCCGATGCTTATCTTCATTGATAACTAATTAACCCTAATGCATTTGAACTAAAAAGACTCTTCGAACTCAACATCCAACGCCAGTATTTAACTTGACCTAACCTAATGAAATCTCAAAACAGAGGAGTATAACTCAAAACAAAACGTTATTATGAATGATGGATCATCATCATCATCATCATCATCATCGTCAAAGACAAATATGGACACTGAAGTGTTGATAGATGAAACCTACTTTTCTGCTTTATTCGATTACGATGAAGTTTTCCCAATCTCCGACGAGAAGTACGCCACGGAGCTCTACCTCCAAGAAGCTCTGTTCTCTTCCTTAGTCTCTTCAACGGTGGAGATTAACAATCACCTCCAACTCCAAGAGAATATCGCCACGTCGTCCAAGCAAGAACCGGAGATAAAAATCGAGAAAGAATCTAACGAACCATCTCGAAGGTTATGTATGATCTGTATGGACGAAAAGCCTTCCTCCGACATCTTCCGAGGAGCCACAAGCTGTACTCACTCCTACTGCACTGACTGCACCGTACGTTACGTGGCGACTAAGATAAAAGAAAACGCAGCGAAAATCAAATGCCCTGACGTGGAATGCACGCGTTTTATAGAGCCGTACACGTGTCGGGATCTGATTCCAAAGGACGTGTTCGAGCGTTGGGAGAAAATCTTGTGCGAGTCGTTGATCTCCTCTTGGGACAAATCTTACTGTCCGTTCAAAGACTGTTCGGCAATGTTGGTGAACGATGGAAGTGATGATGCTAAAGTGACGCAGACGGAGTGTCCTTCTTGTCACAGACTGTTCTGCGTTCAGTGTAAGGTGACGTGGCACGCGGGGATTGGCTGTGAGGAGTTCCAGAGATATGGGAATACGAGAAAGAAGAGTGGTGATGATGGAGATGCTTTGTTGATTCAGATGGCTAAAAATAAGCAGTGGAGGAGGTGTCCTAATTGCAAATTCTTCGTTGATAAAGTCGATGGTTGTCTACATATAAGTTGCAGGTAATTGTTTTGAATTGTTATTATGATGAAGTGTTTTGAAATATTAATTTTTCGTTATGGTTGGTTATTGTTTGCATTATTTTGTAGGTGTGGATTCCAGTTTTGCTATGCATGTGGTTCAGTGTGGCATCCTCATCACGCATGTCAAGTTCGAATCTAAAATCCAACCGATGCGTCATGCGTGATTGTTTTATGTTTTATGTTTAAAACTATTTTCGCATGTTTTCTTAGAAATAAAACTTGTAAGCCTAAGGTCAACTTTGACTCCTTTATTGAAATTGAGGGGGTTTTGACGTATTGTTGGAAAAAGAAACTTGGAGCCCATGAGCTAGTTACTGAAGATACTGTATCGAAGCCCGCTAGGCCCATATCATGAATTTACAAGTTAATTGTACTGATATTTTTTTAAATAAATATATAAAAAGTGAACATTTTAAATTAAATAAAATTGAAAGTGTTAAAAGGTCGAAGGTTGATTCGAGTTTCATTTTAAAATAAATGAGAAAGAAAAAGTATTAATTGACCACACACAAAAAAGAGTACAGTAATCTGAGAAAAGGGTTAATTTTGTCCCTGCTTTTGAGCAAATCACTCGTTAATAAGACCTTTGGTCTCGTTCTCTTCTCTCCAAAGTATATAATTAATAAACAAAAATTAGTATCAATAATTTGACTAATGAACTTGAGGATATTTTTATGAATCTACAAGATAAATAATACACTGGACCTACTTATTGTCAGTAATTAAGTCTCGGTGTAACACCCTTGCACTAAATTACCAATACAGTTGATGGGCGCAACAGTTTTGTTAAAATTAGTTTTGTTTTTTCATTTTATTAGACATTTGTTTTTTTAATGGCATGCTCTTGTAAAAAAGGAAAAGAACAAAAACACGTGAACACACTGCTTTTGGCCTATTAATATGAATGTATGAAATATTATTTGATAATTGGTGTGCTTGGCAAGTGGTAAGCTCATGGGTAGCATTTAAGCATGGGACAATGCTTAGGTCTACGGGCTTGTGCAATCGAGCACACTTTCCCAACGGACCAAAAAAAAAAAACTCAAATACTAATACAATAATTTTAGAGAAAAAAAACCCAATAAAATTCGACCTACTCAGGTAGATTTTCTATGGAACATGGGCACATCGGGAACTCGTATTCACTATACTGCCAATTTTAGTATATGGTTATGGGTGACACTTGAGACTATAAATCACGAGGAATGATGGTATGAAATATCTACTGTGTGAGATTAATATTAAGACGCTCTTTACGTAGTGAATAAGAAATAAAAAAAGGGAATGCTACGTGTTAAGTCTATGAATGTTAAAAACATTTTGTTCTAAATATCACTTTAAAGCTTGAACTTTTGAGTCATCATTTGTACAATTGTACCTTACCTTGTCTTCATCACCGTGTGTGAGTAATGAAATAACCATACTAGATTTACTAACCAATTAGTTGCAAACTACATAACTGTTAACAACAATAATAATGGCTACTCATGTCCTTTACAATCAATAAGTCCCTTCATAGTATTTTCTAATCAACATTTGCCAAAAATATTATAATGCTTCTTATCCTTGTTTAGATTTGTAAAAGCCAAGTGTTACTAAGATTCTAACACGTGTCGAACAGGTAAGGGACCCACATGACATCCATCGGTTAGCCTCTTATGACGTGAAAATTCTTAATTACTTTTGTTTTAGCCTAGGCTTTGAAGTTTACAAAAGAAGATGGAATCAAAATGAGATAAAAAAATAGTACAGTAATAGACAAATATCTCATCAATGCATATATAAATTTAAAATTCCCGTGAACGAAACATATGATTCTGTCACCTGAAACATATAACTGCACACGAATTTAAATGTTTTATCTTTCTTTCCTCTTTGTGTTCATTCATTTCTTCTAGTAGATGATAACTATGTGAGAAAATAAATTCGAACCATCACAATAATTTCAAAAGGAAAAGTATATAGGGTATTTTCGTAATAAAACAAAGGCAAAATAAGACAGTGCCTCCAGCTCACAAACACAACTTCTTCTGGTTGCTCTGTTCACACTAGTACACTACTCTACACAGTTCTCCTCAGATTTCTCCGCTTCTGTAGCAATGTCAATGTCGTACCCTCAACCTTCTTCTTCTTCTTCTTCTTCTTCTTCTTCTTCTTCTTCTTCATCCTCCACTCACTAACTGAACCCATACTCAACAATACTAAACCAAGCAAAAAAAACCTTATTTTCTCCGTCGATGGCTTTCTTCTTTTTTTTTATCTTCCTCTTGACTCTCTCTTCTCCTTCTTCTTCTTCCTCTTTAAACGACTTAAACTCCTTGACTTACATAGTCCACGTCGACAATGAAGCTAAACCCTCAATCTTCCCTACTCATCGCCACTGGTACTCCTCCTCTCTTGCCTCACTCACTTCCACTACGCCCTCCTCCATCATTCACACATACGACACCGTTTTCCACGGCTTCTCCGCTAGACTCACCGCTCAAGACGCTCGCCAGCTCTTAGACCATCCTGATGTCATCTCCGTTATCCCCGAGCAAGTCCGTCACTTCCACACCACTCGCTCCCCTGAGTTTCTTGGCCTTAGGTCCACCGACAAAGCGGGTCTACTCGAAGAATCTGATTTCGGGTCGGATCTTGTTATCGGAGTTATCGATACTGGGATTTGGCCTGAGAGACCTAGCTTTGATGACCGTGGTCTCGCTCCTGTTCCAATTAAATGGAAAGGCCAATGTATTACTTCAGAGGATTTTCCGGCGTCGGCTTGTAACCGTAAACTCGTCGGAGCCAGATTCTTCTGCGGTGGATATGAAGCAACCAACGGAAAAATGAATGAAACGACGGAGTTTCGTTCTCCGCGTGACTCCGATGGACATGGGACTCACACTGCTTCAATATCCGCCGGTCGTTACGTTTTTCCAGCCTCCACTCTCGGATACGCTCATGGCGTCGCTGCTGGGATGGCTCCGAAGGCTAGACTCGCCGCTTATAAAGTTTGTTGGAATTCCGGCTGCTATGACTCCGATATCTTAGCTGCTTTCGACACCGCCGTTGCTGACGGTGTCGATGTGGTTTCCCTCTCCGTTGGAGGCGTCGTGGTTCCTTATTACCTCGACGCCATCGCAATTGGAGCTTTCGGAGCTATTGACAGAGGAATATTCGTCTCTGCTTCCGGCGGAAACGGAGGTCCCGGTGCTTTGACGGTGACGAACGTCGCTCCGTGGATGACAACAGTCGGAGCGGGAACAATCGATCGAGATTTCCCCGCCAATGTGAAACTTGGAAACGGGAAGTTAATTCCCGGTGTTAGCGTTTACGGTGGTCCGGGTCTAGATCCGGGTCGAATGTACCCGCTTGTTTACGGTGGTAGTTTACTAGGCGGCGACGGTTACTCTTCGTCTCTATGTCTCGAAGGCTCATTGGATCCGAATTTGGTGAAAGACAAAATTGTCCTTTGTGATAGAGGAATCAATTCTAGGGCAACAAAAGGAGAAATCGTAAGGAAAAACGGAGGCTTAGGGATGATAATAGCTAACGGAGTATTCGACGGTGAAGGTTTAGTCGCCGATTGCCACGTGTTACCTGCTACATCGGTTGGTGCTTCTGCAGGAGATGAAATTCGAAGGTATATCTCTGAATCATCCAAATCTCATTCGTCGAAACAACCAACGGCTACGATTGTTTTCAAAGGAACCCGACTCGGAATCCGACCCGCACCCGTCGTGGCATCTTTCTCCGCTCGTGGACCTAATCCAGAGACACCGGAGATTCTTAAACCGGATGTAATTGCACCCGGTTTAAACATTCTCGCTGCTTGGCCTGACCGGATTGGTCCATCAGGTGTTCCTTCCGATAACCGGAGAACTGAATTCAACATTTTATCAGGCACTTCAATGGCTTGTCCACATGTTTCTGGTCTAGCGGCTCTGCTCAAGGCGGCGCATCCTGATTGGAGTCCGGCTGCGATTAGATCTGCGTTGATGACAACGGCTTACACGGTTGATAACCGTGGTGACCCAATGATGGATGAGTCGACTGGGAATACATCTTCGGTTATGGATTATGGTTCCGGTCATGTTCATCCAACCAAAGCTATGAATCCCGGTTTAGTCTACGATATCACACCTTACGATTACATCAACTTCTTGTGTAATTCTAACTACACAGGAACCAACATTGTGACTATAACAAGACGCAAAGCGGACTGTGATGGTGCGAGACGAGCGGGGCACGTCGGGAATTTGAATTACCCGTCGTTCTCGGTTGTGTTTCAGCAGTACGGGGAAAGTAAAATGTCGACACATTTCATTAGGACAGTGACAAATGTAGGAGATTCAGATTCGGTTTATGAGATAAAGATTAGGCCGCCGAGAGGGACAACGGTGACAGTTGAGCCTAAGAAGCTATCGTTTAGACGAGTGGGACAGAAGCTTAGTTTTGTGGTTCGGGTTAAGACTACGGAGGTGAAGATGTCACCAGGAGCGACAACTGTGGAGACTGGTCATATAGTTTGGTCAGATGGGAAACGAAATGTGACAAGTCCTTTGGTGGTTACTCTTCAACAACCTCTTTGAAGGATTTTTTAGGATTTGAGAAGACCGGAAAAATTCTGGTCTCTTTTGTTTTCATAAATGAAAACAGAAGATCATAAGTTGTTGTTTGTTGTTGTTGTTTGTTGTTGTTGTTGTCGTAACGTCGTCTATGATCTTTGTTGGGTGTTTGATGTAAAATATAAATTGTATCTTTTGTTGTCAAGTAAGATACAAAACTAACCGTATGTTGTAGAAATGCCCGAAGAATAATTTTTCATTTGTTATATGGGCTGTTTTTAAAAAGGCTTGTAAATCTAGAGCTCCGAGCCCACAGATAACACTTGTAGTTAGATATGTTTTTTTTGTGTGGATGCAAGTGCAACCAGTAGATATGTTATAAATTATATGATTTTATTATTCAGTTTAGGACTTGGGTTCAATTTGCAGACTACATTTGAATAAAAATCCACTCTATTCTTCTCTCTTTTTGGTCGTTTACTTTGGATAAAAGAATGATAGATTCGATTATGTCCTAAAATGTATACGTGCAGTGCAGGTGTGTGTAGTTTGTTTTGCTAGTAGTGGCAGACAACGAGATTGAGTTGAAATAAAAGACTTGGATTTGATATTAAAATATTTGACTGGGAGCTTTCTACATTTTTCAGCCATCTGAAATAAAGTAAATGCAGATCACCTACCAGTCAAAAAGGATCAAAATAATTTCTTTCTTTTTTCCTATAGATAGAATGAAAATACGCTTTTTTTTTTCTTTTTCTCAAAAATAACATCTTCGTTATTTGAATGTGTATAGCTCATTTATTGAATGAAACAAAAATAATTGCTGGATACGGATGGGTAGCTTTCAGAACTTACATCATCTTCTGTTTCTTGAGATCAGATATTTTAGTAGATTTGTTTCAATCGAACCAAACAAAAATGGTCCTACCTCCTTTTGCATTCTTAACTTTATCTTAGTTCTAATTTTATACTTATTTTATTAGGTACAACTTTATCTTGTATATATTGATTGCTACATATGTCTAATAATATTATCCACCTTCAGCCGGTTTAATTTTGATAAATCATAACATAGAAAATAAGAATCTCTTTTTAAATGGTCAGTAAAATTTTCCATTTAGGAGAAATGGAGAATTGATATATAATTAACAATAGTTAGATAATGAGTTTCAGTTGAAGTTTAGAACTATGAAGATGCGCGCGTCAAGTGTATGGTACAAGGCGGGACCCGGAAAACGCTATGCAAAGCCTTTTCGGACGACCCACTTGCTCAACTTGTCATTTGTTTCTTTTGATCTCGTTTCAAGTCTCAAGGTACTACTTCGTGTAACACAAACGCGCACATAGATGATCTAATTTTTGGTATTTTCAATTTTACCCATCCATGATAATTTCATCTAGGGATGGGGTTCATTTACTTTTTATTTGTCAATATAGTAATGAAGTTCCAACAAATCTCGTCGACTCTAACTCACATGATTGATCGATTACTAACTTGAAAGTTGGAAATTATGTGGGAACAAAATATATAACCAATTATTGGCACTACTAAAATTAGAAGTTATGTATGGAATATGTCATGTTGCTAACTGTTAATGCATAGAAAGGTATAGCCCTTTTTAATCAAATTTTAGTTATTTATTCAAATAAAGCATGTTTCTAAAAATTATTAAAAATGTCATAAATCATTGAAATTATACACACTAAAACATATGAAAATGCTTGAAATCAAAAGTACGTAACTTACCATCAATACTGAGAAGTAGTTTGAGCTATGTATCACTAAAAATGATGTAAGGTCTCGAGGTATCAGCATGTTTAAACTTTTAAACCATTGATCTGGCGTTCAATAACAGTATTCAATATAATGGATTGCAATCACTTCGACCACTTCATTTTTGCATCATTTGCTTTACTCGTTCTATTCCGTTTAATCATAAAAGTTTACTTTTTTATAGTTTTTTACATAAATTTAAAACATAGTAAAAAATCTATATACCCCTAAAACGAGTTAGCTGTTGGTATTCTTTTCTATTATTATAATTTTGCATGGATATGTAATTTAGTTTGTAAAATTGGTACTATTAACAAAAACTGTTATAGTAGACCGTTTATATTTGACCTTCGGTCCTATTACTAATACTTAAAGTAGCTTGTCATGTTCTGTTGTCACTAATTCCTTACATTTCGATACCGTATTTGATTATTTTTATAAGAAAATAATAATGCATGCACCTAACATTTTTCAATTTCCACTCCCTCTTTTTATTACACGGTTACACCTGGCCGTTCTTAAAGATCATATAGGACTAGTGTTATTTGTTTCTCATTCTACCCTTACCCTTCTTGCTTCACTTTCTAGTCACCTCGATGTTTTAGAAATCTTGATCAGCCATTTAAGACATCAAGAAAAAGAAAAAAAAAGTCCGATAGCTACTTTGACATTTACTAGAACAGTCAAAGATGACAAAATTTGACTTTCATTTGGTATGCAACTTACCCGCTAATTAACTTATTTTTTTGTAGAAGCATATAGTCTATTATTAAAGTGATACTTACGATCATTTTTCCGCTCTTGAGTTTGTTAACCAATACAAAAAACATAGGTTTCGATTTTATGTTTGTATGTACTTTTGTAGATTCAACAATTATGTGTATGGGGTTTAGGTTCTTCGGTTTTGAGTCCAAGTTTTCTTATTGTATTTGATTTTAAATTTATCGATTATGTGTTCGGATTTTTTGATTGTTTTTAATTTTAAATTTGTCGGTGATATATCCGGATATTCCGATTGTTTTTAGTTTTGGCTATTTCAGTTTTGTTTTCGAATTTTTTAATATTTGATTTTTGATTTGCCGGTGATGTGTCCAGATTTTATAATTGTCTTTAGTTTTAGAATCATAAGTTTTGTGTCCGGATTTTTCGATTGTATTTATTTGTTTATTTATCGATTATATGTCTAAATTTTTAAATTTTTAAATTTTAGATTTAACGATTATGTGTCTCGGTTTTATGATTTTGTTTTCAAAATTTATGGTTTTGTCTCACGATTTTTATGGCTTTGCTATAATAATTTATATATGATATATTAATTATTATAAAAACACAAAGGTTGAACTTGTAAATATTATTAGCTTACAAAGAACTTATGTGCATTTTTTTAAGAATTCTGATATGATGCATATAGAATGTAAGTGCAAAGAACACCCTTTAAAACAATGTGGGTATGTTGTGGGTGAGATGTTTGTTTCTTTGAAATAATTAGGTATGTATGTTGTAAATGATTAGATTATAATTTGTCAAAATATTATGGCGAGTGTAACAACACAAAAATAAAACATTTACTAATTAAAATAATATAATAGATATAAAATAGTTAGAAAAATGAAATGGATTAAATATATATGTACCAATGTTCTTAGATAAATATTTATTGTTATTAAATTAAAAATTGATTGTTATTCATGATTGCCTACCATATTTAGTGATTACATCAATAGATTCTACACTAGTTAAAGCATTTTTATTAGCTCTAAATTGTAAAAATATATACATATTTAACTCACCTAAACACCGGCCTAATTTATAACGTTTACTTAAAAAGACAGATGGCAGTATTGTAGAAACAACTCTAAAGTAAGGTTATAACAGTAAATAACCAACTTGTATATATATATCGACTCACCATTTCTCAATCTTTCTAGATTGTAAGAGAGAAAGAGAAGAAAATAGAAAAGAGAGCCTCAAAGAAGCTAATATTTATCGTTTTCGTCCCTAAAAGAGTAGAGCTTTCGTGAAAGTCACCATGTGTGGAGGTGCTATAATCTCCGATTTCGTTCCGTCGCCGACGTCCCGCCGCGTCACTAGCGAACTTCTCTGGCCGGATCTGAAAAACAAGGCGAAAGCTTTGAAGACGAGATTGAAGAAGCGATCCAATTTCTTCGATCTGGATGATGATTTCGAAGCTGATTTCCAAGGGTTTAAGGATGATTCATCTTTTGATTGCGAAGATGATTTCGAAGTTGATGATGTCTTCGCCAATGTGAAGCCTTTTGTCTTCTCCGCAACTACTAAACCTTTAGCTTCACCTCCCGTCGCCTTCACCTCCACTGGTATATTTTTGGGCTTAAATTCGAATCTCACTTTTTTTTTTTTTTGTGTTTCTGCTTTTTATGTTTAGTGTTGAGATAATCATGTGTTCATTGATTTTCATTTTTTTGTTCATTTCAATAGGAAAGATGAGATTTTTTTATTTTTATTTTATTTTTAATGATGCTCTTTAATTTGGTTGCTTCTTGATACGGGTTTTATGGATCTTAATCATGATGTTTATTGTTTAAGCAGCTAAAAAGTATAGATCTTTGTAACGTTTTTTCAGCTTTGTTCTTTACATGATTATTGTCTTTTTTTTTTGTGGAGATATATTGAGACTTTGTTAATTATTGTTAGGGGTTAGTTGACTTTTTGTATGTAAATATATATGTTCATGAAATGTTTTTAGATCTTCTGGATCTTGGTTTTCAGAGTCTTTTTATAAGTGTCTAGCGTTGATTTGTTGTTTGAAGTCTTTGGAAATGGTTGATCTCATTGGTTTTGTTATCATTCCTTAGGGATCATATAGTCTAATTCTGTGGGGTATTAGCAAAGTCTTGTGTGTTTATGTGATAAAAACTGTCTGGTATTGAATCTCTGCTGTTTCAGTTCATCTAGTGATTGATATTGTGTGTGTTTGACTCCAACAGGTTCAGTTTCTGTCAAGAAAACTGAAGATTCCAATGAGGAAGCTGAGAAATCTGTTAAGAGGAAGAGAAAGAATCAGTACCGTGGGATTAGGCAGCGTCCTTGGGGAAAATGGGCAGCTGAGATCCGTGATCCCAGGAAAGGCTCCCGTGAATGGCTTGGAACATTCGACACCGCTGAGGAAGCAGCAAGAGCTTACGATGCAGCAGCACGCAGAATCCGTGGCAAGAAAGCTAAGGTGAATTTCCCAGAAGAGAATAACACTAACGTCTCCCAGAAACGTCCTACTGCTAAGACCAATACTCTTCAGAAACCAGCTTTGGTTCAGGCGCCAAGTCAGGAGTACGGAAACAACTCCTTTGAGAACATGTCCTTTGGTGGTGATATGAGTTTCATGGAAGAGAAGCCTCAGTTGTACAACAATCAGTTTGGGTTAACAAACAATGGATACCAATATTTCAGTTCTGATCAGGGTAGTAACTCATTCGACTGCTCTGAGTTTGGGTGGAGTGATCACGGTCCTAAAACACCTGAGATCTCTTCAATGCTAGTCAATAATAATAACCAAGCTCCGTTCATTGAAGAAACCAATGCAGCCAAGAAGTTCAAATCAAACTCTGAGGAAGAGATAAGCAACAACGAGAACTCTGATGATCTGATGGCATACCTTGACAACAGCTTATGGAACTCTCCACTAGAAGTGGAAGCCTTGCTCGGTACTGATGCTCAGGAAGAGGAAAACCCAATGGACCTATGGAGCTTAGATGAGATTAATTCCATTCTGGAAGGAGTCTTCTGAAGTGATTGATGATGGTTCCATAAGTTTGTAAATAAAGCTGTGTGTGTTGGTGAGTTTCAATCCCTTCTAGATTAAATCTTGTTGGCCACTTAAATCTTCTGTCATTTCAATGTTTCTTGTTTTTTGTTTCACAGGATTTTGCTGTTGGGGGATGGTACAAGTCACATCTGAAGCTTATTGCATTGGTGTTTTTTTTTGTTTTTTTTTCATTGAATAAAAGGTGTGATGGAGTAAATAGAGGTTTAATTTCTATCTAATGAGTCTTTTCTTCCTTCATTTTCTTAAAAACGGTTTATTAATATTTTGAGACCCTCTTGTTTGTCTTCGTTAGTCGTATCATCATCACCTCTCGAAAGTGTTTTGTTGTGTACTCTCCCAAACTATGTTAACATTTCTAATAAAAACTATTTGGAACCTTTGTTATATGAATCTTCTCTGCTTACAAGAAACTATGCTTGGTTGATATACTGGGAGATGCTTTTGTTATTCATGAGTCTTAAACAATTCGAAAACAGAGAAAAGATTTCGGAGTATTCAGGAAACAAAGACCGGATCAGACAAATAATGTGCCTTACTTAAGAAAATAGGCAACTTGTTTTTTTTTTTTTGGGTGGAGCAACATGATTGAAGAAGTGGGGCTTTGCCTTGGTTAAATATTTACACAGAATTGAATTATATTCTTGTAAACTTTCTCGTGAACCTGTTGATTGAAGTATAGAGTATATTTATAGTACACCCAAATTGCTGACAAGAAAATAATTCGAAAGCATCCGAATGATTCTGTAGGGCACTAGAGCTGGCCCAATGGTCAATCAAACGCAACTGCGGCTGATTCTCAATCATTTTAGTTTGTTGTTACATTTTCAAATTAAGATCACTCAATATTGTTGTTGACAGAAGACATGCGATCAGTTTGATGAACCTCACTAGAGTAGATATTCAAACTTAGTTAACTCACTTGGTCGATATTCAATTCGAACTTTCCGGTAAAAAAAAACCCAAAGTTTTGTTAAAATCAAATAAAATAACCATCAGGATATTTCATCGTTATGAAGTAATCGCTCTTTTCACATAGCAACATTTTGTTTATTTTTTAAAACCTGTGAAAGTTTGAAGCGATTGAAAGTTCATTAATTTAAAGGCTAGTCGCTCACAACATAGAAAGAAAAAAAGAATCAATTACAAAATAATGAAAACAATATAATTTATCAATTGGAACTCTTTTGATTAGATTAAAGTAATCAGTTCACATGATAACAATTAAAAAATTTCATTGACCAGCCGTCCCGTGGAAGACAAGAAACTGAGTTTTAAGCTTTGATATCCAATAATTTATAGCTTATTTTTGTATAAAGCTTGACTGACTATCTCATTTATATTATAAAACCCTATATTAAAATCAAACTTAGATTGTTCAAGGAGAAAATCTATTAATTTAGTTTGAAATATCAAAACTGGAAATCGTCCAGAAACGATTGCGATAATTTATCTTCATTTTTTTTTGTCTAGCTAGCATTGACTCACTAACACCTATATAAACAAACACAGATGCTGTTCTATATCACACACATTTTCTAAAAAAAGGTTTGCTAAAAGATACGATTCATATGGCAAACATTATTAAGCGATTCGGTTCGATATTCTTACTCTTTCCCACTATAATTTTATCCATCCATTCAATAAGCTGCGAAAAAAGTCTCTTAACGAACCAAGCAGCATTGTTTGTATTCGGTGACTCAGTGTTTGACGTTGGCAACAATAATCACATCAATACATTCCGAGCTGCTCAGGCCAATGTCTGGCCGTACGGTCAATCCACCTTCAAGTTCCCGACCGGGAGAAATTCTGACGGCCGTTTAATTCCAGATTTTATCGGTAAATATCAAAAACAGATATTCACAATCTGTTTATTTTTGAATAATTATTCATTTGATGTTTAATGATCGTTGATTTTATTTTTTTGCGATGAGTACAGCGGAATACGCATGGCTACCGTTGATACCTCCTTATCTACAGCCCGGAAATAGCGTCAGTCAGTTTACTTACGGCGTTAATTTTGCTTCTGCCGGCGCCGGAGCTTTGGTTGAAACTTATCGACCACAGGTTTAATAATTATCACAATTCCTTAACATAAATTAGAAACTATACAAATATGTCTTTGGAGTTATGTTGAGATACTATTTCAAACGTACGTTAAAAAAACTTATTAAACAAAAAAAGTACTTCCAATGACTAAAAGAAAAGCACTTTAAAAAAATTGTCTAGATCTCTACTCTATCTAAGTTGTTTTAAAGATTTTATATTTGCCTCTTTAATTAGAACGTGATAGCGTTGGAAAGTCAGTTAAACAACTTCAAGAATGTGGAGAAGATGTTTAAAGAGAAATTAGGAGATGCAGAGACCAAAAGGATTATCTCGAGAGCTGTTTATCTCATTCAGATCGGTCCTAACGACTACTTTTATCCTTTCTCCGTTAACGTCTCCTTTTTTCAATCCAATAGCAAAGAAAAATTCGTTGAAAATGTTATCGGTAACACCACGACTGTGATTGAGGTATTTATATATACAATATGGACTAACTAATTCGGTACAAAACAACTATATGCTTTTGAATATTTGAAAGTTGGATCATATTGTTACCAAGAGTTTTGATCAAACATAGTAAAATAATTCATATAATTTGGTTTCTTCTCTGCAGGAAATTTACAAGATTGGAGGAAGGAAATTTGGGATCATGAACATGGGTCGACTCGACTGTGTTCCTGGTTTGCTAACAATGGATCCAACAAGAATAGGATCGTGTTTCGAACCCATCACTGAGTTAGTAAAACTTCACAACGTAAGAATATCAAATGTTTTGAGAGATTTTCAACGTCGATCACCCGGATTCAAATATTCCCTTTTCGACTCCTACACCGCTGGAACCGAAGCTATGGAGAATCCCACTAAATACGGTACGTACCAAGCTTTGTGTGTGTTATATTTTTGTTTACCATAATATCTCATTTATAATGCATGTTTCACTATATTGTGATTTTTGTTTTTTTGGTTATTATAGGGTTTAAGGAAGTGAAAAAGGCTTGTTGTGGGAGTGGTCCGTTCAGGGGAAGCAGTACGTGTGGGTACAGATCAGGAACGTCCCGTGATTTTGAGTTATGCGAAAACGTTAGTGACTATATGTTCTTCGATGGCTCACACACGAGTGAGAAGGCTAATCAACAGACCGCCGAGTTGATGTGGGATGCTCCGTCCGATCTCGTTGGACCCTTCAATCTCAAGACGTTGTTTCAAAAGTTTTAACTAATGTAAGGATCTAAGTTGATGAATAAATGATACGACGCGATGCAGTCGATCTAGATATATTACACTACGTCTTTTGTGTTATCAACTTAAGGCTTAAAACAATAATGTTCATTTGAACAAAACCAAAACTGAACAAGATCATGATACTGAAAAGAGCCGAACCAAAATAAACAACATTTAGTTTTGAACCGATCGAGTAAAATTTGGATATGTTTCGGTCAAACCATCCCAAATAGAAAGATCAAAGATATGCCGAATATAACATTTGTGAGGAAATTAGCAAAAGTTATAAAAAAAAATATTGTTTGCAAAAGTAAAATAGATTTAACAGTGCATGTGAAAACAAAAACAAATTGCAAGGGAAACCGCTTCTTTGTTAATCGATCGTTATTGAGAAATGGGCCATCTTGTTATTGGGTCTTAGATATAAAGCCCATTATTAGTGCTTGATGTTGTTTTCAGACTGCCGTCATGAGAGACTGAAGACGATTCTGATTCTAGATCCCTAGACCACCGTTTATCCTTGAAAAACAAGAAAAGACGAACGTTAATCACGATCCCAAAGAAAATAACGGTCAAATATTTCTAGTAATTATCATATCATAATTTCATGTTTTTTTTTCCACTATATTGACAAAAGCTTTTAAGAAATCTTGGCTTCAGTGTAGTGAATAATGGAAGTCCACATAATTATAATTATAATATATATTATTTTAGATTACATCATACTTTTTGTTTTGTTTTCCATAACAGAACCACGTTATCAGTTCAAATATATTATTTAAATAGGCGTTTTCTAATGTATACTTGATAAATCCAACATAATCGGTGTGCTTTTTGAATTTACTTTGGTTTTTTCAAGATCTGATATATTATTTCTTGGTCAAAAGTTCAAGATGAATCAAGAGACATAGGAAGTCAAGTCAACAAACTAAAAAATACAATAGGACATATAGATGTAAAATGTCTATTGAAATACATGGGTCGTTATATAGAAGATTCCTCTAGTGTATATATCGAGTGTCTTCGTCAAACTTCGCAGCCGTATACAAAATAATCCTCAATGAAATGTAGAATTCAAAATCGTACAACTGTAGTTTATGATGATCACAAAGACAAATGAAAGCGACCTGACTACGTTACATAATTTTATCAAAATAAATCATACATATCTGTGACCACTGACCAGTATATATAAAACGGAGGGAAGACAAGTTTGTATAGGAAGAAAAAGACACTGCAACAAATCAACATGGCAAGTTCAAGATTTAGTTCGATCATCAACATCTTATTCATCTGCACAATAAGTTTATCGATCAGCTCGATTTCGTGCAAAGACGATCTCGTAACGAACCAAGCCGCCTTGTTCGTGTTTGGAGACTCGCTGTTCGAAGCCGGTAACAACAATTACTTTGATTCTGTCCCCAGTTTCCGGTCAAACTTCTGGCCGTATGGTAAAACTACGTTCAAGTTTCCGACGGGACGGGTCTCCGATGGACGAATTATGATAGATTTTATTGGTAAATCATCAATTTAACAATATTACTTTTTTTTTTGTTCTTAACTATTTTTTAACGGTTCATATTATTTGACGTGGCAGCTGAGTATGCATGGTTACCGTTGATCCCACCAAATCTACAACCTGGTTACAGTAGCAGTCAGCTAACCTACGGACTTAACTTCGCTACCACAGCCGCCGGAGTGTTCGCCGGAACTTTCCCCGGATCGGTGACTAATCTCTTTAAAACATAACTAAAATATAAAAAAAAGTTTAAGCTGACTAAATTCGTTGACTTTTAGAATTTTCATTTTTTTTGGGTTTCATCATCAAAAGTCCTTAGATTTGGGAACACAATTAAACAACTTCAAGAACGTGGAGAAAACGTTGAGATCTAAATTAGGAGACGCAAAGGCGAGAAGAGTATTCTCAAAAGCTGTTTATCTTTTTCACATCGGAGCCAATGACTATCAATACCCATTCTTTGCAAATACCTCAACGTTTAGTAACACTACCAAAGAAAAACTCGTTGATCTCGTCATCGGTAACACAACAACCGTCATCGAGGTAAAAATAATCAAGTTGTTAACTTTATAGTAAAAACAAAGAGTAATGAAAATATTTGTTCTTTTTTTGTTTTAACAAAGTGGAATTTTATATTTCAGGAATTGTATAGTTTGGGAGCAAGAAAATTCGGATTCTTGAGCTTAGGTCCGTTCGGTTGTACACCGAGCGCGTCGATAATAGACCGGACAAAGATAGGATTATGTTTTGAGCCTGTCACGGAGCGGATCATTCTCCATAACCAAGAATTCCCTAAAGTCTTGAGGCGTCTCGAACGCAAACTATCAGGATTCAAATACTCACTTCACGACTTTTACACTTCTCTATCTCAAAGAATCAACAATCCTTCTCGATACGGTTTCAAGCAAGGGAAGATGGCATGTTGCGGGAGCGGACCATTGAGAGGAATCAATACATGTGGATTCCGAAACGGACCGTCGCAAGGCTACGAGCTATGCGAAAACGCTGACGATTACGTCTTCTTTGACCCTTCTCATTTGACGGAAAAGGCTCATAGACAGATCGCTGAACTGATTTGGAACGGACCACCTAATGTCACTTCACCTTACAATCTCAAAACACTATTTGGGCTATAAGGTTTTTTTTTTTAATATAAACGGTTTACTTTTTTTTTTTTTTATTCTCATGGAATACGAATCTTTTTAAGCTTACAACAACAACAACCGTTTTATTACTTATTTCACAAAACAAACAAACAAACACAAGATTGAGGTCTTTTTCTAGATTTCTTGCGATGGAAGATAAGTCACCGATTTACCAACGAGATCCTTAATGTTAACCGGAGAAACAACATTTCTGTCTCCGGAATAAAAGAGAGTAGCGATATCTATATCAGTCTTCTCGGTATTGTGACGCCCGTCAAAGAACAGAAATGATCTCTGGTAGCTACAGAGTTTCGAATGCACGTTGGCGTAACCGCATCCGTACGCATTTCTTGATCCAGTACCACAGCATGAGGTCGTTGTATCCGTATACCCTAACCACACAAATAACAAAACGTTAGACAAAGTAGTTTCTTTTATTTTCTTGATAGAAATAAATCATTGAATTACCGTAGCGTGATGGTTCATTAATCCTGCGGAGAATTTCACCGTTGAAATCAAAGAAGCTATAACGTAAGCCACGATAGGGTACGGTCATCGCAGAGAGGAGACGACTAAGCCTTTCATTGTGTGTTCTCACCATGAAGTTAAGCATCTCCAGACAACTTTCACCTGTCTTAAACTCTTGCCTCACTAATGGTAAACAACCGAGCGGTCCTAAATTCTGTACCGCAAACTTCCTCGCTCCACCTGACCGGTACAAAGTCTGCATTTATATTTAATTCCCGGTTAAGACTATAGACTAAACTAGTAAACCACGGCACTCGGAAGAATTAAAGAACCGGACCACATCTGGACCGTAGGAACAAGACATATTTCCTTATTGGATCAATCTAAGTAAAGAGATTTGTAAATAGCAAAAAAATATATAGAATAGTACCATGAGATCTCTTGAAATCTTTTGGAGGACGTGAGCAACATGATGAGATTGCTCAATAAGATTGGCATTTGGATTAGCCTTAGCGAAATTTAAGTAATCATCCGCTCCGATGTAAATCATATATATAGCTTCTGCTCGTTCTTTATCGCTCCATTTCTCATGTAACTCTATAAATTTCGATACCTGTTGACCAAAACTCATCTGCGAATACAACATTTTAAAAAGAAATGATTACAAAATCAATCTTTATTTATGGCTAAAAATAACAAAACAAGAGCTTACAGTTGTTCTAGTCTCAGATTGAGATCCAAGAGCAACTGCTCCAGCAATAGCGAAGCTTGCTCCACAAGAAAGATTAGCTTTTGGATCAAGTACCGGAGGTATCGGTTCGTGGTTACCAATCAATCGACCTTAATTATTGCAATTTAGATCGAAGTCAATTACAAGAACTTTAGAAAGAAAGAAATAAAATATAAGACTTTTGTCTATGCGTGTAAAGCATTACCGACGAGATCAGGGACAATGAGGCCGTCGGACCAACGACCGTTTGGATCGTCGGTGGAGTCGCCGTAAGGCCACATGGTGGCTGGATCAAACGCCGACGAGAAGAACTTTGTGTTGCCGACATCGTACGAAGAGTCGCCGAAAGTGAATAAGAGAGGGGGCTCGCCGGAAACATTCACCGGGAAAGTGACGAGTGAAAAAGACGCAAACACCCCTAAGAAGAAGACTAAGCTACGTTTCTTCTTTTCCATTTTTTAAATTTTGTTTGCTTTGCTTTGAGTCTTTTGTCTTCTATCTATCTACTCTCTTTGTCTCTTTGTGTTTACTTCAAAGTTTTAACTTTTATGCTAATGCATTGTCACGTGCTCTTTTACCAAACCAAACCTAAATTAATTTTTGGTCATAAAATCGAAACTAAAATCTGGTTTTTTTTCTTGTCGGTAGCTATATATATTTTATTTGGGTCACTTATTGTCGGTAGCTACTATACACTGAAAGTCTGACTGAAAAAGAAGCTGAGTTGGCAAACAGATCGGAGAAGAGAGGATCTCGAAGAAGATACCGGAGGCGTCACCGACGCGTGCGCCGATGAACGTTTCCAAATGTCACTAAGATTTATCATTTTAATATCCGACTGCATTCATTTCCAAGGGGCTTAAGATCTTAAAATACGACACGTCTGACACGAGTAAATGCGATCATGAACGTTTCCCAAATGCGATAAGATTTTTAAATACATCTGTCACAAATAAATGTGATGGAGCCCTGAGCCCTAATATTTAATACTTGGTCGATGGAAAATAGTATACTATTAGCTCCGTTAACCGAGGTTTGGGAGCATGGCATATACTAGAAGCTGGTTTTTAAAGCACAATATTACTACTCATGAGTATTGAGTAATGCATAATATTGTGATTTGTGAAGTGATTATATAATAAAACTAATGTTCTATGGCTAATCCTTGGATTATAACATTAGAACATCTGATCCATGGATGTTAGACTCTCTTAATAGAACTGGAAATACTATTTTAGTACCATTTTTACGCTACAAATTCTTTAATAGGACACTAAAAAATTTTACATAGTTTTATTAAAGTTTTATAATTTCATATATTTAATGAGAAAAATGTAATTTCATGATTTTTTAGTTTTTGCATTAAAATATTTCAGTGCCAAAATTAATATTTTATGATTTTGATTGTTAAAACACAATTTTAAGATTTTATGGTTTTGACAAAAATCGGCATTCCATAAGAAAATGGCCAAAGCACGATTTCTTAGTTTTGGCTGAACATAATTCAAAGTTTTCACTATGTTGGCTAGAAACCATAATTCTACGATTTTACTGTTTTTGACCCCCAAAAAAAACAATGTCAAATTTTTTATTTTTTTAATATGGTGAGAATGCAATTTTTTATTTTTAAAACGATTTTGATGAGAAAACTTAATTCCGCCATAAAGCGTGATAGTACCGGCTCACAAATTTTTTACATAGTATAATTGCAATAACAATCGAATTTATGTGTTGAAGAATGATGATTGTGATGCAATCTAATGCCCCCTTTGAACTAATAGGGCGTACTATGCATGCAAGAAGTTATACTTTACTATTTATAGTTTCCTCTTTATCAAACAGTCTCTCAATTGACGTAGCAGCATTAGGTTTATTCTCTAGTAATCGGAGTATGCTACCAAATTTGCTAAACGATAAAACAATAGAGCGACAAATGTTTTTTGTTATCCATTTAGCTTTGTCTTTTTTTTTCTTTTTTCTTGTTTTTTGTACTCTTATCCAAAAATATGGTTTTAGTTTCTCCTATCCGAAAATTTGTTCGTCGTTAAAACAATAAAAAATTTTGGGACTCAAACTTATCAACTGCTTGGAAGTTGGATTTGGAAAAGACTTCTTAAGCTAAAGGAATTAGTTAAACCTTATTTCTATGTGGAAATTGGTTCTGGTGCAAACACTTACTTTTAATATGAGGATTGGACCTCTCTAGGTCCTCTGCTTGAATTAACAGGGTCGAATAGATTAAGAATCTCTGGTATTTCTAGAATGACAAGAGTATCCCAAGTTGTTTATCAAGGGTCATGGTCTCTTCCGTCGGGAAGAAATCATATAGCTATGCTTTTGAGGAAAGCAGTTATATCTCAGTCATTACCGAACAGCGAAGATATTTTGGATAAATTTTTTTTGGAGATATGCTCCAACTGATTCTCCTCGGGAGTTCTCTTCCTTACTTATCTGGAATTCATTATAGCCTTCTCTCCCGTTGGTTCCTTAGCATAAAGCTGTTTGGTTTACTAATAGCATATCTAAGCATGCTTTTCTGTTCTGGGTTGTGGTAAGAAATCGTCTACCCTTTAGGGATCGATTAAGGGGATGGGAGCTGCAAGTACCCTCGACTTGTCTTCTATGTGGATCTCTCCTAAAATCAAGAGAACACCTATTCTTTGAATGTGCATATTCTCAGGAATTATGGTCCTCTTTTGTTATTAATTTGCCTTTGTACCCACCAGCAGCCTTCCAAGATGTTGTTTTGTGGATTTTGAATCCCTCTCGAATTAGAAATTTATCGGTTATATGCAAGCTCTTTCTCCTTCTACAGGCCACAGTTTATGAAATTTGGAGGAAAAGAAACTTAAGACTTCATAATCAGATTTCCATTTTAGTTACAGTTTTATCTTGGCAAATCAGACAAATTATGAGAAGTAAGTTCGCTTATCTTGACTCTAACTCTGTCCGACCGCTTCTAAATATCCCAATACAAGAAAAATTATATCTATCAAATTGGTTTCGTTACTTGTAAGGCTTGTCATCTCTTTTGTTTCCTTTTTCCTTTTCTTTTTTTTTTTTAGGTTTTTAATTTTTTTAATTAAATTAAGCTTTTAAAAACTTCAAACTCTCAGTGGTATCGTTGTAAATGGGAGAAGAAAAAAATATATAAAATAGTTTTATGGAAAAAAAAAAAAGTAAAAAAACAAAAACCAAAAAAACACGGACTAGTACTAAGTGATAAATGAAGCCATCTATAATATACATTGGATCTTATGATTACTTGAACTGTGCCAAAAACAAGCCTTTGCAAAAAGTTGCAAAAACTTTTTTATTACTAATTTCCGTTGAATTACGAAACATAATTATTAGTACCTCCTTGAACCAACAAAAAACGAAACATAAAACAACAATGCATTCAAATGCAATTTATTCGGTGGCCTAATTAAGTAGAATGACCCAAAGTCATGGAATCCAGATGCTAGTAAGAGGCCGAGAGATTGATGAATGAGTCAGGAGATGGACGACGATCACTGAGCCCTGACTTCTTGGGCTCCCAAAACTCAAGCATACTATCTCCAACTGTATAAGTAATTAACTCACGCCCATTCATTGGCTGGATCACGTTAGGATCGGCTCCATATATAAGATGACCGAATTCTTCTTGAGCCTTCTCTGTGTTGTGAAGTCCGTCGAAGAAGAGATAAGATCTTTGGTAGTCACATAGCTTCGAGTGCACGTTTCCCATTCCGCAACCGTACGCATTTAGCGTACCAATACCGCAACACGATGAGTTCGCCACGATGAAACCTATATAGTTGAGATGATATTAATTAACTTCGTATTAAATTAAACAAAAAATATTTAATATCATTGAAGATTTTAGGACAATGGAATGATTTTTTTACGGTAGTCAAGACTTCGATCCTTCTCTATCCTTCGAAGAATGACATTGTAGAAATCGAAGACAGTGAACTGAAAACCGCCGGGCCTTAAAGCAAACTCGTTTAATATTAGACCGATCTTCTCGTTGTGTTGTCTGGCCAAATCGTTGAGTGGCTCGTAACATTGGTCGATACCAGTTTTATAATCTTGACGTACGATCGGTAAACATCCCAATGGTGCTAGGAATGTAACCACGAATTTACTTGCTCCCAATGAGTATAACAACTGTAAAATTAACAACATGTATGTCAGTCAATCAATCGATTAATATACGATAAAGTATAAAAGCGTCTGAACTATTTAGTTTAATATTGCAACAACGTACGCCGATGTCGTTCTTGAATCGATTAGTGACAGAAGTGACAAAAGCTTGTTGAGCAGAGGCATCTGCATTGGGATAGGTCTTGGTGAAGTTCAAATAATCTTCCGTACCAATGTATATCATAAATAGTGATTGTCCGATGTAGGAATCCGTCCAGCTTGATTTCATACTTCTGAATTTAGCCACTTGTTGATTTAGCGTCATCTGGATATACAACAACAAGTCATCTAAAATAGTATACTTCAAATGTTTTAAACAATATTTGAGTATTTTGTACATTATGATTAAGTTAATATCTTAAATATTTTATTTGGACGATTTTATCATTGACATTAATTTTTGTTTTGTCACGTGTTATGTCTCTACGTGGACATCTAATTTATCAATGAAAATTTTATATATAATTTACTCCTATCATTTTAGTGTTGTAGAAGACGTAATTTTATATATGTAGCATTTTATCTTCTATGTGAAAATCTAATTTATCAAATGGGTATTAATTAATTTATCTTCAGTGAAAGCACACTTACACTTTCAACCGGACTCCCGAGAATTGAAGCACCTGCGACGGCAAAACTGACGCCACGTGTAACATTAACGCCCGGTTTAAGCGCCGGCGGGACTCCGTTTGGAATAGACATGAATTCAGCTATATATATATAGTCACCACGATTAGTTATTATATATATAAAATTTGACTCATTTACATTATCTTGTTTCTTAATAAACTAAACTATATTTTGGTATTTGCATGCATAAGTAAAAGAGCTTACCGATAAAGTCTGGGACGATGTAGCCGTCGGAAAACTTGCCTCTCGGGTCGTCGCGGGATTTTCCGTAAGGCCAAAAGGTTTGTTGAGGTTTTTTACTTGCGAGAAACACTTTGTTTCCGGCGTCATAGTAAGAGTCTCCGAAAGTGAACAATGCTACGTTGGGAACACCCGCGCCAGCGTAGACGGTGATAGGATTATTGAATATGATTAGTACCAAAAGCACCCCAAGAACACTCACCAAACTACACTTGCCTGCCATCTTTAGTTATGGGATCGACAAGAGGAACTTTGGCCGTGTGGTTAACTTCACACTCCTCTAGTCATATTTATATTGCAGAAGATAATATTATGATTTACTACAATCCCATTAGGATCAGGTAAAAACAATTTAAAAAAAATATCTAAAAGCATCTTGGACGTATGGCTCACGTAGCTTCCATGTTAGGATCAGGTAAACAAATAATATAATGAGCAGATCTACAGAGGTGTGGAGTAGGCATGACATGTGCTATGCTATTAGAGAATCTCTAATAGACGGTTATAAACATAAGGTTCTAAAAAAAGAAAAAAAAAATATTAATAAATAATTATAAAGATGTGTGAATAATTTAGAAAATTTTTATAAAAAAATTTTAATTAAGAGATTTTGAAACCAATATATGTGAATAGTGTAGAGTTTTTTGAATGTTTATTAATATTTTAATTTTTAAATAATATAAAACTTCATGTTTAAAATTTTTTATTAGAGATGGTCTTAAGATATGTTTTGATCTGCCATTATTTGTTTATGTTTTTGTTTGGTCAAACGGTTTTTTATTCCCAAGATTGAATTGAGCCGTATGTTTGTAACAGAAAATTTACATTAGAGGAGCGGACATGTGCATATTTTTATACGGTGTAGTTGTTCTGAACTTCTAAGTAACGTTTAAATGTTTGATAATTATGTTGCTACAACGTTTTTATGGTTGTTCTGCCCCAAGTAAGAACCATCATATATATATATATATATATATATATATATATATATATATAATTATGGCATTTCCATATCTCTTGTAATTGGATTAGCGATAGGTTAATTAGTACCATATGGCATTCTCATATCCCTTGGAATCCGGACTTTCCTCAGTTCCTTCAACACAAGTTTGATATATCGCACACCCCTAGAGATTCCCCAATCTCTAGTAAATATAAAAATGTGTGCCACTAGCCTAATTAAGTAGTTTCCGGATAAATTTTCTTTGGTTATTAAAGAGCGAAGTGGGGGACTCGTAGTTGCATGCACTAAACAAAACATGTTGCACAGAACAAAACACGTGACTTGCATAGAACAAAACATGTGGCTAACAAAATTAAAAATACTGTAAACATTTTTGGTCCCCCGTCCCAAAAAGGAAAATATTATGTAGGAAGTACTTGGATAACGAAAAAAAAAACTTTCCGTAATAGAAGTAATTCATAATCGTGTCCGTTTTTCTTTAAATTCCTTTCATAATTAATCATATTATATATAGGCTAAATGATCAAACCAAATGAATGAAAGGGGAACAGAAAGAGAAAAAATACTAAACAGTTCAACTTTATTTTTGTTCTCCTTCTTTTATTGTTTGGGAAGGGGAAAAATTGTCCTTATATTTTAGCTAGTTATGTATACTTTTAAAAAATACATTATCTGAAAAATTCAAAGTACTAAATTATTTGAAAAATACATTTAAGAAAATGATTTCATAAGTGTAATAAGATATTACATTATTTGTCAGTGTAATCAATAACAACAAAATTTTGAAAAAATATTAACGGTAAAAACGTCAAAATCATCTAAACCTTTATTTATTTTATTTATGATTTTATCTAATCTATATTCATTCTTTACTATTCAATATTTATGTCACCAAACACAATTATATTATATTTTGGGTAAAAGAAATCATCTCCTCATATCTTCTTAATATATATATATATATATATATATATATCTTACACTGTTAAAACTAAAATATAAATTGAAATTATCCATGTTTCCAAACACTTTATTTCTATTTTTACATCCAAACAATTATTATCTATATATTAATACTATAGAAACTAACATTAATTTCAAATTTTTTAAAATATTTTACCTAATTTAAACTTATATATAGGAAAATATAATTCCTCTTTCACTTTTATTTTATTTTATTTTTAAATTATTTTATATTATTATATAATACATATAACTAATAATTATAAATTTTTGAATCATAACAGCAAATAAATAAATAAAATATTACAATTTTATATGAAAATAATTGACCCGTAGTATATCGCAGGTTCGACTCTAGTATATATATATCATCTTAAGCAATGTTTTAAAATTTTGGTTTTTATATCTCAGTAAACAGAAAATATAATCTTGAAACTAATTTAAATCAATTTAACTAATTTATCATAATGTCATTTCATGAAGAAAAATAAAAATAAAATAACATGACTTCGCGTAAAAATGCAGGATAAAACCTAGTCAACTTTAAATTATACACTAACACAAAAGTCGGAGCCAAATAAATCGAAGAGAACACTCCAATAAACCCAACGGACAGATCTTAATAATAATCGAGAAACTAAACGACTCACAAGCTTGCACACAGTACTTTGCCTCTCCAATGGCGGTTCCTAATTCGCGCCTCTTCTCTCTCATTTGTTTACTGTTGACAACGCTAGCTCTTCTCCACTACCCCACTACCTCCTTCGCTCAGACTCTATTCGTCTTTGGCGACGGCTACTACGACGCCGGCAACAAGCAGTTTCTCTCCGGGAACCGTGTAGCCGCCAATTCTCCGCCGTATGGAATAACCGTCGGAGAAGCTACCGGACGGTGGTCCGATGGCCGTATCGTTCCAGACTATCTTGGTAGATTACACTTTTTGCATATTTAATCGCTTGAAAATCTAATTCTTGAAATGAGTGGATTTGAAATATCTCTGTTTGTGAGCAGCTGGATTTATGAAAATCCCAAAAATCCCTCCGATTCTCCGGAGTTCTGAGGATTTCTCTCACGGAGCTAGCTTCGCAATAGCCGACGCCACCGTCCTCGGTTCTCCTCTCCACACGGTCAGCTTTTGTTTTCTCTTGTTACAATATATACCTAAATGTTTCTATTAGGTTTCGTCTTTATATATGTAGTAAAATGTAAAATATATGTAGTAATATGGAATTAGAGTTTCTCTGTTTAAATTATTTGCTAACAATTTTTCAAGAAAATAATATGGAAAACTAAAGTTTAAATATGAATGATGTGACTACAGATGACACTGTCTCAACAAGTCATAAAATTCTCCCAAAACAAGAACAAATGGAATGATAATACTTTATCAGAAGCTATCTACTTGACCTACATTGGCTCTGATGATTACTTGAACTTTGCCAAGAACAACCCTAATCCTTCTGATCATCAAAAACAAGCTTTCGTGGATCAAGTCATCACTTCAATAGAGGATGCAATCAAGGTAAAATGCTCTTCTTCGAAGAACAATCTCTTGTTATGTTCTTGCTTTCATTTATTAGTTACATCTTTTCTTTCAGGTGATTCACGAGGCAGGAGGGAGGAAATTCGCATTTCAGAACTTAGCACCTTTAGGTTGCTTACCATTGGTTAAACAAGAGAAAGGAAACGAGAAAGATTGCGTGAAGTTGTTGCCTTCAGAAATGGCAGAACTACATAACAAGAACCTTTATAAGCTAATGGAGAAACTATCACAAGATCTCGACAGTTTCCACTACTCTTTCTACGATTTCTTCAGCTCAATCCAAAACCGAGTTTTCTATCCCAATACTTACAGTAAGTGAAAGTCCTTATGAATTATGTTCAATAATATACAATCACCAAGTCAAGCCTGGTTCAACGGTTCATGTCGTTGCAGGGTTCAAGACAGGAACCGCTGCTTGTTGCGGGACTGGCTCTGTAAACGGCTCTGGTTGTGTAGCCAACAAGGTATGTACTAAACCGGAGGAGTACGTTTTCTTTGACGGTAAGCATATGACACAAAAAGCGAACTTGCAAGTAGCACATCTGATGTGGAATGCTGGCCCTAGAGTCACTACACCTATCGATCTCCGTAAGCTACTTCTCCATCCTCTTGACGTAGCTGCTATTGGATCGAGGCAGAACAAGATTCATAGCTTCTACAATGTCTAAAGAGCTTGACCAAGTTGGTGAAGCTAGATCCTTAGTGATGTAAACATGTTATTGAGAATGTTTTCCAGAAACAATAAGGCTAAAGTTTTTTCTTTCGCACTTAAGAAAATAAGATCATATATTTAGTGACGATTTTTTCGCACTTCAATATGGCGTCGTTGTGGATTTACGGTTTATTTGGTTGAGCTACAAATTAATGCCCCATAAAAGCAAAAATAGGCCTTAATAACTAGGCCGTTGGGCCTAGATGAAATAAATAGAGAATTACTTGTTTACTTTTAGGCCTTGAAGAGTTTATAGATTTTTAATAGTCTGTTTTTTTTTTCTTTCTAAATGTTAGAAAACCTTTTTTTTGTTATATATTATGCATGTGGCATATATTATATATTATATATTTAAATGTTAACTATCACTTTCTTTTTTTCAAATCTCCTTCATATATTTTTTAAACCAACTCAAATATTTAACTATTCTTTTTATAAAACATGTTGATATTTTGGAACTAGGTTGATCAATATTAATTTATATATTTTCCTAAAATACATAAAAGTTCTAAAACATGTATTTTAAAAACAGAACTATTTAAGCAAAATATGTAGTTTAATGGTTTGCACTATTGTTCTCAGTATCTGATAATTCTATTTGGTGTTTGAAGGTCATTAGTTTGTTGAACAGAAAAACTGTAATTCCTTTATTTTGTCAACAATAATCAATGATTAAGGACAATGAAACAAAGGGAAGATGAGGTAGTGGTTACCAAAAAAGGACACCTGTTCCCTCAATGATTGGTTATTTCACTAATTTCCACATTTTCGGCTCTAATTAATCTTCTCTCCCCCCTTGTCCCATCTTCTTACTTTAAACTTCTTAACCCAATTTTATAGATTACCCGTAACTTCTCTCCTTAACCTAAGAAAGACACATTTGTCTCATTTACTTTTACGTCTAGGTTTTAACCAATTCGAAATGCAGAAGTAATAGTTTGGTTATACGCAAATGAGGATAGCATTGGATGATGTTCAAGTCTTAATCGCCAATCATTTGCCGAATATAAAAGGATTTAAAGAATTAAATAGCTTCCGGCGCAAAGTGCTTATAATTATCACAAAGTCACAATCAAGCATACAAATAAACCATATGTTTATCCAGTTTTGGCCTTTTATAAAATGAAAAATTGCCTTTGATATGTTCTGTATAAAATAATATTCTGAAAAACTTAAAACTTCATATCTCATAATCAACTAGTAGACCGAACGTAGTTTACAAATATATTGAAAATCTATGTTTTATCAAAAAAAAAAAAAAAACAGACGGACGATAATAAATTGATTCTTTAAGGTTCTTGTCACGCAAATCTACTTTTCTGTCAGGTTTACTTCTTAAAAGGTTAAATTTTTAGTACTGATTTCATTTTTTATGTGATTGTATTGTATGAGGAGTTTCATTTTAAAAACGTACTATTAGCGAATAAACAATAATTACGTAAAGAAAAAGCCGCCACGGTGGTCCAGACAAAATCCACGTGATGCTCGTTGTGATAGGACGAAACGCCCACGTTGTGACACGTCACCATGCCAGCTGTTTCCAGTTCCTCGTTTCAGGGGCTTTCCCATGTTGTGGTTGTACAAGTCCTTCCCCTAACTTCGTCGTTTCAAGCCGTCGGATATACAAATTCAATGGTTCGGGTTTTCTCATTAACTTTTTTTTTTTTTGGTTGTAGATGCGTGAAAAGTCTGAAGGAGTTTCCGTCCAGCTAATTTTTTTTTAAAACGCTTAAAAGTCCGAAGAACTAGAGCCATTATATACATATATGAAAATGACATAATTAACTTCAAATGTATACCATTTGCAATCCGTTGATTACATAAATAATTAGAGAATTTGGCAAAAGAACGAGAGAGTGGGAAAACCAAGTTTCCTCATTGAGAAATTCTAAATCAAATTATAATAAAATGGAATACCAAGGTGATGAGGGAATATAAGCATATTCTCCTTTTTGTTTATACTAATATTTCATTCGCTCGATTTACTAATGATTATATTCTCCAATTTACAACTTTTAGAAAGGCCAATGGTCCGACGGCAAGTCGAATCCAACTTACTTATGATACTTCTTCTGAGTTATGATGTTCATTTTGCCCACTTGTTATTTGTTTATTTTAGTTATCACTGCAATCATTTATAAAACTGTATTTGACATTTTAACAAAAAAAAAAAAACTGTATTTGACATTCTATAATAGTAACGTTCGTGTAATTCCATGAATATTTTTTCTTAAAACATCAATTTTTTTCTTTTAGAGTAAGTTGCATTGGTGTATAATTATTCTAATTTGTACATTCGTGAATTTCTACAAAAAAATTGAAATAAAAATGACGTTAAAAATAGTTTAAATTTAAAAGGTTACTAATGTAGTGATGTTTGTGGATACACCAAAATGTTTGGGACTAGTTATGTTAAGCAGATTATAATAATATTTATTTTACATTTATCGACTCCTTAAATCATATAGAAACCTAAAATCATTTTTCATGGAGGTAACAAATTAATTAGTAAATTTGATTAGTTTAAACCAAGTGATGGTGGTGAAGAGTTCATGCTAAATAGTTTTTGTGGTAAAGTTCGAACTTTATAAGTTATAACTTTGATTTCAATTTCATTGGCCAATGATCACCAATAAAACACATTTAATGACAGAAAACTTAAAAATTTATAGAGCCTCGACTGTCGAAGTATTATAGTAGATTAGTAGTAGTAGATTAATCAATTTAACATTAAAAAAAGTATTAGTAGATTTTGCCTTTTGGTATGAGATTCTTCGGTTAATTAAAACATAAATTTAATAAATTTGATCGTATTACACAAATTATGAAGGAACGTCGAAGGATGTATCAATACAGAAAGGGAGTTAGTACACCCGTACACGTTTGATTAATCTTTCACATCACTGTAATAAAAGTACGAATGGGTCTTTAATTATTTGTATTACTTAATGTAAAGTGAAAACGAGTTTGACATTATTTGTAAATAAGAAAATTAACATTCCCGAAAATGCTGATCACGTTTGTCATTGACTTCACAATATTAGCGTGTTAATGTTAATCTGTAACATCAAACCTCATTAGAAAAATAATTAGTGACTTGAAACAGTAAAATAATTGTTATGGGGAGGAGAAGAAAACGATGAATTATGCTATGTTTTGAATGTCTCCAACAATACAATTTTTGGTCTTATTTTTCATCCCCATATATGTACTGGGAAATTACTTCTTCTTTAGAATACGACAACTAGCTTGATATATAAACTTACAAAAAAAATTTTACCAACCATTATCTAACACAATTTCCATCAAGTTTTTTTTTCTTTCTATTTTTCTATTCTACTATTTCAGTGTGTTATCATATTTTCAATAAATTCACTATATGTAGTATACTAACACTAATAGGCTAAGATAAACAAAGTTCAAAGTTTAAAATTTAGTTTTTGTTTCATCTTTTAATTACAAAAGTTTACTTCTTCACTATTTTTGTCTTTTAATATTAAATAGTGAGAAACTATTTGTTTAAAAAAGATTCTTTCTCTTTTCTAAATTTAGCTGGGAATAGTTTAGAATATTTATTGTGCTAACCATCTTGTATATTTTCTTACATCAATGTTCTAACAAAATTTATGTATACTTATAATTGATTTCTACTTTTGATTTAATTGTGTGTTAATGATAACAAGCTAATTGTGGCGTTAATTTTGTCGGCCAGCTCATATAATTTGAATGTACATTATACAATTGGACATTTTTATAAAACTTTAAAACCTAAAAAAATTCCTACTGGTTTGTTCTCATGGAACAAGTTACAAGTCACCCCTTAATTTCATCCAATATTGTACGAGTCAAACTTACCTTCTCGAAATCGAATATTTTCTAAAGAACCTTTTTTATTTTTAAGTTTAGCAAACGACAAAATAAAAAATTACAGATTTAGAAGAGATATTTAAACGAGCGCCTAAAGTTAAAAACTTAAAAACCCAGAAACCCAAAAAAAAAAAAAAAAAAAACTAAATTTCAATTTTATTTTCTTTCTCGTTAATTTTTCTGTGGTTCCGGTCACCGCAGCTCTGTCATCATCTTCTTCTTCTTCTTCTTCATCTAACAATCTGAATTATACTCAGATTCTCTGTGATTTCCCCCCCTGCAAAAATCTCGATCTGTGATTTTTGTTTTCGTGTGTTTAAGAATCGTTTTGTCTTGTGTTTCTCGTTACAGTTGTAAATTAAAATTTCAAATTCGAAAAATTTCTGTGTGAAGTCAGATTCAGTTTTGTGTGAGCTGTACGGATTTATAGGAGGTAATAAATCGTTCTGTGATCTATTTGGGGGCTTTTGTTCCCTAATCTGTGATTTTGTTTATCGTTGTATCGACGGCCCGGATTTATCGAGCTCCGGGTCTCAACCATTTTTTTCAAATGGCGGCGTCAGAGAGATCGATTGACCAACGAGTCGACATGAGTTCTTCGTTTCTTCAAAAATTCAGGCTTTACGAGACCCGTTCGGTGAATGATTCTTCATCTCTTTTCAACATTTTTTCAATCATAATTGACTCTCTTGTTTGGGTGATTTCTGCATCTAGGGTTTTGGATACGAATCAATAGATTTGCTAATCTTATTAACCTTTGTTTTCTGCAACAGAGCTTTTACATGACTGGAAGAGATAAAAACCGAACCTTTTGGAGGATCCTTAAGTTAGATAGAACAGAGACAACAGAGGTTAACATTTACGAAGATTCAACGGCTTACACAGAAGCTGAATGCTTTGAAACTTTGAGAAGGATTCATGAAGGAAATAGGTCATCTGGTGGCTTGAAATTTGTCACCACTTGCTACGGGATCATTGGTAATGAATATCTTATAGCATCTTATTCTAATACTAGTTTTCTTCTTCTTTTCTTACCTTGGTTGTTTCTTTGTGTAGGATTCATAAGGTTCTTGGGACCTTATTATATGCTGATAATCACTAAAAGGAAGAAGCTTGGTGAAATTTGTGGGCACACTGTCTATGGTGTAGCAAAGAGCAAGATAATTACGATTCCACATGCTTCTGTGCTATCCAATGTGGCTTATTCTAAGGACGAGAAAAGGTCTTTTTATGTTACTTCTGCTTGTAAAATGGAAAACTTGTACCTTCTTGGTACCTTCATTACATTTCGAAATTATAAACCTTACTTACGACTTGTATTTAGATTTTATGACCATTCTGCTGTCTATTTTTATCTCTCTCTATCGTGTCCCTTTGTTGATATGCACAATAAGAGTGTCACAGGTTTCTATTAGACAAGTTGACAGTTGTTGAGGTAACTATTGCTATTGGAGATAATCCAGTAGCTTAGAGTTTCATTAATATCTTTAGTCAAGACCACTTTTGTTGCACCTTTTTTGCTTTTTACTATTTCTAGGTATTCTTCTCCCCTGACTGTAGTGGGCACACTTCTATCTGTTGTATTTATTTTGATATGTAATATGACAGAGGTACAATCAAGAAAGGGAGAGTTCATTTTTACTTTCTTCTGATTTCATTTAACCTGTTTGTTTTATCTTGTACCTTTCTTTCTTTTTTCAGATTATTTACTGATCCAGGTTCTAAATCATGTTTTATAGGTACAAGAGGCTACTCTGCACTGTCGATCTCACAAAGGATTTCTTCTTCAGCTATTCCTATCATATCATGCATACACTTCAGAGGAATCTGTCTAACAATGTGGAAGGACACACTTACTACGAATCAATGTTTGTCTGGAATGAATACTTAACTCGAAGGATTCGGAATAATGTTAAGGACTGTATGTGGACAGTTGCCTTGGTTTATGGATTTTTCAAACAGGTATTACTTGTACTAATTTGTGCCAAGGTTTCTATTATGTTTTCTAACACTCAGAGATATGCAAACTACAGGCAGTGTTGAAATATTTTAACATAAACATTGAGAATTTTATTGTCCATGTTGTCTTAATACACAGGTTAAACTATCAGTTGCTGAGAAGAACTTTAGATTGACTCTAATTGCTCGCCGATCTCGACATTATGCTGGCACAAGGTACAATCTCTCCACCCGAGTTTGTTCTATCTCTGTCATTCATTTGGTTAAGCTGTAATGGGATAAGTCTTAGTTGGATCATATTTCTTTTATCTTGTTCCCAGATATCTGAAACGTGGTGTGAACGAGAAAGGCAGGGTAGCTAATGATGTCGAGACAGAACAGATTGTTTTCGAGGATGCTCAAGATGGTAATCCCGGCCGAATAAGTTCTGTAGTTCAGAACCGAGGTTCTATTCCTTTGTTCTGGTCTCAGGAGACCTCACGTTTGAATATCAAACCTGATATAATATGTATGATCTTTGTTCTCCAACATAATATATTCTTCCTTTCTTTCGGCTTTGCTTATTGTGCTGATATCTCTTATCTGTGTAAAGTGTCAGCGAAAGACCCCAGCTTCGAGGCAACCAGACTGCATTTTGAGAATCTTGGAAAGAGATATGGGAATCCTATCATTATATTGAACCTGATAAAGGTTGGTATTCTAATTCGTCAATAGTCTAGAGGGTACACATTTTGATATATTCTTCCTGGTAAGTCCTAATTCACTTGATTTAAAAAAAACAGACACGTGAAAAGAGACCTCGAGAGACTATTCTGCGTGAAGAGTTTGCAAATGCGATTAGATTTATAAATAAAGGATTAAGCAAGGCGGATCGTCTAAGGCCTCTTCACTGGGACTTGCATAAACACTCCAGAAAGTATGTGATGGACTCAACCTCATATCTTTTTCTTTTCCATTGCATTTTCTGTTTACACAATAGGCGTTTCTACTTACTAAAAATGTTTTTTTCTTTTCTTCCAGAAAAGGCACAAACGTGTTGGCAATTCTCGGCAGGTTGGCTACTTATGCACTGAACTTGACTGGCATCTTCTACTGTCAGCTAACTTCAGATCTTAACGCAGATGGGTTTCAGAACCAGAATCCATCATCCACCATGGAGTGAGTTTATCCAATTTACCAATAGCTTTTTTCTACCTTCTATGTAGTGTCTTTCTTAGCCATTATTCATCGTTCTTGTATTCCTTGTAACTAGGCTCTGATCAGTTTATATCCTTTCGGTTTTTATTGCAGGAACAACGATGGTGAATGTTCTTCTTATGATCTTCCCAGTAAAGACGAAATTACATCAAATTTGTCGGTGGAAAATGATAATGCTATCACAGATGCTAAGGAGGAACGGGAAAAGGACGCTACCACCATGCTTCAGAAAGGAGTCCTGAGGACCAATTGCATAGACTGTTTAGATCGCACCAATGTTGCTCAATATGCCTATGGATTGGTAGCATTTGGACGTCAACTCCATGCATTGGGATTGACAGAGTCTACTAACATTGATCTAGACAATCCCCTCGCTGAAGATTTGATGGGAATTTATGAGACAATGGGAGATACGCTTGCCCTTCAGTATGGAGGATCCGCGGCACACAACAAGGTATCTTTTGTTAACTTCTCTCGCTATAATTTTGTTGCCTTAAAAAATCTATTGACATTATTAATTAAGAATGGTCTTATTGATGTGATCAGATATTTTGTGAGAGGCGTGGTCAATGGAGAGCAGCGACTCAGTCACAGGAATTCTTCAGAACTTTACAACGTTACTACAGTAACGCCTATATGGATGCCGAGAAGCAAGATGCAATTAACGTGTATGCTGAGTTAAATTTTCTCTATTTTTCTATGGCCTCTGGTATGAAAAAATTATTTGAATTTTGAGTCGTATGTTTTTAACAGGTTCTTGGGATACTTTCAGCCACAACCAGATAAGCCAGCGCTATGGGAATTAGGTTCTGATCAGCATTACAATGCAGCAAGATTTCTTGCCAATTCAGTACCGGAGAATTCGAGGTATGTTTCCTGTACCAGTGAGACACTTGTAGAGAAGTTTGAAAACAGTTTATATTCGTTACTGACATTTCATTTTATGGGCTTTAGGGCTACGATGAAACGATCTCTATCAGAAAGTAGCATTATTAGCGAGAGCAGTACATCCTCGTTGGGACCAGTTCCTAGACATGGTTTAGCTGACAAGGATGAAGAAGCTAAAAGTCTTTCAGTTTCAGCACCCGAGATCTCAACGTCCGAAACTGCCATGATTGGTACTAGTTTGAGGTAAAAAAACTTCTAATGATCTCTGTAAAATCTTGTAAATTTAGGTTAGTGTCAGCTTAATGATGGTGATGGCCTTGTTTTACAGTGCTCCACCACCGATATTAGAGGAATTAGGTTTAGACGATATTCTTGAAAATGATTGCTTCTGCTGTGATGGGCATGGTGAACAATGCACATGTGCAGCTTTTGATATGGATTGGGTTTCTTCGTCAGGAAACTCTTGTGAAGATGAAAGTTACGGAAGGTAAACAAAAAAATGATCTGTTTTGGAATTTATATTCTGTGAAGTTCTGTGATGTCTGATACTTTTTTAATTTCTGCAGATCCACAGTGGTTAGATCCTTCGAGATCATCCCTGAAAGTACACAAATAGAGTCAGAAATATGTGTTGTTGAACATGACTCTGGCAATAGAAAGGTGAGAAGAAGTTTAATAAGTACGAAATAGCCATTGATGCATTAAAACATATGTTAATACCAAACTTTTGCTTTCTTTGTATTTTGACAACAGGGAAACGAAGAAGCCATCTCTGGGCTTCCTGATGGTTATGTGAGGTGGGTGATGGATGAAGATGGCCATTTCTGGTGAGAACATAGCTTTACAACATTTAAAAAAAAGAAAAAAAGAAAAGAAAAAAAAGAGCATAGCTTGTAGTGGTGACGAGGGAAGAAAAAAGTATTAGCGTTAGCGAAGAAAATAACTGAAAAAGAAAAACTAACCGCCGCTAATTGATTAATCTGATTGGAAGAGAAAAGGTGAGAAAAAAAGAGGAAGAGAAGATAAATAAACTTGTATATAATTTACAGAAGAAATGATGAACATATCTCAGTTCTTGTTGGATATTTTTTTCTTTTTGACATTTGTTTTTTAATTTTTGAGGGAACTCTGATTGCAATAAAACAGAGTACGTTTATATAATTCATTCATTACTCTTCAGTAAATTTTCAACGACTACAAAAGAGTTATAGCTTTATGTTAAAGTCATAGGACGTAGAATCGAATTCCGAATGCATGTACATAAAGACAAGACTATATACAGTACATGGTTTATGTTTTCACTTAAGGATTACAAATGCAAACGCATCTTAGATCATTTCGAGAAAGCAGGGATTGGGCGGCAAAAGTGTATAAGAAAAACATTGGTGTTTAGTGTGGGTTAAACCTTAGAAAATTAAAAGTGGGCCCATTGGGTTTTTGAGGCGTTTAAAACAAAAAGCACATAATTCCAAGATTGACTTTGACGGAAACACATTGATTAGAAGCTTCTGGAGAACCTTACAGAAAATATCGACACATCTGAAATAAAATCTCAGCCGCACTCTCGTGATAAAAAATCATTGTACTATTCATCCAAAACCAACATATAAAAACAAAACAAAAAACGAAGAAGATAATTATTAGTTTAGTTTGACAAAAAAAAAAAACTATTAGTTTATAAACTTAAATAAAAAATAAAAAAAGGAAAAGAAAAGGAAGGAGAAAAAGAAAAAATATCTAACAAGTGGTAAGAGGTTCTGGAGAGTTCCATTCTCTCTAATCGTCTGTACAAAGAGAGAGAGAAAGATTGAGAGGAGGATCATACAATCATAACCTCTCCTTAATTTTATTTCTTCTTTGATCCCAGTTTCGATATCCATCATTAGCAAGTTGCTAAAACGTATTGGAACTGTGGCTCTGTTTTTTTTTGAGGTTTCTGTTGAAAGTTGAAAGGTATGGAGTCGAACAATAGCGAAAAAAGCAACGATAATTTATATGCTGTTCTCGGTTTGAACAAACAATGTTCCACCACCGACCTCCGTTCTGCTTATAAGAAGCTTGCTCTTGTAAGTTTTTTTGTTTTGTTTGTTTGTTCTGTTCACTGAAGACAATGAATTGAGATTCTGTTTGCATACTATATTATCAATTTGATTTGTTCGCTTTAATCAGATGCAAATTTGGATCCGTCTCATAAATTGAGATAATTGTCTTAGACTATTATCTTATAGGATTGATTGAGATTTTGGAAATTGGGTTAATAAAAATATGTTTTTTTATTTACGTTGGATGATCAGAGATGGCATCCAGATCGTTGTTCGTCGATGGGGAGCTCCGAGTTTGTTGAAGAAGCTAAGAAGAAATTTCAAGCCATCCAAGAGGCCTACTCTGGTAATTTCCTCATCATCATCATCATCAATCATTATCCAACTTCCTTTATTAATTTCATGGAACAGATGGGAATTGTTTATTGGATCATAGGAGATCTTTGTATTATTGTCTTTATCATGTTTCTGATTAAGGGTTTTGTATTTGTTAATGGGCACACAGTTTTATCTGACTCCAATAAGAGGTTCCTCTATGATGTTGGAGCTTATGATACTGATGATGATGACCAAAACGTAAAGTCCCTTGCTTTTTAATTACTATCTTCACTTTTCTACCTTTAGGCTTGTTTATGAGACTAAAGGGCAAGTCTTTTTGTCTGGCGAAACAAGATCAGTTCAGTCCCTGCTTTTTTTTTTTTTTTCCTGTAAAATCATCATCTAATGATGGAAACCTGTTGGTGGTGGATGGATGCAGGGAATGGGAGATTTCTTGAACGAAATGGCGACTATGATGAATCAATCCAAGCCTAGTGTAAGCTAACCTGCTTTAGTTTCCCATTTCATTAGACACCATTTGGATTTGCGCCTAGAGTGATTAAACTGAGATGTTGGTTGGTTTTTGCAGGAGAATAACACAGGGGACAGTTTTGAACAACTACAGGATCTGTTTAATGAGATGTTTCAAGGAGATGCTGCAGCATTCTCATCAGCATCATCATCTTGCTCCACTTCAGATTTCACTTCCTCTTGTAATTTTGCGTTTGACACAAACAATCAGCAGTCATCATCTTTCGAGAACAGCTCAATGGGGATGTATAGTTCTTTCGGATTTGATCCCAGACCTCATCATAGCTTCTCTTTAGGGGTATAAAGAATTTAAAACCCTCAAAAAACTTATTACCGTAATTATTATTTACTTAAATGTGTTAATATTGAAGATGAATGGTTTTGGTGGAGAAGCAGGTGGACCATCAGCAGGATTTCAAGAAAGGGAAGAACAGTGGCGGAAGAAGAAACAAGAGGAAGAACAATGTTCCATCGGCTGGTCATGAAACGTCGTCCTCCAACAACTATGGAGTCCCTACCTCATAGCCATATTTTTGCTGACTCATCTCCCCCCACATTTGTCGACTAGTCAACGCAGACAAGATGAGTGGTTCTTGTCTCAACCCACCTTCTGTCGAACCTTTTTTTCGTGGTTTTTCTTTCTCTCTGTTTTGTCATTGAATTGATGTTGTCTCGTAAGCAAGAATCGTTAAGATCACTGGGATCGATGAAATCAGTTACTTACGTTGACGTACACAAGTCTTAAATTCTTATAGCCATTGATTTTCTCAGCATTTATTTATATATATAAAAAAAAACATTGGTCTTTGTTTCGTTTTAATTTAGCGAATCTATCTTACCAACCATTTGTGTTGTTTATTCCATCATAGTCACTTACAGACTAAAGTAAAACTACATTTCACGTTAATCATGTGACTAAAAAAGATGATGAGTCTTGTAACTAACGGAATCTATGATCCACCATCAACTGTTGCTGCCACCGCCAGTGAAATTGGAAAGAGAAGACGGAAGGCAAAGGAGGAAGGGAACACTCAAGATGGTGAAAGAAGAATCAGGAGTCACCATAATCTTCATAGAACATCGATAACTGTTGTGGAATGTGCAATGTTTAGGATTGTGGCTCAAAACATAATTGGTAAATCGACAACTTTGAATTCTGACTATGACATGAGGTCTGATGAAAGAAAGCTCAAATGCTTGAAAAGATTCCAACTTTATTAATCCTGAAACCAGTTACAAAGTGAGGGATACATGAAGATTGAACTAAACAGAAGATAGTCACGCTACTATTACTACTACTTCATCTGAAGGATGAATTTTCAAAGACATTAAGAAACAGAAATTCAGAAGAGGTCGTCGTCACAGTCTTCTTGGAGTGTGAATTCAGTTGAATCGAACCGCCAAGCCATAGGAGTAGAAGGCATCATAGAGCCATGACGGATTGGGGAACGCCATGGAGTAGAGCTCTTCAGCCAATCACTCAACATGGGAGATGCAATCTCTTCTGGTTCGTCGTAACTCAGAGTGTTCTTAGCAGCAATCTGAAACCAAAACACACATGAAAGTCTCAGAAAGTTTCAGTCTAAGCTCCAAAATCACATCCATGAACACATAGACAGAGAGTTACACATTGGGTTTACTTAAAAGTTACCTTTTCTATGTCATTATTGGGATGCTTCTTCTTTTCCTTGATGCTGGAATCTGCAAAAACAAATAAAAGAACAAACATTAGCAAAAATGTAACCCCAAAGATTGGTTTAAAACATCAGAGATTATAGAAGATAAACCACATTACCATGATGAAGTGGAATGAGATCAGTAGAGAAGTGATCACCCCAGAGACTTTGCTGCTCTTTAATGCATTTGCTGTGATCATGTAAGAACCTTTCCCCAGCTATGTCAATCTCATCTTTAGCTCTAGCAGTAGCAGTCGCAGCAGCAGAAGTGATTTGCTTATTCTTTGAGGAAGCTTTCGGATTAAACCCAGACTTGTTTGTAATATCATTTAGAGGCTTACGTCCTCCTACAGGTTTCTTCTGACCAAGTACAGATCCTTTGCTTTTCACAGAAGCAGCAGTAACAGATTCTGAAATCGGCAAAAAAAAAAAAAAAAAGAGAAATGTTAAATCTTGTTTTAAAAGCAATAATAAACATATGATTTGATCTGAAGAGAGATCGTAGAATATAATTGCTTACTAATTTTGCGATGAATCGGAGCGTTCTCGTCCGGGAAGATCATCCGTTGAAGAGCGTTCATGTTCGCCATAGGGTTTTTTGATCTGCCAACACGAATAAATCTTGTGAATCATCAAATTGGCGGATTTGATTCGAGAATTTATCAAAATCAAGAAGTTAGAAACCCTAAAATCGGTGGATTTCGATTCCAGAAACCCAATTCGGAAACCCAAACAGATACCGTTTCTTTCTGAAAACCTAATTTGATTCTCCAGCAAATTAAGCACAGAAGGAAGAAAGATAATACCTTTGGGAAAATGGATTTTCCTGTGGGAGATGACGAAGAAGAAGAAGAGCGCTTTTGTGAAGATTGATTTAACGGTAACTTCTCAAATGTTTGTTCTTTCCTTTTCTTTCTAGAGTCTGACAATTAAAGAAGAAAATCGGAATTAGGGCCAATCAGTGAATTTATAGAAAAAGGAAAAAAAAGGTTACTAGCCGTTAAGAGCCGTTGCAGAATATTTCAATTCAGGCCCAATCATGACTTAGTAGAGGCCCATCATTAAAAAAGTCTACGTTGAACATCAGGATCATTTTGTTTTTTGTTTTGTTTGATAACGTATCAAGATCAATTTTGATAGTGTCAAAACTAGATAAATGTCACATAGACACATCATATTAAGTATTGCCTAAGCTTGTATCTCCTTATCGGCTAGATTTATCATCTATGTGATAATTATACATCATCCTTGATTAAATCTCCTTAATTTTGGAAGGTTAAATTAAGGTCAAATCTATATAATTAGTCTACCCAAATATATTCAACGCCTTCTCTTTCTCATTCCTTTATATAAAAATCATTATCCTAGCATAAAGAAGAAGAAAGCACAAAGAGACAATTAACAACAAAAATCCTACTTACCACAACAAAAAAATCCCATTTCAAATTTTGATCGGAGAGATATGGGATTTTTACACAAGTTATGGGATGAAACCTTGGCCGGTCCCACGCCAGAAAATGGTCTTGGGAAGTTGAGAAACAACATCTCCAGTAAAAATGTCTTAGGAAATGGTCATCAGAAATTGATAGTGAATCTGGCTCGTGTCCCTGACTCTCCTGACGCATCAAGCAATCCAGGAACTCCTTCGACCCGTAAAATTTCTTTCTTTATGATCCATTGTTTATATCTTCTATACTTGTATTATGGTTTATGAGCAATTAAAACCCAATATAAGCGGGTGGAAGATATATATGTATAGACTATGGTCATAACATAAGCTTGTAAATTAATTATTATCATAACCGTATGTATGCAGCTGGAACACCAAGTGAAACGCATGCCACAAGTCTCAATGCTTACGATTGGTTTGTTTCCCTCTCTTTTTTTTTGGTTCTTTTGCTTTTGGTTTATAAGTTTTTAAATGTGCTTTATCTCATTAGTGATGAATGTCCGTAATGCTTCAGGATTGTGCTAAACGCATTGGACCGTTGAAAGATATTTAAAGGAAAAACAATCTACGAGAAGAAGTATCCGATTAAGCTACTCTTTTAATGTATATATATGATATATGAATATGATGTGTACATACATAATTGTCCCTGTTTAGAATTTATGTTGGTGTTTGTATTTCACTATTTACGAAGATAATATGAAATTCGAGCACTGTTGTAAATAAAACATTTCTATTACGATACACGTAGTAGTGTTGTAACTTGACATATCATAACACTTTCGTTGAATCCTAAATATGTACGATACAAGTAGTAGTGTAGCTTATGTTGGGTTTGTAACCCATTAGGCCAGTATGAAACCCATTAATAGCCCAAAGCAATCGCATGATTCGCATCCACGTCACCGTTATTTATTTTTTTTTATAAGAAAAGATTCAAAAGATTTTAAAAGAGACTACTAATCAAATGATGATCGAATGGATTAGTTTATGAAGCAAAGAAGGAAGACAACTGGAAACAATCGACGGACAAAATATTTACGACCGATATTGAAACTGACGGTTAGGCTAAGGGTAATTTCGGTACATCACCGGCAAAATGGTTGAGCAGAGGCACGGGGATAGTTCCGGTAATTATAGAAAATGTAAATGGGCTTTTCCGTCAAAGTACTTACTCATCGGATTACGAAGAAAGGGGAAATTACGAGAGAAACCCAACCTTTTACCAATAAACCGAGCCGGCAACTTTACCGGTGACGGAATCTTACTCTGACTTACCCAATTACGTCATTCCACGTCAACTCCCCGTATCGTCTCAGGTTCTTCCACGTGTCCCCTCTTCTCACCGACGCCGTCTCCTTCCCGTTTACCCCCCTCCCGAACAGATTATTAACCCAAACCCTAACCCTATCTCTCTCTTTACGACTTCTGACCTGATCCGGCGAATTCACCTCGATGGAAGACGAAGAAGAGATCCGATCTCACGCCTCACCGACGGGATCTGATTCACCTGATCCGTCTTCTTCGCCGCCGGCGGGACGAATCACCGTTACGGTTGCTTCCGCAGGTCCGCCTTCTTATTCTCTGAAACCTCCGGCTAATTCGTCGCGCAAGGATCCGGACGCGTTGGCTCTGGCGCTGCTCCCGATTCAGCCCAGCGGTGGTGTCGGAGGAGGGAATAGCAGCAACGGTGGGAGACCAACCGGTGGCGGCGGGAGGGAGGATTGTTGGAGCGAAGGAGCTACGGGTGTGTTGATTGATGCGTGGGGGGAGAGATACTTGGAGCTTAGTAGAGGGAATCTGAAGCAGAAGCACTGGAAAGAGGTGGCGGAGGTCGTGAGCAGCAGAGAGGACTATGGTAAAACTGCGAAAACCGATATACAGTGTAAGAACAGGATTGATACGGTGAAGAAGAAGTATAAACAAGAGAAGGTAAGAATCGCTACCGGCGGTGGTCGTAGCCGGTGGGTGTTCTTCGACAAACTTGACCGTCTAATTGGATCAACGGCGAAGATCCCGATTCCAACTTCTGGAATTAGCGGTGGTGGAAGTCCTGGAGGAGGATTGCATAAGATTCCTATGGGAATTCCTATGAACAGTCGTTCGAATCTCTACCATCAACAACCTAAGGCTGCAACACCTCCTTTCAATAATCTTGACCGTCTAGTTGGAGCTACTGCTAGGGTTTCAGCTACTTCCTTCGGCGGAGGAGGAAGCGGAGGAGGAGGATCTGTTAATGTACCAATGGGAATTCCGATGAGTAGCCGTTCACATCCGTTTGGACAACAAGGGAGGACGTTGCCACAGCAACAACAGCAGCAAGGGATGATTGTGAGAAGGTGTAATGAGTCAAAACGCTGGCGTTTCAGGAAGAGAAACGCTTCTGATTCAGACTCGGAGTCGGAAGCAGCAATGTCAGATGATTCTGGTGACAGTTTACCACCTCCTCCGAAGAGGGCGAAGACAGAGGAGAAGAAGAAGGTTGTAGATGGTGATGGAGGAGTGGGAAACAAATGGAAGGAGCTAACTCGAGCAATCATGAGATTCGGTGAAGCTTACGAGCAAACGGAGAATGCGAAACTGCAACAGGTGGTTGAGATGGAGAAAGAGAGGATGAAGTTCTTGAAGGAGATGGAGTTACAGAGAATGCAGTTCTTTGTGAAAACCCAAATGGAGATATCACAGCTTAAGCAGCAACATGGGAGGAGAATGGAAAACACTAGTTATGATCATCATAGCTGCAAGAACAACAACAAGAATGCAATTGTCAACAAGAGCAACAGCAATGTGGGTAACTAGAGAGTTTAGTAATTCAGTCGTCGTAATTGATATATTTTAGATTTGAGTTTTAAAATTGTTGAAAGGGAAAACTCTTTTTAGGCTTTATGAGTGTATTAATATTTTGCCAGTCTTTGTTAACTTTGGTCATATGGAACAGATTTTAACTTTGTTAGAGAGCCTGAGATCATCCTGCATAACTTTCTTTAGACTCCTCTGATACATAAAATGATGACTTGGTGTGTAGATATTGTCTGTCTTCTGCAGGTTTTTAAACTTCTTTGAATCTCTCAAGTTAGATTGTGTGCTGACAGTAGTTAGAAGAACATGGGATAGACATTCTTGATAAAATATGACCGTAAAAATTCCAAGTCATGTTTGGTTATTATGACATAGAAGATTTGCATGTGTACCTAAAGACATTTTAGCTCTTTTTTGTTTTCTAATAATTGTTTTAGCTAGATTTTCTTGTGTATAAAGCATCATCAACGACAAATGTTCTGGCTATAAAAGTAGAATGTTAGGCAAAAAAACTTTCGTTTGTGTGTTTAATTCAATATGATGTTTACTTTTTGGCATTTTTAGATACTATATACAAAATGGCAATCACTTAAAATTTCATGGCACATGGATGTTTCTCACTGAACTATAATGAAGTTGTATTCATGTTTGTTTTTTTATCTGACGAGTTTCAGAACTATGCATCTAAAAGTAAATCATGATATCTGACTATCTGAGTAAAACATTATCTTTCCAGTCCCACCGTAGAAATGATTCGGACTTGAGACTTGCATATAACGTCTTTGGGACGAATACAATAATGAAAACTTCAAAAACGAAGTACCTTCGTTGTAAAATGCAATTATAAATTTTGAAAATTATGGTATTTTCTTTTTCTTTTCAGAAAAGAGTTTTGATTGCAAAGTTAACTCTTCAACAATACGATTATTGAAGTGCATTGTTATACTTATGTTATACATAATGCGATTAAAAACTTTTACCATTGTAGACTTGTAGTAACGAGTGTATCGTTCCTATGGAGAAAGTAAACTAAAGTTTTTGGGGGTTTATCACTTTCATTTACTTTTACAACTATTTTGTAATATTTTATCATTTTTATTATCACTAAAAAATCTTTACTATTTTATGTTATTAATCGATCAATATACTAAAGTATCCACGTGCTTTTAGTCGCATAGTTTATACATTGTCTAATTATATTTAGATTCACAATCGACTACTTTTTTAAATAAAATTGAAAATAATATTTTTAACAAAATCTAGTAACAAAAGTAGTGATTACTAAAGAAATAGTAAAATAGTGTGTTGCAAATGATGATCTTAATTTTAAATTGGACAAGAGTAGATACCAAAAAGAAAGAAACATTAGAATTTAAGAATTCAGTAGGAGTTTTTTTGTTTTTTTTTCTTGTTTGGATGAAGGACAATTCGGTATATGATTTAAAGCAATGTCTCCATTATTTAGTTAGGGCCAATTCTTCATTTAAAATTAAAGAAGAATAAAAAGTGATATCCTGTAATTAGATATTTTCCGAGCCTTTTTCATGGGGTCCATTATTGGTTTAAAGTGTCTCCAAAAGTTGGAATAAAAATGGTTGGTGTTAAAAATATTAATTTGAGCAGAGTGGAATTCGTAATATATATTTGAGCAGAGTGGAATTAATTAGTATTTATTTTTGGCAACATCTACAGTATTTAGTATGTATATATATTTTAACTACATACAATATACGTATTTTTATACACCTGCAGATTTTACTATTTGAAATACCGAATCGTTGTGCTGTTAATTTGAACGTTAAATTTTTAGATCTAGAAGCTAAAGTACCAATATACCCCAATTCATACCTTGTCCTATTTGTTTAAATAACTTCCACTGAGACGAATTTACCCTTGTGTTTGTAAGAAATCGATAAACTCTAACTCGATATTGGTCCGGGTATAATGGGTAATTGAAGAAACCGTTGAAATTAGGAGAAACCTATTTCCGGGATTTCGCTTTCTCCTGCCGACTTTTTGTTTTGTTTTGTTTTGATTTTAAATTTTCAAATTTTACGCTCTTTTTACTCTTAATTTTTGTTTTTTTCACGTATACGCAACTTCACGTCAACAAAAATGGTGATTTTATTGTCTGAAAACGTTTTTCTCTCTCTTGATTTCACTTTCTCTCTCTAAAGTAGTTTTTTTTTGACAAAGAGAGATTACGGCGGAAGAAGAGACAATGGGAATAAATTGAATCCACCAGCGGAAGCTTCACTCCAAGGAAGTGAATTAAATAAGAAGTTGACTTGAGATTTTTTTTTCTCAGTGAAGCAAGCAAAAAACAAACAATCGCCATTGTTAGGTTTTTTTTTCTTCTAAGAAGCTTTGATTTGAATTACTGAAGTTGCTCAACATAGAGAGCAGAGAGAGAAAGATAGACTTCGCAATGCTATATTAACTATTCGAATGTGAATCGGGAAAGAGACCGATTCATCGGAAACAGACGAAGATCTCGCAGGTAAGCTCTGATATGGCCGATCCGAGTATAACTTCACTTGAATTACAATGGCTTTTTTGGATTTGGGATTTTTACTTTGCCTTGAATTTGAGTTTGAATTTGAAATTGAACTCGAATATCTGGTCTTTCGGGATTCGCCTTTAGTCAGCGTGAATCAATTTCGTTAATTGATTGTTTTTTTAAAATTTCCATGATCGGAAACAGATCTAGCAATGCGCTTGATTCTGTAGTTTGTGAAAACTTTGTGGTTTCTATATTTGTGATGTTGCTGCCTTAGTTTGGTTAAATTGTATCCAAATATGGATATTGCTTTTGTTCGATTTTTTCCAACGTGGATCCGTTAGTCACGTTTTCTCTTTGAGTTTCTCTGGACGTTTCAAATTCCTTACGCATTAACGTTTTTTTAGAGATGGCCTTTACTCAGGATAAGCTTTTCATGCTGTCTTTTTTTTGGGTGTTTGAAGGGAGAAGATTTGAGGATTTTGTGCAAAGGAGAGAAGATGAGACCAGCTATACCTCTTGATTATGCTGTCTTCCAACTCTCTCCTAAGCGGTCAAGGTAAATAATTTTAGAGAGTGATTCTACTTTTTGTAGTTTGTTTTTAAGATACTCTTCATGTTTTCCTTTCTGGCAGATGTGAATTGTTTGTCTCTACTGCGGGGAATACTGAGAAACTTGCTTCTGGACTGCTGAAACCATTTGTTGCTCATTTGAAAGTTGCTGAAGAACAGGTCGCTAGGGATGTTCATTCTATCAAGCTAGAAGTTGAAAGCAACAGAAATGCTGGAACTTGGTTTACAAAAGGGACCCTCGAGAGGTTACATTCTATTTTGAGCAAGGGATGTTTGAGTCTTCTGAAGCAGAGCTCTTTGCTAAACACTCTAATTTTCTTGTGCATGCTGGTTTTTAGGTTTGTGCGCTTTGTTAGTACTCCGGAGGTTCTGGAATTGGTTAGCGCATTGGATGTGGAAATGTCTCAGTTGGAGGCTGCCCGAAAAATTTATGGCGAGGTACTTCACCTCTTTTTAAATCCAAGTAAGCAATTGTTGTGTTGATTGGAATGCTTTTGTTGATTTTGATAATATCTTGCTTTAGGGGACTGGTGATCAGCGATCTGGTGCAAAAGGTATGCATACGGTTAACTTGTCTTCTGATTGTATATTTTGTTACACATATATCGTCCATGAGAAATTGTGCATTGGCTCTAAGGAGTCTGTTACAATGCTGAACAAAAATTGTTGTGAATTATGATGCTGGTAAGTCATTCATGTACGCTAGAAAAGAATGGTGTATATAATATCAATTTGCACCTCCTGATTACACTCTTACACTGGCTGAGTTTATAAAACGTAAGCCTCTAAAAGACTAAATTCAACGAGCTACCACTAGAAATTTTACTGCCAATTACGAGATTAGCATCTACAGGATATCTTATGAATGGCAGAGTGACATTTAGAATCTGATATCATTACATCGTTTTCTATTAATCTATAAAGTTCCATCAGATGTATGTAATCACATATTATTCGTTTCTTTCTTGCTTTGGAATAATCTGGCTAAACCTTTCTTGGTTCAGATGGCACAGAAACTACACCAGCAGCTGATGTGACAAAGTAAAGTCTCAACCTTTCATAATATCCCCTTTGATAAATTATGAATACAGGGGCAAATAGTCTAATAATATTTGTTCTGCTTGATCTTGCAAAGTTGCTTGATTTTAACTAGTCTTATGCACTCTTCAAATGTGAAACGCTGAATGTGTTCCTCTTTTTGTGCATGTCCAGGAAGGAGTTACTGAAAGCTATTGATTTACGGCTTGCAGCAGTGAGACAGGATTTAGCAACTGCCTGTAATCGTGCATCGGCTGCTGGTTTCAATCCTATCACTGTCTCCGAACTTAGTCATTTTGCTGATCGATTTGGGGCCAATCGCTTGAAGTAAGTATTAAGATATACTCCATATTCTCTATATCATTTTCCTGTCGTTCTGGCTTTTGTGTCCGCATTTGATTGGAGCCCTTTGACACAGAAGAAGACAAGACATCTTCAATTACTTGGCCTTGTCTAATTATCTGATTTTAAACCGAGAAGGTGGTGGTTGCTGTATTTCGAGTTGTAGCTTTCCTTGCAGCTATAAATTTGACACCTTTACTTGTATGCATATTATTGCTAGGCAGATCATAGAACCAAGGTTTCTAGGTTTGTTACCCTCCGCCAGTGACCCCTATTTGAATTTGGACTTTCGTGATACCAAGTGGTGTTTTGCAACACTTGTTTAATGTATGATCACCTTGACCACATGATAATATAGTCGCCTATATGTTTTATGTTTACCTGTTTAGGCCTTGATGCATACTCTTTTCCATTAAGAGATAACCATCATGGTCTAATTTAGGTAGGTTTGGTCTGATGGAGACTTGGGAACTGCCATTAGGTGAATGAACATGATTATCTATGACTAGGACGCCTAACTGTATTACAAGAATTAAGTTTTTTTTTTTTTTCTGGGGTGACCAATAGTCAACCTGGTGAATTATCTCACTATTTAGGATATGCATTTCTCATTCATAGTGTTCCATAAATATTTTGGCTTTCAACTTAGTTAACTGTTAGTTATGTGTACTCTTATCATGCGTTGCGTGCTATATTTATTGCAGTGAAGCATGCACCAAGTTTATCGCACTTTGCCAGAGAAGGCCAGAGCTTATGAGATCTTGGAGGTTCAATCAGGAAGAAGAAGCTGTACGTTCGTCATGGGAGTCTGATATGTCAATTGATGATCCCAGTGAAGACCCATCTAGAAACCTAGCTAACAGAACCCAACAGCATAGGGAACATCAAACTGGTATGGAAGAGCAAAGCGCTACAGAAACCAACTACTGTCCACAAGAATCAAAGCTTAAGCCACAAAGTAGTCACAATGAAAAAGATGAAGAAGAGGAAAAAAGTCCTGTGCAAAATGAGCCATTAGCAAGTCAGACTAGGCAACTCACGAGACGGCTTAGTGTGCAAGAGAGGATCAGCATGTTTGAAAACAAGCAAAAAGAGAACTCTGGAGGGAAAACAGCTGTGGGAAAATCCGTTGAGCTGAAAAGACTTTCTTCTGATTTATCATCTTCTGCAGGCATGGAAAAGGTGGTGGTACGAAGATGGAGTGGTGCTAGTGACATGAGCATTGATTTGGGAAATGATAGGAAGGATGATACTGGTGACAGTCCATTGTGCACTCCCTCGTCATTATCAGTGTCCAAAGATGGAAGTCGTATATCTTCGGAACAGTTTACCGGCTACAATAAAAAAGAGCATAATGGAGGGAGTCATACTGAGAATCCTCAAAGGAATGAGGAAGAACCTATTTCCAAGTCCAACAATGATGGTGACTGGGGAATGGACGAAGTAGAGTCTCAAAATTCAAGTTCCACTTTTTCACGAAAAGACAGGGAGGTAGACTTGAAGGTGCCACTGAGCATGAATAATTATGTGGCACATCAAGGAAATTCTCAGGAGGGCTTTTTGGATTACTTAAGGAATACAAATATAAATGATGAGACGGACGACAGAATGAGAGATTATGAATCAAACAGACCAAACCAGATACAGTTTAGGGATCCTCGGTTAGGTGGTACTGAACCTAATATCGCAAGTGTTCGGAGCAATGGTGGGACTGCGGAGTCTCCTAGGAAAGAGCTAATGCCTTCGGATAGGCAGCCACCACTTGTTGAGGATCGCCAGAGAAAGACACCGGTTTATGGAGGTTAGTAATGTAAGAGAATAGTAAAAGTTCTGTTAGTCTTTCGTTTATATGCATGTTCTTGAATGGAGACATTTCATATGTGGGAGTTCCTTTATAATTTCAGCTGTTTCATAAAAAAATCATCATGCATTTCCTTTCGCAGTCGTTTGTACTATTAAAAGTCAATAGTTTCTTCTTTGCCTAGCTGTGTTCTAATGGTTGAAATGATCATGATCGTAGAACTATTCATTTTATTTTATTATTAAACAATTGAGTCTGAGAATAAGAGAACGACTAATTCTCAATGTGATTACGCACCTCTCTTCTTTTCTTTTCAAAATATATATTTTCTTAATATCTTGACTTCGACAAAGAGGATTTAGCAATCTTCTGATCATTTTTTTTCTTGTTGCACCATCTTCTTTTAGGTTCTGAACAGATGAAAAGGCCGCATAGTAGAAGAATGGAAATTGGTTCTGCCGATGTAAATAAAAAGCCACCTGTAGCCGTTAATAGTGTTTCAGATATCTACGAGAGTGATACTCTGACCCAAGTGTCCCTGGCAGAGCAAGTTCAAAGGGCAAGACCGTCTAAGGGAAGTCAAGAGCTGAATGACGAATTGAAAGTGAAAGCAAACGAGCTTGAAAAGCTATTTGCTGAACATATGCTCCGTGTGCCTGGGGATCAATCCAGTTCTGTCCGTAGAGGTAAGCCCGGGAAGCCGAGTGAACAGGCTGCGACTTCACAGGTCAGAAGACCTCTTGCACAAGATCTATCTTCTGCACAAATTTCTGATCAGAAGACCCCTACAATGCCAACTTTAAGCTCAAATGATGAAGACGAGTTTAAAACTCCGCCAACAATGAAGATGGTTGTTAACAAGGACTATGGAGATACCACGAGGCAAACATTTCCAGAAATCAGCTTTTCTGATAATTCTAGAGGAAAGTTCTATGAGAAATATATGCAGAAAAGAGACGCTAAGCTGAAGGAAGACTGGAGTTGCAGAGGGACTGAGAAGGAAGCAAAATTGAAGATGATGCTAGATACACTTGATCGAAGTAATGCTGAGATGAAAACCAAATTTTCTCAGTCTACAGCCAAACGTGATTCCAATGCTCGACGTGCAGAGAAGCTTGTATACTTCAACTCTAAGCTGAGTGCTAGAAAGGAGCAGGTATATGCCATTTTCTTCTTCTGAAATTTACAGTGGATGAAATATTATTCTTGGTTTCCTAATAAGTTTAAAAATGTAATGGCTTGGTAGCATCCAATAAGTTCATTTCACAGTGAAGAAGATGAAGATGTTTCCAGGAGTTCCCAGAATAAGAAGCCACAACAAAATAAAAACAATTTCTTGACTGCTCGAACCAATGCTACATCAGCTTCACGCTCAGCAGCTAAAGCTTCTACACCCAGTGCTGTAAGGCGGAGAGGGCAATCAGACAAACTTGTTGCACAGTCAGTCCCTAACTTCTCTGAGATCAAGAAGGAAGGCATGAAACCAGCCTCAGGAGTTGGAAAAAATGGTGTCCGCTCACAGGTGAGAAGCTCTGTCCGCCCAAAGGCTGTAACTGAAGAAGAGAAGCTGCGAAGGCCCAAAAATTTCAGAAAAGGTGCTGCTGAGTTGGCAGCAGATTTTTCTCAATTGAAGTCAGAGGATGCTGTTTCTGTACCTCTGAATCTTGAACAAGAGCAAAGCGGTAGAAATTTCAACAATAATGGAATTGGTATTATCTCTGATAATGCACAGCTAAAGGCTTCAGAAGGATCTGAGGCATCAGATGATATGGAGAAAGAGGGAATGGAAGAAGTGCTCGATGACACAGAAGTCGAAGCTTTTACTGATGCAGAAAACGAGATGCCAAGACTAAGTCAGGAATTTGAAGAATGGGGTAGTACCGGGGCTGCAAATGGTGAATCTATTTCTCAGCTTGACCCTGGTTTAAATGCTGAACTACCTTCTGCTATGGCTTCTAGGCATCAAACCATGGGTTCGATTCTAGACTCACCTGGTGAAAGGAATGTTCAATGGAATTCGCGAGTGAAACATCAATATCCAAACGAGGCATCTGAACTTGATGCTTCAGTGGACTCTCCAGTGGGTAGTCCTGCTTTCTGGAACTTATCTTCCCATAACCATACAGAAAACGATACAACTCAAATGAGAAAGAAATGGGGTGCTGCTCAGAAACGCGTCACTGCTGGTAACCCATCTCAAAATCAGTGCCAACAGGATATGACAAAAGGGTTGAAAAGGCTTTTGAATTTCGGAAGGAAAAACCGAGCGGCTGAGAGTTTGGCTGACTGGATATCTGCTACAACGTCTGAAGGGGATGATGATACTGACGATGGAAGAGATATTGCAAATCGATCATCAGAAGACTTGAGAAAGTCGAGAATGGGATTCTTGCAGAGCCACCCCTCTGGTGATAGCTTCAACGAGAGTGAACTATTCAATGAACAAGGTAACACCCTTTTTCAAAGACCATAGTGTTCTTTACAAAAGCATCCAAAGATATTCACAATGTATCCAAAATCGGTGACCTGAACTCTAGAATACATTAAAACTAGCGGCTTAGATTTATTTATCGGCTTTTTCATATTGAGCTGAGTCATGAAAGATGATCTAAAATTGTGTTATCTCATTTCAGTCCACACCACTGGGGCACCATTGAGCTTTAAACTGAAGGAAGACCAGACGTCTGGAGCTTCTGTAAAAGGTAATCAATCATGTGTTCTACTCTTGAAAGCTCTTACCTTTTTCTTTTCTTTTCTTTGTATAGAATCTATATAAAGAGACACAGTAGAATGGAATCTGAGTCTTTAATCATTAAACTGAGATCTCAATCCTGATACAGAGTCATATATAACCAAGCTGCGATTTTTTAACTCAGTTAGAATCTTTGTAGCTAGATTCTTTTTACTCACTCGTAAGCTTCATTGTTTACTGCAGCACCAAGGTCATTTTTTTCACTCTCCAATTTTCGTAGCAAAGGGAAATGATTCGAAACCAAGATGATTCATCATAGAAGCAAATGAAAAAAAGTAAAAGATTCGGCAACGCAGGCACAGAAGAAGCACGAGTATATAAGTGAAATGTTGTGAGATTATTATGTTCTCTTTGTTCTGGATCAATGTATAATCTTCTCTTCATAATCACCCATTGTAAACTTTCTGGTAGTGGTTTTGAGCCTACTTTGTAAATTGTATCGAGCCTGAAACATGCCCTTATGGGTTTGATATCGATGTGATTTTTGCTAATACAGTACTGTACAAACACACAAATTATGGATGCTCATTTACCATTTTGATCCTTCAAGCATCTCCAACCAGTTTAAAATCACATGAACCAACCATATTGTGCCATGTCTAAAAAGTAAAAACACAACTCAATGAACCAACCATATGATATTTGGGCCCTAACCAATGAACCAACCATATTATGCCATGTTGGTACTTTTTCACCTTCTCAGAAAAATTTTCTCCATCTTCCTCGGAAAGTGACGTGAGATCGAAGTTGACGTAACCCAGTAAAAAATCCCCAAAAATACCCTTCCCCTAACCTCACTAGTCTGAGTAGTCTCTACGTCATCAAGGGTACATTAGTCATTTAGACATAAAAAAGTAAAGAAAATTAGAACAAGTAATCCTCATGAGTGTAAGTAAGTAACATGATCGCTTGCTTGACTTCAAAGCCAAGTGAAAATTTGATGATGATGTTACTTACCTGACATGCAAAGATAGAGAAGATGCTCCATCATCAAGAAACAAAGAATCCAAACCAAACCAAAAAAAAGAAAAAAAACTTCTTCTCTGTTGTAAAATCCAATCTCACACTGTTCAATTCCCAAGAATGGCTTCTCTTATTCCTAGAGTGTTAATCAAGCTTCTTCAGACGATGGACACAAACATCAAGGTTCGAGGTGAGTATCGGTCTGTTCTCTTGCAAGTAATCGGCATTGTCCCTGCTTTAGCTGGATCAGAGCTTTGGCCAAACCATGGCTTTTTCATCAAAGTCTCAGATTCTTCACACTCCACATATGTCTCATTGAAAAACGAAGACAACGAACTTATCTTGAACAACAAACTGGGATTGGGGCAGTTCTTCTACGTTGATAAGCTTGAAGCTGGGACACCTGTTCCTGTAATGGTTGGAGTTAGACCTATCTCTGGACGCCATCCTTTCGTTGGAAATCCCAAAGACTTGATGCAAATGTTGGTACCTACTGAGACAACACCTCTGCAAGAAGATAATCACAACAAGAAGAAGGTGATGGAAGTATTATAAATCATCAGATTTCTTTGAGCTTTTCTTCTCTAATATAAATAAATTCTTTAGCAGAAAGATGTTGCGAGATCAAATGATATGGAGAATACAAGAAGACATCAAGCTTTTGTAATAAAGGAAGAGAAAACAGGTGTTGCTTCAAGATATATGAAGGGTGTTTCTTCAAATCTCAAGGCAAGTGGATCAGATTCGAGTAGTGGCGGTAGCAACAACGAGAGTGAGACTGGATCGATAGTGGTGACTACTAAGAAAGCTGGTGGATTGGCTAAAGGTAAGCAGAAGGAGCACAAAGATCAGGTTAGTGTTTTTTTGTTAAGTCACATAGGTCCCTAAATTAGTATATTGGTTATGATTGTTATTAACATATATATAAGTGCACAGGCACGTCAACAATCTCGGCCTGTGACAGCTCCAACAAAGGAAGAGCCAAAGAAACTCTCTTTGCGCTCTACTGGGAGTTACATAAACAGAAAAAGTACTTCTTCTGAGGATGCATCATGGACCTCTCTGCCATCTAATCTATCAAAAATGGGTAAAGTACGCTTTTAATTATATGATCTCTGTATCTCTCTTTTTGTTTGTTTTTCCGAATCATTCTGTTTTGAGCTAATCATTGATAATCTCTTAATCCAAAGGGAATGCTAAGAAGGAGAAATGTTGCTTCTCTAATTGCCACAGAAGTACAAAGAGAGGTATTGGCTGCTTCACATATTATCAAGTGTATCAGGCAAGTTTACCTTTGAAGCCAAACTTGTCTTTTGTTTTTATGCAAAGTTGTCTTTTTGGCTAATCAAAGAAACAATGAGATTTTGCAGTATGTTTTCTGACCTCAGCTCAAATGCTTCACTAAAGAATCCACATACCTCTCTCAGAAACTTCTTCACTCTGCAGAGCCTCCTTGACCAAGCACAGGTCACATCAGCAGCAGCGAAAGATAAAACATCACAGCCAGTGAATGTTAATTCATTATGGACGGAACCTGAAAAGTTGAGCAAAAAAGCTAGTCTGGTTTCAAGTAGAACCACAACAAAGTCATCAAAAAGTCTAACAGAAGCTGAAAAGCTGGAATGGGTTAAGGGAAATGGCAGAGAAGAGATACAAGAACTGAGAAACACTTTGAAACGAGAAACAAGAAGCTGGTTTTTCAAGTTCTTGGAAGATGCGTTAGATAATGGATTTCATGCTAGCGTTCCTGAGAAGAAAGGAAAAACAAAAGGAGCGAGACTAGTAGAACCAGATAATCATATTGCTGAGACATTATCCCAACTTAAGCAAGCAAACGAATGGCTTGAAATGGTTAAAAGTGATGATCACTCTAGTGATAGTTCTTTGTTAGAGAATATAGAAAGGTTGAAGAAGAAAATATACTCTTGCTTGCTACTTTATGTAGATTCAGCTGCATCAGCTATTGGAGTATAAGCAAGCTCGTGACTGACAAAGACAAATGTGAAAATTTACCTAGCAACAACGATGGAATAACTTCACAAATCTAACTAAAGCCTAAGTTGTGTATATTGTGTGTGCTAATTTATTGTGTATAATATAAACAGAAATCAAACATAACTGACTCTAATAAACACTTGTTTCGTTTGACTACTAATCAAGTTCACTCTTCTTCATTCTTCATTCTGTGTTGAAGAGGTAAGACCAAGAAATCCTCAAGATCAAAGTTGACAAGCAAGAGAAACAAGAACTTGATTTCTCCAGATTTGTGGAACAGCCAACATATAATGAATTTTATGTCTGCTATTTTAGAGAAGTAACAGTAAAACCAAATATCTTCATATTTCCAAGACATTACAATATAACTGAACATAGAATCATAACAAGTGCAAAGAATCTGCAAAGGTTTTTCGTTATACAGATAACCAAAAAGATTCAGGCACTCCAAAAACAGCTTCAATATACATTAATGCTACCTAAAAGTGAAAATTAAGACAACACTGATGGAGACTTGTTTCCTAGAATGAACCTTAAGGGTTTAATACTGCCTAAAAGTCAAATTCACCCGACCTGGACGGAGATCTGTTTGCTGAATAAGAAGCTTGGGGGCAGTATCTTTATGAATTGATCTCACGCCATGAAAGATATTTCTGGAATTGCCACCAAATAGTAGAACATCTCCAGACTCCAACACAACCATTTCTGCCTTGTCATCACCCCTCTGATCACCATACAAGAACTCGGCTGAATCTCCAATAGAGAATGAAACAACAGGTAATCCTTGTCGAATGGAATTTTGGCTCTCATCTTTGTCCTGATGGAGACCAAGTCTCCCAGTGGATGTGTAGAAATTAACAATACAGATGTCAGGTGACATAGATGGCATTTCTCCTTTTGTCTTCAAAGAATTTGTGGCAACAAGGGACTGTGATTCTTTAATTGATTTCCCAACAAGCTGACTGAATTCAACAGGAATTTTAGGGGGTCTAGAACCATCAACGGTTCGAGTATCTCCATATTGATATGTTTCAGGGTCCCAGTTTTTTCCAAGGCACAACATTTTCAATTGCAACAACGCTCCATTTAGATAACCTGGTTGATAGAAACCTCCTTCACCTAAACCCAGCTCACGGCATTTATTCACTATCATCACCTACACAATTTCAACAGCAAATATAAGATCAGAGAGTTACACAAACAAATTCAGAAAGAAGGAAACAGTGAGAGTCAGAGAGAGTAGTTACTTGATCATTGATTGACAAGTAGTTCTTGAGAAGTACCATTCCCGGTCTTATAACAATTCCAGTGTACCCCTTAGTTTGTTTCCTCATTTCTCTGTTCAGCACCAAGAGGTTGGGTTTTAGCGCCATCACATTCTTCTTGAGAAAGAGATCAAAAGGTTTCATGCTGCTTTCATCTGAAGGGTTCCCTGCACCACCAGACTTGGCAGCACTATTATGATCCTCATCTCTCGAAACCTCAACCTTGTGATTACTTGTGGAAGACAAGGAAACATCTTTCATCTTATTCACAACATCAAAACCCATTCTAGCACCACCCTTGTCCTCACATTCTCTAGATATAAATGAACCTCCACTAGGACTTGTGTTCTTTGAGCTAGAAGAATCAGATAATTTCAAAAGATCCTTGTTATCTCCAGAAAGATTCAAATCAGCACCATGATCAGATTGCTTAGCAGAACCTACTATAGGCTCATGGGACTTTCTATCCTCTTGAACTCCCTTTTCCACAATTCCCACATTGGACTTCTTAACATACACTTTATTTGAACTGTGTTGATCGTTGCCATACCCAGAAGTATATCTAGGAGACCATGACGTTGTACTTCTTCCTCTCCCTCGAGATCCTCTACCTCTATTCCCAGAAGATTCATCCAAAGACCCATCCTGTAGATTACAACAGAAAAAATCTGCTTAAATACCATAACATTAGCACGCAACAAGTAAAGACTAATCAAGGGATTCCAAATTGGAAAACGGAAAAGAACAACACAAAACATTCTCAGAACCAAGAATACTAGACGAAAATCAAGTATACGTACCGGAACCCATTCCCCAGGTGCTTTAGAACCTCCCCTAGAACCCTTATTACGGCCACCGAAACTTTTGTAATCCATTGATTTTACTCGCAAATACTTGAAAAAAGACGGAAGCTTTGGCTGGTAAAAGTAGAACTCGATCGACTCCGATGGTGTCCGTTTTATAGATTACAGTTTCTTAAGGGTTAAAAATTGCAACTTTGCAAAACAGACTCTTCGGTTTCCTCTGTTGGAAATTGGAAAAACTCGATCGCCTTGCACCGCCTTTGGCAGTGTTGACTCACTACGCCATGTCATCATAGGTTATGCTGACTCAGCTCGACACGTAGATATATACGCTAACCAAACAAAATCAGATGGTCAAGATTGTATTGGGCCACGTTAATTTCCCCTCACAAAGCACATGGGCCGAAATTCTTTTCTGTGGCGAGAGGTAAACACTCTAAACGAATTAGAGGATTCGATAACGTAAATCTTAATTAAGGAGGTTTTTGTCGTATTCCGAAAATTATTATTTCCCCGACAGTGTCATCTTTTTTTTGGGGGGGGGGGGGGGGGGGAGGGGTCACATTATGTGTTTTCCTTGTCTTCTTTCGTTTCATTTACTAAGAGACTTTACAAAAAAAAAGGTTAGCTACACCTTCTTGATCTAAAAGATCTGTTTCTGCCTCTGGATTATTTTCAGATACTGGTACAAGATCAGCTCTTTAGATCATAATATCTTATGGTTTTAGTAGTTTTGAGTCCCTTAGCCAATATTTCGTTATTTCTTGTTCTTTAAAGATTTGAACATTTCTGTTTTGGTTCTTGTAGACTAGAGTTGTTTGATTGCCAGTGTTTTTTTTTTTTTTCATTTATAAGATATTTTATATAGATGGATCAAATTGTTAACGTGGATGAGTTTGAAGAGCTGGCCAAAAGGGCTCTTCCAAAGATGTACTTTGATTTCTACAATGGAGGAGCAGAGGATCAACACACTCTCAACGAAAATGTTGAAGCTTTCCGTAGAATCATGCAAGTAACAGATCCATATCAATATCGTACATCCTTTTGGTCGGTGATGCTATATCCTCGTGTAATATGTTTGATGTTCAGGTTTAGGCCAAGGGTTCTTGTTGATGTAAGCAAAATAGATATGTCCACAAGGATATTGGGTTACCCAATCTCTGCTCCCATCATGATTGCTCCAACTGCAATGCATCAGTTGGCTCATCCAGATGGTCTGTTTAGTCTTATGTTTCATAACTAGCTGTCTACAGTTTCAGCATCCAATTTAATGGATTTGAAAAACTGATTTGATATGTCTTCTATGTTAGGAGAAACCGCCACTGCGAAAGCTGCAGCTGCATGTAACACTATCATGGTATTGTTTATATAAAGTGTTTTTAATTAGAATACACTGTTTGGGGTTTAAGGTGATGAATATTGTTTTCTTTTTTTTGTTATGTAAATTTCAGATAGTATCATACATGTCTTCATGCACTATTGAGGAGGTTGCTTCCAGCTGTAATGCTGTTCGGTTTCTTCAACTATATGTAAATAAAATGTCTGGATTTTTAGCTGCTTTTATTGTCTCTCCTAAATGTGTTTCCTTGGTTCTTAGTTCTTAGTTTGCTTTGATAGGTGTACAAGAGACGCGAAGTAACAACTCAGATGGTGAAAAGAGCTGAGAAAGCTGGATTCAAGGCCATAGTTCTGACTGTCGATGTTCCTAAACTTGGTAGAAGAGAAAAAGATATAAAGAACAAGTAACACTCTTGGCTCATCATTTTGGAACCTTTATCTTGAAGAAAGTAATACTCTTATCTAACAAAAAGTAGTTTGTGAAATGATGTTTCAATTTTATGTTATGTAGAATGATATCCCCAAAGCTGAAGAATTTCGAAGGTGTATTTTCAATGGAAGTCAGACCTGTGAGTATTAGCTTGAATTGAATTAAGATTCATGTAAAGTGAAACCTTATCAGTTTGTTAACAATGATAACTTTTGCTCAGAATAAAGGTTCAGGTGTTGAAGCCTTTACCTCTCGTGCATTCGATTCTTCATTAAGTTGGAAGGTAAAATCTTCTCAACTGATTCTATTTGCGTTTCTTGAATACTATACAAAAAAAGTTCTCATGACAATGTGAGTGAATTTTATTTTGTAATCTTTACACTGTAAAATTTTAGGACATCGAATGGTTAAGATCTATTACAGAGTTACCTATTCTAATCAAAGGAATACTCACCGGTGAAGACGGTAAAGATTCTTGTATCATCATCCTATATAGAAACCCCAAGGCATATATATGAAAGACCTTTTATGTTGATATTGGCAGCTCTTAAGGCTGTTGAAGCTGGTGTAGATGGAATAGTTGTTTCTAACCACGGTGGTCGCCAGCTTGACTATTCTCCTGCTACTATAACTGTTTTAGAAGAGGTAAAGAACCATCAAAGCTTGCTTTAGAACAAGCTTATTCTACTTAATGAACAAACTTGTCTTCTTCTTCTGAACCTGTAGATTGTTCAAGCTGTTGGTGGGAGGATTCCTGTTTTGTTTGACGGAGGAGTCAGACGAGGAACAGATGTTTTCAAGGCTTTGGCACTTGGAGCAAAAGCTATTCTTGTAAGCATTGAATGCTATGGTTTGGGATTTGGCATACATTTTTTTTCAGGTTGCTTCTCTGTTGATGTAATGACACTATTTTTGTTGGGTGATACAGATAGGGAGACCTATAGTCTATGGACTTGCAGCTAAAGGTGAAGATGGAGTGAAAAAAGTGATTGAGATGTTAAAGAACGAGTTTGAGATTACTATGGCTCTTTCTGGTTGTCCAACCATTGCTGACATAACCAGAAACCATGTTAAGAAAGAGAATGAGAGACTTCACTCTTTGCTCTGATAATAAAAAACCAAATTTAAAGCCTCAAGAACTGAAACACAAGAGATTGAGAGATGCATTCAGTGAATGTTTTTTGTTCCAGTATGGTTTAAATTACCAAACCTGGATTGAATCTATACTCAATATTGATATATAGTCTGAAACAGTGATGTGTTAAGTTCTGTTCCTACTTACAAGCTGTGTTTAGTGCATATAATAGTAAATATAAAGACAAGAGCCTAATGAGTTAAATCCTACTAATCTCTAGTACTGCCTAAAAGTCAAATTCAGACAACCTGGTCGAAGATTTGTTTACCGAACAAGAACCTTTGGGGCAGTACCTTTGTGAATTGATCTGACACCATGAAAGACATTTCTTGATTTTCCACCAAATAGTAAAACATCTCCAGACTCCAACAAAACATTTTTTGGCTTGTCATAATCCCTCTGGTCACCATACAAGAACTCAGCTGAATCTCCAATAGAAAATGAAACAATAGGCAATCCTTTTTGGAGGGACTTTTTGCTCTCCCCTTTGTCCTAAACCATCAATGCATACAATAAGGTGTTAATGTAGAAACATTAGAGTTTTGTGAATTCAAAAACTTGTTTGTTGTAGTTGATTGGTAAACACTAACCTGATGGAGGCCAAGTCTCCCAGTGGAGGTGTAGAAGTTTACAATACAGATGTCCGGTGACATAGATGGCATTCCAACTAGGGACTGTGATTCTTTAATTGCTTTCTCAACAAGTTGACTGAATTCAACAGGAATTTTAGGAGGTCTAGAACCATCAAGCGTTCGAGTTTCCCCAAATTGACATGTTTTAGGGTCCCAGTGTTTCCCAAGGCACATCATTTTCAACTGCATCATATTTCCATGTCGATAAGCTGGTCGATAGAAGCCTCCTTCACCCAAACCAAGCTCACGACATTTATTCACAAACATCACCTACAAGCAATTCAAGAACAGAAGAAAGCACAAATGATGCATATATATATATATATATATATATAAGATCAGAAAGAAAAGAAAACAGATTCCAGGGAGAGTAGTTACTTGATCATTGATTGACAAGTAGTTCTTGAGAAGAATCATTCCTGGTCTAATAACAATTCCAGCGTACCCCTTAGCTTGTTTCCTCATTTCTCTGTTCAGTACCAAGAGGTTGGGTTTAAATACCATCAACTTTTTCTCGAGAAGTAGATCAAAAGGCCTCATGCTGCTTTCGTTTGAAGAGTTTCCAGCACCACCATCCCTTTGAACACTATTATGATCTTCAACCCTAGAAAGCTCAAGTTTTTGACTATTACTTTCTTTCCTCTTATCTCTGTTCAGTACCAAGAGGTTGAGTTTAAATACCATCACATTCTTCTTGAGAAAGAGATCAAAAGGACTCATGCTGCTTTCGTTTGAAGAGTTTCTTGCACCACAAGACTTGCGAGCAGTATTATGATCATCAACACTTGAACCTCAACCTTGTGATTACTTGTAGAAGACACATACTCCTGATAAGACAAGGAAACATCTTTTATCATGTTCACAACATCCCAACCCATTCTACCCCCATCCCTGTCCTCACATTTTATAGAGACAAATGAACCTCTACTAACACTTGTGTTCTTTGAGCTAGACGAAGCAGATAATTTCAACCTTGTGATTACTTGTGGAAGACAAGGAAACATCTTTCATCTTATTCACAACATCAAAACCCATTCTAGCACCACCCTTGTCCTCACATTCTCTAGATATAAATGAACCTCCACTAGGACTTGTGTTCTTTGAGCTAGAAGAATCAGATAATTTCAAAAGATCCTTGTTATCTCCAGAAAGATTCAAATCAGCACCATGATCAGATTGCTTAGCAGAACCTACTATAGGCTCATGGAACCTACCAACACCAAGATGCTTAGTAGAACCTACTACACTCTCTTGGTACTTTATATCCTCTAGATATTCCTCTTCCACAAGTCCCACATTGGACTTCTTAACGTACGCTTGAGACCATGACGTTGTACTTGTTCCTCTCCCTCGAGACCCTCTACCTCTATTATTAGAAGAACTAACCTATAGATTACAAAGGAAAATGTATTAAAATATGCTTACCAAAACCATAACATTAGAACGCAACAAGTAAAGACTGATCAAAATGACTTCGAGAATGACACAAACACAAACATTTTCGGAACGAAGAATATGAGACGACAGTCAAATATTACTACCGGAATTTCAACATCTTGTTGAATATCACATTGTTCAGATGCAGGAGAACGTCTCCAAGAATCCCTACGGCAACCAGAGCCCAAAACTTTGCTGTGAATCATCGATTTTACTTGCAGGATAAAGTCTGATCGTGCCTTTTTTATAATATATAGACACTTTGCAAAAGAGAGATTCTTCGGTTTCTGAGCATTGATGTACAAAACAGACTCTTCGGTTTCTGAGCATTGGAGTACATTGTACCTGTAAATAAACTCTGTAGCATATTTTCTGGAAAGGAAATATTGCAAGAGACTCTGATATGCTACGTAATCATGAGGTTGGAAAGCTCGCTCTTGAGTGACTGTGATATGCCACGTAATCATAAGGTTGAATAGTCAACGTTTATCAGTTAATAGGCCCAACTAAGGCTTAATACATATGGGCTGTAGTCTCTAGTTAGCAAGAGGGCAAAGACTCTAGACGAACCAGAGGACTAGCTGGAGATCAATCTCAACAGGTAGATTTTGTCGTTTTCTGTCTCCCACACTGATGAATCACGAGGTCTCTTCCATTTCTTCTTCCTTAATCTTTTTTTTTCAATTTCATTTTGATTCAGGAATCAGCTTTTACCAGAGAGACTTGAAAAGAAAAAAACAGTTCAACTGTTTGTTTCTGCCTTTGTGTTTCTTTTGCTGGTTTCTTCACATATGTGAGTAAACTCTCTCTTTGGATCATATCTTATGGTTTTACTTCTGATTTCCTTAATGATCACAGCCAATATATCTATTTTTTTATTATTTATTTCGTGTTAGTTAAAATATTGAACTTACCACATCAAAGAATTCAGTAAAGATTGATCATTTTTGTTTAATCTTGATGAAGGAGCAAGGTTCTTGTTCAGTAGTGTGGTTTTGAATGTTCAGTTTCTTTCCTTTTTTATAGATGGATCAAATCGTTAACGTGGATGAGTTTCAAGAACTGGCCAAAAGGGCTCTTCCTAAGATGTACTTTGATTTCTACAATGGAGGAGCAGAGGATCAACACACTCTCAACGAAAATGTTGAAGCTTTCCGTAGAATCATGCAAGTAACAGATCCATATCAATATCGTACATCCTTTTGGTCGGTGATGCTATATCCTCGTGTAATATGTTTGATGTTCAGGTTTAGGCCAAGGGTTCTTGTTGATGTAAGCAAAATAGATATGTCCACAAGGATATTGGGTTACCCAATCTCTGCTCCCATCATGATTGCTCCAACTGCAATGCATCAGTTGGCTCATCCAGATGGTCTGTTTAGTCTTATGTTTCATAACTAGCTGTCTACAGTTTCAGCATCCAATTTAATGGATTTGAAAAACTGATTTGATATGTCTTCTATGTTAGGAGAAACCGCCACTGCGAAAGCTGCAGCTGCATGTAACACTATCATGGTACTAATAGGTGTCTATTGGAATGCATGTTTTTGAATGATTTTGGTTTTAAGGTAATGATCATAGTGTTTTATTGTTGTGATTTCAGATACTATCATACATGTCTACTTGCACTATTGAGGAAGTTGCTTCCAGCTGTAATGCTGTCCGGTTTCTTCAGTTATATGTAAATACACAATCTGGATTATTAGCTATCTCATCTAAATGTGGTTCCTTGGTTCAGGCCTTAGGTCTCGGTTCTAAGTTCGCTCTAATATCATTTATAGGTGTATAAGAGACGTGATATTACTGCTCAGATGGTGAAAAGAGCTGAAAAAGCTGGATTCAAGGCCATAGTTCTGACTGTTGATGTTCCTAAACTTGGTAGAAGGGAAGCAGATATAAAGAACAAGTAACACTCTCAGCTTTTGGAATTCAATCTTGCATGAATAAGCTTCCCTACTTTGCCTTAATCTATCTAATAAAAAGGTATCACTTTTTTTCTTCTGTAGAATGATATCTCCACAGTTGAGGAATTTTGATGGTTTATTTTCAACTGAAGTCCAACCTGTAAGTAGAGCTTTAACTAATTAATTAGGTATATGTAAAGTTGAAACCTTACCAGTTGTTAACAGTGATAACTTTTTCTCAGAGTGAAGGTTCAGGGCTGGAAGCGTTTGCCTCTAGTACACTTGATGCTTCGTTAAGTTGGAAGGTTAAATCTTGATAATGATTCTATTTGTTTCCTTGAATACTAAACAAAAAGTTCCATGTGAAGTTATTTGTTATAATCTTTGCATTGCAAAATTTTAGGACATCGAATGGTTAAGATCTATTACAAAGTTGCCAATCCTGGTCAAAGGGATACTCACACGTGAAGATGGTAAGATCCATGTCTCATACTCTATAGAAAATCTCAAGGGATATAAAAGAAAACTTTGTTTGATGCTATTGGCAGCTCTTAAGGCTGTTGAAGCTGGTGTAGATGGAATAGTTGTATCTAACCACGGGGCTCGCCAGCTCGACTATTCTCCTGCTACCATAACTGTTTTAGAAGAGGTAAGAAACCTTTCAAATCTTGCGTTAGAACAAACTTATCCTTCTTAACGAACAAACTGAGTTATTTCTTCTCTGAAACTGCAGGTTGTTCATGTTGTTAGAGGTAGGATTCCTGTTTTGCTTGATGGAGGAGTAAGACGAGGAACAGATGTTTTCAAAGCGCTGGCGCTTGGAGCACAAGCTGTTCTTGTAAGCTTTGAATGCTATGGTTTCGTATTTGGCTCTCTACTGATGTAATGACACTATTTTGGTTGGGTGATGCAGATAGGGAGGCCTATAGTCTATGGGCTAGCAGCTAAGGGTGAAGATGGAGTGAAAAAAGTGATTGAGATGTTAAAGAATGAGTTTGAGATAACCATGGCTCTTTCTGGTTGTCCAACCATTGCTGACATAACCAGAAACCATGTCAGGACTGAGAATGAGAGACGTCACTCTATGCTCTAATCCAAACATACGACAAACAGCACTACTCTAAGAAATTGAATCAGTCATTTGAACAAGAGTATCAGATATCAGATACTGTCTACATAATCAATAAAAAAAAGCTCTATTAAGACAAGTATTAGTATGTGTGGACTTTGTTATGTTCTTTTGTTACTTATTTTGCTGGTTATATGAGAAGCCTCTGAGAGACGGTTTACTAAAAGATGATTAACTCTTTCACAAATGGTTCTCAGATTTCAACAAAATTTATCACATTGTATACATGAGTCTAATCAGTGAAATCCCTGGTCTGAAAAGAAGATAAGCTACAGCTTAATTTACACGACCAAAATAAGACGTTTCTCTGGACATTTGGTGAGGAAGAAGCTGGCATGGTTCTACGATGAGGCAATATCAGGATGATGAAAGTTCCTCCTGAAGTTCCAACTGGGACATACGATACTCTCTCTCAAACAGCATGAACTCCTGCATTTTTATTGCATCAAAATCAATTAGATGGGTCTCAGATGCTAAGATTAAATAAATTCATAAGCAGATAAGATTTCGATACTCATATAAACTTCTGAGGCAGAACAGTCAAATTAAAAGCTAACAGATATTCATTCAGGTTAATAACCAACAATGGTGAGAAGTTGCATTCATTTCCAAAAGAAAAGTTAATAAATGATGAGCCTTTGACTTTGTTTTTTCAGCGTGGAAAGAACTGAGTATTACTAACCTGTAATTGTTGCCGACTGAACAAAGAGAGAAAACCTTTTTCATCCGAAGCCACTAGCTCAATCAGTTCATCATGATCTTCAGGTGGATTTCCCGATTCCATTAGAGAAACAGAAACCTGCAAGTATGTCGATTAATGGAGGTTAATTCATCTAACAAGCAACATGCCAGTAGGTAAAATTTGAGCCCGCTATAGTTCTTTTCTGTAAAATATTAGTACACGATTACATGAATTGGCCACAGACGGGGATATGTTGCATTGTTAAAAGCTAAAACGTGTCTAGAGGTACTGAATAATAAAATGTGAAATCTGGAAGAGACTATTTGCAAATAAGACAATGTACCTGCATAGATCGAAGAACGAGCTCTGGAAGACAGCATCTCCTACAGAGACCCCGGACAATATAAGTGGCAGGCGTTTCAAGAGAGCCTTCTTTGCTTGAATACCAAGCGTCTAGGCGGGATATATCCATTGTAACACCTGCCTGGAACCGGGTAAGCTCACCTGCAGTCAAATTTAAAAATTTTGCTTGTTTTATTCATGCTGGTAACATCCTCAAATTTCTATAGAGAAAAGGAGGTAAACCACATTGAACGAGAAATATGTTCCATAGACATCCAAACCTTTAAAACCAGCTGCAGCCACTGCACTTAGAATACCACCGTCATTTGCATTATGTGGCCCAAGTCCATCACCCTTAACTGCTAAACACCGGAGCACAACTTCAATGCAGTAGCTGTCCCTTGACGAAATTGATACATTTACCTGCAAGCGAAAATGTCCAATTCTATTGCATAACCATTGTAAATGAAAACTCATTGCCCACGGGAAAAAAAAAAGAAGAGAACTATATACAGCCGGTAAAAGGAACAGATGCAACAAAAACATTGGAAGAAGGGAATACCATTAACTGGCGATCTAAAACAACTTCCTCACTGACAGAAGAGTAAAGTGCACTCATTAGTAACGCACAAACAGTGGCATCTGGTGGCAAACATTCACCAGAAGGCAAACAGAGCATCGCAGTTGCATGCAATTCAAGGAACAAATATTCTTCTGATTCGAATACATTGTCTTCGAGAAATGTCATCCAGGGATTGTCTTGTCCTATATTATGAGGTTCAATACTATCACAGTTAACAGCAATTTCAACCAATGTAAAAACTGCAAAGTCGTGCATACAAGTCAACTCTATATTATAAAGTATGGCATCACTTACTGAGGAGCAATGACAAAGAAGAATCCAGAGTCTCTTTGGCTGCTACAACAGTTTTCTGATTTTCTTCTTCTGACAGTTCAGGGACTTCAGCATTCTCTAATTGGAATTTGAGCCAGTTGCGATATTTTGCATCACAGGAATAATACTCATTCTGTTTGAAGACAAAGAGGTACATAAAGCTATCTAAAGACTGGATATTTAAATCAAAGGAATAACAAAGAGTAAAATTGCAGTGAAGCATACCCAGTCTTGAAACTCTTGCAAATTCTCGGACACATAATCCTCGAGGGTATCTGGATTTTCTGAGAGTTGCTTCAGAGGTTCAGCAAGAAAACTAAGAAGTGTGTGTGCACCTACAGGAGTTGCAGGCACCCTCCACATGGCAATCAAAGCAAACTCTCTGAAAAGTATGTTGCTGAAAAGAGGAAGAAACAATAATACCATGAAACAGAGGCAAAAGTGAAGAAAATACAATGGAGACAAATACTTGACATATTAAAAGGACTTCTGGTCCTTTGATTTCAACACTACATATCCATAAAGGAAATAAGAAATAGGTTAACAGAGTAGCAAAATTAGCCTACACATTCCTAATATGTCAAGATTTCTTGCAGACGCAGATACTAAATGAGGCCATATATTACTATGCATTGACGTACCTGTGCATCAAAGATCGCAATAGTAATTTGGAAGTAACGTCCTTGACATCCTTTATAGTGGATGGAGGTGTAAAACAGAGCCACTGAATGGCTATGGCTTTTTGAAGACTCTGCTGACGATGCTGCTCCGCAACATCAACTGAGGGATCATATTTTGCAAGTTTGATTTCCCGGGATCTTGACAAAACCCTGTGAATGTTTCATGAAATTGCATTTTCTGAGATTACTAGCGTAAAATGTATCTCATTATTATCTCGACATTTGAATACCTGTCAACTATTTCTTCAAAATTTCCTTGTGAGTCATCCACAGGAGAGAATGGCAAGTATTCCATAGCAGACATGAAGATTTTGTACTTCACATGTACGCTATTTTTCAGAGCAGGAAGAAAAATGTCAAAGAAACTTCATGCCATATACCGATAAGCTAATGAGTGCTTGTCCGCAAAGTAGAGAGGATCACACAATGCAATCTGAAAGACTCTTTTTCAATATTTATCATCCAATAACCTATAGTTGACATAGAAATTACCTGCTTTGCATCCTTAGCTCCATCATGTGTACGAAAAGTTCAATGCATCGGTGACGAGCAAGCTGAGAAGCATAAATTCCTACTAATTCCTCATGTTGTTTTGAAAATAGAAACATCGAATACCTGGCAACATTTCACAGATCACTAGGAAGCCAGTTGAATGTAATATGCAATGTATTATATCATGAATTAGTATATTAAGATCCATAAAATGAGCTCTGTTACTGCAGAGGACCAAATGAAGTGACTCACATATGAAGAATAAGATCACCAACATTACTGAGCTTCTCCCTAAAAGAGTCGTTGATTTCATCAGTAGGCAGATGCCTAAGAACAAGTACAACGTGGGCACCAAATTTTATCATATGAGGATCGCCATGGGGCCTGCCAGATGCAAAACGTTTTGGGTCAAGTCACTCATATAGCAATGCTGGAAAACGCATATCTTTCTTCTTTATAACAACTAAGAAACATCAGCAGCGAAATAGTTAAGTCATTTAGAGACCCCTACCACCACCTCGCTGAGTTGGGAATTTTGGTTAATTCGAAAGAAAATGCTAGGATCCGACAATCAACAGAAAACTATATCCCATAACTATTTTAATAGAAGTAAAAGTATCTAGAGAAAAACTATTGATTGCCTGAAGTTGCTTTGATCATCTTCTAAGGGAGCTATCCATGACCATATGATATCAAGAAGATGTGATATATCCCCCAACATAAGGTTCATCTGCCAAAGAAAGTATTAGGGATGACTACGCATATATGGTTCTTATAGCTTGCCGGAAATTTTTTTGGCAATTAAAATACCTGAATCTGCCGGTGTTGCTCTTTGCATGCTCTGACAACATTTTCGTGTACCATTTCCCTACGCCATGAACAAAACAGTACGTTGGGCTGTAGCTCTTTACAAGGAGGACAAAAAGAAAAATTAAAGAAAATTTCCCAATAGTAGCATGCGTACCCTGAATGGAGTTTCTGAAGAAGAGCAGGAAGGTCACGAGGTTGTTGGTTTAGAACATGGAGGGGCCAATCTTCTGTCCCAAGTGATGCCTGAAAACCATTTTGCATAGTTTCAGGGCTTTCATCAATGCAGCTTTTAAACCTTTCTGTCAAGCCTGGCTTTGATTGGGCGAGTTCAAGATCAACCTGAACATCAAGCCATGATTTTGCCATCGCCCAGCAAGCTGACTGCAGAAAATCAACGTCAACGCTTAAACAATGTTAATGCCCACATCAGGTAGAGTAAGCTACGCAATAAGTTAAAGATGATAGCAATTTCCATTTTATCAAAGATTTTGAATAGGAATGGCAGCCATGAAAACAAGTATTGGGAGACAAGGAAGCAAAGTTGGAATACACTAAACAAAAATCAATCTGATTACACAAGTGTGCATGGCTTTACCTCCCAATCAGTACAAATGGGTAACATGCGGTTCAGGTTGCTACACCGGGTTGCAAAAACAGCAACTTCATGTTTGCCGCCATCCTGCTCTGCAATTTTCTTCAGAAAAAAAGAAAGAAAAAAAACAGTTAGTTAAGTTTCTGTGACAGGGAAAACAAAAATTTATTCATTAAGAAAGCAACAAAACTATCCAGAATTTGTATTACCTCTGATGCACAGTAGGACGCCCATTTCCAAAGGCGCAGCTGATTGCCGAAGCCACTTTCCTGCTCGATGGCCTGGAGAGTCCTATTTTTCCCATTCTTTGCCAGTGCCTCAACAGAAGGAAACATGTCCATTCCAGAAAAAGGGCATAAAGTTGCAGCTCTCCATGGCTGCCAAAGTAGATATTTAAATCCACATTATAGCTACACACATTTCTAAACATCACCCTTAAAGGATTCATATCCCTTATATATATATTACCTGCCCAGCGGACCTGCAGAGATCACATGCCTCTTCAATTCTCCCAGCCCTTATTAAAGTCCAAACATCCTCAAGAACAGATTCGTCTTGTTTCTGCCAAAGAGAAGTCGAAAATATTAATTTATCCAACAGAGATCACGACAACGAAATATGACCTTCACAGTATGGATATAGGCATCCACAGGGAGACTAGAGCATACAAAAGAAACACCTGCTATGTTATATGCCCCAGACCAAGCTAAATAGCTACAAATAGCTGAGTATCAAATATTAATTATGAAAAAGAAACTGACGGTCATTATGAGAAAATTCTTTAACCCTTTTCATCCATATTGCATTGCTGTCTGCAGTCCCACCAACACTGTTTTCACTACATTTTTTATTTATTTCTTGTGTCTATTTATATGAACAAATATAAGGAAATGTAAAACATGCGCATCAGCACTACTAATTTAAATGAACCTAACTTCAACCACAGATGAACAGGCTTACATTGTCATCAGAAAGAATACAAGCATGTTCACGGGTTGGAGCATCAAAATCCAGATGGTGTACAGTGTCAGCGGCAGAGCCATTTTTCTTGAGATATCTTTGTGTGTGATGCCACACTCCAGCGTTAGGAAGATAAGTACCCACATGAGATCCCCGCACCTGAGAACATTAATGTTTCCTTGTAACTAAATTCTATTGAATGTTAATCAATCACAAAAATTACCAGATCAACCAATCAAGTATCATGCCAAACTGACAATGGTAAAGCAATATATTAAAAAAGGAATATAATGGAATAGCCACCTTTCTTTCCAAGTCAAGTGATTTTGAAGCTAGATCTTCAAGCCACAGGACTATCCGAAGGCATAGCTGAGCTGTATGGTCGTTTACAACAAACTGACAAGCCTCCAAATGAGATGTTGATGGGGACTGTCAACATTAAAAAAAGTTAAATAAGTCCATGCGTAAGATGTATCTAATATAAAATGATTCATTTGAAGAAAGATTAAGAAAGAATGCATTACCAGGATCAAATCCTCCGGAACTTCTTCAGTAACTGCAAGAACAAAGATAGATCACTGTTAATATCATCTTTAACACAAAAACCACCCAGTACTTTAGTTGAAAAATTTCCAGGTAGACATGAAAATATTACATGACACTGAGCTTTAACAGACATCAGTGATAAAAAATGAACACAACGCCAACCCTGTTCCAAAAAGGCCAAAGCAATAGAAAGATGAAGCTGAGTTTCCTAACCTTTTCCATATAGGTTCCATAAAAGTGACCAGGAGGCAGCCTCACCAAGCAAAAGCTGAGCCTTCTGTCTCATTAGTTTATCCTCCACAACACGATGTCTTATATCTGATCCATATCTGTAGATAATGGGAAAGACATGAAACAAGGATTAAAAACTGAAAAGTTGAAGAAGTTTTGATGGTTAAACCCTCAGAGCCAGAAGACATACCTAATTGATTGTGAAACATGCCTGCATGATTCCTCAAGTCTCAATATTAGATCTGGAATGGGCATCAGTCCTGCAGGATCAAGGCGACATAATTACAATAAGAGATAACCAGGCCTTAACGGGACTCTAGCAACTAAGTAAAGGGAATCTTACAAACACAAAAAGCAGAAACATTGCTTAGCTGAGATTTTGAAAAAAATGAGAACCACACACATGCATGCCCAATCACACCTAAATATCTGCATATTCATGCATATACCCATATTTTATACGAGGACAGATATATCATACAAACCTTGAATTGCAGAATCAAATAGGGAGGCAAACAAAGAAAAGGTTGTATCTCCACTCTCCGCTAATTCATCATTCTCAATCTTGCAAGCCTTCAGCGATTGACTCTCTACTCGACGAAACAAAGCCTCATTATCATCATCCAGAATTCCATCACTTTCCCTCCTGGAAGCAGAGATCAGGTTTGTAGGTGCTCCATCGTAATGATCAGTGTGAAAGTTATCAACCTCCTCCTTAATGTTTTCAAGAAGCAAAGCAGTATTTGTTGGACTATGGATGTTATGCCCATCATAAAGTAATCTATTCTCGCTGACATTTGAACTCAAGATTTCCTCATGCGGCGATGTAGAGTGCCTCTTTCTGCAAAGAAATGTGTAATTTGATATACACAGACATCAAAAATGTTATACCTCAAACACGCAAAGAAGTGATTAAACAATACGCATCAATGCAGAATCACAAGAAATAATGAACAGAAACTTTTCCGAGACTGACTCATAGCTAATTTTTCTTCATGTTTATTAGTGAGCTACATCCACAACAATATTTCATGAACTAATAAAACCATAAACCCTAGCGAGATTGAGACAAAAAATCCAAAACTTCAGCGGAATTCTGAACCTATCGAGAACAATCGCACTCAAGTCTTAGCTACAATCAGCTAATTTAGACTGTACTTACAAACAATCGACAACTCAGGCAAAATCCAATATAACGAGACCCAGAAAATCGAGAATAGCTATCCAAATCGGAAAAGGGGTAGTCGAATAGTTTACCGATAACGACGAAATTGATCTCTAACACTGAGGACCTCGGGATCGAAGTAGCTAGGGGAAGTGTCCATATCCATATCCATTTTCTTCACCAACGAAAACTATCCGTAAATGCAATAATATATTCGAAGACAGACGAGAGAGCCTTTCAACTTCAAAATCTTAGCAGAAGCGCGGTAAAGCTTGAGCGTCGATTAGGGTTTTTAACTCGTCAAATTCTTAAACCCTTTAAAATCCTCCGCCTCAGTGGAAGAGACTCCGCTGGGAAAATACAGTGGTCACGACACAGAACAGCCACGCCACCAGAGTTTAAGGCTTTAAGCCAAAGCTGCTTAAAACGCTGCGTTTTCGAGTTCAGTAAAAGGGTATGACTGTAATTAAATAGAAGTGTAAGGGCAGTCATAAAAAAGACCAGCGGAAACGGGTTTAAGCTCCTAAGGCGTTGGTTTTATCCTCAGAGAGCGAGCTATAGAGATGGCGGCTCTTATCCGGTGTTACTCCTCCTTCTCTCATACTTCCGGCGGCGGACCTCCGCCGCGAGACAAGCATCGAGCTCCAGGTTAGCTCAATGTTCACTCGTAAAAATCAGATTTTTCACTCTCTGTGAGTGATCCTCTTTTGGGTAGTGACTAGTGAGGCATCAGAATCTCAGAGATTGATCTATTGATTTTAGAATTTCGTTTAAGCTATCTGAGGAAGTTGGTTTAGTTTGGGCATATAATTTCCAAACTTTTGCCATTTAGATGACATTAGTATGTAGCTTGACTCCAATTCTACAAATTCAACTCTAGTGTAATTTGTTTAGAGCTTTGTATTCTTGCTGAGAGCTTTGTTATCATTATGATAAATGTCCGTGTCAGTGTCCAAGAAGAGCCTGAAATCTTGAATCTTAAGGAGCTTATTAACAAACGAATTTGATGGTTTTCTCACAAGTTGGTGTTTTTTGTTGGCTCATTTCAGAGATTGGAAAGTTTGCTACATCTATTGGCTACTCAGTAATCAGAAAGCCTGCGGCTCATCATCCTACCTCCAACATTCAACATTTGTCTTCCAATCCCAAGGATCGTGAAGGCAATGGAATCTTACAAATACCATTTTCCAGCGTGGAAACTCTTGACAAGTTGTCAGATTTTGAGGTACATATGTTGGTTAGCTCCAGGATGGTTCCTATACCTTGAATACCATGAAAGTGTTTGACTTAGTTTTTTTTGTTGTTGTCAAGTTTTCCATTCTGATAAATAAGCCTTTAAAGATAGATGTGGCAGGGAATTGGGAGGCTCAAGTTACCTACGATGGCAGTGTTGTTGACAAACTCCATACTGATGGCTACACCGCTTGAAGCTTTTGCTGCTGAGATATGTGAGCCGGAGAGCTCCATGTTTAACATGCCAGTTTTGTTGCTTGTAGCTCTTGTTGGAGCCACTGTTGGAGGTAATATAATTGTCCTTTCTTCAATGTATGTTTTGTTTGTATGATTTTGATGACACTTTTGTGATGCGCAAACCAGGGTTGCTTGCTCGGCAGAGGAAAGGGGAGTTACAGAGGTTGAATGAACAACTACGTCAGATTAATGCGTCTCTTAGGAGACAAGCCAAAATCGAGTCTTATGCACCAAGCTTAAGCTATGCCCCAATTGGAGCTAGGATCCCAGAAAGTGAAATCATTGTGGAACCAAAGAAACAAGAGTTGATTTCTAAGCTGAAAACAGGGAAGACCTTTCTGAGGAATCAAGAGCCAGAGAAAGCCTTTGCAGAGTTCAAGATAGCTTTGGAACTTGCCCAGAATCTCAGGGACCCCATTGAAGAAAAGAAGGCTGCAAGAGGCTTAGGCGCCTCGCTGCAACGTCAAGGGAAGTATAGAGAAGCCATACAATATCACTCCATGGTTCTAGCCATCTCAAAGAGAGAAGGAGAAGATTCTGGTAGTACTGAAGCATATGGAGCTATTGCAGACTGTTACACTGAGCTAGGAGATCTCGAGAAAGCTGGGAATTTCTATGATACATACATTTCTCGGTTAGAGACAGACTGATTCTTTTGCAGTGTTTTTTTGTATGTTTGTGTTCATGTAAAATAACATAAAGATGGATATCCAAATCCCTTTTATTGAATGTAATTTGTTTGTCTTACAATCCATGGGGACATAACTAAGCATACAACTGCAGATAAAAAGCTTTTTATATGGATAACTTAAAAGTGAAAAAAAACAGACAGACACACACAAACAAGTTCTAGCAACAAAAAAGAAAAGAAAAAAAGAAAGAGATTGAAACATAAGATCGCTGCCACGATCTGAGGTTGATTTATTACTGATAGTACATGAGCTGCTGTGCGGCGGCTACATTCTGAAAGCCACCATCGTACATGGCTGCAGTAGCACCAGCTGCATTGATTCCATGAGCAGCCTGCCTTAGAGGGTGTTGACCCTGTGGATGCATCAAGGCATTCACACTAGCCATCTTGCTTAGTGCCAATTGCCTCTCGTAGGCTAAGAGATCAGCTGCAGACAGACCAGGCACTGTGGCTGGGGCAGGTGGGGGAAGTGGGTTTGAGGCTGTTCCTGGTGGAGTTGGTTTGTTGCCCCATGAGCACTGCAATCAACATGATAACAGAATCAAATATCAGATACATGCTAAGTCTCGTTTCTAGAGATGTCAGATAATGCAACTTTCGGAACAATAAGATCAAATAGTACCTTTATTTGTCTGTTGAAGAGGTAAGGCTGAGTGTTACCCATCTGAATAGCAAGAGTAGCCTCAGGATGAGTGTTGTATCTCACGAAACCAAAGCCTTTGTCTCGTTGGACACGAACCTCTTCAATAACTCCAGCGCCAAGAGCATGGAAGTAGCGGTGTAGATCAAGTTGAGTTACCTGTAAGATAAAAAGCTGTCATCATGTACCCAAAATCTAATTATATAGGCAATAACCAAGGTCCTAGTGGATAAAACTTACCTCTGGAGCAAGATTTCCCACATAAACAGTGGTAAACTGAGAATTGTTTTCAGGTGCTTCCTCGTTTAATGTCTCTTTACCATCCTCTGCACAATCAAACAACGACCAACGTAGCTTTGTTAGCTATGAGTTTCTAATATTACCCCAGAGAAAAATCAGTGTAGTTGATTGAACACACAGATATAGAAAGACAACCTGATGAACCAGTTGTAAGTTCTACCACACTCTTGCCATCAGAACTAAGCTTATCGTCACCAGAAGTAGCGCCCTTCGTGGCCCAGTTGCATCTGATCTGTCTGCTACTTAACCACTTGCCTGAAAATATGTGATAGAAACAAAAGTTAATTACTACGAATAAAAAGAAAAAACCAGAAGTTATGTAACTTTCAGCAACTCTTGAAAACATATCTTAGCTACTATAAGATCCTTACCATTCATCTCATTAATGGCAGTTTGAGCATCCTGCAAATGAAATAAACGTTTAGCCTTAACTTAAGCCATGAACAATCCTTGAGCAAAAAACAAACAGTGACCGCATGAATAAAGAAATATGCATTACCTGTTGATTGCGGAAGGAAACAAACCCAAAGCCTCTTGAGCGCCCAGTTTTTTGGTCCCACATAACTCTCGCATCCCTTCAAATATTAGACAGTCAAATACTATGAGTTGGATATGATGTTTAAGCAGATAAGCTTAATCAATAGGGGAATTTGGTTACATCAGATACTTTTACGACCAACTAGAATTAGTTAAAAATGAGTTGATCTATTATCAGAACTTACGAGCAAGTGGAAAAGACAGAGAAGCTTTGATATAATGTCGCATCAGTAACCTCTGGACTGAGATCTCCAACAAAAATGTTGAAATGACCTGCGAACATATAGAAACAAAATCATTGAGCAACCACACTATTACAAAGAATAATGCAACTTTTTGAAAAATCAAAACTTACTTGATGTATCTTCCCTCTGACCAGTGGCATAGGCCCAATTGACTTTGATAGGCTGTCCAAACCTGTGAACTCAAGTATTATAACCTATCTGAAAGAGTTAGAAGAATAAAGAGAGCAACAGAACAAAGAAAATTGTTCCTTACAGATGCCTTCCATTCAGAGACAGTATAGCCAAAGCAGCAGATCTTCGGTCAAAGTAGTGAACAAATCCATATGATGACTATGAAATCAGAAAGATGCGTTAGTCCATTTTTAGTAAGTTTGAGATAAGCAGAGCAGCAAGTAAAGCATATTGTTTTGTCATGTTAGTCCATAACAAGAATGATACTTTTATAAGAGGGTCGCTTTCACAATCTAAACACAACCAAATAAAGTTACAAAAGATGTGAATTTCGAATCTCTCTAACCTTGTCCTTTCTGATGAGTTTACTGCTTTCAACAGGGCCAGTGCTTGTAAAAATCTCTTGAAGGAGAGGCTCTGTCACCTGTGTATGAATGTTTCCAACATACCTGCGAATATTAAAATGATTAAAGGAGTTAAAAATCACAAACTCAGAACTGTACTTTCAAACAAAAACTTGCAAAGTAACGCTCACTCACACGCTACGGCAAGTACTGGGATCAAAACCAGGAGGAAGGTTCCCACTTGGAACAGGCTCTAACTGCAAATGCCAAAAGTATGATGAGAAAAAAAAAAAAAAATGAAAACTTGATTGCAGCAAAAGAAGAAAGATAATTTATTCTCTATTCCCATTAGAAGGTAAATATCATCAGCTAAGCGAATTACAAATCTTTGTCGGTAAAACACAAAGACATCAACAGATAAAAGAACAGGATCTGGAAACCCTAGCCTTCTGTTCAATCAAATGATAACAGGGAACACAAAAATACAGCTCATACGAATGAGCCTTAGCTTCAAATGACGAACACAAACTAAACCCGACCCGGAATGAAAGGACACACGAGAGAGGTCATAGTGTAGAAATGGAATTAAAACCAATTTTTTTATAAAAAAAACTCCAATTTCGACCAAAATTAGACACATCGGAGATGTGTATAGGTAGAGAAAAAAAAACCTGAGGAGGAGCCAAAACACCAGGATGGTAAAGAGAGTGTTGCTGCATCAGAGCTTGCTGCTGCATCAGAGCTTGTTGTTGTTGTTGTTGATGTTGCTTCAGTCTCGGATTCTGCATTTTTTTTCCCACTGCGAAAAAAAAAAGATATCTGTTTGTTTCCCCCAGAAATTTTTTGATTTTTCCTCCCCTAGGGTTCAGGTACTATCGCTCACGAGATGAAGAAAGAAAAACGAGAAAACAAAAAAAAAAAAAAGAGGAAAAAAAAAAGAAAAAAGGAAAAAGGTAGAAAGAGAAAAAAAAAATCAGAGAGGAAAGAGAAAGAAGCTGTCCGTAGAAGATGAGAGGGACCGTGCGGCACAAGTGAACTATTTATAGCACAGTTTATTTTATTGTTAATTGCAGGAGCAGAAGTAGGCGAAACTACCGTCACGGGACTGTGATGATCATCTATAGTGACAGCCAATAGTAATCCCTTGTTGTTTCCTCAATCTTGTTGACAGCCCATGTTCAGGCCCAAGCCCATATTTAAACGACGTCGTTAGTCGCGTGGATACCGAGGGACCATTATTCTGACTTACTTGTTGCTGTGGACCCCAGGCGTGTATCTTTGGTGTTAGTTCGGTCTTGTGTCTGAATTTGATAAATTTATCGAGTTTGTCTCTCGTGGTCGTAAGTCCAGGAACTCTAATTAAATAATTAATTAAAAGATAAGATAAATATGTTGTAGTATTATTTAAAATGAAAGTTTCAGTTTATTTTTGCTCTGCTATATCATTATCAGTTGTTAGCTTAACACATTTTAAAACATTTAATTACCTTAAATACTCATTACGACTGTATTATTGATTTATTTCTTTTAGGTAATCGGGTTGATTAAAATCTTGTATGGTCCACCAACTATATCTCATTATGAGGTTTGACAATGCACATTTATTTTAGCTGGTTTTCGACTATTCAAAATATATATAAACCTTCTCCACTATAAATAATTTTGAAAATCTTCTCCAAATTTGTAAGTTCTTATCCTCAGATAATTTGATTACAAAATGTCAGAAATAATATAAGTTGCTGTCCTTGCCAACACGGTCCAACCACGTCATAGCACTTTGGGAAAAATAAAATAAAAACTCGTCTATTCGAGGTAAATTTCCGAATTTATTAGCACCAAAACGAATACATTATTTTATTTTCATTTTTAAAACGGCTACATCATTTTGATTATTGAAACTAAAATTCATTAAAATATTTACCAAAAACAATTGCATTCATCTAGTTGTAAATTTTAGATAATTCAAAATGTTACCAAAATTACTAGCTTCAATGATCCCACTATAAAGTGGAAGATCATAAGACATGATTGGAAATGTAGATGTGTCTCTCTTTAGAGAAAGTGGGGATATCTTTTAGGCATAATAGCATTTATGACTATATTTCACCGCCAAATAATTCAACAGTAAAAGTTTAATTTTTTCCCGGCATTTTTATGCCGCCGGCAAGTAGTAATTCGGAGAAGTTAAAATTTAGCACGAGGAGTTGAAAAGTCTTTAACACTAATTTCCGTTTTCCCACCACCTCTTACAGAAACTTCCAAAATTAATACAAAAAACAATAACAACTTACAGCTCGCCTTACTAGACTTCTGATAAGAAACAAATTTCTTGATTATTTATAAAATCTCCAAAAAATTAATCAGAGTAGTTTCTTCTACCAATCTCCTTCAAGAAATTTTCAACCTAATTGAATCTGTGTAAGTGAATGATTTAATTGGTTTCGAATTTTTTGTTGTTTTTTTCGTTTTGTTGATTTTTTTGGTGTCTGATTGATTTTAGATGGACCCGTCGGAGCATATCGGCGGTTTAGATTCCGATGGCTCGAAATTAGAGACGGCGGAAAGGATAATACTACGGTGGGACTCAACGTCGTCTGAAGAAGCGAGAGGGAAGATGATTTTCCAAAGCGATCGTGATGAGGTGGATCGATTCCTGCGAGCCGTTGATGAAATCCAACGGTCCTTGTCTTCTACATCTATCTCCTTCTCTTCTTCTTCCTCCTCCGCCGCCGCTTCCGCTGCTGTCGAGGACTACGAAGTCAAAGCCAACTCAGCTATCCAAATCGCCATGGCTAGGCTTGAAGACGAGTTCCGAAGCATCCTTCTCTCCCAAACAACTGTATTCGAGCCGGATTCTCTTTTCCTCGAGGAATCATCAGTTTCTCCGTCTTTGACCGTCGAGGTTGGAGACGATACCACCGTAACCGCTACTACTACTGATGTCGCTGCCGAAGAAGAAGAAATCAATTCGCCAGGTGGTTCCGGTTCAGGCCGGTTAACGCGTAGAAGAAGCAGTTACAGATCCACAAGCAGCATACGCGAGATGGATCTGATATCGCCGGAGGCAGTTTCTGATTTAAGATCGATTGTTCAGCGTATGGTCGCCGCCGGTTACTCCCGTGAATGTATCCAAGTCTACGGAAACGTTCGAAAATCAGCCATGGAAACAATCTTCAAGCAGCTTGGGATTGTGAAGATCAGCATCGGAGATGTTCAGAGGCTTGACTGGGAAGCTGTAGTAGGAAAGATTAGGCAATGGATCCGTGCAGCTAAAGTTTGCATTAGGGTTGTATTCTCCAGCGAGAAGAGACTATGTGAGCAGCTATTTGATGGTATATCCATAGCCATGGATGAGACATGTTTCATGGAGACAGTGAAATCATCAGCTCTGAGACTTTTCACTTTCCCTGAAGCTATAAGCATTAGTAGAAGATCACCTGAGAAGCTATTCAAGATTCTTGATTTACACGATGCTCTTAATGATATGTTGCCTGATATAGAAGCAATCTTTGACTCAGATTCGTTAGATAGTATTCGTGCTCAAGCCGTTGAGATTCAATCGAGACTAGCGGATGCAGCGAGAGGTATACTTTCGGAATTTGAGAATGCTGTTCTTCGTGAACCTTCAGTAGTTCCTGTACCTGGAGGAACTATTCATCCATTGACAAGGTATGTGATGAACTACATCGTTATGATCTCTGATTATAAGCAAACGTTGGATGATCTCATCATGTCGAATCCTTCCACTGGGTCTGATCCAAACACACCGGATATGGATTTCACAGAGTTAGAGAGTAAATCACCATTGGATTTGCATTTGATATGGTTGATTGTGATCTTGCATTTCAACTTAGAAGAGAAATCACATCATTACAGAGACACATCTCTAGCTCATATATTCATCATGAACAACATCCATTACATTGTTCATAAAGTGAAAAGGTCACCAGAGCTAAGAGAGATGATAGGAGACCATTATTTAAGGAAACTCACTGGAATATTCAGACATGCTGCCACGAGCTACCAGAGAGCCACATGGGTCAGAGTACTGAATAGCCTGAGAGATGAAGGATTACATGTGAGTGGGAGTTTCTCCTCAGGTGTGTCAAGAAGTGCACTAAGAGAAAGGTTCAAGGCGTTCAATACAATGTTCGAAGAGGTTCATAGGATTCAGTCGACATGGTCGGTTCCAGATGCACAGCTTAGAGAGGAACTTCGGATATCTCTATCCGAGCATCTAATCCCGGCTTATAGATCGTTTCTTGGAAGGTTCAGAGGTCATATAGAGAGTGGAAGACACCCTGAGAACTACTTGAAATATTCGGTTGAAGATATTGAGACCATCGTTCTGGATTTCTTCGAAGGATATACCACATCACCACACTTGAGGAGGCGATGAAAAGAAGACACAAAACCGAGAGAGTGTTCGTCTTCTTTCTTTCTTTTTCAGCCACATTAGGATGTCATAGAAATAGACCCATTCTTTGAATTTTTATTCACGGGGTTTTCTACCCAATGGAATAATCTCCAGATAAACATATATATGTGTGTTGTTTGTGCCATGTCTTCTTTTAAGCAAAGTCCTGATTGATCACAAAACCAATAATGTACCATGTAAATTCCACTATGTGCCACATACTCTATTCTTTTGCTCCATTTATGATTTGCAAGTTATAGGTCTTGGTTATAGCCATATTGTGAATATTTCAAGCCCCCAAGTATCAATCTAATCATCCATCTCTGCCCAATTCAAAGATAAGGAAAGAAATTGCTAAAAAAATTCCATTTAAAGAGGTAAAATATAGATCCGAAGACAAAAAAAAGTACAGACATATTATTGTTTTTGTCATATTCTTCCAAAATGAAACACAAGACTTGTGTCCATCCCCCCCAAATCAACACACAAAAAAGGCTCATCATAAAACTTGTGAGCCAAAGAAGAGCATCAAGCCGAAAATGAAATGGCCCCATAATCTGGTTTAATCAAAGTCAAGAAACTCCATTCTCTTCCTCATTGTTCCTCTCAGCTCACTTGCTTCCCTCTCCACCTTCTGCGCCTACACCAACCAACAAAGATTCCACCACTCCAAATCATCAGCACGCACACAACATCACAAAAGAGTCAAATTTTGCTAAACATGTGATGTGATGCCTTACCCTTTTAATATCTGCCTCTGAGACACGAATCATATGTGGAGGAAGCTCTTCTCTCTCGGTGTCCTAACACATGGTTTAAGGCCAAAACTCAGTGAATTGGAGAACACAAAGTGAGATAACAACAAAAGGAAGCAATGAGAAGTCTTACTTACCAGCTCACCAATCAGAACAACATTCTCTCCACGGATTACATAGAGGCCTAAAGGAATGTCACAGTATTGTTCACCAACAATTACCCTCTCGCACGCACCTTCTAGAACCGCATTGGCTGTATATTTACAACAATCAAAAGTATGGTTTAGATCTCTCTTCCCTCAACAATATCACAAATGTAGGAGAATGAAAAAAAGAAAAGTGAATACCAAATTGATCAAAGGAACGGAGCGTTCCCATTAGCTTTCTACCATCTCTGAGGAGCACAAGTAGTTTTCCTGCATTGTTAAGAGCAGAGCCAACATAGATAAGTGACTGATGCACATTTAAGAATATCATGAACCTTCAAACTCAAAGAACCAATTGTCAAAAAGAACTCGAATTTGGATTCTTAAGCCGATAGCGAATCAGAATCGACAGATGTTAAATTATGTACTTCCTAAATTGAATAAAAAATGCGCCAGCAATGCCATAACGTTTGATCTCATGTATGCCAAAAGCTTTGAAGATGTGACACAATATATAAACTAAAACTATGAAGATTCAAAATTCTTAGTCAAGGAGTGTCTCCTTTGTGATAATCCAACATCAAAATTGACAAGCTTTGAATAAGGCCGCGGGAAACTACTGCCTAATTATCAATAAGAACTCAAAACCAAAAGTAACAAAAACACACAAAATGTTTGCAAGATTGAGCTCCCTAATACTGTAATACATAGATACAGAGATAAGCTTCAACAAATCTGTGAACAAAAGAGAAAGATAGACGAATTACTATCGAGATAACTAGCGAGTGATGTTGAAAGGTAAATATCTTCAGGACCGGCCCAAGACATCGCTATCCACACGAAATTGAAGAAAAGTTTCGGTCTTTCTTAAAAACACAACCGATTATGTTCTCAGATTTCCAGTGAAGAGATGAAATTGATAGAAAGAAACGAAGGAGATGGAAAGAGGAATCTAGGTTAGGGTTTTGAGCAAAAGGGTTTAAATTGAGGAAGCGATTTAAAAAAAAAAAGAAAAAAAAGAATGGGACTTTCAACACTCGAGATCGAAGATGGACACGGGTTCGTGAAAAAAATATAAAACCCAGATCCGATTGCACTTGGATGAGAGAAATCGTTGAAGGAAATATCGAAGAACTTACGCGAGCTAATCGACCGCTGCTGCTATTTTAATGTTATTTGTTTTTCCTTTTTAGGGATCTTAAGGGCAAAATAGTCCGAGATTTTTACTCGATAGATAAAGCGTTTACTTTCTTTTTTCACGTTAAAGCGTTTACTTTTTACTTCAAACACTTCCCAATTGTAAAATTTTAGAATAAGTGAAAATATTCACACACGCACACACAAAAAAAAAAAGGTGAAAATACATAGCTTGGAATAAATGTAATGTAAGTAATATTACCACAATCAGTTTATCGCATTCGGAAAACAAAACCAACTAACAAAAAAAAATGTACTCCCTCTGTTTTTTTTAATTGTAATTTAAAATTTTTCATATATATTAAAAAAATATTTAATTTGTATATTTTACTTTTAACTAATATATAGTTGATTTATTTCATTGGTCATGACAATAAAATAAAAAGATAAAAATAGAACATTCACCAAACATTTGCATTGAAAATCTAAAATAATAAATAAAATGAAACAAGTTTAAAAACCTAAAACTATAAATAAAAAGAAACGAAAAGAGTTTTTTTATCCACATAGCGAGAAAATTTGTTTAAAATGGATTTTCAACCGAAAGAAAGATAACCTTGAAATTAAAGAAAACAATTTTGTGGCACATATGAATAATCTTGATATGATTGCATATTTTCGCCTTGGGTAATATTTTGAGGGATAAAGAAAACTATTTTGTTAGTATTTGAGGATTCGATGATCAATTCACTTCTTTGAGGTTCGATCAAATCTTTTTAGAAAATAAAGAACATTAGTAATACTTGGTTTGATAATCACGATCACATTAGCAATAAAAACTCCCAAAAATGAATGAGACATGAAATAAAAATGAGAAAATCTACAATTTAATTATATTTTGACAAATTTAAATTTTATTTAACTTTCTTTATCATGTGTTTAAAAGAATATGTAAAATATAGGTTTGGAAATGAAACGAATATTTAAAATTATTCGTGATTCGCTTTGCTTCGTCCGAATCAATAACTTTTTGATTCATATTTACTTCCGACCTATCAAATATTCGCTAAAATCTTAATTCATAAGTATTCACGGATATCAGATTCGTTTCATAATAATTGTAAAATAATTATAAAATAGAAAAATCAAATTTTATCTTAAAATAACATTATTTTATTCAAACTACATATTTTATTTTAAATTTATTAAATTTTAATATTTATATAATTAATATGATGAAATATAATCAATATACAATATATATATATATATATATTATTAGAGAGAGATATATATATATATATATATATGTGGATATATCGAAACGAAGCGAACATCTTCATCCTAAAATTTTAGTATTTGATATTTGTTTTGGTTTTAACGAATATTCATTTTTAATATTTGCTTTGTTTCATAAACTTATGAATATTTAGTTTTTTCGAAGCAAATCGAAATGAATAACAGATCGAATCAAATCTAACAAATATTTTATCAAAAGCTAGTGAAATATTTAAGTAAATACAATTTAAATCTACTGTTTATTCTCGCCAAAAGAAAAGTATATTTGTTTGTTAACCAAATAAAAAGTATATTCGATGCTTAATATTGTTAGTTCAACTAGCGACGTCGTCTCAGGAAAACTAAAGTGATCCAATAAAATATTGCCACGATAGCAACAGATCTCGGCGGCGCGAAACTACGCGGCGTTTGCTCAGCACAAAAACGTAGCGATGTTTATTTAAAGCAAACTAAAATCAGATTGCACTTTGCTTCGCTTTTGTAGCTATCATCATCGGTGACAAAGTCCCCTTCACGGTGATAAGCAACCTTAACCTTCTCCACTGTTAAACCCTAAAATCAGGGTCACGATTTCGTCTTTTTTTCTTTCCAGGTTCGATTCTCATATAATTTCGTGTTTAACCGATGCGATGTTTAGGAGATTTAGGGTTTTTTTTTTTCCCGTTTTGTTTCTTTTTAGCTCACAGATCCTGTTTCTTTGCAATTGTTCATGTTAAAATTTCAAGCTAAGTCCCAATGAATTCTATCGGTTGCAAAACGAGATAGTTATGAATCAGGAGTAGGGTTTGTTGTGGTTTTCGAGAAATTTCAGGAAAGTGAGAGTTTGCTATTAATGGGTAGTTTTTTTTTTTCTATCCTGAATTTTTTATATTTTGGGGATAAATCGTGAAAGCAATGTCCTTTCGTACGAAACTGAATCCAATTTTCCAGCTTTAGATGATTTGAAGATTTCTGGCAAAAATCGGAGAAATTTAAGATCGCATATGCACTCTTATAGCTGATTCGAATTGTGATATCCAATGTAGTTAGATCAGTTTTGTTATATTTTTTAGACTGAGTTTCATCTTAGATTTTTTCAACATCTAAACGCTATTGAGCTACTGAGTGATTTCGATTTTTATATACTGAATTGTTTCATTGGTGTTTTAGGGATAGATTGATCATGGCAACTGCAACTATGGCTACCGCAGCTGGAGCAGCTGCTCTTCTGTATTACACGTTAAACCGGAAATTAGTAGCGGGTCCATCTGATGTTGACGATGAGAATTCCGAAACTTCTACTACTACTCGTACTTCTTTGAGGATTGACCGTGTTTCGCATAGACTTGTTCAAGCTCCAGCAACTTGGTTGGAGACAATTTCTACGCTTTCTGAGACTCTTCGTTTTACTTACTCCGAGACTCTCGGGAAGTGGCCTATTGGAGATCTTGCTTTTGGGATCAATTTCCTCATCAAGAGGCAGGTAAACATCTCTTGATCTTTATAACGGTAATAAGTTTTTAATGATCTCATGGTCAAAGTTGAATGTTTTGTAATTGTGTAACCAAAACCGCAGGGACTTCTACATGTTGATCGTGTCTTTGGTGGGGAAGATAGTATAGAGCTTAAAGGATTAGAAGTAGCCACTGAACTCAAATATCTTTTGCATTTGTTGACATTGTGTTGGCATTTCTCCAAGAAGCCGTTTCCGTTGTTCTTAGAAGAAACCGGCTTTACCAAGGAAAATGTCCTTATTCACGAACCCAAAGCTGGGGTAAAGTTTAACAACTCTCAAACTCCTAGGCACTTTTTTTGTCATAGATATTGAGAAATAGTTGTGAATTTTGCATCATGTAGATTTTGAAGCCAGCCTTTACGGTTCTTGTCAATCACAATACAAAATGTTTTCTATTGTTGATCCGTGGAACGCATAGCATCAAGGACACCTTGACTGCTGCGACAGGAGGAGTCGTACCATTCCATCATACTGTTGTAAATGAGAGAGGTGTCAGCAATTTGGTCTTAGGATATGCACATTGTGGTATGGTTGCTGCTGCCCGGTGTATAGCAAAACTTGCCACCCCTTGTCTTCTCAAGGGTCTTGAGCAATATCCAGATTACAAAATCAAGGTAATTTATGTGGCCCGTTCTCTTTTCTTTCTATAACCCTTTGGTGAGAATCTAAAGACTGTCTATAACCTCATACATTGTAATCTTCCTGCGTTTTGTTGGCAGATCGTAGGCCATTCTTTGGGCGGTGGAACAGCTGCACTTTTAACATATATTTTGCGGGAGCAGAAAATACTCTCATCAGCTACCTGTGTTACATTTGCTCCAGGTTTTTCATCCAGCATAGTTTTCAACTACATGTTGATACCTTTTTTAGATATACTATAAGACTGAGCTTTTTGTTCCTATGTTCTTCAGCTGCTTGTATGACTTGCGAATTAGCCGACTCTGGGAATGATTTCATCGTATCTGTCATAAACGGAGCTGATCTGGTGCCTACATTTTCTGCTGCAGCAGTAGATGACTTACGCGCTGAGGTGTGTTTCCTAGACCACAAATTCTGTTCTGTATATATATACTTGGGAAAACGTTTGTTGTATTGTCTTGAGATAAACCATTTGTTCTTCTTTTTCCACCTCTGCAGGTAACAGCTTCAGCTTGGCTAAATGATCTGAGAAGTCAAATTGAACGCACTCGAATCCTCAGCACTGTTTATCGCTCAGCGACGGCTTTAGGATCACGACTTCCTTCTATGGCCTCTGCCAAAGCAAAAGTTGCTGGCGCTGGTGCAATGTTACGACCAGTTTCTAGTGGCACTCAGGTAATAAACTAGACTGAATGTTCCCCTGAGCTTAAATAGCTCTCAAGACTCAAAAAAGTTTTAAATAAAACAAACTCTTGCAGGTTGTGATGAGAAGAGCTCAAAGCATGCTTACCCGTCCTGCACTAAGCTTGTCTTCTTGGTCATGTATGGGACCCCGACGCAGAGCCTCTGTTACTCAATCAAACTCGGAACGTCAGTTAGATTCTTCTGAAGCGATGTCCCAAGATGGACCTGAAACTTCAGATCATCTTCTTGTTACAGATGAAGAAACCACTGGGAAATGGAAATCAGAAGCTGGGTGTTCTAACTACGATGAAACATCTGCTCGTCTTGGAGCCACTGATCTTGACGAATGTGATGATCCAGCGGAAATCGAAACACGGGAAGAGCGGATGACTGAAGCTGAGCTATGGCAGCAGCTGGAGCATGACCTTTACCATGAGTCTTCAGAGCAGCCTGAAGAGGCCGAAGTGGCAAAAGAAATCGAAGAAGAAGAAGAAGCTGTCATTGCAGAGGCGGGTGTGGCCCAGCCGGATAGCCGGATGTCTGAGATGAAAGAATCCCGCAGATTCCTCCCACCGGGGAAAATTATGCATATCGTCACGGTCAGGCCTGAGGCCATAGAAGCGAACGAAGAAGAAGTAGACGGTTCTGTCCTCGAGAAGCCTGAGGCAGTGGAGACAGTGGAAGTGGGTAGAGTAGGAATATTTCTGACGCCGAGGTCATTGTACAGTAAGGTGAGGTTATCGCAGAGGATGATAAGCGATCATTTCATGCCTGTTTACAGACGACAGATTGAACGGCTAATACAAGAGCTAACACTCGAAAATCCTTAAAGCATTCTCTTCGTGGTTTTTTCTTCCTATTTGGTTTGGCGGTAAATTTTGTATTTTCAGTTGTAAATTCTTATCTTACTGACTATTTCCTTTATGGTTTTATTTTATTTTTTTAGTTTCTCCAATATTCGAAATTTTTTTATTTATAAATTAACAATTTGTAGAGAAACATTTGCTATTTTTCGTTATTATACAGGAGTGAGTTAGAGGTCTTGTTCGGTGGGGACTAAATGGAGTACTAAATTGTCTGATTTATGTTAATCATTTTGTGTCTACGAGAAATAAAACAATAATTGGAATGTTCTAATTTCTAAAGCTTGATTTGTAATATGCCAGATAAAGTATAATCTTTATCTTGTCATCAACTAACGAATCATCAATTTTACAAAAATGAAAATGCCACGTATGTTGGGTCAAATTTACCTGATCACCGTTGTTTGACAGGCGCAGATTCCTTACCCTTGATTCCTTACCCTTGATTCCTTCTACGATCACACCAATTCTCTTTTTGCTAAAACTTTCAATTTCCAGGTTAATTACGAGAAATTTTACAATTTCTTGATCTCTGATTAATCTCGGCGACCACCTGATTCTCAATTGCGTTTTGCCTGGTCGAGACTAAGGATCCATAGGGTTTTTCAAAATTTTAATATCGTATTTTGTTGGTTTGAAACCCTAGGCCCCTTTCTGGTTCGATTAGGTTGGGGTTTATGAGATTACCAATGGTTGGTTAGTAATCTAAGAATTGAAAATGAGCGCGGTGGCTTTTCTTTACAGCTCCAAAAATCCCAAATTTCGAGGGGTTTTTAACGGTCTCTGTGCTCTGGTTCTGTTTTGCTTCTTCTTTGATCGGAGCGACATACTCAGAAACTCTTTCTTAAGGACCGCGTCTTTCGTCAATGTTGGTGGTATTGGTTCCGCCTCCGGAGGTAAATTCAACCAGTTTACGGTAGTTCGTCTGCATATAACTGAAATTGATACGAACAGCTTGACTAGCACTAGTACTGTGATATGCTCAGGGTTACATGAACACATGGGTTACGCTGATCAATGCGAGTTCTTAAGAGCAAACCCAAGTTGCTCCCCTGATGGATTCTTTGATTACCTCAACTTCTTTTTCTGCTCCTGTAGAGATTTCAGTATCTTGGGTTACATAATGTTGGCTGTTTGGCTTGTTGCTTTGTTTTATCTCTTGGGTAATACGGCTGCGGATTATTTCTGTTGTTCGTTGGAGAAGCTCTCAAAGCTTTTGAGACTGCCTCCAACTGTTGCTGGTGTTACGTTGCTTCCACTTGGGAATGGAGCACCTGATGTGTTTGCAAGTATAGCTGCTTTTGTTGGAACAGAGAAAGGAGAAGTTGGTCTTAACAGCGTTTTGGGTGGTGCTGTGTTTGTTACTTCAGTTGTTGTTGGGATTGTTTCGCTTTGTGTTGCGGATAAACAAGTCAAGATCGATAAGAAATGTTTCATCAGAGACTTGAGTTTCTTCCTTTTCACGCTCGTGTCTTTGCTTGTGATTTTGATGGTTGGTAAAGTGACAGTAAGGATTGCTATCGCGTTTGTTTCGATATATGTGGTTTACGCTTTCCTTGTGGCAGCGAATGTGATTCTGAGAAAACATGCTAAGAGGTTTAAACTAGAGGCTATTACTCCTTTGTTACCTATGCAAGGAAGTGTGTTTTCCCCAAGTGTTGGAGAGGATATTCCAATGAACACACCTTTGATCGAAACTGACCATGAGGATGGTCCACCTCGGCTACAGAGTCTTCCTCAGTGGATGTGGGCTTCAAATGTGGCAATCTATTCAAACCATTTCGCGAAAGTTAGTGTACATGAAGAAGATAGGCCGCCTTGGGGATGGATTGATGACAGTCCAGAAGTTGAGAGCTCCTTATGTACTAAATTCACTTCCTTGTTGGAAATTCCGCTGACGATTCCAAGGAAATTAACAATTCCATCGGTGGAGGAAGATACATGGTCAAAGACATACGCTGTGGCCAGTGTTTCATTAGCGCCTGTCCTTTTGGCGTCTCTATGGAGTAGCCAAGACGATGTTAGTTCCTTAGCCTGTGGTGTGGCGTACTTAATCGGTATTGCTATCGGCTCTACACTTGGCTTTCTAGCTTACAAACACACGGAACCCGAACACCCACCTCGAACGTTCTTGATCCCTTGGGTTCTTGGTGGGTTTATGATGAGCATTGTATGGTTCTACATGATTGCAAACGAACTCGTTGCTCTTCTGGGTACGTTTGGTGAGATCTATGGAATCAACCCATCGATACTTGCGTTAACAGTGCTTGCTTGGGGAAACTCAATGGGTGACTTAGTGTCGAATATAGCATTGTCGATGAACGGTGGTGATGATGGTGTACAAATAGCTCTATCAGGTTGCTATGCAGGTCCAATGTTCAACACACTAGTCGGACTTGGTATGTCGATGCTTCTCGGCGCATGGTCCAAGAGTCCTGATACATACATGCTACCAGATGATAAAAGCCTGTTTTACACACTTGGGTTTCTAGTACTCGTTCTTGTTTGGGCTGTGGTGATACTTCCACGCAACGACATGCGACCTAACAAAACCTTAGGTATTGGACTAATTGCTATATATCTGATATTCGTCACTTTCAGACTCAGTTGCGCCATGGGATTTATACCATCGGCTGTTTAAAATGCTATTGTAACATTGTTTCGTCTCTAACCAACAACTAACCAGAGGCTTATTGTATATCAAAACTTGTAACTATGAAATTTGAACAGAATCTTTTGATAAGTGCTTATGAGTGTCGTTTTCTATTGGTTTGTCCTTTTGTGATACTTGCCAATTTTATAACCGCATGAGCATTATCATCCTCGTGTCAACATTAAATCAGTCATGTGACCCACGTCTCCTCCTTGATACTTCCATTATTCACGATTTTTAAATTTAATATGGTAGTGAACCAAATTGTTATCTTTTTAGGGAATCATTTGGGACCAATTATTAATATAACGCTGACGTGGCAATTGACGAAATACAAGATTCAACAGCTCAACTCAAAGAGATAAATAAATACGTTACCGAAAGTATCGTCCACAACGAACCTTCTTCCATCGCCATTGCCATGGCTAAGCTCTCTCTTTGCTCGTCCTTCTTCGTCTTCTCTCTTTTCGTCTGTTTCTTATCATCATCGTCTTCTTCATCATCGGATGGCTTAAAATCCTACATCGTCCATGTGCAGAGATCTCATAAGCCCTCTCTCTTCTCCTCCCACAACCACTGGCACGTCTCTATCCTCCGCTCCCTCCCAACTTCTCCCCAACCCGCGTCTCTCATCTACTCTTACTCACGCGCCGTTCAAGGCTTCTCCGCTCGTCTCTCCCCTATCCAAACCGCTGCCCTCAGCCGTCACCCTTCCGTCATCTCCGTTATCCCAGATCAGGCGCGTCAGATCCACACAACTCACACGCCGGACTTCCTCGGTTTCTCTCAAAACTCTGGGCTCTGGAGCAACTCCAATGAAGGCGAAGACGTGATCGTCGGCGTTTTAGATACTGGAATCTGGCCTGAGCATCCAAGTTTCTCGGATTCAGGTCTTGGTCCCGTTCCATCTACATGGAAAGGCGAGTGCGAGACCGGACCGGATTTTCCAGCCTCATCTTGTAATCGGAAGCTAATAGGAGCTCGAGCGTTTTACAGAGGATATTTAACACAACGGAATGAAACAACAAAGCATGCAGCCAAGGAATCGAGATCGCCGCGTGATACAGAAGGTCATGGAACGCATACGGCGTCTACGGCAGCTGGATCGGTCGTGGCTAACGCGAGTTTATACCACTACGCGCAAGGAACGGCGCGTGGGATGGCGTCTAAGGCGAGAATCGCCGCTTACAAAATCTGTTGGACCGGCGGATGTTACGATTCCGATATCCTCGCCGCCATGGATCATGCGGTTGCAGACGGTGTTCACGTGATCTCTCTCTCCGTTGGCGCCAGCGGTTTCGCCCCGGAGTATCACTTGGACTCTATTGCGATTGGAGCGTTTGGAGCGACGCGACACGGCATCGTCGTTTCCTGCTCCGCCGGGAATTCTGGTCCTGGTCCTGAAACCGCGACCAATATAGCTCCTTGGATCCTAACCGTCGGTGCTTCCACCATTGACAGAGAGTTTTCAGCAGATGCAATCACTGGCGATGGAAAAGTCTTCACGGGAACTTCGCTTTACGCTGGCGAATCTCTACCGGATTCTCAAATTTCTCTGGTATATGCCGGCGATTGCGGAAGCAGATTGTGTTACCCTGGGAAATTAAACTCATCGTTGGTGGAAGGCAAAATCGTTCTCTGTGACAGAGGAGGCAACGCCAGAGTTGAGAAAGGAAGTGCCGTCAAGATAGGTGGTGGCGCAGGTATGATTCTGGCCAACACAGCCGAAAGCGGTGAAGAACTCACCGCCGATTCTCATCTCGTCCCAGCGACAATGGTCGGAGCTAAAGCTGGAGATCAAATCCGCGACTACATCAAAACATCAGACTCTCCGACGGCATCAATCCGTTTCCTAGGCACCTTAATCGGACCATCTCCGCCTTCTCCCAGAGTCGCCGCTTTCTCCAGCCGTGGACCGAACCACATAACACCGGTTATCCTCAAACCGGACGTGATTGCGCCTGGAGTCAATATCTTAGCCGGTTGGACCGGGATGGTAGGTCCCACAGATTTGGATATTGACCCAAGACGGGTCGTATTCAACATCATCTCCGGTACATCGATGTCATGCCCACACGTAAGCGGACTCGCCGCTCTCCTCCGTAAAGCACATCCCGATTGGTCACCTGCGGCAATCAAATCAGCCCTCGTTACAACCGCTTACGATGTAGAAAACTCCGGCGAACCAATCGAGGATCTCGCCACCGGCAAATCATCGAATTCATTCATCCACGGAGCTGGCCACGTCGATCCAAACAAAGCTTTGAATCCTGGTTTGGTTTACGACATCGATGCCAAAGGATACGTGGCTTTCCTCTGCGCCGTGGGATACGAGTTTCCAGGGATTCTAGTCTTCCTTCAAGATCCATCTCTATACAATGCCTGCGAAACGAGCAAGCTCAGAACCGCCGGTGATCTCAATTACCCATCTTTCTCCGTGGTTTTCGGATCGACCGGAGAGGTTGTAAAATACAGAAGAGTTGTTAAAAACGTGGGAAGCAATGTCGATGCGGTGTACGAAGTTGGAGTTAAATCTCCGACGAATGTTGGTATCAAGGTGTCTCCGAGCAAGCTTGAGTTTAGCAAGGAGAAGAGTGAGTTGGAGTATGAAGTTACGTTTCAGAGCTTTCTCGCCGGAGGTCATGAATTTGGGTCGATCGAATGGACCGACGGTGAACACGTGGTTAAGAGTCCGGTGGCCGTTCAATGGGGTCAAGGCTCAGCTCAGTCGTTCTGATTGATAATTGAAATTGGGCTCTGGTTTTACGTTTCCTTTAAAAACATTTAAACTGGGTTTGTTTAATGGGCCTATTTGTTTACTCATTATTGAGACCGTACTGTTGGGTTAGACCACTTACCAGCTACCACAATGCTTGAGGTGAATGAGCAGACAATCAATTTGATTGCATTTGTAAATTTGGGTTGATCTCATGCATCCGTCTAGCAGTAAAATGTTTAATAATAAACAAAAAAATCCGATTCGAACAAAAAAAGGTATTAAAATTGAGTATTTTAGTTTTTGTCACTCGTAAAATACTCATTTTGCTTTAAATTTGTTTAATAGTAAAAGATTAGCAAATAATAACTTCGATCTTTGATTAAAAGTACAAAAGTATGGTACGATTTTCTAAATCAAACTAATTAGAATTAGATGGATTAGTAATTGACTACATACTATCATCTATTTTCGTTTGCGGAATTTGTAACATATTAGCTTCTTCAAAATGATTTTTAGAATTTTATGATTCATTTTGAAGAATACATTTGGTTTATTTTGTTATTCATTTTGAAATGTTATATTAAACTTATTAGAGATGTTTTACTTTGTCAACAATATATGTTAGAACTTAAGAACCTGATCAGAAATATTTCTCTCAACCGTTAACTTATTTTTCCTAAACATATTGTTTTTGTTGTAACATTTATTTCTCTCAATATTTGTTGTTAACATTTATTTATTTTTGTTTTTGTAAATATTTAGTTTCTCTCCAAAAAAAATTGTTTTTGTTTTTTAGTTGATATTTATTTGTTTATGAACATTTATATTGTTGTTAACATACATTTTCCTAAAATGTTTTGTTGTTAATGTATTTTCTCTCAATATGTTTTACCATATTATATTCATCAACTATTAACTATTAATGTATTTTCTCTCCACATACTATATATTAATATATTTTCTCTCAAATGTTAACATAATTCTCTCTCAAAATAATTTTTTCTTAGTATGAATATATATTTTTCTCTCAAAATATTTCTCTCAACATGAAAATATTCTAACATTTATTATCTTTTAACATCCTTGTTGCATGTCGTCACAAGAAACAAGTATTATTTGTTCTTTTTTTTTATCTTTATTTGAGATATAAAATATCAAAAAAATTTATTTTACCTCAAAATTCATAAAAATGCAGAAAGAAAATGAACATAATATGATATGGACTAAATTAATGAGGGGTTTCAACATTTTAAGGGCATATTGTCTCAAAGCGACTTCAATCTCGTTGATCAACATGACTTAACAAAAAATGGTTTTTTGGATTGAGTGTTAAACCTCTGAATGAGAATAAATATTTTGGATGAGATTCTCCAAGATCTTGCAATGTTTGATGTTTGGAGTGTGATATTCGTAACACAATCACATTCGAGATTGTAACTAGTGTTATTCGAGATGAAAGATTTTAGTCGTATATTGTTCACAATGGTCGCGAATGGCTAAATTCTCTCATTAAGATTGAAACACGTCAAATCAAAATATATTTTTTGGTTAGACTTTCCAGAGCCAATAAATTAAGACTAGTTCTCACTCTTTTTTATCATAATTATATGCTTTCCAAATTTGCTTATACTTAACTTTTTCTGTGTCATTTTTTTGTTATTCATAGAATTGATGTTGTTTACAAAAAAATTGCTCAGAAATAAAACTCTCTTTTACGAGTTCATGTAACCGCTTCATATGGGCTATCAGATGTTGAGTTTGTCGGATAGCTTTTTAGATGAAGAGGCAAAACTTTAAAAAACTGGTGAAAATTTTATTGGTTCTTGGTCATTGTAAACTTTCACTCAAGGATTGATATCAAATCTTTTATTTATCACTGTACTTAATAAAATTCAAAATCTGATACCATATTATTTCACATATTTTTAAGTTATGATAAATTGATGAAAAGTAGAATAATTCTTAAGATAAAAAATCTCTGAAAACTTAGAAAATAAATTGTGTATATGTAAAGAGTAAACAAGCAATATTGCATTTGTCAACATCAAACCAAAAATAAATAAATGAATTTACATAAGCCGCCCAATAAATAACGTACACACAAAACTGTTTGGAAGTCAAGAAACATATCATTTCCCGGTTAATTGTTTTCACTAGAAACTTAGAAAAATTGCAAAAGTTGACTTTCTATGTAATAGAGACAAAAGGGGTCCCCTTGACCTACGTTACTATGTGTCTTCTTATGCAGCAAGGCATAACTAGTAAGGCTTACTCTTGTATAAGCTTATCTACTTGCCTTCTTACATCTTTTCTTAGAAGCTTCACGAAATGACTATTGATTGTACACAATTTTATTATCCAATTCCGATAGTTTTATGCATGTAACATATACTGATATACATGACATGACATGTTGGATATTACCAAATAAAAATTACACAACATATACATGGTGATTAAAAACCCGATATTCTGACCAATTTCTAAGATCTAATCGACGATCTCTCTATGCATCAATATGTTTCTATCATATTATAACAAATGGATACACAACTAAAATATGTGGTAATACTGAAATGTCGTGGTGTGTAGGTAATCAATCCCATAAAAAATTAAAACAAAAGTACAAAACTGTATATTTCGTAATTTAACAACAAACACTATAAATGGATTATGATTTGGACATATAGTATTAGTTTACGGATATTACGCAATATGTCATATTAAGTCGTTAGTGTGACCGCAAAGAACACATTTCATGGCTCTAAGTGTCTCTATATATAAAGTTTCCCAATCTAACTCCATAAACCATCTTTCTACTTCTTTCTTCTATATACAAATCTCTCCGGAGATTAATTTCAATGGCTCCCAATTTAGTCATCACTGCCGCCTCCACTGCATTCCAGTGGCCACCAAGTCGCCGGAAGATCTATATCCGTCGGCGTAAGCCACAAGTTGTACGTCTCGGAGGGAAAAACAGTATGCCACGTGGCAGATTCTCGCTTAAGAAGATGGTGGCAAGGATGAGGGTCAAGTGGCTGAGACTGTACTACGCGAGGCTCGTTAACAAGATCAAAGCGTATTACCGTAATGTTGTGAAGGAGTTTGCTGACGCCAGCTCCACCACCGTCCAGCAGCGCATGACGGTGGAAACTGCGGCTTTTGCCGCTCCTGGCTTAGGCTTATCTTTCTATGGCATGTCCGGCCACGATCGACCTCGTTTTTTTCTTGTTTAGCTAAATATTTTAACTTGAATTTCAAATTGATTGCCTTTATATTTTTTTAAGGGTATATTTTAAATTCCCTTTTTAAAACCATATGTAAACAAGATTATTTACGTATAACAATTCTGTCACAAGAAAATTCTAAAACTATATAGAACAGTTCGAACGAAACTTAATATTCAAAACTAAGGGAACTTTGAATAATTGGATCACGGGAATAAACTTGGCCCGTAAACCGGTAAACGGTAAGAGTTCTGTCGGCGAATAGCATATTGCTTTCATATTATTATTTTTAATTGAAAGTCTGTATCTTATATGTATGGCTGTATGCAAGTTTTTGTGTGGTAAATGTTTTTTTTTTCCTAACTTCAAAGAAAATCAATTCTGATTTGTTTTTTGTTCGATTATGAGTGTGAAAAACTGAATTTGAATATAGTACTTGCAATGAAAATTCATAATTAGATTCGAGTATATCTATGCTGGCATGCTTAATTAGTTAATGGAGCTTAGTTTTATAATTCATATTTTCTAGTTTTTTTATTTTTTATTTTTTATTTTTTTATTTTTCTGTTTCATGCCATCACTCATCAACACATACATATATGTAAAACCCAAATTGGTCAAAATGGAAATTATAGTAAATGATTTTACTATACTTGATACAGAGGATTACAGTTTTTTTGTTTGGTCATATTTTTGTTCATCGAGGTAGCTAAATGGCATCGGTCCTGCTTTTTAAAATAAACAAAATTAATGTTGATTATCATTTGATTTTAAAATTAGTGTGTATTTTGTGCATGCTTTCTGGAAATAACGCTACATTTAGTATTTGCACCCAAAAAAAAACGCTATTTAGTAAACAAAATTTTATTTTCAATAACACGCTATTCAATTGCTAAACACGTTTGCATGCACAATAGTCATCATGCAAGTTTGTTGTTTGTCAAATAACATGGTATATTATTAGATACACACTAATTTATAAATTCACTTATACATTACGATCGCAATAAGAAAAGTCATTGACTCATTGGGTTCATATTCTTTTTTTCTGTTTAAACCGGAGTAAATCAAGCCATTATATACACTACCGGCTTGTTTGTTTCGGTTAGGAGAAAACCGGAATAATACATGTGGGGATGCGTCGTTGCGTGTGGTGAGCGTGTGAGGAGTCTCAAGAGAATCGTCTCTTACTTCCGATCCGATTGGCTCCTCATTCTTCTTTCCTCGAATCCACCCGTTCTCTCATCGTTCATAAATCCACCAATAGCTTCCATTACCTCGTCTCTCATTGTCTAAAAGACTAGTTAAAAGTTAAAACTTTGTTAAACACTTTTGAAGTATTAGGCGGAGTAACTTTATACGTAATTACCAAAATTCCTGTTCAATCTACTGATCCTAACTAGTATTTATCGAAAATTGTTGGTTCTAGGAATTAAAGTTGGAAGCTTGTGAATTTCTATGTGCTTTGGATTTGTTTTGAAATAGATTTTTTTTTTTTTTTGGTAAACATTGTTTTGAAATAGCTGATAACCAAAGAGCAAGGATTGGAGTTGTATGAAGACATGATACTAGGTAGATCATTCCAAGACATGTGGGTTCGAATGTATTACAGAGGAAACATGTTCACGCGCTCAGCAAAGGTGTCTCAATGAGTGAGCTCTTTGGGAAGGTCAAGGTGGATCCATGCACATGTTCTCTAAAGAACACAACTGGTGCTGACGGAACTTGTAATAACGGACAGTTCTACGAGTGGCTCAACATGGCTTCTCTGTTTTTGGAAATTGCCTACTATATTTGTTGTGGAGAATAACTTGTGGGTGATTAAGATATGGAAGATAGGTCTTGCATTTGGGATGCCGGGTGTTCATGTTGACGGTATGGATGTGTTGAAGGTGAGGGAAGTGGCTAAAGAGGCAGTCACTAGTGCTAGAAGTGGAGAAGATCCAACCTTGGTAGAATGTGAGACGTACAGATTCAGATGACACTCGTTGGTCCATAAGGGTTTGATCAAAACTACTAACGGTTAAAGGCCAGAAGCCAAAAAGGGGAAAAGGGCCAATTCTTTAAGAAAAAATATATTTGTCACTACTTCGGTTCGAACAGTTGTTCTTTATAATAGTGATATTTGTGCTTCTTACCACCAGCCTAACAAAATATTTTACCATTAGGGTCCACAGCCTACTAGAGAATGTGTTGCTGATCCATAAGAGTTTGGAATTGGACCTATGGACGGTACAGATGTGAGGATCCCAAGTTTAAGGCACAGCTTAAGTCTGAAAATACTGTTTAACCTATAAGCTCTCTCCTCCTGTCTTTGGCTTATGTTTGATGTTTTTATATATCTTATTAAATTAAATTCTACAGAGAATCAGTTTGAATCATTTGAAATTTTGGTCTGTTTGCTGGGTGTTACTAAATTACCACAAGGTTCTTCTTATAGTTCGTTGGGTTTTTAATTGGTTCAAAAGAGTTAAAACAAAATTAGAATAATTTATTTTTTCATAGAGTTTGCTAAATTTAGAAATTTTATTTTTCGAAACAGCCTAAGTAACATGTGAGGTATGTCATGTGCAACTTACAGAAATTATAATTTGGTATGTCAAATACAAATAGTTTTCTTTTGTGTGGCTTTGATCTTTATGTTTTTGTATAAAACCTATGTTTCTCAAGGTTAGTATTATGTTGATTTTTTTAATCTCGTTTAGGACCTTTCAAATTGTTGGACCGGCCAAAATACATGAAAAAATTTCAATCTTCCCACTCTACTTTTCTTCTCTTGGCCTCTTATGGGGAACAAAGGAAGCAGCTTTACAGCTATAGCGTTTCTGATGGCTGGAAACAAAACGAGACGAGCTGTCGATGCTCTCATCAAAATATGGTAGGATATTGAAAACTGTTTAATTCCGCATGAAATAAACTAAAACAAGCTAGCGATAACGAAAAATCTGTTTTGCAAGCTTTTTTTGATTTAGAGAATCAAAATCCATATCATTTGTAAAATTATATTAGTTGAACACAATTTAAGTTATAAATTAAATTCTCATCAAAACTAATAATAATGTTAAAAAAATAAAACTAACCAATATTAAGGAGTCTAAGTCATTATCTTGATATCCAGTTCAAAATATGAAAATAGAAAATCATACAATCCATATTTTATGATGGATAAAGAGAAAAATAATCATTATATAAAATCAGTGCAATTCTCAATTTTCATTGGAAAATAAGATCAAAGAAATGAATGATAACTGGTGTCAATTGTTAACAAGTCCTTCAATTTTTCCATCGCTAATCATACATGTCATAACATAATTAGAAAAGTTTGCTATATATTCAAAGGCTACAAATAGAGAATATTACCGAAATGTTTTTCATAGCTAATCATGCATATCATAATATAAAATATGGACAACAATAATAAGAAGAAAAAAACTTTTATCTCATCAACAAAAAGTAGTTTTATCAAGTATATATGCGCTACTTTATGCATCAGTTTGTTAAGTGCTTAACTACATAATCATGAGCATCAAATTTTTTGGATTCAAGTATACTTTTCTATTGAATCTATTAATTAGAATATATGTTTTTACTTGATAAAATGTTAAAGCAAAAACCATATGCTAAAATAAATCCATATGTTATGATGGATATATAATTATGAAGTTAAATTATACAGGGAATCAGTTTAAGATAGGGAGTTAAACAAAATAAGAATAGCCTACACATTTAGAGCCCATTAGATAGGCCCATAAGGTTCGTATATATATAAAGTGCAAAACCCTACAAGCTTCGATTCCCTCTTCTTTCGTGGCGAAAATAAGCGAGCGAGGTTTGGTCTCACATTTACCTTCTTGTAGTTATGAAATTGATTCACGGCTGTCTGATTAATTTTAAAATGTTTTAAAGGATGATGACGAGCAAGGTGGAAACTAAAACGTCGGTGTGGTGGGACATTGACAGCTGTCCGATTCCCAGTGGTTATGATGCTAGTCGGGTGGCTCCGTGTATAAGATCGGCGTTGGAGAAGTTAGGTTGCTCTGGTCCTATCACCATAAGTGTCATGGGCAACCTAAAACACACACCTGATCACATCCTGCGAGGCTTATCTTCCTCTGGAATCGTTATTAAACACGTCCCCTCTGGTTACTATATATATTCACTATCTCGTACTAATTAGGGTTTAGATTAAACTGCGGATACTTTGTGTTTTAAACTAGGGTTTCTTTGCTTTACTTGAATCAGGCGCCGGAATCAGTTCGACGGACTTGCTTAATTGGACAGAGGTTAACCCACCTCCGGCTAGTATAATGTTGATATCCAATTCCCTTGGTGTCCACTCCTTCTCTAGCACTCTTACATGGCTACAAGTGAGAGGATTCAACATTCTTCTGGCTTATCATGAAGATGCTCGTGATCCTAAGCACGCTTCAGACCTGGTCACTTATGCAGAGTGGCCCTGGAAAACCTTACTGAAAGGTCTTTCTCCTCTCTATCTCTCTTTATCACAATAACCATCAAAGCTTTTGTTTTTTCTAACCTAGTTGGGTTATGAAATGGATTTCAGGGGAGAGAAGAAGACAGCCTCTTCATGAGAAGAAGGGCAGTGATCAAACGGGTGAATCTGCCTCTTTTTTTTGTAAAGTATGTTTTGATGTTACAAGAAAAGAGTATTTTTCATGCCAAAGCCTAGAAGATTTCTTCACGCATCTCTGGTGTAAAGAACATGAACTTAGTGTAAGCATCTTCAACAACCTCTTATGCATGTTTGCCTTTCAAATACAATAATACCTCGACCTCAATGTTATTGGTTTGTCAAGCAGGAGTTTAAACTTAAGGCTCGGGATCTAACCAAGGACAAAGAGTACTTTGAGATAATGGCCGGAGTTGATTCTAGTTCCCATCCCAAGGCAAGTTCTTAAACATCGAAAAAATATTCTGATTTCTCTTGAAACAATTGCGTTCAACTACTAGACTCGTAATGTGAATTAGATAGCATGAATCTGATTCATGTACTGACTTTGGTTGATGCTAAAACATTTTTGAGAAATAAAGAATTAGGTGGTTAAATTGCCGAGTTTCAATAGAAAAAAATAAACGAAAGAAATCTGATATCTCTGGAAAGTGAAAACTATGGGCTTAACTAGACTCCAAATGTGAGATATTAGATATCATGAATTTGTTTTTGTGACTTTGGTTGTCTCTAAAACATTGTAGATAGTGTTGAACAAGAAGAAGAAGAAGTCGAATATGAGGAGGATGATGTTTAACAAGAGGTGGGCCAAATCAAAATGAGTATCTAGACAAGGACGTGAACTTTTTGTCAAAGAAGAAGAAGAAAACTTATAATTATTTTCAATTCTCGTTTTAATTTTATTATATATGGAGATCGGATATAGTAGCCGGATATGTAGTATGTTTTGAGGTAAATCAAAGTTTAAATGTTGAACCAAAACATTAAAATCGTTTTCATTCCTTTCATTTTAGAAAAAAATCGACTTAACAGTCTTACTCTTACATGTATGCTGGTTTTTTGTGTGCTAAATGTTTTTTTCCCCTAACTTTCATAGAAAAATAAATTCTGATTTGTTCTTTGTTCGTTATCGAGTGTTAGAAAACTGAATATAGTACTTGAAATGACAACAAATATTTAGATTCGAGTATATGCATTCTTCACGGAGAGTGTTAAAAGTCAATATTTTATATTTTCTGTTTCATGTTTTTGTGCATATATCTTTACTAAAATCTAACCCGGAGTAAATAAAACCATAATAGACACACTACCGGGTTATTTTTCTCGGTTAAGAAAAAACCGGAATGATACGTATGGGAATGCGTGTGTGCGTGAAGGAAAGAAAAAAACGCAACAATTCCACGTGCCCAAAGTCATGGCTGACCTAATCCGAATACGTTTGCTTCTTACGCAAATCGCATTCCATTATTTGTTATTTCGGGACCACCACCTATTCTTGTTTTTTTTGTTCTTATGGATATTCTTAAACCGAAACTAACCGATTCGACTCCCTAAATATCTCAATGCTGCAAATAAAACCAATATTTTTCTAACAAGATCAAAATGAAAATAATGATCTTCTTCTTCTGCCAAAACCACGTCACTATAAACGAAAATATCAAACGTTTTAATAGACATATGCACGTGACGCTAATGCCAAAGAAGTTAACAAGATTTGACCACTTGACTCTCAACAACCGTAGGAAAGAACATACTAAAATTTACGGCTGTAATTTAATTCATATGTAGAATTGAACTGTGGCCGTTTGATTTCAGGCAAACACGCGATCCCCACAAGTCGTGGAGATGAAGTTGGGGAGTGGACACGTGAGACGAGCGTGACAGCCTTTTTTTAACGATGGCCGCCAATTCGGACGCGTGCCATGTTCAGCTTTGCCGACTTGGCTCCACGTGGCGAATTTTCTTGCTGTGATGGTTTTTTCTCTGAGACGCGTCGGTGTGTCCTTATCAAACTTCCTTCTAATGTTGATCTTCTAGAGAAAACCAAAAATAAAAGCACAACTCTAAATTAAATTAAACCAGTTGTATTCATTTAACGCATTGGAAAATGTCACTGTTGCCCCTGCCTAATAATCATCCATCTTTTCGGTTTAATATGTTAGTTTGTTAGCCTTACATAATACTTCATCCGGTTTTTTGTTTTTTTGGTAATTTAAGGTTTTTTTCCACATATTAAATAAATATTTAATTTGTTTATTTTAACTTTAATTAATATATAATTAATTTTATTTCATTGATCATGATATTAAAATAATATGAATAAAAGTAAAAGTTTCACCAAACTTTTACATTAAAAATCTAAAACAATAAACAAAATCAAACAAATTTAAAAATATAAAACTACAAATAAAAAAAAATGGAGGAAATAACAAATTGAATGTACCAATAAAATGCGTTTAAAATGTTATTTCACACAAACCAATTTAAGAAAAAACTACAATGCAATTAAAATTTGTTAGCTAAACCAAACGTTTTGGTTAATAATTTGTTATTATATTACATATTTGCTTATCATCATTTTTGATGTATTGTCCAGAAATGATTTTTAAATAATGTTTGACAAGGGCAGGACTTTACAAGGAGAATGGGTAATGGAGCTGTTAACCGGGTCACCAATTTGGGTTCGATACAGATTCCTCCTATTGAAATAAAATGAGATCTGCTAAACAGATAAATAAACACAAAGATGCGACAGAAATTAAGAAAAATAAAAGTAGTAGACATAGATCACAAAAATCTCATGGTAGACCATTAGCTTCTACAATTTGCTGATTTTTGTTCAAGTTTAAGTAAACAAACTCCATTTGCGAAAAGGTTATAAATCTAATCAATCAAGTTGATGCAAATGGGATGACTCATCTGCCGTAGACTAAAAACTTAGAAAACAAAAAGAAAAAGATTCCAAGTGGATAAGAAGATACATTAAAAATTTGAATAAATTTATATATAAAAAAGGCGGGGGCCATCCACTGGCGTGAAGCTAAAGAAAGCATATGTGAATAAATGATTACGAATAGGAATATTCATTACAAAAATAGAGAGGTCGATTTTTATATCCGGTTGATTTTTTTAAAATGATGTACTTGTCATAAAATAATTTTAAATAATGCCCTTGAGTATGAACTAGTATAGTTTTTGGCGAAAAACTTTTTCTAAAACCTATCTTTGATTTGTATGTATAAAGTACACAAATGTTTTACATTGATATAATAGTAATTTACTTTTTATAGAAAAAAAGACTTTAGTTTTTATAAGTTTAAAATTGGAAATGCAATAATATATGTCATAAACTAGATATGATCAGAATATTGTGGTACTAATTATGAAACTTGTACTTATATTTTCTAGTTTGCCACACGCGTTGGATTAAAATACTTGAAATGTCTTTTATCAACTCACAAAAGCCATTTAGTGAAATACTCAGTAAACTTTGCTTTAGTTTATTTTATAGCTAAATTGGAGTTGAGATATCGATGTCATCCGATTGGATATTGTTAATCATTGGTTTAATGTGTCATCAATCTTTTTGTATAATAACAAGTCTCTTTAATCTAACGAATTAGGTTCGATTATAGTACTAATATATATATGATATATCCTACCATCACTTAATATACAGTATTTGTGTTTTGAATATGGAGGACAAATTGATATGACCAAAAAATTATAAATATAAATCGGAATATCTCATAGATTTTGGTTCGGGGATAAAGCAAGTAGACATATATTTTTTAGATATAAGATATGTATTGCATCTATCAGCAATGGATAAAGACATAACCAGATTAGACTGTACACATAATCCCACTTAAGTAGTAAGTAATTACCGATTAACATAAAGGGTAATTGCGTAATTATGGTTCATCGGTTTAGCTCGGTCGGCCGAACTTAAAACAGACGAATAAGAACACAGCAAGGAGAAATGAAAAAATCGTAGCGAAAAAAAGAGAAAAAGAAAAATCAAATAGATTTTTTTTCCTTAAAGCAAAGCGTCTTCGTCTCTTCTTCTTCTTCTTCCTCCTCACACACCCCCTTGTCTGCATTATAGTCGTTTTCTGCTACTTTTCGTGTTTTTCCTCTCTTCAATTCCATATTCAAACTTGTATAAATTGTACATAATTTTAGTTTTTGATTTCTTCTTCCCAACTTAGTATTTTTTCCATTCTCAGTAACGTGTTTGTTTCAATAGAAGAAAAGGTGACTTTGATTCCCTGGAAATTGACGAATTTTGAGGAGTTAATTCTGGGAAATTGCACATAATTTCTGGATATTTCTTTATTCTTTTTTATTTCTAAGTACAAACCTGAACCGTAGGATTCTAAACCAGAACCAACGAGCTCCAATGGTGGTGGCGACGACTATAGCTCTTTACGCGAGTCCACCTAGCAGCGTGTGTTCCGCGCCGCATCAGATCTCTTGTGATTTCGATCTGAGCTCCCGGAGTTCGTCGGCATCCTCTTCGACGCCGCAGAAACCGATCGTAGGAGGTCTCTCTTCACTTTTCGCCTCCGCATCTGTCAAATCTTCAGCTTCTTCCTGCTCATCGTATTCAACCGGAGTTGATGACTTTTCTTCACTACGCTATGATCGGAGTGAGGATTTAAAGGATCTGACTCTGAGCAGCTCCTTTTGTTATTCCCCGGCGAAATTTGTGAGTTCTTCGTATCTTAGAAGAGATCACCAAAGCCCTATCTCAGTACTTCACGGTCCAGTCTCGTGTAGTTGTAGCCCTCCGATGAGAATTTCTCGCGATCGAAATCTCGATGGCTCTTTTCGTGTAGGAGCTAGTGGATTGTTCAATGGATTCGTACGGAAAGCTCTGGGATCGTGTCTTGATTACGAATTGGGATCGTCTTCTTCGGATGAGCTTACGTTTCCCATGGAAGATAGTTTTGGAGCTGATACGAGAAAGCCATATGCAAGGGATTTGCTTAGCCGTGCTCAATTGAGACACGAAATCTTCAAAGATGAATCTGTGATCAAAGCTTTTTACGAAGCAGAGAAAGCTCATAGAGGACAGGTGACAAATCTCAATCACTACTCTTTTCATGACTTTTCGATTCTTGTTTGACTGAACTTTTTGTTTAAACTGTGATCAGATGAGAGCTAGTGGTGATCCTTACCTGCAACATTGCGTTGAGACTGCTATGTTATTGGCTAATATCGGAGCTAACTCAACTGTTGTTATTGCTGGGCTTCTTCATGATACCATTGACGATTCATTCATGAGCTATGATTATATTCTCAGAAACTTTGGAGCAGGAGTTGCTGATTTGGTTGAAGGGGTAATAAACATGGACTTGTATTTACTTTGATTCTTTTGATTTGGAAACTGTGTTATTTACAGTGTGTGTGTTTGTTTCTATAGGTCTCTAAGCTAAGCCAACTGAGTAAACTCGCTCGAGAGAACAATACAGCGTGTAAAACCGTTGAAGCTGATCGATTGCACACTATGTTTCTGGCAATGGCCGATGCGAGAGCTGTTCTTATAAAACTGGCTGATCGATTACACAATATGAAGACGCTTTATGCATTGTCCCCAGTGAAGCAGCAGAGATTTGCTAAAGAGACGCTCGAGATATTTGCACCTTTGGCTAATCGATTGGGAATCTCTACCTGGAAAGTTCAGCTTGAAAATCTTTGTTTCAAGCATCTTTACCCTCACCAGTATAATGAGATGTCGACCATGCTTGAGGATTCATTTGATGAAGCCATGATTGTGTCTGCGATAGAGAAATTGGAGCAAGCTCTTAATAAAGAAGGCATTTCTTATCATGTTCTCTGTGGCCGACACAAGAGCTTGTATAGTATTTACTGCAAGATGTTGAAGTAAGCTCTCATCCCTCCCTTTTTACAGATGAAACAATGTGAGTGAAAACGATAAGACTAATGTTGATGTTGTCTTTTCGATTATACCAGGAAAAAACTAACAGTGGAAGAAATTCATGACATTCATGGGTTACGTTTGATTGTTAACAACGAAGTAGATTGTTACAAGGCCTTAGGAGTAGTTCATAGTTTATGGTCTGAGGTTCCTGGAAAGCTGAAGGATTACATAACCCATCCCAAGTTCAATGGGTAAGTTCATTCATATATTGTTGTTTAAGCTGTGGCTTGTTAAAGGTTTATGAATTCTGAATCTGACTTTGGTACTTTTCATTTTAGGTATCAATCTTTACACACGGTAGTGATGGACAATGCATCGGTTCCACTTGAAGTCCAAATACGTTCACAGGAGATGCATTTGCAAGCTGAATTCGGATTTGCAGCTCATTGGAGGTACAAGGAAGGTGACTGCAAATACTCCTCGTTTGTGCTTCAGATGGTTGAATGGGCTCGATGGGTTGTAACCTGGCATTGCGAAACAATGAGCAAAGACCGAACTTCCATCCGTTCGTCTGATTCCATCAAACCCCCTTGCAAGTTTCCATCACACTCTGAAGACTGCCCGGCTTCTTATAAGCCTAACAGTAGCCAGGATGGACCAGTCTATGTGATCGTAATCGAAAATGACAAGGTTTGTTATAAACTTTTTAAATAATCTTATCTGGTTCAAGAGTATTACGAGTGATTCTTATATTGAACAAATTGGAAAATGCAGATGTCTGTGCAAGAATTTCCAGCAAGTTCAACAGTCTCGGATCTGCTGAGCCGGGCAGGGCCTGGGAGCTCGAGGTGGTCCATGTATGGCATACCCGCAAAGGAAGAACTAAGGCCAAAGCTGAACCAGAGACCTGTAAGTGACCTCAAGTGGAAGCTGAAGATGGGTGATGTGGTTGAGCTGACTCCACCAATTCCTGATGAGTCTCTGACTGAATACAGAGAAGAGATTCAACGGATGTATGATCGAGGACTCGCGTTTTCTCGTCCCGGGACCATGGTCGGATGGGGAAGCTGATGATTCCTCAAAATTGTTAACTAGTCCATGTATGTATAATGTATATATATACGTAGTACGTAGTGATTATTAATTTGTTGTACATAACAATGGTTCGGTTGATTCAGTCTAAGGCTTACAAGAAGTCGTAAAAAAATATTGGACTTGTTAAATTTGCCAAATAAAAAAATTCGGTTCTTTCAGTAAGAGTTTGATATTTTTTTTGAGACAACTCTGTGTGATGTCCACAATGTGAATATGTCTTGACTTGAATTGTCAACCTAGTCTAGGGGAGTCCTTTGGTTTGCTACGGTTGTGGTCAGAGCTACTCTGTTAGCTGCTTCAAAGGTAGAGATTAAGAAGCTCAACGTTTTCTCAGTCTCAGAGAGTCTCGTATCATTTCTCACCTCAAATGGATCCACAAACGAGTTCAATTGTCCACTTACGATATTTATCTTTCTTATAAAATTCCTTTGATGCTCTCTTTTTTAGTTTTACCCTATGTTTAACATTGTCGATATTTATTTTTCTTATAAAATTTCTCTTTTCTTACTATCAGTTTTATATGGATTAATATGTTTCCTCTTCCTTTCTTTCATCTGAAAGACAATTAGATAAGTCATCTGAACAAATTATCTAATTTGTAAATTAATTATATATATATATATATACTAGAACTGTGGATCTCTTCGGTAATGGAATGGTTACATTTTTCAAAAAATATATATCATGTGTGTGCATGTTTATTTGTTTATAATGTTAGTATCGACATTTTGTTTTAATATGACTCTTTTCTTTTCGGGATTTTGATATGACTCTTAATGATACGGAAGAGGAGAGCTCCAACATGAATTCTTTCAAAAATAGTAATGAAAATAGCATAAGCAATATGAATCTCTATATCCATGGTACGCCGAGTGATATGGAGGAGAGCCTTTGGGACTTATACACCCTGGTCCATTACCTCGTCGTACCTGGACACCATCCGTTTTGAAGAACCTACAAATCAAGAGCTTCCTATAAATGGTATGAAGAGGTAAGACTGTGGTCAGCTTTAAGTGTTTTGAACCTTTTGGTACAGTTTAAACTGTTTTTGGCACATCCCTTATGTCAGTGATTTTGTCAGCTTAAAATGTTTACAGTTGTGATTTGGTATAGTTTCAATTAACAGTTTTTGGAACATCATATGTGTATCAGTTTCTTGAAGCAATTTATCTCATAAGCAATATGAATCTCCAACATGAAAAGCCATTATTCAATCCTTTCGCTATTTTCATTACGTTTCTTGAAAGAATTTATGTTGGAAGCTTGTCAATATAAATCTCCAGCGTATGTAATTTTCAATCCTGCCATGATAATTAGTTTACAGATTTATTCTTACAATCGATCATAATTGATCATTAAAGAGTTAGATAAAAAGATTTAGTCAATCTGATTCAAATGGTATATGATCGGAAAAGAAAAGTTTAGGGATAGTGATTATGTTTAAAGATTAGGTCAACTCTATTGAAATGGTAGATTTCGGAACATAAAGTTGAGAGATTAGATTAATAGAGATTGCAATTCAATTTATTTGGGATGAATGTATATTTACACTAGATAAATGTCCACATCATGCACCTACATGAACGATTTGGTAAGATTGTTGCATTTTTATTGGTTTGAATTTAACATAAACAATAAACACATAAGATGTATAATATTTTAGAACTATTGAGTATGTTGATTACTAATTATGACCAAAATAATTTCATATTTATCTTTTATGTATCACGACAATATTGTTTGAGAATGCTTAGAATTAAAGAGGAAAAAATATCAGTTTTATTTTACAATGATCTATATACCAGAGAGTTTCTAAGGTATATCAATTCGGAAAATATAATTTTAAATTGTGAAAGGGTAATAATGTTTGCATAAAAATGAAATTTTCATTAGTTTAGTAAATCGTTTACGGTATTAGAGGTTATATGGAAAACTTTTTGTCTCAACATCGTTTAGTTGGAGGATTTTTGTCCCATAAATTAGAGATCTGTTGATATTGACAATAATAACTAGACATTTCTTTGATCTCATAATCTATTATGGAGATGAAATTGTTAGATATCCAAAATGCCTCTTCCTTACTATATTGAAAAAAAAGAGCAATATTACTATTGTTTTGATTTGATAACAAAGTTTCAGAACAAAATTTAGAGTCGGATTAAATTAGGCAACAAAAGTAGTAGGCTCTAAAAAACACATAATGATAGATAACATAAATCACCAAATCCATTGCTTCTATCGTTTCAATTTAAAACCCATTAGACATTTTGGCCCACTTCATCTCTAGCTCCTTCCCCTTCATCACCCACATTAGAGTTTTGGGAGTTTCAGCCTTGAGAGATTTTTGAAACAATGACGACAATATCCGATTTGCCCGTGGATCTGGTGTCGGAGATACTCTCTAGGGTTCCGATGACATCTCTGAGATCAGTGCGACCTGCTTGCAAAAAATGGAACGCTCTATCCAAAAACCGGATCTTTGGTAAAACAGCAGCAAAAAGGAATCAGTTTCTAGGGTTCATGATGATGGATTCTAAAGTTTGTTACTTGAAAGTTGATCTCCAAGGAATCCGTAACGACGAAGGCGAAGACGACTTCTTCGATATATCTATAAAGCAAGTAAGCATTTTTAATCAAGTCGAGATATCTAAAGCCTTTCACTGCGACGGTTTAGTCTTATGCGTAATCAACGATAACTCGAAGCTCTTGCTATGGAACCCATATTTGGGTCAAATCAAGTGGATCCAACCCAGAAACGATTTCCACATGTTTGACAAGTTTGCTCTCGGATATGACAACAACAACAAGAGTAACCACAAAATCTTGAGGATTTTCGATTTATATCAAAGCAGAAACCGTGTTGTCGGGTGCGAAATCTATGATTTGAGCTCTAATTCATGGAGGGTTCTTGATGATGATGTTGTCACTCATGTCAAGAAAATACCGACTCATCAACGCGGCGTGACTTTGAAAGGAAATGCCTATTTTTTCGCTCAAGGAGTAAGAGATGATAATAATAAAGAGAGTGAAGAAGATTTTTTACTCTGTTTTGATTTTACATCAGAGAGATTTGGTGAACGTCTGTCTCTGCCATTTCGGTCTAGAGAAGAAGAGACTGTGACTCTATATTGTGTCAGAGATGAGCAGGTCGCTGTGTTACATCAACACTGGATGACATGTGCGATCATGGAGATTTGGGTTTCTAATAAGATTGATAAGAGTGTTGTGGTGTCGTGGACTAAGTTTTTGGAGGTGGATATGAGACAGCTCATTGGTTTTGCAGTTGATCCTTTTTGTGGGAGTTTTTTCATTGATGAGGATAAGAGAGTCGCTGTGGTTTTCGATCTAGACGGAATTGAAGAGACAGAGACCTGTCGTAACCAAACAGCTTACATCATTGGAGTAGAGGGATACTTGAAATCTATGAATCTTGGTGAAGCTCCGAATCAAGGAAAGCCTGACAAGTATGGATATACTCTTCTTCCACTTGTGTGCTCTTCTTATGTTCCAAGTTTAGTGCAACTTTATTAAATTAGTTTTTGTTTTGCTATTTTCTCTCCTTGTTGTGGTCTAGATAAGAGGACCATTGAATGTTTCAATCTCATAAAAAACGAAATATGTTTGCAAGGAATTTGTATGTGTTGGGGCTATTTCCATACAACCTTTTTTTGTGATATTTCATCTTTCAAATGTGTTGCTTTCAGAGCTTTTTATGTTTTGAAATAGTCACAAGGACACCTTTGACCACCAAATATTTTTTACAATATAAGAAAAGGAACTAAGGCAAAATTATCGTAACAAACAAGCCTAACGTTTCTTCTCTTAAGAAACCGCTTAATTTTTGTTACAGCATTTCTTTTGAACCCTAAAAACAGAAAGAATGACGAAGATATCAGATCTTCCAGGGAACTTGGTAGGGGAGATAGTCTCTAGGGTTCCATTGACATCTCTGAGAAGTGTGCGATCTACTTGCAAAAAGTGGGATGCTTTATCCAGAAACCGGATTTTTGGTAAAACAGCAAAGGATCAGTTTCTGGGATTCATGATGATGGATTCTAGGGTTTGTTCCTTGAGATTCAATCTCCAAAATATCCGCGATAACTTTGTTGATCCATCTATAAAGCAAATCAGTGTACTTGACCAAATCGAGGTGTCTAAAGTCTTTCACTGCGATGGTTTGTTGTTATGCGTCATCAAAGACAACTCAAGGCTCTTAGTATGGAACCCTTATCTAGGGCAAACGAGGTGGATCCAACCAAAAATCGATTTCCATAGACTGGACATGTATGCTCTCGGATATGACAAGAACCGTAACCACAAAATCTTGAGGTTTGTGGATGATCTAATTTCAAGACACGTTTTCAGATATGAAATTTACGATTTTATCTCTAATTTATGGAAGGTTCTTGATGTCACTCCCGACTGGGACATAGAGTTTTATCAACGTTGCGTGCTTTGAAGGGAAACACTTACTTTTCGCTCAAGAAAAAATATATTTGTTGGAAAAAAAAGGAGTGGAGGAGGAGGAGGAGGAGGATGAGGAATTTGATATAACAGAGAGGGAAGATTTTTTACTGTTTTGATTTTACGGCAGAGAGATTTGGGTCGCGTCTTCCTCTGCCTTTTCACTCTTATTATGAAGAGACTGTGACTCTATCTTGTGTTAAAGAAGAACAGCTCTCGGTGTTACATCAGCGCAACTCCACTGATATTGAGAATATGGATATTTGGGTTACAACTAAGATCGAGCCCAATGCTGTCTTGTGGAGCAAGTTTTTGAAAGTGGATATGAGGCCACTCACTGGCTTTAAGTTTATTCTTGAAGCTGGGAGTTTCTTCATTGATGAGGAGAAGAAAGTCGCCGTTGTTTTCGATCTAGACGAACATAAACCGACCAGGACGTGTCGTTACCAAACAGCTCACATCATTGGACAAGATGGATACTCCAAATCTGTTAATATCGGAGAAGCTCCCAGTCTCGGGAAACCTAACATGTATGGATTTACTTCTCATATATATTGTGTCGCCCCATTTGTCTCCTCTTCTTATGTTCCAAGCTTAGTGCAGATCACTTAATTAGTTCCACTTTCATAATCTTGGTTTTTAAAGTTTCATGATGTCCTTTTGAACAAGACTACTGATGCTAGTTAATATTAATTTGTTTTTTTTTTGCGATTTTCATCTCCTTGTTTTAGAGTTGTGAGGACCAATGAATCTGTCAAAACGATATTGTTTGCAAAAAGTTACAAGCCTCGATATTGTTGGTATCTGCAGTTTGAAGTAAACATCTTCCTAATTACTTTTCTTGTCTGAAAAGGCAAGTTCAGAGAGGTAATATTGAACCCTTGATGAGTTCCTTTCCGTAATGGCCAAGGCACAAGGGTTAAGCAGTTGCTCTGCCCATCTCCCTTCCTTGTTACCATATTTGCAGCTCTTCTCACTATAAATTTTTGCCTTTCTCTTGCTCTTTGCTGATCTTTTTACCTGTTGGGCCTCTATAATCCTGTCACGATTCCTTTTTCTAGACTGATCGCTTGGTAACTTGGTTGCTGAAATTTCGGTGGAGGATCCGAGTCAATGAATGGAGCTCCTGTTACTCCTTTCAGATTAGTTGCTTCAAAAGCCACATATGCACTACGATCTTGACTATAGCTTTGAATAAAACCATGTTCCGGATCTTGAGTCTGATCCCATTCCCACGTTTGCCAGTTTGGCACCCATCAAACTCGTGGAGCAAATAAGAATCATGGAATCCCGGTTAAGGACATAGAATCCCTCAAGCCAGCCTAAACCGGTATTGGTTTGGTGATTCTGTTTCTTCTAATGACATTGAATAGATGATGAAAAAGGTATAATTTTTGCCTAGGTGGTAGTTAAATTTTAAGATAAACAATAATAGGAATAGATAACATATGGATTGAAGAATTTATAGATGAGATTTCGAGTATATATTGAAATGGTGAGTGATCTTATACATAGGACTAGGAGTATGTCAAGGACTACTAGTATAAGACGTGAAAATACCATTTGAATATTACAATTGTTTATTTGCATTTCATAAGTCAATTAAGTCTCTTCACCTCCTTGCAATTTGGGACCATTCTTGGAGGTTTGTACTATACTGAATATATTGCATATATGATATCAGACATTATATAATGTTATATATGGCTATTTTTATAGAAAATTTGAGAGATACAAGTATCATATATGATGTTACCATTTATTTTCAGAATATGTCTACGAGGTTTTGATCTCAGAATATTTGTTCATCATGAATCTGTTAGGTTACAGTAAGGGTGGGCATTTCGGTTTAAGTTTGGGTTCGGTTCGGTTTGGTTAATTCGGGTTTAATAAAACTCTAACCAAACTTAATTAAAGATATGTTGGTTTGGTTTGTTTTCGGTTCGGTTATTTTAGGTTAGTGAAAATTAGAGGTTCAGTTATTTTAGGTTTGTTCGGTTCGGTTAGTTCGGTTCGGTTAAAATTGGTTTGTCTGCTCTTCCTATCTTCCAAGCTTAGTGGAGATTAATTAATTTCTTACATTTTCATAATTTTTTAGTTTGACTCGTTTAAAAAAAAAAAAAAGTTTCATCTTGATGCTAGGCAATATTAATTTGTTTTTGTTATTTTCATCTCCTTGTTCAAGAAACCAACTAATCTGTTAATCTCACAAAACGGTATTATTAATTTGCAAGTAAAACTTGAGAAACTAATCATTGGTACAAAGCCTCGGGAGTGAGATTTATATTTACACATAAAGGATTTTGTATGTGCTAATCTGTTTTCTTTGGGGCTATATGACAAACCTAATTAAAAGAGGCTAAGCTTACTTCCACAAGGAACAGAAGGAAACTGCTTCTCCTTTCCATATTAGGCCAGCAAAGGTATCTTCATCTTCCATTCTTATTTCCCAATTGTTATCATACTTTCTCAGTAAAGATTTGGCTCCTTCAATTGCATCTTCTCCAAATGCTTCTGCGGCAAAACCAGCTTTTCTCATCCTCTCACACCATTTATCTTTGCCTTCATTCATATATTCTCCATCCATCAACAACACCTTTGTTGCCTCTCCTTCCATTAGTTTCCTCTCTTCGCTGTTCTCTTCTTTGAATCCAGAGCTTGTTGAATCAAGAAACTTCCACAGATACTCCAGTTTCCTCGAGAATCCTTGTGCAAAGTCCCCACTACTACTTATGCATTCTTCTTCACTCTTCTCACAAAGAACCACTCCTTTTGGCCTTAAACTTCTCAGTGTTTTCAAGGCCTCGCTTCTCTCATCAGGGATGCTATGCTTCAGGTTATGCAGCCTAAACTGAGCACAGACTATCAAGGTCTCGTGAGGTGAGGTATCAATGAGTTGAAACTTGTCAAGCACGCTAATCTGGAGGTTGATGTTGAGAGACCTAGCAAAGCCAAGGAGTTGAGAACCGTAATTGTAAGCTGGTGGACCAACAGAGAAAGGAATATCTGCGGTTAGATCGGACACAACGGTTATTCGAACAAGACGAGGAGGTCCTTCTTGTCTGCAGCTAAGAGCCTCCAGCAAAGTTGGCCATTGCATACCGTGAGAAACACCAATATCAAGAATATGAAGATCTTTTTTGTCTATGGGATCTTGTGCTAGAATCTGCAAGATGGCTGAGTTTGCCATGTTATTAGGCAATGCAAACCAAGGGCTTACCTCGTAGAATTTAAGCAATGTCTTTTGAAACATCTTCACTTCTGCTGAAGCAAAAGTAACATCATCAGGCCATGAGGATGATGACACAGAGGAGGAAAGATGATGTTGCAGAGCTCGAAGACCAAAAGCTGCTAGCCGATGATTAGCATCGCCTGAAGAAGAGGCAAGTTCAGAGAGAACACAAAGGTAATGTTGAACCCTTGATGAGTTTCTTGCCGTGATGGCCAATGCACAAGGGTTAAGCAGTTGCTCTGCCCATCTCCCTTCCTTGTTACCATCTTTGTGGCTCTTCTCACTGGACTTGTTTGCTTTTCTCTTGCTCCTTGCTGATCTTTTCACCTGTTGGGCCTCTACAAGCCCGTCACAATTCCTTTTTCTTGACTGATCGTTTGGTTGCTGAAGTTCCGGTGGAGGATCCGAATCATTGAATGGAGCTCCTGATACCCCTTTCAGGTTAGTATCTTCAAGAACCACATTTGCACTAAGATCTTGACTATAGCTTTGGATAAAACCATGTTCCGGATCTTGTGTCTGATCCCATTCCCACGTTTGACTCCCATCAAACTCGTGGAGCAAATAAGAATCATCGAATCCAGGTAATGGTGTTAAGGACATAGAGTCCTCAAGCCAGCCTAGGACATGATCTAGAGTCTGGTTTGGTGATTCTGTTTCTTCTAACGACATTGAATAGATGATGAAAAAGGTATAATTTGTGATTAAGTGGTAGGTTAAAGTTTAAGATAAAACAATAACAGGTAGATAACATATGGATTGGAGAATTTATAGATCAGGTGTTGAATATATATTGGAATGGTGAGTGATCTTATATATAGGAGTGTGTCAAGGACTGTATTACTTCTCTTTAGAAAATGGTTTAAAAGACGTGAAATACCATTTGAATATTACAATTTGATTTGCATTATCATAAGTCAATTCATCTCTTCACTCATTGCGATTTGGGACCATTCTTGGAGGTTGTACTATACTGATTATGTTGCATATCAGACATTATATATGGTTATTTTTATAGAAGTTTCGAGAGATAAAAGTATATTAATCTGTACTATGATGTTGTCATTAGTATTAAGAAAAATAAGGCTTAGATTGTGGGGACATAATATGATGCATGCATAGAATCTGGTGTTATCTGCTATCGTCGGTCTCAAGGATAATCTTTTAATTACCCTTACGGTTATAATCTATAAAACCAATACTGGTTTGATATTCATATTATGTAGAAAAATATTGTTATCCGATGACATACGATATTGATCAGCCATTCGTTTTCGTCCCTGTCTCATACTTCTGTTGATAAAATTTTTTTGTTTTGTTTTACTCAGAGATATAGTTACGTTTATGTCACAAAAAAATTATTGAAATGAATATATCAACATGAAAACATTGTCCAAAAAGTATTCATTTTTTTCTTCGGTCTAACTTCTGTGGAATGATCTTTCATTGTTGGTTAAAAAAAAAAAACTGAAAGCCTTCACACCTACATGTTTTGCTTCAAAGTCAAACATGTTGTAGTCAAGTTTAACATAAATCAGTAAGCGTATATATATATATTTTTTTGACATCTTATATATTTGAAGTTTTGAACAGCTTATCAAATGTGAATTAAATATATTTAGCTGGCGATTAGGCTTTATAACTCTTTCAAAATCTACAACTGGATTTGGGTATAGAAACTCACTATCCAGAATCCTATTCATAACATTATAAAATATCTGGAGAAATGAAAGATCAATATTTATTCGAGCAGTATAACAAATTATTTATATATATTGTGACGCCTATAGGCTATTTGGTAGGTGAATGAATATAAGTATATAACCGTTAAGATTTGGGGTGTAGGAATTTAGAAATGATTGGAGGATATAAACACAAGACATAATATAACCTTAATAAAATGAGACAAAGACAAAAATGATTTGTTCCAACATGAATCATACGTGTTAGTCAAACAAAGTTCAATGGACCACTTGGCGTTTGCCTTCTCATAATTCTGAATGTTTTTGTCCGTAACAATATTTATATGTGATATTGATATAAAAGCATTGTAGAATTTTTTCTGGTAGTCACTCTTCACACTTTATATTGATGCATTAATATAATAAAAGGTCAATTTTTAAAAGGACCATGGATCTAAAAACAATTAAGAAAATAGTAGTTTATCAATCAGCAACAATCCATAAACAATCAAACCCAAATAGAGGAAGAAAATAGTTGAAAGGTTACAACTTCTTTTGCAGTAGAGAATGTAGAATGATAGCAAACTTAAAAAGACAAGAAACTTAATGGATCAAATGATATAGCCAAGGATGACTTCCCGTCATGATCTCATCAACCACACTAGCCAGAGCTCTCTCACATGAGTACTGAGACATGGTGGTTTGATGGATAACCTGTGAACCCGAATTGTGGGTTTTGTTGAAACATGTTGTTGTTGTTGTTCCCGGTTATGTCCGAGCAAGATGTTGTCGAGACACTAGACCCAACCCCACTCCTGGAAATGTCACTTTGCCGGAACTTTCCCGGAGAGTTCTTGAAGCAATGCGGTGGGCCTGAGAATGGAGGAGATTGCGGAGACTCTGATTCTTGAAGCTTCTTTGTGTTGAGGAAACGCCCACCAGAGCCTCTAGCTCTCTTTAACGCATGAAGATGGCGCGACTCGTGAAGGTATGGCTACATATTTACATACACAGAGTTGGTCTTGAGACATAAAAATATTAAAAACTTTCTTTAGTTGTATTTATTAGAATGATGCAATAAAGAAATAAACATACTTTGCGGACTTTGATGAGCTTGTTCTGAGCTTCGAGCTTTGCACGGTGCTGTCTACGGCGAAGAATGGCTTGGTATTGTTTTGCATTGACGAAAACTGGTTCATTCTCTGGAATGTTGTGAGGCAAAGGCATTTTAGAAGGGACCAACCCACCAATTTGAGGAAGCTGCAAATGCAAAGATTTCCATAAGCTCAAGAATCGTTTAAGCGCAAGAGACTTTACTGAGACAAGATGCAACAAAAGCATTATCTTGAGATGTAACAATTGTGTATTACCGTGTGTTGTTGTGATGCATATGGAAATGACAAGAAACCATTGAAATGTGGCGTCTCAGTGACGTGTAGAGGCCAAGAAGCCGCCTGAGAGCATATAAAACATTAGACGTCATTAATATAGTATTTAGTTTTAAAATCAGTCTTACTTCTTCTACAAGTCTACAAGATTTATAATAAGGTCAAAGATGATAGACTAATTAACCTCAATAGGAAGAACCAATGAATCTTGAGACACTTTCGACAAGATCGACTTGGAATGGCTTCCAATAGTATTTTCAAGGTTTTCTTTGCAGCCTACATCAAAACAAGAACCTATATAGATCAGCTCAAACTAATGTGAACTCTTATTAGGGCTACAAAAAAAAAGTTGAAAATGGACCTGAGGGATGGTTAACAATGCTATGGCCATAATAACGATTATTATGTTCCCCAAAACTTGCAACTTCACTATAAGACTCTCCACAAGTGGATTGAGTAGAGGAGGAATCATGATCCTGAAGTTGAAAACCTGTTTGTTTCATCTCAGGGAAATGGGTAGACATCATCTCCATCGTCAAGGTTAAAGTGTTGTGGTGATCTGTCATAATCGATGATGATGATCCTTGGACATTTGAGTTGGTGAATACAGAGTTTCCCCAAGAAGTTGCAGGATAAGACAATGAATCTTTGGTATGGAACTTTTGCATTGTCTGAAACATTAGTTCAATAAGCTAATAATCTCCAGAACCATAGTCTTATCCATCAAGAGACAATAGATGTTGTTTCAGTCACCTATATATAATCCAATCAAGTAAACAAAAAAAAAGTTATGAAAGAAACCATTCTTGATCCAAAAGAAAGAGCAACGAACAACAGATCTATGAGAAAGAAAAAAAACAGAGCAGATCCAACTAAGATTCAGACTTTCAACGGCATAACAAATTCAGATCAAAAAAGTTTAGAGAAAGCAAAAACATGCAATTCCATTAAGACATGAGAAATTAAACCACTTAGAAGTTGACTGATCCAGTCATAAAAAGCGAGAAAACAGAACATGACCAAAAAGAAGAAACAAACAAATTGAGATTTTCTTACCTATCACCCAAAAATGTTTTTTCCCCCTTTGAAAGCAGAGTACAAGAATTCAAATATAGGCGACTAAAGTTACCAAAAATTAGAGAGAAACAATGGATTTGGTGAAGATGGAGATAGGATAAGAAAATTCATGTAAGGTTGAGATGATGCATGTCTCCTTCCTCAAAACATGGCTTTTTTTATTTCTCTCTCTTTATAAATTTCACTGTCTCTGCAAATGAAATTATTGGCTATGGCTAAAAAGCTTTACCTCACTTTCTTTTATTTTTTTCTTCTCTTCGGCAGTAGTGCTCCAATTTCCCCAGTTCCCACCACTAATTCACCATCAACACTACACATTTACTATTAATATGTATTATTATTATTATTCGTTTGTTTATACTCCCTTCGCTCTAAAATATAAGTATTTTTAATCAAATTTACTTGTTTTATTTTATAAGTATTTTTACAAATATCAATACAAAAAAATAAAATTTTTAATCCAAATTAAAAAATAAATCTGAAAAAAATATTGGTGAGAATAAAGAGAAAAAATCAATTAATAGTTAATATAATTTAAAATAAATATTTTTTAATAAGTGAGTTTTTAACTGAAAATCTTTATATTTTAGAAAAAAGGAAATATTAATCAACTCTTATTGTTTTTTTTTTCTCTTCTGTTCTAAACCTTACTGTTACTAAATACTCCTCCATTTACCAACTAAAGAGTAATGAACTATTTGACATTTGAATAAGGTTTAGATATTAATGACCTTTAAGGGTTTTTTCCTTAAAAGACTTCAAGAGAAAAAAATGGGTACAAAAACTTGGGAAACAGGAATAATCAGGTGTATAGTGCTTACGGTGAGATCGGATTCTGAATTTCTGATGTCATTCAAATACTGCATAAAATAGCGAGACATTTGTACTCTTCCATATTTTTATTCATCGTAGCCGCCAAATCTCTGCTCCAAAATTCACGCGCTTCTAACTGCGCGTACTTCGGTGTTTGGGTGAGGAAACACGTCACACAACATACGCACTTCCCTTTTTGTTTGACGTTTATATTTTTTTGGAGTTATTTTTCTACATGATATTTTAAAATATTTGATTCTGATTATCCCCAATAAAATATTAAAATCAATGGTGATTCAAATACACTAATTCAGTAACATCCATTAACTATTTATTTGGTCTTTATCATTTTCATAAAAAAGTATTTGGCCTTGGTAAAGGAAAAGTCTCGGTGGAGGTTGTCAACATCTCTTAATGGTGCAATCAATAGCCTTTCGACAATCTATTTATTAAATTTTCTTAGGTGGAGGGGGATAATCCCTTTCTCTAAATAAAGATGTTCTCGTACACAAGCAAGGTATTGTAGTTGAGTTCACTGTTCGTATTTTATTGTCTTCTATCAGTGATATATACTGATAGAACCTTAGCAAATTCTTGAATTTCTATCATAACATGATCACCGTAAGCATGTTAGTTGGTTTTGTGAAAAATTGTTAAAAATAACTGAAAACATGATTAGTAGTTGAATAAGTGGATTATAAGGGAGCAAAAGTAAATTCCAGATGAAGACTGGTAATTCAACAAATATATGTTTATGATTGAAAAGGTTTGATACTTTCTTCTTCCTTTTTCTTTGGTCGAAACATAAACATATATTTGTTGCCTACCTAATCGTCTCAAGTCGCAACTACATATACCCACAGCTTCAAATTGATCATTATGATAATAATCGCAAGACCAACTATAGAAAGCAACGTTCACCGTCTTATTAAATAAAACATACCCTACAAGACGATGACAAAACAAAACAAAATGAATCATTTTGCGTGATTTGATTACTCTTTTCTTTTCCTCTAGAATGACTCACAAGTTTTGGATTTTAGAAAATAATAAAATCACCCTGAAATTTTAGAATCATGAAGATGAGAAAACACACAAAAACGAGAACGACGAAGTGAAGACACATGAGAGAAACCTAAACTCTAAAATTTATTTCTCTGATACAAAAAAAAAGAAGGAAAGAGCACACTCAGTACAGACTACAGATAGATCGTTTTCTTTTTCTTTTCTTTTTTTTCTTATAACACGAAATATCAAAATCAGATGAGGGAATCTAAAAAGAGAATGGTTTCAGTAATTCTGGGTAAGGGAGAGAGAAGAAAGAAGAGATTGCATAAAACCAGAGGGTTCTTGTCCTTCACGAAAAAACAACATCATCTCATCATCATGGGGTAGTCTCATGATTACTCTCGTCCTTGATTATATGGCATGTCCTGTAAACACACACATATTTCAGCATCCAAAAGCTTAACTCTTTGACCATTAGAAAAACAATAACAACCTGCTGGTAATGAGGAGGCTGCATGTAATAAACTGGCCTAGGCTGCTGCTGACCAGGCATCATTTGCTGCTGTTGCTGACCAGGCATCATTTGCTGCTGTTGCTGCTGACCAGGCATCATTTGCTGCTGCTGCGGGTACTACACCACCACAAAAATTCCAATTCCATCACCGTTAGACTTCTTCCTTTTTAAGTTTTTGATGATTTTTTTAGTGTGATTCAATAGAGTAATTGTGATAGTAATAGTTATCAAACCTGGGGTTGTCCGTTTGGAGGATAATAGGCTTGAGGATGATGATACATCATCGGTGCTTGGTGGCCAGGATATTGCTGCACCTGCCAATTTCACGTGGTGAGTTTTACAAGCATACTTTGGTTTGCCTATACACAAACACAAGAAACTTACTCCGTAGTTAACAGGCGGCATTCCAGGCATCTGCTGAACATGCTGAACAGGAACAGGACCAGGGTAGTAAAATGACGCATCTGAGACTGGAGATTGAGGCCGCACAGCAGCTGGTTGCAATGGTTTGAAACTCTTCGCGTTTGGATTGAGTTTGAATTCCTGAGCAGACCCAACCACCCATCATTAGTTTTTTAAATAAAATAAAACACAGTTGACACTTTGTCAAGTTTGAACAAATCAAACAATAAACCTTTGCATTCGGATTAAGAGTGGACTTTTCTGATGAGGAAATAGAACCAATTGACGAGCTTGGTGATACCCCAGGACGAGTTGATGTCGTAGGACCTGGGCGGCTTTCTGAACTTCTAGAAGCTGACTGCGCAGAAGAGCTTTCAGGTTTTGTTTTACCAGAAACTTGATTCACTTGTCTTTCTCTCTCAGCAACATCCTTTGACGCCGAGGTTGCACCACCACCACGTTTTGCACCTTCGTCTATATTCCACAATACATATTTACATAATTAGATGGAAGTTCCATAACAGGTCACCATTTCTTGTGTACAAAATAACTTTTCTAGATTCCATTTAGCAACATTAAAAGAGTCCACCATCAACAGATTAATGCCACTAGATAGTCCACTGAGATACATGTGAAAATAATTAATAGTGTCAGATCGAGAAAAACTTAAGTCATGCCTGCAAAAATGAATAGGTAATTTCAACATCCAGAACAAGAAAACACGTTCAGACTTCTGTGGGCATCAATTGTTCAAACGGATAAAAAAGAATAGAGTGGGGCTGCAGATATGGAAAACAGCGTAAGAAAGATGTAGCATACCTCCACGTTCAGAAATTGATTCCTCAGCTGACTGTGGTAATACGGAAGGAAGCCAAAGAACTAATGTTAAAAATAATAGAACAATGAAAAGTCTAATGCAATCATCACTAAACGGGTATAATCAACATGGAGTTGACATTACTCTGTTATTGTGTGAAACCTCTTGATTATTGTTGGTTCTTCGCTCATCAAGCTGGTTCTCACTACTGTGTCAAGAGAAACTCCCGATGTCAGAAAAAATATTTATAGATGATTTTCCAGATGCGTAGCCTAATACCAAAAACAAAAAATATATGACCTGATACTGCTGCCTGGGACAGGAAAATCTTTGGATTGCTGTTCGGTGGGAAGGTGCCGAGCATGATCATCAGAGATCGAGCAGCTTTGACCTACATTTGTAATATTCCGAGAAGACTGACTGTCACCCTGAAGAAAATGAATGGCAATATCACCAGTCGTTCAGCTAAAAACTACTATCAAAGAAGAACTCAGCCTTACCCATAAATCTTCACAGCCCTTGCCACTAGAAGCTGGCTTCTGGCCATCATAAGGAGATAAAGTACCAAAAGTCAGATCGTTGCAAGAATCCAGCAATGCTAGGTCCTCCTCAGTAAACCCACTATCATCAAATCCAGTAGCTTGACGGACAGATGAGTACTTGGTTTCCTCGTCAATATCAAATCTCTCATTAATCTGAAGGCCTCTTTCCTGCATGCATGAATAATCAGAAATTTGAACTTATAACAACAGAAACATAGGAATCAAGGTGCAACTAAAACTCCCAAAATCACCTCTGCCACATGAAGATCTCGGGTATTCTCACCCTCAATCTCTCTAGCTATCCTCAGGGCTTGCTCTTCCAACTCTCTAGTCCGAGGACCTCTCTCAAGTTTTGTAGTATAGAGTTCCTCATTGAAAGTGCTCTTTACTCCAAATAATGACTCATTCACCTCAAACTGATTCCATCCCCTACAAGCAGAAATGGATCAGCTGGGCATATTACCAGTAAAATGTCATGTCATGAGAGGTCTCAAGGAAGAAAAGCCCAGGTGACTACGCAGAAAGCTCATAAATAAGAGAGATAACTATCTAACATTATTCTTCCAAATCTTATATAGACATTCGCCTAGCTCTTCCTCATAATATAATATATGTTTTCACTAAAAAATTAACTTCTAGCTCAACAGAGATATAGAAAGAGAATAACTTTCCAAAAGGAAAATCATAATTATAGTCTAAAGAGAAGCACAAAATAATCTTTTCATTCCCACCATTCTCTCATCCAAAATGTTCACCTAAGCACGGTCTAACACTCTAGCTGGCAAATCAGCATATAAAACATCCAATAATCCAATAACATAATTTTGACAATAAATTTTAAAACATATGTGCGTGTGTGTACCTATTCCAAGAGTGCTCAAACACATTCTCCAAATCTGCACCCTGTGGAACATTTTCATCAGGTACCCAGGGTTTCAGCTCTCTTCCCCGATCAACATGATAAGACTGCGATATAGAAGAGTCTGTCAACAGCTCCATCGGCTTCTCACTCTGAACCGCATTTAACATGCTGTCCGTGGATACAGAGAGATCCTGACACCAAAATCAAGGAACGACAATGTCAACACTCAAAGTAGTCTCCCTGCCATGTAACACATTGACATTAACAATAAATTTTCCCCTTAGTTTATATGAGCAAGCACACCTTAGCTACAACTTGCACAAGTTCATCAGCAGGAATAATGAATGTCTTGGAAGGCGGTTTTTTAAAAAACTCCGAACGGGATTTATGCCCTCGTAAAGTACCATCTTTAATCAAGCATGCCATCTTTAGAATGATTCCTGGAAGTTTCAAGCAGTTTATAAATGGCAAGAAAAAAAGTAGCGTCTTTCTATGTTTTACATCTCTTAAGGAACAAAATTTCTGATTCAGAGCCTCACCAAAATCCTTCTCTACATCAGCAGCATGAAATATACCACTATACACCGTTCCATTTTTAAGATGCACTTCCACCATATGCCCGATCTTACATGTTGTGAGGTACACTAACCGATCGCGTGAAAGCCTCTCCAAGCTTCCAGCTTCCCCATTGAATGCTGAATATATATGAACAAGCATGAGAACTCAGAACGTGACGTTGCAGATAAATCACAAATTATCAACAGGCAACAACTATAAGTCTATAACCTGTATTTGGGGACTGTGACTTTATAGACTGTGCCTTATTCGAAACTCCCTCTCTTTCACCTTTTCTAAGTGGAAATCCATTAGATGAAGATTTTGACTGAAGAACAGGTTGCATATTCATTGCAGCCTCAAAATGTTCAAACTAACAAGGAAAGGGAGATTAAGGAAACATTAGATAGTCTGATAAAGGTAATTTACAAAAAAAAAAAAAAACTTTTTTCAAGTGTTGATAGTAACGTCTCAAAGGGCAATGCGTGAAGAATTAAGTTGCAATGAACTATTGGTGGCATCAACTAGCCATTGTTATATATCACAGACGTAACTGTTCAACTGAAGCGGAAACTATAAATAGAAGGCTACGTCTAAATCCATTAGTCGATCTAGTCAGACAAAAGCATATATCATGTACATAAAGAAGTAGTTTGCTGCTGTTCTGCAGCTTTCTCAGTAACAAGGTAAGCCACTAATAAAACTGATACAAGAGAGCTGAAATCGTGAAGAAAGTCATAGATCTTGAAACATGGAAACAAACAACAAGAAGTATGAATATAATGAAACCAAAAATGATGATTTGACAGCCAAGTCTCTGCTGCAAACATATTCCTAGCTTTAGGCAACGAAAATATATAATCTCATTTATCAGTGAATAGCCTCGCCATTGCAGCAAAGATAAACACAAGCGAGAGCTGGCTTAATGCATCAAAGATCAAACATATCGATTAGTCTAAAGCACAGTGAATTGATTGTGGATGATAAAACAAAGATATAATCATCTGCAATCAAGAAATGGGATCTCTAACGTAATCGAACTTAAACCACGTATCCCAGTAAAACAAACCCTAAATCAGCCACCTGAATCACCAAATTCCCAAAATCTAGCTCGATAACGCGAAAGGATAAAGAAGCAATGAAAAAATAAATTAAAGTGTCAGATATAGAAACCGAAGATGATGATCCTCACCTCGAAAAGCTAAATCGATCAGAAACAAACCCGCCTCTGCACACCTATTAAAGAATGCTCCGATAGGGGACGGACGAGCTCGATAGATTCCAATGGAGCGAGTTAGGGTTTCGGATTGAGCTAGAGTTTACGCGAGGAGAGTGACGATAATCGATTCACCATGAATCTTAAACCGAAATATAATCGGAGAGAATGATCGGAGCTGAGCAAGAAGCAAAATGATGAGAAAGAAAGAACAGCTACACGAAACAGATCGTTGTATACGGAATGATCACCTACGGTGAAGTACATCGTAAACTCTTCTTCCTGCGATCATTCATGAGAGAGCTGTTTGGGCCTTTATGGGCTTAACTTGGGCTATTAACTGAGTTTGGAAAACTTTATGGGTTCAACATCTGAATATCCATCTGTTCTCTTTTTTTTTTTTTTTTTCGTTTCTATATTCCCTTTGATCGATCACTTACCTTAGCCACTAAAAACGTTTAACTTTCAACTTCATGATTAAATTTTATATTCCCTCTATTTCTTTTTATTTGTAATTTAAGGTTTTCACACACTGTTAAGAAAAACATATATTTATCTATTTTAACTCTTATTAATATATTGTAAACAAATTTTCATTGATTAATAAATTAAAATAACAAGAGTAATAATAAATTTTTTAACAAAAAAATACATTAGAAATACAAAGCTACACTTATATTGAAACAAATTTTAAACCCTAAAACTACAAATAAAAAAAAACGAAAAGAGTATTTATGTATACGATGTTTTAGACGGTTTTAGATAAAAAATTTAAAAAAACTATATTTCTTAAATCTTTTAACAAACATAATACATAGAGGAGCAAGCCTTCGATTATAATTTACCTTTATGATATTTGTGAAAGAAATCAGCAAGAATAAAGAGAATTATCAAAGCATAACCTGAAGCAAAAGCAAACTTCAAATTCGAAATAAGCTTTTAAAAGCAAATGGTTTGCTTAATGATGGATATAATGCTGCTAACTTGGCTTCAAAATGGTTTTTAATCTAAGTGCCATAAGCCTTGGAGGAGACAGAAAGGTAGGGAAGAAAAGTATTGATAGGCTTAGTTGGAAAAACAACTCTATAAAGTTTAAATTATTGTTTAATAATAAGCTTGAATCTAAATATTGCATGCTTCATTGCATGTCTCATCATGACTTGTTTTTTTAAATTAATCACTTTATGCCTTTTTTTTAGTTTCGAAGGTGCAATGTACTGTTTGTCAACATAAAGCTAGTCATAAATACTAGTGATCATAGATAAAGTTAAATGACCAAAATCATCTCTTATAAACTAATTAACGGATGAGATTCGCGTTAATTATAATCATATTTCTTAAAACATTGATTAGTTGGAGGAATTTGAATACAATATTAGAAAAAAATGACGCACTACAAAAACTGGTGTGGCCCATATAAGTATAAGAACTACATGTACACAACTTTACACTTTAAGAAACTTGAATTTAAAATTGCAAATGAAACATAGCTTTGGGGAAAAAAAGATTGAATAGTAGTATTTTGACCAAGTTAACGTGGGGAGAAAAAAGAGATCATATTACTTGTAACGGATAGGTCATAATTATTATAGCCAACAACATTATAAAGGAAAGAGAAACAACAAAATGAAACTATAATAGCAGTATCAAACAAAAAAAAAACAAGAAAACACTGTGATCATTCACGTGGGAAGGTAAATTTTTAATAATTAGTATTTGCAGAAATCCGATCTGATCATTCATTGCTGTAAAATCTGTAATTTAGTATTGTTTCAGCAGTCTTAGTTAAAAAACGAAGAAGAAAAAGTAAGATAATTAACAAAAAAAAAAAAAAAAAAAAGTAAGCTAATACCTTTATCAACAAAAAAAAAGGTAAGCTAATAAAAAAACCTAAAATATTAATTTCAAAATTTCAAATGGTGTATGGTAACAAATTCCAACAGTGTAATTAATTCACGCCCGTTGGCTTCACGGCGCTCCTGTGACCACCTGACATGTATTCACACATACACAATTACACACTCGTAAAATATATTCCTTTTTTTTTTGTTTTTGCATCATATTTGAAGGCAGCTAATTTAGATAATTTTTAACGACTAGTTGCCTCTAATGTTGAATGAATTTGAATAAATAAGAGTAACATTTGAATTTGAATAAATATAAGAGTAACATTCGCTAATGGCAATTATGTCAAACTTTCCAAAGTCAGTGTCTTAAATTATGAAATACTCGTAGTTGAGAAAATTGACAGTTAACAAATTGGATTAGTTAATGGATTCCTTTTCCTTTTTCTTAAATTGGTTGCAAAATTAGACAGCCAAAATCATTTAACACTGCACGTGTCAATCTGTGGGTCACACCATCGATATTATGCATTTACACGGCTTCATAATTCTAGATATACCTAAAATCTTAGTTGTTTAATGTGTCGCAATTTTTTATTTTTTTTTCTTTCTTTCTTCTTCTTCTTTTTCTTGCTTTTTCTAAAGGAAATAAAGAAGAGAATAACATTTGAAAATTTCATGGTCCGATTTTCTTCCAAATTTTAGTTAGGTTTGCTTACTTAATGTCTTTGTTAATTCTTTTTGTTAAATATAAATCTTTGTGAATTGAGCCATCTTTCTTCTAATAGTAAGATATATGCGTAATGCGGATATACCATATAAAGGAACAAATAAAGTGTGGTTTCATTATAATATACACTAATACACATATATATTGAAAATTTACTTACCAATGAAAATTGATTTTTTTTTTTTAAATAACTAGAAGTTAGAAAGAACTAAAGATAAAATTTTTTTTTGAAAATATTCGGATATAAAGTTGCAATAAAGCTGTAGAACTATTCTGTTGGTTTCCGATCGGAATTTGTGTTAGTAAAAAAAAAACTGTGTTACGTTTTATATTTTTGTTGGCATTAATAATCAATAAATACCAAATTTAAAAGACGAATCTGAAAATGGCCAATAGCGATTTTTTGTTTACAAAAAAAAAAGGAAGAAGAAGAAAAAAGAGAAGAGCTTTATATAGGAAGTAAGGAACACAATACAACACTTGTGCGCAAACTTTCACAGTGTCCGACGATCTCAGAGCCCAAATATCAAAGTTCTTCTCTCTCTCCCCCCCCCCCCCCCCCCCAAAAAAAATCTCAGCTTTAGCCATTTTGCTTCTGCATTCGGCTTTGGAATTTCATATAGTGCTAAGAGTGTCTCTCACTCAATCTCTCTGTCAAGAGTTTTGAACCCGCAAGGAACGGACCCAAGAGTCAGTTTTTTTAAATGCGAAATCGTTTCTAGGTTTGATCTGCAGATTCTGTGCCCTAATTTTCCGCTGCTCGTAACTCTCACACCTCCTTCGCCTTGCCGTCATTTTGATCCATTTCAATGGTGGAGTTTTATATCTGAATCTCTGTCGCAAAGCTATCGACTTGAGCAAGCTCTGAGTGTATATATTGTAGGTAAGAAGTCAAATGTTGCGACAACTATCTCAAGAGTACAATTTTTTCCCATTTTTGTTTTAGATTTGATCGTTGTTTCCTTTCTCCTTTGATTCTCAGGTCGAATTGAAACTTTGTGGTGTGTGAGAGAGATGCTGACATGCATAGCTTGTTCGAAGCAGCTTAACACCAACAATGGTGGATCTAAGAAACAAGAACTAGAGGAAGAAGAAGAAGAAGACAGAGCTGTTGGAACGCCCAGGTCTAAGCAAGCGATTAAATCTCTGACATCACAGGTAGTTAAAACATTCTTCCTCTATGTCACTTTCATGAGTGAAAACACGCAAAGGAGAAAAGGGAAAGAAACTTTGAGATGGGACCATTTTTTGGTTCTTGTTGGTTTCTGTTTGGAAGCTATGAACAAATTTAACTAGTCAATTTCTATAGTGTATTGTTTGGTTTCTGACCTTTCAATGAAATTGGGAATAGTTTTCTTTAGTCATGTGATTCTTGTATGTGGATTATTCAGATAAAAGACATGGCAGTAAAAGCATCAGGTGCTTACAAAAGCTGCAAACCATGTTCAGGGTCGTCAAACCGGAATCATCAGAACCGAAGCTACGCTGAATCTGATGCTGCTTCGAATTCTGGGAGGTTTCGTTATGCGTACAAGAGAGCAGGGAGTGGAAGCTCAACACCAAAGATTCTCGGGAAGGAAATGGAGTCAAGGTTGAAAGGTTTTTTAAGTGGAGAAGGAACACCTGAATCCATGAGTGGTAGGACAGAGTCTACAGTGTTCTTGGAAGAAGAAGATGAGCCTAAAGAATGGGTTGCTCAAGTGGAGCCTGGTGTCCTTATCACATTTGTTTCATTGCCTGAGGGAGGGAATGATCTAAAGCGGATTCGGTTCAGGTAATTTTATCTCTATTATTGCCATTTACACACAATGAAAGTTAGGATCTTGAATTGAATCATTTTGTTTCCAATCTGTAGATGATACTCAACTAAAAAATGAAGTTTTGAAATCCTTTTGATTTGGTTTTGGAAATAGAGATGTGTGTTTTCTTGGCAACAAGCTATAAGAAGTAGAGTTGATATTTTTAGGATATTATTTAGTGAGATTTATGTGTTGGAAAGTGTTGCTGCTTACATCTCCTTTTTTTTCTTGAATCAATTGAAGTGGTCCCCAAACATTAGTTGTGATTAAGAGAACTTGTACATCCTTTGGCCAAGAAAGATTTTTGAGATGTGGGTTTCCATACTTCGGTAGTTGAATCCGATTCAGCACTTTAATGGATTCCCCAAGACTAATTGTGTGGGGAAGAGTTTGGTGAATTTAGTAAATTCTTTTTGCATATGGGACATCTAATGAAAATAGGATGTTCTAACTAACTTCTTTCATGGTCTCATTAAAGAGGAACACTTTGGCTCTCAAGAACCTAACACTGTTCACTTGGTTGATGTATTGTATATGCTTAAGTCAACACCTGATTAGTTGATTTCTTCAAATTTTCCATTGCTTGTAGCCGTGAAATGTTCGATAAATGGCAAGCTCAAAAGTGGTGGGCGGAGAATTTTGACAAGGTCATGGAGTTATACAATGTGCAGCAGTTCAATCAGCAGAGTGTTCCGTTTCCAACTCATCCTAGAACCGAAGATGGGGTATATCTATGCTCTCACTTCACTTCTGAACACATGATTCATCAATACATGTCTTTGATTCCTTTGAGGTCTTAACTAGTTTTGATTGTGATATACTAGAGCTCGCGAATTCAGTCTACCAAGAACAGTCCTGCAACTCCACCTCTGAACAAAGAAGGCCCTCGAGGAAAAGACTACGCTTCTTCTGGCTCACACACTCACCAACCAACAACTCAAACACAAAGCCGATACCATGATGCAGCTGGTGTTGCTAGCATAAGTAGGACAAAAACCGAGACATCATCTGTTGATAGGTCTTCAAGAAGTAGCTCATCAAGAGAAGAAGAAGAAGAAGAAGGAGAAGAAGAAGAAGAATCAAATCATTCAGGGGAGCTCTCTGTAAGTAATGCAAGTGACATTGAAACAGAATGGGTGGAACAGGACGAAGAGGGTGTTTACATCACAATCAGAGCTTTACCAGATGGATCTCGCGAGCTTAGACGTGTTCGCTTCAGGTAAAACAAAGACATTACTTTATATCTGTTTCTTTAAAAGTCCCTTGTACAAAAGCAAGCACTTGACAACATATTCTTGTGGGTTGTAGCCGAGAGAGGTTTGGGGAAACGAATGCAAGATTGTGGTGGGAACAGAACAGAGCTCGGATACAACAACAATACTTGTGATGATGATGAGATGGATCTGACACAGCAAACTAAAACACTTTTTTTTTTCTTATACTATGTTTTGCTTGGAGAAAAGCTACAGATTGATGGAAATAACTAGACTTTGGTTTTCAGATAATGCATATGCTTTTAGTTGGTAGTTTGGTTAGTAGATCTCATCTCTTCATTTACATACATACAAAGAGGCATCTTAATTCATTTTACTCTCCAAAGGAATTTTCTTGATGTTTATCTAAGGGTATTGCTGTGTATATATATATAAGTCCAATATCAATACTTTGTTTTATGGTGCAATTTAAAGAGAGGAAAATTGCAGCTAGCTTGTATTATTTGATTGTATATCATGTCATCTCCATAGATCTTGCTCGTCTTCTTTCTCCTCTCCTCCGTATCAAGTTGGTACTTATCAGCAATCACAACTTGGTCAATTGGCCAGCAAACTTCTGAACAAAATCTAACCTTTGTCTAATGGACCATAATAATTAATAGCCAAGCCCAAGGCCCAAGAGGAAATATTTAGATAATCCTTATGAAAAAGGCTAAACTCTGTTTTATTATTATCTTATTTATTCAATGCATAAAATGTTCTCAGCTCTCAACATCAATGTTTTTTTAAAATCTGAACCAGACGTCAAATCAGAGAGGTCTTAGACCAGATCAACTAATCACCAATACCTCATAATATTTATTTTGTCAAACATCTCATAATATTTAACATTTGTTTTGAAAACTTTCAGTTTTATAACTATTTGATTCTTAAAACTTTTACTGTTGCTATAGTTAAAGAACCCTACAATGCATGTGATAGTGTTTTATATGTGGAACCCTGTCACTTGAACATTGTTTCTTGCTGCTAAGTGTTTCCAATTGTCAATGGTCTATAAGTTTTTTTGTTTTTTTGGGGTAAACAATGGTCTATAAGTTATTAAAGATAATTGAGAATTATAGTTCTGCTTTGAGTGATGTGTCTTCTCTCTCCATATCTCTTCATAGACCTTATTAAATTCTTGTTAGAGAATCATTAGTTGTTGAGCTTGACCTAACTTTCATCTAGCCTTTAGAATATAAAACAAATATTCTTAATCAGAGAACTTGTTGAAGCTTAAGCCTATGTAGGTTGTGATTATCTCCTTGATTGCTTTTGTTTTTTAGGTGGCACACTATGTCATCATAACAACAGAATCTAATTGATGGTTTTGTTGACATATTTAGAGAACTAAACATTTAGTTTGGGGAGGTGGGTCTAAATCAAGGGACAAACTTGTTTGCTTAGAGCCTAATTTGTATGAACTTTGCTTGTTCCTCTGATTTAATAGGCCGAAGCTTTTTGTTTTGTTTTTTATCTCGTTGAAATATGATTATTCTCTATCAATTTCATGAACTCCATGATTTGGAGTCAGTAATACTCTAATTGTTTTATTGTGATAGTTAAGTAACGTTGTTTTCACTTTTCACTATTCAGTTCACACAAGCAAGGATTGGCTTGAGATTCTCCGGAAATTTATGCATGCAATGTTTTGGGTTCGTTAAATAAAATTTTAATGAAAATGATTGAGGCGAATTTGCAATAGAATTAAGTTTGATCAAGACTGGCTTAGAGTAGAGTAGAGGCTAGGGTACATTAGTTACATAGCCCGCATGTAATAGGGAGAATGATGGGCAATTTTGGCCCTTTTTGACCCTATTCTATAGTCTCATAGAAGATATAAGCAATTATGAATAATTGGCAATTTATTCTTTTTTTCTTTCTGATAAGTAAAAAGATCCGTTATCAGTTTTAGAGATTCATAAGCATGACCCCTAACTAGCTCCTTACCACTTTTGTTGAACAAAACCTTGTTTAATTTGTTGAATCAAAAAGATTAATTTCTTCTAACAAGTTGTCTAAATTTTGTTCAAATGTGAGACGTAATTGCAATGTTGGAAAATGTTTTCTTATCTACAATAAAAAGTTCGAAACGTTGTTTGTGATCGTGAACATGACATGTCAAATCATAGATAGTGGAGTGATTGATAGACATCCATACACCAAAATGTCATTTGGTATAATGGTAAGTATATAATTTTGGCTTTGATTGGGCTTTTAGAGGAAAATATTAATATCAAACGTTTCTCTTAAAGAGTTGGACGTGCTCTCTAGCTATTTGATTTAAATGGAATCTGCTTTTGCTATTTGCATGCACCAACTCAATTATGATGTGATTGGAATCTTTTGTCTTTCTTTGTCTAGCATATCCACACATGCGTGGAATCCTTGCAACTTCTGTTTATCGTACAAAATATTTTCTAACACATTGTATTTTTAATAAAACTCGGCATGTTTAATCCCACAAAAGTCTTTTTATAAAGATTGTATATGTTTATATAATCCTTCCCTTCATTGATGAAATTATAATAAAAAGGAATGGAGTTTCCCTTAGCCCAAGAGAGCAATCATTTTGCAAATGAGCACCATTAACTTTTTGAACATGCCCTCTTCTCTGTCACAAACATACTCTAATCAGCCCTTGAATTATTTCTGATGATCCAATTAGATTATTCAGAAAATACATCCAATTAGCCAAGGTTACAATTTAAATTGATAAAATATATAGATTTCCCAATACACCACCAATGTATACGTACCGCATGCTTATGTATTATTGGCATCATTATAATATTTGCATTTTCTCTTAAAACACTTACTATGAGATAACTAAAAAAATTTGTGGCTCAAAAGTCATTAGTATTTATATTTATATTCCTCCTTATTTTTGAAAGTGCTTTCCGTTAGCTAACCGTATAAATTAGCTTTACATATCATTACATGTGGGAGACTAATGTATACTAGCTTAGGTTTGTCCCGTCTCCCCTATTGTAAGCAAAAGCAAGCATACTAATAAAAATCTCAAAACAAAAACTTGACATTGCGTTTTATATACTGGAATATCTTATTCTTTTGACATTAATTTTTTTTGTATGTACATTCATGTTTACTATAGCATGTCGAAACATTTTGTGTTACAAAAGAAAAAATTATCGCAGTTAACACTTGTTTAATTAAGATACCCATATAGTTAAAAATTTAATGTATGAGAGACTGTTTGATTACAATCAATGATTCAAAGTTCAAACCAAGATGTGAGAATAAAGGACCCTTATGGGAAAAAACCGGCAAAAGAAAACTATAGATTTTAACATAATGTAATCATCATAATTGATAACTAAGATAAAAAAAATGTATTCAAATTTTTTTCTACAGATAGTATTTTCGTTTTAATAATTAATATTTTGTTTGAGTGAAAATAATAATACGTTATTGTTGTTTAAAAAAAGATATTGCAGAATAAATATAATAATAAGTTAATAACATAGTCCGGTAACTTTTACGCGGTAAAGGAAAGCGACAGTTTACAGTAATTTTTCATAATTAAAAACCCTCTCTACTTGCTAATAAAGCCTGATTTTGTTAATCAGATAGATGATCTTGTCTTAATCCCGCTGTCTATGTCTAATCATTTCCATTATACTGTTGTCTCCCTGCTGTGTTGCCCTCCTTAGCAATTGTGTCATAAGAATTTATCATCTTTTGTAAAAAAAGTAAAAATAATACTAAAACGTTAATGGTTTCCCTATTTTTATTTTATTTTGTCGACGACAGTTAACGTGTTTTTATTTTATATTCAAATATAAAATAAATTTAATTAAGGACCCTAAGTATCGCAAACTAATGCAAATTACTATCACGTTAAAGTTTGTTATTTTAATGACATTTTTTAAAACAGAGAAATTTTAACGCAACTTTTGTCTAATTCTATAAGAGAATTTTGAGTTTGCTCTTTGAGAATGTAAAAACAGTATATAACACGAACATTATTCCATTCTCCCAAAAGCCTTCGACATTATTTGTTATACCATTTTCGAGTGTATATATATTGTTAGCTTATAAATTAATATTTTTTTTGTATGAAATTGTTAGATTATACCTTTTTTGTATGAAACTTTTAGATTATACATTAGACTAAATAAAAATGAACATTATTAATTTTCACAAAAAAAGAACATTATTTAAGTTTGGATGATTGAAATGGTTTGGTAAAAAACAAAAAAAGTTCGGTACATAGCTAAGATGTATAGTAGCAATAGGGTGTCTCCAATATTCAATCTCATTTTTTCTAATTTTATCTAGATTGAAGATAAATACTTATGAGCTAGAAACTCAATTACAAACTAAAGTGGGTTACAACATTATGGTTGCTAATGAGAAATGCTGGTTAGGTGTTAGATTAATAAGTGATAGAGAGTCTCTTTAGCCGCATTACTTGACCGTTTCTTCATCCTCCAAAAGTCCATTCTTATACCATTCTTTACAATTCACAAACACAACATTGCTTCTTATTGTTTGGCTCTGATTTCTAAAGCTTATTAAGCCTATAGTTTTTTTCATAGGGGTTTCCAATATCTCCATCGCTTTATTTTCCTATCTCCTCTTTTCTTTTGACAATATTTGACTAATTTCTCTTACGATGTTGACGGACTACTTCGGTGAACATCTAATAATTGTTTTTATAATCCAAATGTGTGTATATTTGAATTTTGGGAATGAGCTCAAAGTTTGTTTCTTGATTTGTTTGAAACCTTCTTTTTTTTTTGAAACTTTGTGTAGACTAATTCAAAAGAAATAAGAGAATTTTTTGATGAGTTCACGCAACCTTATATCTCCTCGAAAATCATTCCAAAGTCTTTAAGAACTTGAGATTACAACCCTATATTCTAACTTCTAAGACTTGTTATGTTTTTTTTTGTTCTTCTCAACAACAGTTCTAATTTGCTCTAGCCCATCTTACTACCTTAAACCTAGATGTATATTCCTTTTATACCAAAACAGAGAGACCTATTACGTTAAACTTGATCTCCTAAGATGCTTTTTTTCTACTTCGGATCTTGATTCACTGGGACTCCTAGCTCATCTCTCTGCGAGCTCCACATATATTTTTCATTGACTATCTAATATTTTGTTGCAATCCACATTCAACACTATACAATAGTAGAAGCACAAAATCTTTGTTCATCATCATTTCCATATTTTGTCAACACGAGTAGACCAAGTGGACTTATCTTTTGCTTTTAAACTCGAGATCACCTATGTGAGACAAACGTCTTTTAATAAGCTCTTCCCTGATAAATGCTCTGTCAAACCTTCTTCGTTACAAAATTTCAAAAGCCACAATGGTTTTATTATTTTCTTAGTATGCAACAATATATTTCTATAATAGTTTTAGTGTCTAAGAGTATCTGCAAGTATTTTCACTTCTTTTTTGGTCAAATGCTGTAGTTTTTCACTTAGTCCTCCTGAGTTTATAATAGAAGTAAATAAAAAGGAAGTTGTAATGGACCCAAGTATCAATATTGGGTTTGCTGTAATAAATCACAGATTTCTTTTTCTAGTATCTAAAAAATACAGAAAAAATAAATAAGAATTATGATGAGGAATGAACAACTTTAATCTTTTACTTTATAAGTAGGGAACACATAAGTGAAATCTTTGGGTCGTGTCATGTGAATAAAGGCTAAGTTTCTCTGTATCCCAGCAGTGATATCCCATAATCCTTTTGGTTCAAAAATAATTCTTAAACCTAACCATTTTGAATATTCATGACAAAATAACATACATAATTTTAGATTTTAGAACCTGGTAAAAAAATAAATAGCAAAAGATACCAATCCAGATATGTAGTCTCTTTCAGCATCAAAAACAAAATAAAACGATTTGTCACTTGATGTAAGTTTAAGGAGGCAAATTAATACGCTCTTCTTTTTTTTGTTCTTTTAAAAGTGAAAATGATATATCACATTTTCAGGACTTGCTTACAATATTTTTTTAAACAAATTCATAATGTTTTCATACTTTCTAAAAACAAATACGTATTTTTCCCCAATATGTTTAGTAAGAAAATCTTATTAGGGAAAAAAAAAAAAAAGATGATTGGGAGTTTGTGGGCAGAGGCAGAGTCCATAAGCTGTCGAGAAAGACACGTGGCAATGATTACCACTTGTCTCCCTCCTCCTCCTCTTTTAAACAACACTCTCCTCCTCCTTCTTCTTCCGTCTCTCACCTTCAATTATTTCTCTCATGGACATGGAGACTTGGGAGAAACCTATTTCTTCTTCTCACCACCGTAACCCTTCTTTCTCCTCCACTCTCCTCGACCAAATCTACCGCTCCATCGACGATTCCCCCACCGTCGATTCCACAAGAAAAAAGAAACACCACCGTAACACCACCGAGGATCAAACCTATCACCGCCGCTCAATCGCCGTTGACTTCGAAAGATCCAAGAGAACCACCACCGCCATCTCCGACTCCGTCTTCCTCGGATATTCCAACTCAAGCTCCTCTGATTCAAGCGGACTCTCCTCCTCCGAGTCTGATTCCATCTACGGCCGCTCCAAATCCTCAGCCTCTCCTCCTCCGCTCACTCGTCAGCCAAAACCGATACGAACATCTCTCGACTACTCAAGCAACGTTCAGAAACCTAAAGAGCTCGGTGGCTTCCTCAGAACAAAATCAAAAGCGTTAAAGATTTACACCGACTTGAAAAAAGTCAAACAACCAATCTCTCCCGGAGGAAGACTCGCCACTTTCCTCAACTCACTTTTCACAAACGCCGCAACTAACTCTAAGAAACACAAGAAAACAAACACCACCGCCGTCTCCGCCGTGACAGAACCTAAGTACTCCTCCACCACTTGCTCCTCCGCTTCGTCCTTTTCAAGATCTTGCTTGAGCAAGACTCCATCTTCTGGCGGGAAATCTAAAAGGTCAGTACGGTTTTGTCCGGTGAATGTGATCCTCGACGAAGATTCATCCATTCACATGCCTTACCGCCACGTCATGGAGGAAGAGAATCGACGTGTTATTGAAGCAGCTAAGGATCTTATCAGAACTTACCATAAGAACAAGAACATGACTACTACGACGACGTGTGATGACGTTGAAGAAGAAGAAGAAGAGTACGATGATGATGCGGCGAGTTATGCCAGCTCTGATCTATTTGAGTTGGAGAATCTTTCGGCGATTGGGATCCAGAGGTATAGAGAAGAGCTTCCGGTTTATGAAACTACTCGTCTCGATAATACTAATCGAGCCATTGCTACTACTTGATTTGGTTTAATTACTGTATTTAGTTTAAATGGTTGGGGTGATTAGTTTTTTTTTACCCTTGAGGGGTTTTCATGTTTTTACCGTTATATAAATGGTTTTTTGTTTTTCATTTCTTAAGTAATTTGTGTATAAAAGTTATCTATCTTGATTAATCATCCTAAGATTGGTATATTTTGGTCATAAGTTCGTAATTAAGCAGCTTAATTTTCTTCTAATTACTGTAAGTTTAACTAAATATTTATTGCAAGAATTAGTTAATCCATAATCATAGATCGCTGAAGATGAGGTGACAAAACAAAAAAGTTGAAGCTTAGAGTAATTTTCTATTCTCTGTCGTCAATTAGAACAGCAAAGAGTCGTTGCCTTAATTTTAAGTATATAAAAAAAATTAAAGTAAAAGATTTGATTTGATGCTACTAATAATGATCAATAAGATGGGGGAAAAAAGTGAAAAAGACAATGGTCTCAAATGTCATGGACAATAGTATCCAATATTTGATTCTTTTCGAGTACTTCTTCTCTTTTTTTTTTTTAGTTTTTGCCTGAATTTGATTGGATTGGCTTGTCTTGTTCTAAGCATTTTTTCTAATATTGGATTATGCATTATTAGTCTCGTCTGTTATTTCTAGCTACACGCATTCCTTTTACTGATGATTTAACCACAAGATGATGAAACGTTACGTTAGTAGTCTTACATATATCATCAAGTGTCACAGTTTTGTTCTATTGATGGAAAATAAATTTTGATATGTTGTTGGGACGTGCTTGGTTTGTGAATGCATATGGATTCTAGAATAGTAAAAGTTTTGGTTCAAAACACTGTATGCAAAATAACGAATTATGTATTATTAATGTTTTACGTAGATGTGTCAACGAGCTAGTCATGTCAACCTTCGATTTGATTGCGCTGATAGAACGTTAAAGAATCCATACATCTAACGTTGTAAATCATATTAATATATTCATATTTCTGAAATTTATTTGCATAAATTATTTTGCCTACAAAAAAAAAAAGCATGACAAGAAATCGAATTTGGTTCAAAGTAACAAAATTGGACCACCAAATCATAGCATTATGATAAGCTATATTAAAGCTAACATAAACATGCTGATTAGCTTGAAATCTATGTATTTTAATATAATTACCAAAGTATAAAACAATTAAATTATTGCCTAAACAAAATTAAAGAAAAGGCTAATATGGCTATTTGGTCAAAAAGTTTCATAGCCATGAACAAATATCCGATGCAAAGGAAAGATCACATACACTATTAGTAGTAGTAGACCCAATCTCCCCACTTTTTGTTTTAAATCCCTTTAATAAAACGGTTGTTTAGTTATTTGTAGATTGTGATTCCCGCATAATCGAGATGAATCAATCCGTTAATAGCTTCAATAAGAAAAAAAAGTAAAAATCACAAAAATCACAAAAAGAATAAAAAATAAATACATATCACATACACTTCAATGCTGTCAGCAACAAAAGGAAAATCTACTTATATATATATTATACCAAGTATGTAATAAAGAATCAATTGGATAATCGATTTTGAATTGATGGAACACTTTAATTAAAGAAATATTAGTGTATAAACGGATACTTACGTCGGTAAGTACGTATAATATCTGTGGATTTGTCCATATTCGTGGTGGGTGAAGTGGGGGAGTTGTGAAAGTGAAAATATAATCATGAGAGTAACGTGCTGATTTAGCCAATTAATTAATTTCCAAAGTTTGTCTCCAATAACAATCAAATCTAATCAATTAAACAAGTAATTACTTTTCTATATTAACCTAAATGAAATGCTCGTATAAACGATTTTGACTATCTTATTTATTTTTAAAATATCTAAAAACCTCTTGTTTAGTAGTATGAATTTCTTCCGATAATTAATAATACACGACCGAGTGTGTGTATACACGTAGTTAACAAAGAAGTTTCGTCGTAATCGACAAAAGAATTAAATTTGGACAGCTACAGATCATATTTTATATACTATAAACTTAGATGTGTGTTATAAAGATAAAGAATAATTAAGGGGCATACAATGTCCCATATCAACCATGCACAACTCGTCATTCTCATGCACTACCAGCTATATATTAACTAGCTAGGGCTTACAGCATTTTAAATCACACAAGCCAAGAGGCCCAAGACACACACTCATGAATCCACTATATGTATATTAAATATTTAATCGGATAGTACTCTCGCTCTCTATTCGTGAGTGTGCACGGACGTGTACATGTCGTCGTAAAACGGTACATATGGTGCAATGGTGTGGGACAGTACTACTCTTGAACACTACTATTACAAGCTATCTAATTAATTATGTGTCTATACTAGTAACAGTAAATTTACGTCCAAATCGACATTCAAGTGTATATTTATGAATGTATATTTATGTAGATGCTGATATATTGCTTACAAACAAGTTGTATGAATATATTGGAAGGTGAAAGCTAACTAACAGTTGCATATCAGGTTGATACTTTGATATGAAATTTAATATATTATGAACGGTAATTAAGGATCATAGTTTATAATGGTCGACTTAGGATTATCACATTTTTTCGGTATCTGAATTATTATAACCATTTGAAGATATTATTAGTAGCCTTTTCGGTCGAACTATTGGACGGTAGATTGGGATATTAATTTTACTCGAAAATTTTATTTTGATATTCAAACACTGTTCGGAAACTAGGATCATAGTAGTTAAGTAACTATTTTCTTGAAAACAAAACAATAATAAATAAAAAAATCAGTATTATTGTGAAACTATAAAGTATACGACTGTATGCGTAAAAGCGCTGAAAATTATAGGCTTGGTGGAAGAAAATAATTAATTTCGGGGGAAAACTAGTTTAGAAAAATGTTTGGAGAAAGGAAAGAGACGAAGAGATGGACCAATGAAGGGGACACGTGACCGGCAATGATAGGAAGATAGGTCGGACCGGAAACGAGTGGATATAAATCTAGGCCGCACGTGACGGGTGGCCACATATGTGTCGTCACTCTCCCACGTGCACACGTGTTAACTCCCATTTTTTTCTGATCCCTATAAAAATCTTCCACTCCACATCAGATTTTAGACCCCACACGAGGAAAAAAAAAGTAGAAAACACTGTGCTCCTTTATTTTGTTTTTAAAAGATACGATGCCAACAAATTAACAAAATCCTGTCGTTTTAAATAAGAAAAATGAATACTTCTTACCCGATCATTGATCATTCCTAATTTCATCATACTTCAAATTTATTTTGCTTGGTATGGCCTAATAAGTTGTTCAAGTGGGTAGAACGCTAGCCATGTGAATCAAGATCAAGTAAATAGTTTGATCACCACATCTACAAAATGGTTTTTTGTTTTCTTAACACTGTAAATGTCGTTTTACGTGATAAAAAATAACCAACTTTTTACCCTAGTTACAAAAAACGTTCTACAGATTTCATGCTAATAGTTAAGAAATAAAATAGCTTTCTTAATATGAAGGATACATATATATATATATATTATAAAAGTGGTGAAGGTGAACTGAAATTGCTATCTAGTAGTTATATAAATTCAAACACATCTGGATTTTATTGTGCTTTAGACTAATTTCATTTTGAAGAATTTTTATTCGGTGGTCAAGACTCGAGACACGAGACGGAAAACAAAAGAAGAGAATGTTGGAAGCTAACCCCCAAATTTTAAAAAGAAGAATGTAAAATGTTGGAAGCTAAATCCCAAAATTTATAAAGAAGAATATTTTTGTTTGATTCCATGAAGAATATGGTCGTGGTTGCATATTATTGTCTGAACATCGATGAAATGATGCGTACGTATATAACTTTCACCATCTGCCATGGCATAATTGGCATATCCACTTCTTCCCTTTTTTTGTTTGTTATTTGTCTCGAGGCTCATCGTCATTTACTCATTCTGTTAGTTATTAAATTTTGTGTGGATTGTTATTTATAGTTTTATCCTCAGAAAATATAAAATTCGATTCTCTATTTTCCAACTGCAAAAAGTTTCATAAAGGAGACAAAGAAAATGACAGTAGCTAGAAAAGATCAAGATATTACTATTGCCTTTGGATTCGTCATAAACTAAACTCTCAAATCATTAAATTTTCCAGTGCCCATGCATGATGCCTAATGCATAAGCTTGTCTTCTATATATCTATCTTTGGACCATCCCTATTTCATAAATATTCGACATTACTTTATAACGATAACGATTGATCTATGTGAAAAGGGTCAATGTCATCGTCTTGTTTTCTATACGTGTCTTGTCCTTCTCATCATGTAATATCTAAATCGAATACAACACTAATAATGCTTTGATTTCTAGCAGATAATTAATAGTATGAATCTGTAATATTGTCATATGAAATCTTGTTTTTTTTTTTTTTCAACTTAATAACTTTCTACCATAGCATTTAATTCGCCATTTTATGAATTCCTTAGTAATATAGTTTAAACTCTTGAATTTTAATTCACTTGGATTAGATAAGGATTAATATTAAAAGAAAAATAAGGAGAAAATCTGGAATAAACTTGTAGTCCAATTCAAACCGGACCATCAAACCGAGCAAAATTCAAATATATGGGTTTTATGGATTTTGGACTTGGATCAGACCGGTTGAGAAATTATATATTTTACCTTCAACCTTTTAAAACGCGATATAAACTGAAAAAGAAAGCTATATAATATGGGCTTCAAACTAAATTGGGCTTAGATATCCAAACGAAATTTAACTTTCTCCAAAAAAAAAAAAAAAACCCCGCAGAAGTGTCGTCCTCGATTTTTTATTTTTTTTTCTCTTCTTCTCTTCCTCCGTCAAACCAAAGTCCCAACAATGACGACGGAATCTCCCAAATCTGTACAGAAAAGTGAGCCATTGATTCGTGTGATGATTTTTTTCACATTGGATCTGATTACTATTAGTTGATCCACCTACTAACATATTTAAGATAGTTTAAAATCTGATTATAATTTTTGATGATTTCTCTTTTACGGCTCCAATTTGATTGTATATAGTGTTATTTTGTCACAGTTGTTGTTCATCTAAGAGCTACCGGTGGTGCTCCTATACTTAAACAATCTAAATTCAAGGTAGCTTCGTTTTGGATTCATTCATTACTTCCTTCTCTAATTACCAACTTTAATCTCAAACAATCTAAATAGGGGTCTTATGTTTATCTGAATTGAACCTTTCACTAGCGACTTATTAGAGCATTATCTTCCATTGCGTGATTGTTATGAATCTGAGTTGATGATTTTGTTACTGAGATTTCAATGTTTCATTGGATTTTACTGTTTGATAGAAAAATTTCAGGATCAACTAGGCAACATAATAATCATTATCTTTGTAATAGTTTTGATCATTTCTTGTTGAGAATGTTTGTTTGATTTAGAGAGTTTTGCTAAAATGACTTTGTGGCTTTAAGATTTCAGGGACTGACAAGTTTGCTAAAGTGATTGACTTTCTAAGACGGCAGCTTCACTCTGACTCTTTGGTAATCTCTTTCATTAATCAACATTGTGTTTGTGTTATCTTTTGAAGTATTGATTTTGTGTGTGTGTAGCAAGTGTACTGATTGATATCTTCTTTACTGTAAGTTTGTGTATGTAAACAGTGCTTTCTCACCAAACCCTGATGAATCAGTAATCCATCTATACAATGTAAAGTATTTCCATATTCATGATTCCGTCTTCTTCTCTTGGCCATTGAGTAATAATAATATTGTGATGGATTTTTGACAATTGCAGAACTTTGGGTTTGATGGTAAACTGGTGGTGAACTATGCTTGTTCCATGGCATGGGGTTAATTAAAACCAACTATCAAGCTCCAAGTTTCAAGTTTTCTCGGTCGAGTAGATGCTACTTTCTTTGCTATGAGAATCCAAGTGTAGATGAAACTTGTTGTACATCCTTAGGAATGACTCTTCTTCATCTTTTATTTTATCTGAGCACATAGACAAAGTGAATTACATCTAACAATTTTCGTGTGATTCTTTCATATACATACAATCCAACTTGGTATTTCAAGTTACATTATTGAAAAACCGAAATGGGATAAAAACATACAAAAATGGGCTGTGAACATAATTTAAATGGGCTCAGGCCCATTAATCTCGTATAAGCCTACGAAGTCAAAGAAGAAGTGATGATGCCACCACGACGATGGAGGATGATAGCGATTGACATTGGATCCATTAGTTTCAAAAACCAAAACGGAAACAGAAACTATTTCTCTATCGTTTAGAGTAAATTACAGCTTGTAAAATCGAAAAAGCTATATCAACGTCCCCCCCAGATTTAGCCCTAAGCCGTTACTCCTCTCTTTCCCGGAAAATTTACCCTTTCCGCCAAGTTTTGTTTCTTTTTCTTTCTTTCTATAGTCAAATGTTCTTAATCTTCGAATTCGATTCTTCATTCAATTAGATACCAAACAAAATTAGCCAGCTAAGTTGATTCGTTGATTCGTTGCTTCTTCTCGACTCCATCTACTTTTTTGGTTTCTTCTCATCGGAAAAAAATCTGGAAATAGAGGGGAGAGGAAGAACGGAGAGCTATTTCCTCGATTTCTCTCCTGATGAATCGTTGACCTGACCAGATCTTTTCTCAATCGGAATCAATATGTGTTGACGGAATAAGGAAACACAAAAAAATCGAAGTTTGTTCATCAATCAATCTGGTGTGATAAATGGGTTTTTTGAATTTCGTTTTCAGATTTTCATCTCTCAATGTTTTAGCTCTCGGATTCATTCTCACCTTCCATGGCTTCATCATCCTTGTTCAATCACAACAAATTCAACCCCAAAATCAATCACCACCACCTCCTCCGATCGAGAATACATCGCCGCCGCCGCTAATTCCACTTCCTCCTCGGAGCAATACGCCTCCTCCGCCGCTATCCACCGTTGGCTTTATCATACCTCCTCCTTTTTCTCCACCGCCGCCGCCGCCACCATCACCTCCTCCGCCACCTCCTCCGCCTTCTCCTTCTCCACCATTGCCGCCACCGCCGCCGATTTCAAATTCGCATCCTCCTCCTCCTCCTCCTGGGCATGCTTCTCCTCCACAATCTAATAGCAGAGAATCTTCTCATAGAAACCATCAACCACGGAGATTACGACCGCCGTCTCCTCCTCCTCATCCTCCACCTCCACAGCCTCCGCGAGTCTTCAAACAATCGGAGAAAATTGGATTAAACACTGGGAAAACAGTGGGTCTTGTATTTGCTGGGTTTGCAGCAATGTTACAGATTTGCGTCGTTGGTTTCTTGGTTTTCAAGAGAAAGCAACTTCTAAGGATGACACACACTTATTGATTTTGGGATTGAATGTTTTCATCAACAACACACTTTTGGAGAAGAAGAAGAGAAATTTGGAAAGGAACTCTTACTGATTCAACAAGATCTGATATCGGATCAAAGCATTTTCCTCTGTAAATGGGTACATTCTGGGATTTGACAAAATTTATTTTCTTTTGTATTCTGAATTTTTTTGTTCTTTTTAAGGTCGTGTAGTTTTTCATTTACATGCCTAACGATGCTAACTAGAGAGTAAACAGAGAAGTGGAAACAAAAAAAAGAAAGAAAAGAGAGTATGAGCTCAAAGTCATGTAAAATTGTTTTAGGGATGATTCTGTGAGATGAAAACCAATATCTAATTTCATTTTGTGAGTTGCCAATAGTGTTTCTGTTTTTTTCAATATTCTTAATGATTCAAGGCTGCGATATTGAACGATATTAAGGTTTATTTGTGTGATGTTATTGTAGTGAGGATCAAGGCTGAGTTATAGATAGGAAGATAGATTATTTTGTCAGTTTTCTTAGATATGATTTTGATGTTTGAATTTTTTTTAGATAGGAACCACTTAAGACCGTATTGATAGCTCTTGGAACCAGTAGATGTGTATAGTTTTAAGTTATGGCGAAATTCGTATGATGATGGGAAGTGATAAACCGGCCTCTGGTTTGGTTAGTACTGGACGTGGTATTGCGTGTTTGAATAGCTGGGGACAGGAACAACACAGATCATTAGTAGTATGGTAAATTTCTGGTGTTTTTCAAAAGTTTCATGACCAGATTCAGTTTACGGAAACCGGTTTTGGTTAGGATCGATAGTTTCACATGGTTGAAGAAGAATGGCCATAAAGATATATTGTTTCCCTACTCTGAAAGTGTTAAAGACGCGTTTTTGCTTGGTAAGACCAAAGATGAGCTGGTTTTGATCTGGACCTGGATTCAGCTTATAGAAAGAATCTTCGTTGGCAAACATGCTTATCTTTTTAAATCCTCAGGATACATGGAATTTAATACTCCAATATTTATGTTGAATGGTAATGATGCCAAGTAATCATACGCACGTAATAGATTAATGGATCAAAGAGTCATCATGTTTGTCTTTTTAACTCTCCCTCGTTCTTTATGCTAAAAGAAGCACATGCACGTAAAGAAGCAATCACCATAAGTTGTATATGATTGTTTATTCTTCTATAAACGACAAATCTATCTTATGTTTTGGTCGCTATATAAAATATGTTGATCTATTACGGTATTATGTGTTTTGTTTTTTCCTTTCTAAATCATATTTTATAACATGGAGTCCTAAGTTAAAACGGGCCTTATAAAAAAAACTAGATTGATGTGTTAAATAGAAACCATATAGAAGAAGTATGGAACTATATAGATGCTTGGATCCTAAGAAACAAATCAATATTATATAGCCAAACCACTAGATTCTCCCTCACAAAATCATTCTTGTGTTGCTTTCAACTACAGTAGAATATTAAAAAAAAAACGATTTCTTAGAAGAAAATAGTTGCCGGAGAAAGCAAGTGAACACATACAGATATATCTGTCGGATCACTTTTTCTTGTTGTACCTAACAAATATAAGAAAGAGAAAGAGAGAGATACATAAATGTATACATATAGGTTTTCTTCAAACAGTGTCTTGTCTCAATGTTCCACGGAAATAGATGTGAAATGTGACCCTTCAACATTTTCAAAGTTGTGTGTTGTTGTTGCTGCACATCCATCATTCATGCTGCTATCTTTAACTAGCTACCTGAGAAATTAAATTATATTAAATTTTATACTATCAATTAATTATAACTATTAGTACAGATTAATTAATAATTTACCAGTGTCGAGTCTTGAGTGGGAAGAAAGGTCAAGCCAAGAATCTGAACTGTTCTTGTTCTGTGCCCAGTCCTCACCAAAGAAATGATGAAGAGACTTCTTTGACTCCGATGAATCTTTCTCTTCCTCTTCTTGACTTTGATGATCTTGTCTTGATGTGTTTGCAAGGACACTTCTTGTGGGTTTGTTGAACATGTCGGCTCCCAAAACGAAACATTGCTGTTGTTGTTGTTGCTGCTGTCGATGATGATGATGATCCTGATCATGATGTTGAGATGATGATGACGATGAGTATGTGTGATGATGATCAACCTTATGATCATTAATACTACAGTGGTGGTACGGATCATTCAACACTGTTGCTAACGGTTGTTGGTGATGATGGTAAGGAGAATCTTGAAAGCTTCTAGAAGCTTCTGGAAAGAACGTTCTCTCCCCAACTCCAACTCTTTCCCCAATTCCTTGAAAGTACCTGAAAGACAAATTCCCCATTAAAAAGTTAAAAAAGTTTCTCCTTTGACATAAAAAATTATACAAGAAAGATAAGATACAGAACCTGAAGTCTTTGTGGTCAGCTGCAGAGGCTAAGAGATTGAACTGAGAATTAGTGGAAGTGTTTTGATGAAGTGACAAAGCAGAAGCATGATGAAGAGGTTGATGTTGTTGCTGTTGTTGTTTAGGTGAAGTAGAAGGATAAGGATAATCAAGAGAATGACTGTTGAAGTAACCTCTAGTACTGTTACTACTACTACTTCCACCAAAACCAAACCTATTAGTGTTACTGTAAGCATCCATAGAGGAAGAAGAAGCAGAATAAGTAGTAGTGGAAGAAGAAGAAGAGGAAGAAGAAGAAGACAAGGTGGGGCTTGGGATGTTGTTGTTTGGGAAAGAGAGAGATGTTGATGTTAAAGAAGGAGTTGTTGTCTGCTGAGTCTGATCAATAGATTTTCTGGCACGGTTTCTTCCTCTGTGCATGTGTTTTTCACAGTACTTAGAATCTGGGTAAGCTTCTCTTGCGCATCTCCATTTCTTCCCATCTGTTCTTCTGCACCTTCCTGGTTCTGGATCTGGTTTTCTCCCAAATCCCATTTGGTAACATCCCCACCCAACTGCATCTTTAACATCAAAACAAAACCCTAAATTAATCATGGTGTTTCCTCTAAAACCCTAATTAAGACTACATAAGTTCCAAAAAGTGGTCTTAGGAAGAAAAAGTTGAAAACTTTACCAAACACTCTATAAAAGATAAAGATGTAAACTTTAAGAGGCATGAGAATCAACAAAAGATTGAAACTTTATGCAAGAGAAAAAATAGGTAATTTAATTATGATCAACGGAATAAGTAAAAGTTTAGGGCTTACGAGATTGGTGAGGGAGGAGTCTAGAGACCAAAGTAGAGTCCAAGCTTCTTCTAATGGAGAAGATGAGGTCAGGTGGGACAGGAACACCAGAGACCATGTACTTGTAAATAAGGGCTTGATGTTCAAGTTCTTCCCACTGTGTTGGTGTAAATGGAGGCCTTTCTGTTGTTCTTCCACTGCTTCCACTTAGACTCATCATCTTTTTTTCTCTCTGTCTTTGATCTTCTTCTCTAGCTTTCCTCAAAGGGTTTATAGCAAAATAGAAAAGATAAGACCTTTCTTCAATAGATTTCAGAGACTAGGGTTCCTGAGTTTCAGACAGAGACAGACAAAGAAAACAACTTTTTATATCCCTCTGGTTAATTTTAATATTTCTCTTTCTTTCTCTCTAGCTAAGCATATATTCCTCAGATGTAAATTTGCATGAACACTAGCTAGCTTCTTTCACTTCACGAGGCCATTCCCTCTTTTATATATATATATACTCTACTTTTTGTATTTAGGGAAAGATAAAAACTATTACAAAATAGAAGAGCTAGTATATAAATGACTAGTAAATAAGATAAAAGCTAATTAATCAAAACGAAAATATGATATTATTATTACATGTGTTAATAAATCAAATAGTGTATAAATGTGTAAAAAACACAAAAAAGAAAAAAAATGAGAAGAGGACAAGAGCTTTTAAGGAGTTTTGCCATGTAGTGTAAAATCAAAACAACATTAAAATATCCAATATTGTAAATGTATAAATAGAAAAAATGAAATGTAAGGGGGAAGAAGAGGGGTGGTCCTGTAAAGACTGGCAAATCTGAAGGGACTCAGGCCCAGTGTTCCTGTTGCTTCTTCTGCAGCACTTGATGCTCCTGTCTCTCTGACTACTCTTCTCAATCTTCTTCAATTTTTAATTTTTTATTTAACTTTTTTTTTTTAAAGTGCATTGATTTTTGTGATTTGTTTTTCCTTTTTAAATCTCAGCTGTATGGCCTAAAACTGAGTGCCATTTCCTTTTTATTGAGCTCATTTCTTACATTTTTTGTTTATTGCATTGAGTGTGCTCTGTTATTTACTGTCTTATGACAGAGCAAAATCAGATAGATGAGAAAAAAACAGATAGATGGTTATAAAATAAAATAAAAATTACTATTATTTATTATTCCAAATGAGTTTCTTATATCACTGCACAAATCTCTGACTGGGGAAGAAAAAACCAAAACTTTTTTTGCTGACTTATGAAAGAGAGTAGTAATAATTTATATTTTACAATTTGACATTTTCCTGTCAACAATTTTACATTAGAGAAAGATGTGGTTTAATTTTTGAAGGTGGCAAAATGGTAAATAAGAGATAAATGAAAGGGTGTTTAGATGAGAAATAGAGAGCAGGAAAGAGACCATTGGATAAAGAAGGGGACTAGGTTTGTTTGGTTGCAAGTGAAGTGAAAGTACTTTTGTCCCTTTTTATAAAATGTTAGATATTTTGTCGTTTTTATTAAATATTTTTTTCGGCATAAGGTTTAGTCATTTATATAAAACTTATAAAAAAAATAGAAAAATAAGAGAAAGGCATGTGAAGAATCAGAAATATACAGAGAGGGTTGGGTTCATTAAGTGCAGAGAAAAAAAAAAGAGTAAGACTGTTCACTCCTCTGTTTGTTTCTCTGTCTCTTTTCACATGCTCTGTCCTTTTCTCTCCTTTTTTTGAAGCCCCCTAGATCTTTCTCTCTTACACACCTAAAATCTACCTTTCTATACATACACATACACATACACATTTATATGTATATATACATTATGGGAGCATACATACATCAATTTGCTATGTATACATGATTGCTAACGTTGGCGAGTAGTAGAACTATGGACTATAGGAAAACATTTGTGGAAGAGTATGATTTGACAAACCAAAATGTTTTTTATATTGAATGGTATCTTTTTTTTTGTTCAACATATTGAATGGTATCAAAAAGTCAAATTAGCATGCAATCATATAACAATTCCATCATTCCACGGATTACCTTAGCATACAATCATATATCCTAAACTTTTATTTTCTAATATAATATATAGTGGTGTAATTAACCCTCTAATTTGGTTCGAAAATGATGTGCATGCAGCATGTATATATAGAGAAGCAAGATGGTATTTTTTTTTCTTTGTGTGTTGCAAAGATGGTATTTAAACAATATATATGGAGCTCCACTTCTTGGTGGTTTGGCCCAAGTGATGATCATGATGGTGAATAAGGTATGAGGAAGAGGTGGAAAGACCTTTGGACTAAGGGATATTTCCACTTCAGAGCACAAGTTTCCATTTTAGTCATTCATATGCATCATCAACATCATCATATTTTCTTCTTCCTTTTCTCTTCTCTATTTCTTGTTTTTATTATGTTTCATTTAAATGAAAATGGAGGTTTATAGCCTTGTAGGTGTGGTATATATATATTGGAGATGAGGGGTGGGTTTAAAGGCATATATTATAGGGTAAGAGACCTACTTCTTCTCTCCCTTTGACTCGCTTTTCCTCATTCTTTTTTAGGTTTCATTACATAATGATATGTAAATAATATCTTCTTTTTTGTAACAGACCGTAATTATCTTTTAAGGCTTCGACTTCGAGGGTTCTTTGCGATTCTGCTTTTTTTTTTTTTTTTTTTACTATTTACTAAATAGTTAAAATAGCATATTTTTGATCCATTAATTCAATCACATTCAAGTCGAAATTTTCAAGTATAATTGTGTACACATGGCTATATTTATGTTTAACTATTTATTTACTTTTTGGCAAATGATTAATTAATTAATTAATTTGTTCCTTGTTGTATAGTCTCTCCCATGGCCTGATGGCCATAACAAGATGCTTATCATAATAATAAAAAGATTCTTATCATCTCTCGTGTTTTTTCCAAACATTTCCTATTAGTGAATGAATATATAAATATAAATATATATATACATATCAAATAAAGATTTTGTTTTCTTCATTGACCGGATTCATTTGTTATTTTTTTTTTAGTTTTGGACTTTTTGTTTTGTTTGGTCAAACTGAAAGAGTATAGACTAAAAACACTTGTTGCATGTAAAAATAATCATTACTACAACTACCTAGATTGTCATAATTCGCACGGTAATTGTTAACTAAATGAAGGTAGTAAACAATACAAAACCGTACAATTAATAAATCATATAAAAATGACCGACCATATGAATCTTTATTCTACGGTCACATTTGATGACACCAATTTCATTTCATACGTGGGTTCGAGCCACGGGTTCCTCCTCTTCGTTAATTGGCAGGAGACGGAGACCGAGACGGACCCAGTGGCAACAATCGTGGAGTGAACCGTGGTCGACGTGGACAACAACAACATATGAACCAAATAAGCCAACCCAAAAACCGAACTAGCTGGCTTACGAGTATTAAAACAGGAAATACAACCCAAAATCCCACATAAATTAGTAGTATGTAAATAATAATTTGATCCTCTGATTGGACCAACGCAACGGCGAAGAAAAAAGCCGCTGATATACAAAGAACCGCGACCACCATAAATGTTACCAATAACGCCATGATCATCCGGTTCCTACATAAATAAATAAAAGGTCAATAGGGTGACCAGTCACTTTAAAAAAAAAAAATATGGTGAGAAAGTAAATCACTATTTACAATTAAAAAAGTAATAATTTTTATATTTTCTTTCTTTTTTATTTTTTTTAATTCTTGATTATCTTATAAATCATATATCATAAAAATGTAAAAAAAATATTTTACTTTTTAAATTTTTTTTATAAATCTAACAAAATTCATTTTGTATAATTTTACAATAAAAAAATTATACAACTATATACACCTATGTACACTATATATAACACCAAAATTTGTACACCAAAACTTGTACACAAGATCTTCTGAGATCGTATACACCACTTTTTATTCGATTTAGTGTACTACTTCAAACCATAAGATTTTGTAAATATTATATAATATCTAATATAGTATACAAAAAAAATCAATGTACATATCTGAATTAGAGTACAAAAAGATTAGATGTACAACTTAAATACACGAAAATTAAATATAATAGAGTAGGTTTTTTGTATTACAACTCATAATTCTACTAATCTATTTTATTAAAAAAGAAATTAGAATAAATTTAAAAAAACTAATTATAAATAATGAAATGATCATTTTTCAATTATGTTTAAAAAAGGTAACTACTTTACTAATTTTCCCATAAATAAATATACTATCACCAGAGATCAACTAAATAATACTTAAAAGGCCAAACAATTATCACTACTTATTATGAATGTAGGAAATGAAACAACTAGATAAATATGATTTATATATGAATTCGTTTTGTCATAGTTTGAAAGTTCAGTCAAATAGTGATCGAGTTAACAATCAGTACATGCTTTAGTTGAATCAATCTAAGTCAACAATTAGGCCGACATAGTTGGTAATTAATACTTTTTCAAGTCCACAAAATTTAATTTTATAAATTAATCCTCACTTTCTAATATCTTGCGAAACATATATTAAGATGAAATTCCAGAATTAATAAATTATGTATAAGAGAAGTTATTACAGTTGATCAACTAGTAATGATCATATCAAGTTACACATGTAATGAATACCTGAGTCGTAAACCGCTGATGACGAGGAGAATAAGGCTCATGGAAGCAGTAAACGACACCGTACTGCTAATAACCATTCCAAGATAAAGTCCACGCTTCGAAATATCATGCTCCAAAACCGAAGTTCCCGCTTTCCCCTTACAAACCGGTACGGTTCCGGTTTGATCTCCGGAAGAACAATTGTCGTTTTGCCAAACGCCACCGGGAGGATTAACCATAACTTGAAAGCTCATACCGGCTATAACCGTGGCTGCAACCATTAGATTTCCTCTGGTTTTTTCTAACCAATCGCCTTGACGGTTTATGTATTTTACAAACCACTCCGATGACTCTTCGTATTGATGATTTTCTCGAGCGTTGATTTCCATGATTTGAAACGATTAATGTCTCACAAAAAGTTTGTCTTTCGTAATTAAAGAAACTATATGTTACTTTTATTTTTGTAACTTGAGATTATATAGGATAAGAGAATGAGATTTGTTTTTCTAAGGAAGGGAGATAGAAATTTCTGGTTGGACCTACAAAATGTCTTCATCTGAAACTATTTGTTTGTTGATCACGGAATTATGAATATTATTATCTGATAAATTTATGATCGCGTAACGATAGGGACATTAGGGAAGAAGGGTCGTTGTTTTTTTCTGGTTTGGTTTATAAACAGTCCTAGGTTTTTAGGTTTAGAATACTAATTTCACAACATCAAATTTGACTTTGGTTCTTCTTGAGTTCGCTTCTTTCAATGGTTTTTACTTTCATAGTACTACATGCATGTGTCTAGATATATTATTCAGCTTGGTATGTAAGAAGTCAGACGTAGCGGATTAAGGACACTCGTTGCAAATTTGTTCACAAACAAAATGTAGAATTCGTCAATTTTAAAACAATAGAATATTAAGGCAATTCAACTTCTCTTTTTTGTCAGTTACATAATTTTTCGTCTGTAAAAAAGTCAAAAGAAAATCCCACCAAGGCACCAACTACATGTTAGTCGAAACTTGAGATCAAAAGTCAAAAGGTTATGTGGCCCAAAGGCCCAAAGCTTTGGAGCTTCTTTACAAGAAACACTTCATAAAAAGCAGCATGTAGTTTAGTCGTTTCCGATAAACTACGCGTTGTTTTCATAAGAAAAAACGGGCCATGATTAGAGAGAGCTACACCGTAGACGTCGTTATAACGATGGGGACTTTTTCAAACACATAGAAAGTTTAGGGTTAAAAACAAAACTACGTTAAGATTTTCAGACAAATAATAAGGGTATGTTTCGCAATTATCTCCAAACCAAACTCGACCAAATTAGTTTTTTTTTTTTTTTTTTGTCGTCTGACCAAATTAGGGTTTTGTGAGTCTCCAAGTATAATAAACCTTCAACTCTGTTAAAAAAAGCTTCGTTAGATCAATTAAGAGAACCCAGCTCTCTTCAACAATGGCTGACGAAAACCAGAAGATGAAGCAAATAGCAGAAACAGAGAATCCCGAAGAAGGCGTGAGAATGAAAATCAAAGTCGAGCATATCAGAGATCGACCTGATCGAATCCCTCCAATTGTAGCTTACATCTCCACAGGATACGATCCTTTAGCTGTAAATCCAGAAACTGGAAAGAAGGAAAGTCCAAAGGTTACAGTTTATAGGCATAAGAATGAGTCAAAGAAGAATAGAATCCAGCTTGTGGTAAGCCCACCAAATTCAAACGTGGACTTCGTTGGCAATAGTTACACTGGAGAGAATGCTTCTAGACAGACTACTATGTATACACTTGGTATCCTCAACAAGCAGACTAAGACTATGAAGGTTCTTCCCATTTGTTGCAACAAGGTTAAAGTTCGAATCTTTTCTACATTTGGGTTTTAGCTAATTGGTTTGAATTAGAGTGTAAAAGAATTTAGATTTGAAGTTTTGGGTTTTATTACTTTGCAGATACTCAGATTGGATCCGATAGTTAGAAGTAAAGCAACAGATAAATCAACAGATGATGAAGCAGAAGCTTCAGGAACTAAGGATGTCCCAGAACTTACCACCGGAGAACGAATAACGGAGACTCATGAAAAATTTAGTACAAAGAAAGTTGTTAATAGGGTATGTCACACTCTTGATCTTTACATCTCTTCTACGCTTAACTTGTTTCCTTATCATTTGCATAATATAAAGCTGTAATCTTCATAGCATTTGTTTAATCCCTTATTTGCATATTGGTGCTTATTATCTTGAGGTTAGTTGAGTGAGAGGATTATATGTGTAAATGATAAAAGTGTGTCTTCTTCTTATATGCAGGACAAGAAGAGGCGTGCTTTGAATATGGGAGATGATGATGAGACTCAGAAGCTTATTGAAGGGAAACTTAATGACGTTGATGTTAACATTAGTGCTCTTGAAAGCACCACTTCTACTGAAGCACGCAACATTCCTCCTTATGATGCCTCTGCGACCAAACCTGAGGAAGTTTATCCTATAGGAAAGATCATCGAGAACGGAGACTGGGGCTTTCTTCAAGATATTTACATTCTTCTGCAACAGGAAGCTGGAGCTGCAACTGATGCTTACCCTGTCTTTGTCCGCAACAGATTGTACAAGTTGCGAGATATCAAGGTAACATTTTGATTCTTTTCTTTGAAGTACAGATATATATGCTTTTGTAAAGCTCAGATACTTAATGCATTGATTTCATTTTGTTCCATTTGCAGGACGAGACTGAAAAGGAGACAGTTTGTGGTGTCTTATCGCTTCTCACCCACTTGATCAAGTTCAAGGACATGAACTCAATGAATGGTTTTGATTCCGCTAAAGACCACAGGCTTCCAAAAATCATACGTCAGAAGTGTACGAGCTTGTTCAGGGTTCCTGAATCAGAAAGGATACCTGTTGACAAGGCCAACCTTCTGGTAAGCTACATTCTTGTGCTGTCCCTTCATGTGGATGATTTCAAGAGTGATCCAGAAGACATAGCTAAAGATCTGAGGATGGACGTATTTGACTTGAGGAGGCATTTTGAGAACCTTGGGTGCAAAATGTCGCGTGGGAAGGGATCTTCAACTACGTTTGCTACCTTACCGACTCCTCTGAAGTTTCCGGAGATTAGGCGGAGGAGGAAGACACAGAAGAGATGAATAAGATTTTTTCTATTTTACATGTTTGCTGTCAAAATGTGATTTCTGTTGGTATTTTATAGACTTGTTTGGTTTAATGACATAAACTTTTATCCATGATAGTATTATGAGGGATTTTATTGTGAGTTACAGAATCAGTGAATCACTAAAACTGTGATTTTGTTGTGACAAACAGAGTTTCACAGTAAAATGGTTGAATTCCTGATTTTATTTGAGGCAAAAATCTGACAATTCAATATAAGAAATAGCGAAACACGCAACGTTGAAGGTCATGACCAGTACTAAAGGGATTAAATCTGGCAGAAAATGTTGAACCAGAGAAACTTGAGGTCAGACTCTTATGAGTTTAGCTTTGATGTGTGTGTGTGTGGGTCTGGATTTTAGAGCAACATAGATTCTGGGGTCTCGATGTAGCCCTTGAATGCTTTCAGCCACTCAGCTCCAATGGCACCTGCACAAAGGAAGATGACTTATTAAACGTTTCTCATGATGATTATGATAATGGCACAGGAACGGGAGGTGGATTCTGTACCATCTATTACGCGGTGGTCACAGCTTAGTGTTACAGACATGTAAGAAGCGATGTTGAATTGGTCAGGACCAGTACCGGGAACAACTCTCTTTTCAGCTGATTTGAGGTTCAGACACAACAATATAATCAGTTACAAGGGAAGTAACTTCAATGGATAAAGTGGACGAGTGTGCTTAGGGCTTTACCAGATCCGATTGCTAGAATAGCGGCTTGAGGTGGATTGATTACGGCACAGAACTGTTTGATGCCAAAAGGTCCTCCCAAGTTGGAGACTGTAAATGTTCCTCCCTGTCAGAAGAAATGGTTAGAGCTGATTTGCTTTCGGAGCAGCAGCATTATTAGTAAGCAGTGAACGAATTCTCTAATCTAACCTCATAATCTTCAGGCTTCAAGCTGTTTTCTTTTGCTTTTTGAGCCAAAAATCGAACCTCTTCTCCAATTGTGGAAAGTCCTTTCTTGTCTGCGTCCTGGAATCAAGCAATTTGATGAGCTGAGTTTTACACAAAGAAAGGTTAATAACTGTATTGAATGCTCCCTCACCTTAACCACGGGAACGTAGAGCCCATTTTCTGTTTGTACTGCGACGTTGATGTTCACATTCTTAAATCTGAAGATAAAGACAAGCAGAAAATAACCAAAAAATTTAGATGATTTGCAAAGTGGTCAAGAACCTTGGAAGAAGAAAATGTACTTACTGGCGGATGTATTCGTCTGTCCATGAACTATTACACTGAGGAACTTTCCGTAGAGCCAATGCAGCAGCCTGATATTTCAAATAAGGATTTAACAATTGAAAACAGAAAAGAAGATTTATTGGCCTTGCTTGCAAAAACGGAAGTATGATGTGTGTACCTTAATAACAAGATCATTTACAGATATCCGTTTCCCGCCGGAAGCCTCTTGAAATGAATTGAGTTGACTCCTAAGACTGCATATACAAAATAGCTATGTCTAGCATCCATTGACCGAATCATTTTGATCTGAAACTTAATATTACCCCATCATTTTGTCAACACATGTATCCACGGTCAAGTAGTAGTGAGGAATAGTTTGCTTTGAGAATGCCAAACGCGAGGCTGTGACCTGTCAAATTCATACAATTATCAAATTTCGGAATTCTTGAACAGTGGGAAATTTGGCTTATAGTACAAAACAGAGAGATTTACCTTTCGGATCTGAGTGTGAGGGATGTCAACATAGTCCAAAGCTGGAACCTTTGAATCCGTGGACTTGGAAGGCTTGGCAGTAGTTTCTTTACTACCTGAAGCTGTACCATAGGAAAACATATTAGGACATAGAGATGGTTTAAATGCTGAAACAGACCCAGAGAAGAGCCAAGGAGTTATGAGACCTAAAAACTCTTCGACATCAGCCTTCACTATCCGTCCTTCAGGACCTGTGCCTTTGATGCTTGAGAGAGGTACCTAATGTTTTTTAAGGGAAATAAAGGAGACAATTAAGAGTATGAAGATTAAGAACAAGGGCTTTATTAGTACTTTTCTGAAAACTAACATTATTATCCTCAGCCAATTTTCTTGCAAGAGGACTAGCAAAAACACGATCTTCTGAAGGAGGCGAGCTTGGCTTAGAAGTCTTGGCTTCAGGAGCACTGGCTGGCTTCTCGACCTTCTCTTCCTTTGGTGGGGAAGGAGCTGGTGTTGCTTCAGGGGCAGCGGGAGTGGTATTAGATGATGGGGTGTAATCTTTAAACTTTTGAATATCCTCTTCCTCTTCAACTGTGATAGCAATCACCTCCCCAACTTGAATTTCTTTTGCACCTTCCTCCTTTACTATCTTGGCGAGATAACCCTCTTCCATGCATTCCATTTCAACGGTTGCTTTGTCCTAAAATATATAGATTGAGATTAGTGTTATATTCCTGGCATGAGAATTAAAAAAAACAAAGAAGTGATTCAATCTAGATAAAACATTACAGTTTCAACTTCACAAAGCACTTCACCAGGAGCGACTTTATCACCTTCTTTCTTCAGCCACCTGGCAATGTTACCCTGAAGTTTCAACAGATAGCTTTAGTAGAAAGATTAAATACTAAACCATGTAAATTTTAGTAAGGAAGTACTAGGAAGTCCATACCTCAGTCATTGTTGGCGAAAGGGAAGGCATTCCGATCTCTTGATGAGGAGGAAGATCTGAAACATAGTTTTGGAAGTTCTCAGTATAACAAACCATGTAGGAATGCCGAAACACGATGGTCAAAAAAGGCACAAAAAACAAGTAAAATGCTAGTTCTTCAAGTTACCATTAAAATTCCACACAGTTGCACAATCTTATAGGTCGTTGACTAGCTAGATATACAAGGCATGACCTTTTTTTTATAGAAATGGTATTGATATATGATCTGGTAAAAGTAAAATCAGAAATTTGCTTTTCTCAACACAAATGATCATTCAGGTCAAAGAGCAAGCTGGAAGTTACAAGAACTAACTACCTGAACTGGATGCAAAGCCTCTCACTGATCGCATCTGGGAGCTGAAACGCAAGAAAAGAAGCTTACAGTTAGGTAAAAGTATCTATACATGTAGGCAACAAGAAGTATCCACATGGGAAAATGAAATAAGAGGACTACATACCTTGTAAATTCTTTAAAAAGTTTTGGTCCAGCCATTGTGCTCATTGTTGAAAAACCACTAGGCATTGATACCTATATACAACGCATTTACTCACATTACGAACAAAAAACACAGAGGATTATGCTATTAGGCATTGACGAGAAGGGAAGCAGAATGACAGGGACTTACATTGCCGGTACTACATTTCGATATTCTCTCTACAGTGGAATAATTCAGGCGGACCATGAATCTATCTGATGGCCAAAAAAAGAAAATGCTGAAGCGAGAAGAAGCATAACATACACGCTCAAACATTATTATGTTCTTCATAATATAGAGATAGAGAGAAAACGATCAAAGACAACATAATTACCTTCTCTACCAGTGAGAGAGGGCTGGGAACTGTTGGAGAAACAGCGAACTGCCACAGCATGGTCACGCCGTAGTAAAGCAGAAACATGTTTCAACTGCCAATTTACACAACCATCAAAGTGATGTTATATACATATTTGAGTAACAGATGCTGTAAAATAAAACGAACTACTACCACATATTCCCAATCATAAAGCGAAACTACTAACATTAATCATAATCATCTTCCAGAATCAAAGATATATAAAAATGGCACCATCGCCTATGTTTAACTAAAAATACCAAAATTAGATTAGGACAAAACCGGAAGAGGAAACTCAGTTCAGACAATTGAGCAAAACAGCTAAAGAACGAATGCAGAAAAAGAAAATTCGAGAAAGAGAGAAAACCTTCTTGGAATGATTGATGATACGAGATGCGTAAGCCATTGTTGTGTAATCGCAACTGCGTCAGCCGATCCGAATTCGATACTGTGTATGTTTAGCTACAAGAAAGAGGGAAAACAAAAAAATGGTGGGAGTGTTTATTAGGGTTTTTTTGCCTTTTCCTTCTCAGAGTCAGCAAAATATCAGGGATCGAGATTGACTGATTGATAATTCGATATTTGACTTGTAATTCCAAATATGGTTTTGTTCTTTGCCACTTCTCTGTTATTCTCTCTCAGAGCTTTTGCGTCTCACCAAAAGACAGCGATGATCAGGTGCGTTAGTGAGAATCTAATGAACGGCAGAGATTAGTCAAAACTACAACCGAATTAAAGTCAAACTAAATTAATGGGCCCCTTTAAAGTTAGGACTTTTTTTTACTAAAGGCCCATTTTAAAATTGAAGTTTTATTTTCAATCTCAAGTGATAGATGATCCTCCAAACAACATAGCAATAGTGAAAGAAGAATACCCTTCACCTTTCACTAAATTCAGATATATCCAATAAAATGTTGAAAATGGTTTTACACTTACGTTATTGTCTAATTTAACACAAAGGCATTGAAGTTGTGTCCACGATATTTCTTTATCAGTTAATTCTAGTGTCTTGTCGAAATCTTTTTTACATACATCAAAGGCATTATAGTTGATAAATATGTGTTCCTAATTTTTCCACGTGATACTTTTTTATCAATTCATTTGTATTTTATAAAAATCCAGTTTGCTAAACTTTGTTAAAAATTGAGTTAAGACATGAAGCCAAGTCTTGCAAAATCCTTGTCCGACCCGAAAAAGTAAAACGAAAGGGGCAAATAGGGATAAAATCGGAAATGCACAAAAAAGAATAGGAGAAGGGAATCCAAAAGAGAAAACCCTAACACGAGTCCATGTAAAAAAAAGAAAGAGAGAGAAGGGAGTATATAAAGAAGCAGCGCAGTTTTCTCTCGGCCTCTTTCGGATTTTCATCAGTCTCTCTAAAGCCTCAATCTTCGCTCTTTTGCTATTTCTCTCTTTCTTCACAGTTCAGATCCAAGTTTGGGAGATTCAAGCTCCCTGAAAAAAGCCCTCTACTTTCGCTTCTACAGCTTTCAATCTCTCTCTATACTTTACTCCAGGTTTGCTTCTGATTTCTGATTTCTTATTAGGTCTCTGCTTTTTATTGTTTTCTGATTCCAATAGATTTGTTTCGAACTTTTTGTGTTTTTGATTTATAAAGTTTTGAATTTTCGTCGATTTGTTGTCTGAAAACTTGTCTGCTGATATTCACCGATGCTTGTAGATCGCGTTTATCTTTTAAGTACTTGTAATCTCAATTTTTTTGTTATCTATAGTAGATTCTGAGCTTCCGATGATGACAACGATTATTTATGTTAGGATCTACCCATCTGAAGTAATAATGATTGTAGATTTTTGTTATCCCTAGGGTTGATTTCGAACGCTTGGATTCATTTTAAGCTCAGATGTGTTTGTTTGCTCTAAAAATCTTAACTTTGGAGAAATAGGTTGAGTGGTGTCTATACACAATTGGATAACCATATGTGCCTTTATACATTATCTCCGCACATCATTTGAGACAGATATTAATGCTTGTTTTCCTTTCTTTATGGACTTCGAGTTTGGCTGTCATGTCACATTTCTCCTTTGCAATACCAACAATCAAATAGTTGTTTTGTCTCTTGTCTTTTGTTTGTTTGATTTTGTTTCATTTACTAAATTGTTTTTGTTCTGTGTATGTAGTCATGGCGGGATCTGCACCAGAAGGCACTCAGTTTGATGCGCGTCAGTTCGACCAGAAATTGAATGAAGTGTGAGTCTTTTGTTCTTTTTTGTCTTCTTAAGCGTTTTCTTTCCGCTTGCGCTATTTGCTAATTGTTATTTGTGTGGATTCCTACAGCCTTGAGGGACAAGATGAGTTCTTTACTTCTTATGATGAGGTTCATGAGAGCTTTGATGCCATGGGTCTGCAAGAGAACCTTCTCAGGGGTATTTATGCTTATGGTAAGTGTATTAGAAGAACTCTTAAGTAAGCTGTCTTTTGTGATTTATGTCGCTCTTTTAAACCTCACTTTGTGTTTGCATCTGTGTTTTCTAGGTTTTGAGAAGCCTTCTGCTATTCAGCAAAGAGGAATTGTCCCTTTTTGCAAAGGTCTTGATGTGATCCAACAGGCTCAGTCCGGTACTGGGAAAACTGCAACTTTCTGCTCTGGAGTTTTGCAGCAGCTTGACTTCAACGTTGTCCAGTGCCAGGCTTTGGTTCTTGCTCCAACTAGAGAGCTTGCTCAGCAAATCGAGAAGGTCATGAGGGCTCTCGGAGATTACCTTGGTGTCAAGGTTCATGCCTGTGTTGGTGGAACCAGTGTCCGTGAGGATCAGCGTATTCTTCAAGCTGGTGTCCATGTTGTTGTTGGAACTCCAGGTCGTGTCTTTGACATGTTGAAGAGACAATCTCTCCGTGCTGACAACATCAAGATGTTTGTCCTTGATGAAGCTGATGAAATGCTTTCCCGTGGTTTCAAGGACCAGGTTTGTCGTTACTTCCATGTGTTTCACAATCCATTCTTGTTATTGTTAAACTCTAATCTCAGTGGTTTATGGGATTTTTCAGATCTATGACATCTTCCAGCTTCTCCCACCAAAGATCCAAGTTGGTGTGTTCTCAGCAACAATGCCACCAGAAGCTCTTGAGATCACAAGGAAGTTCATGAGCAAGCCAGTGAGAATCTTGGTGAAGCGTGATGAGCTAACTCTTGAAGGTATCAAGCAGTTTTATGTCAACGTTGAGAAAGAAGAGTGGAAGCTCGAGACACTTTGTGATCTCTACGAGACTCTTGCCATCACTCAGAGTGTCATCTTCGTCAACACTAGGCGTAAGGTTGACTGGCTCACTGACAAAATGAGAAGCCGTGACCACACTGTCTCAGCCACTCATGGAGACATGGACCAGAACACAAGAGACATCATCATGAGAGAGTTCAGGTCTGGCTCGTCCCGTGTTCTCATCACTACTGATCTCTTGGCTCGTGGTATTGATGTCCAGCAAGTGTCTCTTGTTATCAACTTTGATCTCCCAACTCAGCCGGAGAACTACCTTCACCGTATCGGAAGAAGTGGAAGGTTCGGGAGGAAGGGTGTGGCGATCAATTTCGTGACTCGTGATGATGAGAGGATGCTGTTTGATATTCAGAAGTTCTATAACGTTGTTGTTGAGGAGCTGCCTTCGAACGTTGCTGATCTGCTTTGAAGAAGGAGAAAAGAATCTGTTGGTCGTCGTCGTGTTTCCTGTCTGCTATTATCACCGGAGAAGAAAGGTTTTTTCTTGTTTTGCAAGGCACTCTTTGATCTGATTTTGACCTCATCGTCTCTCGTCTGTCATCAGCGAATTTGCCTTTTCTTAAAATTTTAGTAGTGTTTTTTCTATTCTCTACGAACATATCTTCTCTTCTGACCATTTTTATTTTCATTTTTAATCATATGGAGTATTTATTTCTTCTCTTTTTTATTATTTTCTGCTTTTGTGTTGTTGTTTTCTCCTTTTATATTAATTAAATCTGTTTTTATTGAAGTAGGAATATTACGTTAGGATATTCATCAAATTTTAAGACGTTATGTGTACTATACATCAATTGAAAGTTTTAATCATTTGTGATGTCGAATCACTATAAATTAATCACATAATGAGTATGGCCATAACTTTGACAGCTATAAATGTTTCGACCATATATGACCATAACTTGAATACACGATGTTCACATATATGCGATCAATACGACAAGTGTTTCCATGAGAAGTCTGATTCTTCAACACGGCGACGAACACGCTTTATCTTTCGTTTTTCTTACATTCTCTTTTTATTTTAATATCATATTTCAGATTAAGAGTAATTTAATTTTAGGTTTATTGAAAATAAAATAATACTCAGAAAAATTAGCAGTCCTTTTTTTTTTTTTGAAAAGAAATATATTCAAATTTTCTTGATGTTTCAATGATTCCAAGTCAAGCTTACCACCGACAAGGGTTGTTCGGTTTTATAATTTCAAATGAAATTATTGGTCTGAAGTTCTGCAAAGTTTCTTCAAGAAAACACGAAATGAAAATTTATGGAATTTATTAAAGTTTTAGTTCAAAGTTATTTCTTCCATTATTTTCTGGGAAATTACTGGTTTGGACACATCCACGTGTCAAATATAAATAGTTGGGAAAGCATCACATCCACACAAAACCTAACCACTAAAACAAGTGTTGAAGAAAAATATATGAAATACCAGTGTTGATGTAATTTTTTTTTCTACTGGTAAGTTGTGTATAACTTAATTGTTTTGAATTAGTTAAGAAAAGTTGAAAAGGAAAAACATAAGCGGGTCCTTGACCAACTCCACATTACAATTGTAAATTGATATCCAAAAAAAGACACCTTTAATTATTTGAAAAAGAGACCATTATTTCATTAATTTCCTTTTATAACTTTTTAAAGACAAAAAAAACATAGAGACGACTCTTCTTCGTTCAGACCAAAACTCGAAATCACCATGGAGAATTATTACAAAGAAATGGAACCGTCAGCTGCAACCGCTTCTGGAAACCGCAGAGACGGAGCTACAGCGAAAGGTTACAGCGCCAGTTTCGACGATTCAGCCGCCGATCAAACGAACGATTACCAGACAAAGATTAAGAAAAGCAAAAGCCTTCCAAACTCGGATCGTACGGCGTCTAGAAGCTGGAGTTTTAGCGATCCAGAATCGCGGAGGAAGAGAAGAGTCGCTGGCTATAAAGTTTATTCCGTTGAACAGAAGATGAAGGGATCCCTTAGAAAGAGCTTCAAATGGTTCAAAGACATTATCGGTATTTCTTGAAATTTCTTATTAGTATAAGAATAAGAATTTCAAAACCTTAATCAATGAATCTCTTCGTGTTGAGTATTAAATATCTATCTGTAACAGAAACTGAATTTTCTTTCTCTTGCAACTGTATTAAGAAGAAGATTATATAGTTTTTTTCTTTTTTTGTCTTGAATGAGAATCGGTTTCCATATCTTTGAATATGAGCATACTTCAATTACATCAAAAACAATTCTTTTTTTCTTCAAAAAAAACTATATGTAAGAATCTCTAATCATATTCTTTTTCTTTTCGAATTTTTTGCTTTAGTATACACAGTCACAATACAACATTTTTTATCTCGTCTCTTTCTTTGTTTCCTATTTATCTTCAAATATGTTCTGCTTCCTCCAAATTAATGGATTTTTCTCGAGAAAGAGGAAAACAGAAGAAAGAAAAAAAAAACTTACTGGATCATCAACTATGTTGTGTGGTGGAGGTTGTATCAGTTGATGCTGATACGCCGCTCATACCACTCATAACGCTCAAAATAGAATGTTTTCTCTGGAGCCTCCCTCTTAGCTGGCGGATCTTAGCATCAACACGAGCTGTGAATCCAATCTTGGTCTTCTCTCTTGCCTTTGATCTCTCCCTCGTCCACATACGCTCATCCTGGACGTCAATCTTGAAATGTTTGATCTCTTGAATGATGTGATGGTCCAGAGGGTTTAATGATCTCTGGAACGATACGTGAGCCAAGTAAGGAAGTGTTGTGGCGGCTATGACCAGCAGTGAGGTAAGCCAGAAGATTGGTGCAGGTGCTAGGATTTCGGAGAGCATGTGGAAGATGTTTCCTGAGACTTTGGGTGGTGCCATGCCAAAGAGGGCAAGGAAGATGTACCAGGTCACGATACTTCCCCAGATCAAGACGTGTTGGATCCAAGTGAAATGGCTCATGGTTAAAGCAATCTGTACGTTCACTGCCCAGATGATGCAAGTGAACATGGCGGTTCCCATTGCATCCATGTCTGCTGTTTGTCCACCAGAACAGAAAGATTGGACATGGAAAATGCCAAGGTTGAGGCCAAAGATGACTACGGATGCATAGACTCCATTTGCCATCCACCCGAGGATTCTGTACCAGTCAAAGAACAGGTTCTTGGGGCCTTGCTGGTACAATGCTGGGAACTAGAGAGAGATAAAGAGAGTTAAGATTAGAAGAAGGGTTCAAGGTTTAGATTGGAGAGATATAACAGAGCAGAGAGGAGTAAACCTGTAAGCAGACTTCTGAAGACACATCTTGTTCGAAAACTCCGAGGGAGATGACCGGGAGAGAAGTGAGAATAACGTTGAACAGCAACAAGTAGGAGTCGTTGTATACGGCTTGACCAGAAAACCCAGTGAAACACTCGAAATAGAAGAGAGTTAGACCAAATGTTATGTTCTTGTAGAAGAAGTAACAGATCTGTCAGAAAAGTATAGGAAACCAAATCAGGTTGTGTGTTGTTTGAAAGCTAAGATGCGATGGATCAGTTATTTGAATCACAGATATTTACCATCTGGGCTATTCTTTTATAGCACCAATGCCCGTGGACAACAAGTAGTCGCTCTAGGAACCGAAACTGGGCTATGGAGAAGTCGCTTGCCATTACAGCCTGCACATTTGCAATCAGAAACAGTGGTACATAGATGTGTCTCGTATTGTGGAAGAAAAAAGGAAAATTTGATTACCTGCATGCCTTCCACGCCACTGATGCCTACACCTATATCAGCTTCTTGAATCATTCCAACGTCATTTGCACCATCACCGATTGCCAAGGTTGTCTTCCCTGTTCCTTCTTTCGCTAGTCTCGTTACCTAGAAAAACGAGTTGAATAAAAATAAGTGATTCCCATCAACAATAAGAAGACATAACAGCATATGGATTCAAATCTTACAAGTGCTTTCTGCTTGGGAGAGACACGACAGCATATCACTGAAGCACAGTCAACTGCCAGGGCAAGAAACTGATACTTAATATCATCTTCTAAGGCATATGTAAGTGTCTTTCCATCAATGATCAAAGCAAACGCTGCATGTGGATCCTTCTCTAGTTTGATCATCTGTGAAGCATTAATGATCTGCATCAATATGCTCTCTTTCGCAGCCTAACCATTAACAACAACAAAACGAGTTTTAACATCAAATGCAAGTTTCTACTGAAACAGTAATGTAGGTTTCTACAGTATCAGCCTAATACATACAGCTTCCGGGTCTTGCGATAATGTCTCTTCATTTTTAAGTGCTATGGATATCTGCTTCATACCCTGTCTCAGTAAACTGCAGGCATATCTGCACTCGAAAAACAAAGAACTCAGTCCACTTACTATCTATTTTAAAAGCTCCAGTGTCTGGGCCATGGTATATAAGCACATGGAAGAAGAAGAACAAACCCTATGTTTATTGCAGTCTCCATTTTATCTCCTGTCAAGACCCATATTTTGAGACCAGCTTGGGCAAGTTTATCTATGCATTGAGGCACCTGAAAGAACAATAAACAGTAAACTGAAAGGAATTTTCAAAATTTACCGTCTTGGTAATAAATCCCAAATAAACTTTCTGCATACCCCTTTCTGCAGTTTGTCTTCCACTGCAGTAGCACCGACAAGAATCAATTCTTTCTCCATCATATCCGATACCTTTTCGAGCATTTCATCTCTGTCAGCCCCAACTGAAGTTTTGGCTTTGTGAAATTCACTGTTCCATACTGAATACTCAGTCTCATCCAGCTTTCTGTAACTGAGCGCCAATGTGCGTAAACCAGCTTCACCGTATCCATTTAGATGCTTTGAAGTGGCATCCAGATAATTTTTCCCATTCTTGGATAGCCGGTCAAATATTATGCTGCAAAATTTCAAGATAACGCATTGAACTTTAATTTAGAAGAACTGATACGCTATATGGAAGTGGTTGAAGTTAGCGGCCAACCTGTCAGCACCTTTACAGAGTAGAAGAAGCTGCCCTTTCTCATCACGGATGATAACAGACATTCTTTTTCTTTTGCTAGTGAAGTCCAAAACATTTAAAACTTTATATTCTCTGTAAAATATCAGGCACATAGTTAGACATATATTCACTGGGGTCGATAAAACAAGTGAAAAGATTTACTGTTACAATGTCACCTTTCAACTGGTTTTCCTGAAAATCGTTCAGTGATAAACACACTTGACTGAGTTCTTTTACAAAACTCAAAACCAAACTCCCCAGCGGCAACAAGGAAAGCAACTTCGTCAGGAGACTCGGCTTCATAAGTACACTTTCCAGTATCTTCATCCACCTCGGGAATAGCAGTGTGACAAACCGCCAGTATACGCATAAACATGAAAATGTCATCTGAACTGGGTTCATTTAACCAGTTTCCTTTCATGAGACGTTGATCCTCAAAACTAAAACCTTTGACACCAGTGGACTGTGTCTGATCCCTTTCATCAGTAGCAGTGATTACAGTCTCCAACTCAATATCTGATGATGTCTTGCTGGGCATTTTAGCATACCCTTGCATCCTTCCTCTAGTCCTTGGAAGGTCGGCCATTTCTTCACCTTGCTCCTCGTCGAGATCTATTGCCATCTGCTTTGCAGCAGCTAGTTCTACTTCACTGGCGCGAACACCATAAGAAGTACCAGCAATGGAGCATTTCAGAAAATCCATCTGGTTACATGTCAAGGTTCCTGTTTTATCGGAAAGGATTGTGTCAACTTGTCCCAGCTCTTCATTCAAATTCGATGTGCGTGCTTGAGCTGGAGTCCCACTCTCGCTATCGTACATCTGCAAGTCTTGGTTTATGAAAGTTGCCTGTAAAACTTTTACGAGCTCGATGGAAACATACAACGAGATGGGAATCAAGTACCCATAAAGCAATAGAGCGGTGATCAGATGGACAACCCAAGCGTGGAAAGGATCTCTTGGATTTGTTAAGCTCTCAGGCTTGTCTGGTCGTAAGTACCACCAATCTCCCATATGAATCTTTGTCATCACTGCAAAACCCAGTGAGCTGATGAAGGAGACCAACACAAGGAGGACAAAGAGAGTATATATAATGTAGTCCATTCTCTTTTCAATTCTGCTTCTCTTTGAAGGGGATTTTGTTGAATTCTGCATGACTTTTGTGTCATGGCCAGTAAATATCACCACCCCATAGACATAAGACGTATTCCTGAGCTTTGAGTCTCTCAAGAGAAGCTGACTAGGATCAAGCGGATAAACCTGGCCGTCATATTCAAGATTTCCAACAAACGTATACAGGTTAGGATTTGGATCTTCACATTTGATAGTACCGGAGAAACTCTGGAAAGCATCATCCCGTTCAAAAGGCAAGGTAACATCCAAACATCTCTTCACTTTCAAGTTGGTTTCGCCATCTAAGTTCATCGTCTCAACATAACAGATCCCATCATCATAACTTGAAGACAATAAGAGCAAATCAGCTGGGAAAAATTGATCCTTTTCCACCTTTACTATATCCCCTACACGGATCTTCTTCCACTTCCTACGACCAAAATCACCATCTCCTCTGTGAACAATGGCTTTCCTCGAATTCACCTCAACATCCTGCATAAACCGGCGCCAATCCTCCAAAGCCTCCTTACCCATGCTAAGCCCGACCACAAAAATCAATGGCGCAATCATACTCCATTTGTTGAATGGGGAGAGAGGAAACACAGAGAGAATAGCAGCAACGAGGAAGTAGAAATTGGCAACACGGTGAAACTGCTCGTACAAGCATTTGGGCAAGAAAGTGATGAGGTTATACCTAGTGGTGGAAACATAGTTTGAGGTGTATCTAAGGACTTTAGCCAAGTGCATATGAGGTTGGTTACAATGTACAAGTCTCGTGTATCCAGGTCCATTAATGAGATGAGGTTCTTGATCTTCTAGGGTTTTTGGTTTAAGGCATCTAAAGGTATAGAAATGGCTTTTCCGAATCTTTGATCTTATTCTGCGACGCCCCATTTCCTCAAATGAAAGAGAGCGAGCTAATTAGCTGAAACACGAAGATCTCCCGTTGTTCAGAGGCCCTCCCCACTGTGAAATCAAACAAACAAAAAAACAAGAAAAGGTTGATTTCAGCTAACAATTGAGTCCTTGAAAGTTCGATATATAAACCTCGGAATCGAAAAATTCAATCAACGATGATGAAAATCGGGGACCTAACTATTCTCCGTTAAAGAATCGTCGCATCAAATCACCAACATTCCCCAGAAAACCCCAAAACTTGCAGCACAAGACAAGGGAAAATCCCTAGCATGTGATGTAAATTTCCAAAATCCTTGGAAGGATAAATCAAACAAAAGGAGCAGAAATCAAGAGAAAAAAGAGAATTGCCTTGAATCGGGAGGCTCGCTCATCAAAAAGCTCGTGAACGGGAAACACCGATTGATTCCGACGCAGATCAAAAAACAACAAAAACAAAGCTGATGGCTATGGCAAAAAAGCCGGAAGATGGAGAAGGATCTTTCTCGCTTTCTCGATTTTGGTGTCTCTTTCTTTGCGGAAGAAAGATCTCTGGAAGGGAAAATAATCGATTCCACAGTCTCTGCGACTGCAGCTCAAACCCAACGCACCAATTTCCGTTTGCCTTTTCTTTACCTTTTTTTTTTTTTTTTGTTTTCTTCGTCTGCTATTTTTATATCTTTTAGCAAATTAGCCATTTTTCTTAATCTTATATTAGTGTTTTTTGTTAAACGAAAACAACAATTAAACCACTCATTTATTATTTTACTGATTTTTACTTGTTAAAAACAAATGAATTGCTGTCTGTCATAATGTTTTTTCTTGTTACCTTTTTAGGAGAGGGAATTGTCTCATTTTCGTTTGTTTTATTTTCTTTGTTATTTTTTTTTATTTTTTAAAAGGAAAAAATACACTATATTAAGATCACACAATAATTAAATTCCATTTTATTAATTAAAAAAAATTATATACCGTGTTCTTTTTTTTTTCACAATCATAAACCGTGTTAACAAAACCAAAAAACAACAAGAAACAAATTACTCCGTCGAATAAATCACACGTGTGCAAATGACACGAGCCAGGAGGCTAAAACTGGTACTTCACTAGGTGTAGTGGCTGTGAGGAAAATGTCAGGTTCGTCCCAATAAGATAAAATCATTAACCAGGCCATTTCAAAAATTAAGCTTAGGCTGTTTTACACTTTTACTATACAAGAACTTGCCATAACGAAAACTCTTCACTTAACTATTCAACTAAACCTGAGTTCAATATTAGATAATTTTGACATCTCAATCTACTGTAAGTCTAAGTTACCGATGATAATAGAGTTTGAAAGGAGATACATGTGAAGAAACAATATGTTAATTTTATCTAATTAAGGAATTGAAAAAAGAGTGATGGTTAACTATGGTGCACAATGGCATCTCCAACCCTCAGGCTGGTAATTAGCATAATTAGGAGAAAGGTGAGGTATCGAAGAAATTGTAGGGACTTGAACGGCTTCACATGGCTCACATCCATAGCATTTCTTGTCACAACTTGGTGGCTTTGATCCTATTCTTCTTCTTCTTCTCTCTTTATTCTCATTGGACTTCACTATGGGCTTCCTATGGTTGTCTTCTACAGCCTTTGGGCTTATCTCTGCAGGCCAAATAGTAATCATTATAATAGGAACAAAATACATTAATAAGAACATTTTGAAAATCCTTCTTTTGCTCAAGGAGAAAATCCAAGAATACATAGACATTTATCATCTACAATATTACTGAGTAATCTGTAAAAGTCATTTTAAAGACCATAATTTGTGTTGTTTTTACCGTTAATCATGCAGAGATTCGGGACCACCATTTGAGTCTAAGTCTAAAACAGTCACTATAGTCATTAATTTGCTTATAAAAAGTAAAGTAATTAAGAATTCAACCTAACCTATTTTGTTATCAGAAACTAAACAGAGAAATCTTTTTATTCATACTTACATATCTATCTACATGCCCGCCTATCATTATATACATACATACATAGTAATGCCCTGATTAGTAGATCCAGAAGAAGTAAGAAATTAAACCTGGATGAAAAGAAACGTGACTGGAAGCAATAGGCCTGCTTGTAGCACAAACCAAGCTCATCACTTGTATCAACACCATTATAACCACATACCATTTTCTTATTTCTCTCATTCGTATGATGATGATGATGATGAACTGATGATGGTGGCTACAATAATGTTTATAGAGGCTTGAAGAAGAGAAAGAGGTAGAAGAAGAATAAGAAGAAAGAATAAGGTTAAGGGTTTTAGAGGGTTTTAGGCCTAATGCCTAGAAATGTAGGAAGCTTGTTGCTTATGGGATAAGCGAAGTAATTTTCTTACCAATTTTTTTGCCTTTTCATTTAATCAAAAAGTAAACTTATTAACCTATGCGCAAGTTTCTCTTAGTTAAGAAAATTTTGAATTTTGGGGATTTTACAGCTCATTTAGTTGAGTATCTTCTTTTTCTGACATGGCTCAGTACATGAAAGTAAATATTCGAATCAGAAATCAGAAGACAGCAGATAAGAATAGGAGAGGGGCTAGATAGAGAGAGTGAGATCAGAATGCTGGAGAAGAATCTATGTACGATATGGTCCATTCATAACAGAATAATGCTATATTATGTATTTAATGATAACAAAAATAAAATAAAATGAAATTATTATCTTTCGATCTTTTTTACTTTTCCATAGACTGCAGAGCCATTCTTCAGGTCAATGGCCTCGAGTGTAATAAAGAAAATTAACTAGTAAACTAGAAGACTTTAGGGTCTGCATTGATTTTTTTTACACCTTCAAATGGAAAAAAGTCAGCATTGCTTTCATGCCTTCATAAGGACGAATCAGGCGTGTAAGATTATTGATTCAATCTGGATCGTCCATTTTTTTCCAACACTGCAAATTTGTTGTTTTTTAAATATCATTAACGAAGAGTAATGTTTTCTACCGCGTTATGATTAACGAAGACTATCATTATCTATGTGCTATCTAGAAGAAATTATTATAATATATATGTTCAGTGACAGTGTATTCAATATTCGTGCACTAAGCGTAGGCTGGAGGCTTGATGGTGTCAGCTGGAATAAATGAATGGAAATGGACACATCATACTTCTATTTATAGGATACGGTCCGAGAAATTTTCACAAGATTGACTGATCAATTTGTTTCTAGTTTTAGTAAACGCCAAGCTCACAGGAGTGTGAAATGTTGTCAAATTTTAGTTTCACAGTTTTAGGTATTACTTTACACCAAGTAAAATGAATTATTCCTCTTACCTTTGTTCCCCTACTTTATGCAACTTGGTTTTGCAACGTAAAAATGGATTTAAAAGACATCAACCAGATTTGAATATTGTCCAAGAAGTAAAATGAATAAAGAAAGAAAACTATTTAAAAGTACTCACATTTGATTTGACTTTGATTAACATAAAGTGACTCGGATTCATACTGATTTTTTTACTCAAAAAATATTATTAATTATGTGATATATGCAAAAAGAAAAAGAAATATCTGATTGGCTATGAACTGTCAAGTGTACTGGATAAGTCATAAGTGTATAATGTATAGCACCTGGAGATAGCTGTGTTAATGTCAATGTGATTAGATTAGTCATAGCCAGTAAATTAGTATACTTCTGAAACTCTTGTATCCTTTTTAACAAAATAAAGGAAAAAAAATTATAAAGTAGAAGAAATTATCAGACCAATTGAATATATATTATGGTTTAGTATATACATGGGTCAACAATTAAATTCCTTTATTGACTATAGTATAGAATTCGAGCATATAACATAATCTATTGTGGAGTAGTAAATCATAATCCGAGTAACTTCTTCAGTCCTCAATACATTTGATCATGATATATATGCTGTACAGCATATTTACGGCTCGACTGTTTTTATTTGTGGGCTTATATATTCATATATTTTCGGGTTCCGGCCGGGTTCATTCGCAAAACCCTAGTTTTATCTAACGACCATAAATTCCAAAAGTTTCACAGGGTTTGTTGGCAATTTTATCGCTCTAATATGTTTTTACTTGTTCACATATGTATAATGTATTCGAGTATCCGGAACCAATTCCCATTAAATCATGTTTCCCCAAAAATTATTTTTAATTTTAAGCTCATCAATAAAATTCTTAAGATAAATGAATCATATTGTTCATATATATAAGGGTCGTTTTATATGCTAGAGAGAATCATGCAGTTACTATATCTATCCCCCATAGGAACCATGAAAGTGAACGTTGAACCACATTATGGTGGAAATGTGACGAGAGCCCGCTTCTTGTCCGTGTGGAAGCTTTTATATTATGTCCAACAAACTTTCATATTCTTATACAATGTATTTTCCCATTATGTATATATGAAAAATGGACCTACCATCATTCGACCTAAACAGATTTTCATTGATAGATAATTTTACATTCATGGATATTATAGATGATATAGTTCAGTGGCGTTCAATATAATTACCAAAAATTCGTAGGTTACCACATCATATTATAGATGATAATAGTTCAGTGGCACATTCAGGATCGTAAGTAAATATGAGATATACGTATAGTTTGATAATGTTTTAAGAGTCCATCAATGGAGCAAAGAAGATGAGATACGAGAAATTGGTTAAGAGGTCAGTTTCAGAACCACCAAGAAGATATATGTCAAATTAAGAATATAAGGGAAGCTTCCGACAGCATCTTGAGTCCGTTGAGCTTTGACTTCTTTAAACAGCATATACATAACCAAACTTCACTTCAAAAGAGTAAATATTATTGAAATTTAAGTGTTTTGTTATTTTCAAGTGTGCTTTTGGAATTCGCAACGAAGCCAACACAACTGATTTTCAGGTTTTTTTTTGGTTAAGTATGTGTTTTCTACCGAAGAGATTGAATTATAAATACAACCCATCACTGAATTTTTGGGTAGAGAAAACCATTCCCAAATTTCTCCGTGAAAACATGTTTGACAGGAAATTAAGTTTGATCATCTATTGCTTTTAATAATTATTCGAGTTTAAAACATTTAAACATTACTAACGTATTTTTTGTTTGTTTGAAAATTACCTTACTAGCGTAATTGATGAGTAATAAGCACCGATAAGTGAAACAAAAATCAAAGATATAGTATATGTAAAGCATCTTTTAGCTGTATATTATTTGGCCTGTTGTGTTGTAAAAAGATCGCATAAGATTCCTTTTGAAGTCAATATAGTCGGATCGATAAGAGGAATTGCAATCAACATAATGAACTGAAATAGTTCTGCATGACTAATTTGTGTAACTGTACTCCGTAAACAAAAATAGCAAGAACACTTATATTTTGTTTTGAGTTTATACATAACCTTGTAAATGGAAAAATCTTTTACTCACCATATCATATTATATTTTGTTTTGAGTTTATAAAGAAAAACCTAATTTACGTTCTAAGAAGCACTACTCATTTACCCTTATGAACCACAAGCAAACGCAAAGTTATTTCCTCTCCAAGTCTTATATATATGTCTTATATATTGCATGGAAAACAATATAGTTTCAGGCATTTATCAATTCGCACACTATCGAGAACCGAATATTAAAAATGCAAATACATAATGAATATATTTCATCGGAATAAATCAAGATATTAAACATAATTATAATTTAAAGAAATGATCAGTTATTATAATTTAACCTATGGGACTTGGGTTGGGAGTACTGTATATATATATATCACGCTTCCTGATACTAGACGAAGGAAATGCGATGATATCAAATATAAGATGTTTTAAAACCTATTAAGAATCTAAGGTTAATTGTATGTGTTGTTTCATATAGAAGGAACATTACAAGTTTTGAGCAACACAAATTATATAGAGAAAATTACAGATGAGAAGAAAAACGTAAATATCTTTGAAATTTATTGGAAATTAATCTTTTACCTTCTTTTTTGGGTATGTAAATGTAACAGTTACTTAAGACTAATGTATGGAGGGGATGTTGACAAAAAAAAATCATGGAGGGGATTTGCTCTGAAATAATTTGACTTGGTTTGCTGGAACAAATATCATTTCTTTTAAATCGAATGAAAACTGCCAAAATGTATAGAAAGTTAGTGTCCTTTGATGGCTCATCAAAAATAGAAAAAAAAAAGTGTGAAAGCTCTTTATTAGTTGCATGTGGCATCGAAGGCAAAATCAAAAGAATCTTATGTTTGGGCCTATTGCTTCGGTCACAAGCATTAAATTCATCCATAGTAACTACTAAATTAATTTCATGTAAAAACACATTGATTATATTTAAATGTCCTGAATAATACTACTGTTTATTTGGTTTATTGATATAAGCATAAGAAGAATGTTCTATATATGAAAATAAATATTAAATAGTGTGATGTTTTAGAGTAATATTTATTTCTAAACTGGCAACTATTTTTTTTAACTGGCAACTAATTAAATGCAAATAAATATGTATTAGCAAATTAGACAAGATATATGAAATTAGAGTATGACTCTGACATGGTCATACTATGACAGTATGACTATGATATTTTGATGCGTTTTGGTTCAGTTTCAATATATAGTTAATGAATAGGAAACCATAATAATTGATAACAAAAAGTCCAAAATATTCACATAAGAAAACGTCAATTACTTGTCCGAATTATTAATCACAAAAGTTGGATGTTAATTGACTAATCAGAAACATTTTTCTTTTATGATCATGATATGTAGTTTTCTAGGATTGTACGTATAATTTGGATTTAAACACACGTCATGCATGTATGCTGTTTATAAACCAACACATTTTAATACTATTAATCGCAAATTATAACGTTAAATCCTTATATCGTCAACAAAATGTACGTACATTATTGCTAATTTTTTTTTTAAGTTCCCAAATTTTCTACCTTAAGACTGCTAAATAATAATGTCTAAAAAATAAATTAATAAGCAAAGGAAAGTAATACTATATCAGTGTGGCAAGAGACGCATATTAAAAATGAAAACTATGAAATTTGAATGAATAACTTGAAGTTGAGAAAACTTAGATTTTTGTTAGGGTTAAGCATTTAGGTTTTAGGAATTAGTATTAAAATTTTAAATTAATGAATATCGCATGTGTACGTAGACGCTGATTTGAATATAAAATTTTCTAAGAAAATTGTGTGGACTTTAATTTGTCTTGCTTTTTTTCTTTTCTGGAACATACTTTGTCTTGTCACGACTCACGAACTTAACTTTTTTTTTTTCTCGTAAATAAAAGAGAAAATTTTAATTTTTAAGCAATAAGTTGGCTTCTGATAGACGGTATATAACTATATATGTATAGAGACTGCAGAGGGGTATTAATTTGACATAAAATAAAACAAAAATATAAAGAAATATATCCACGTTTTTCTTGGTTTTTTAAACATATCTAGGTTGTGTCCCGTTGGGGACATCCGATAGGAAAACTTACTCAAGTTTTGTTGTTGTTGTTTTCAAAACATACTCAAGTTGTTAAAACTGTTTACATGTTATTATCAAAAGAAAAGGAAAAAAATGTTTACATCAACTTTAACTCTTTAAGTCAAACTAAGAATGTAATGTGTAATGAAATTCCAGTCCTTCATGTCAAAATTAAAACTTTGCTTCCTTTGTTGGCAATCCTAATAATTAATTTATGCGGAGGCGGTCGTCCTCACCCGATTAAATAAATATCTTTCGACTTATTGATTTGAAATAACTTGCATATTAAAAAATTTTAATCAAGACAAACAAAAAACTAAATTTAGAACTGAGGCATAGGACCCATAGTGTCTGCATGGGCAACACGTGTCTGTCTATAAGAAGACAATGGCCATGATTCTGTAATAAGCCACACAGTCTTTCACTGAGAAGAAACTTCAGCTTTTAGCCTTCTAACCTTTTATAACACGAAGCCCTAAAAAAATACACTGGGCCACTCTCGTCTTCAGTGTGCTAAAACCCACCTTAAATAAATTAAAATTTTAACTATTTTGTTATACATTTTTCAATTTGTTACACCTATTTTAAGTTCCAAATTATTGTTAACCCTAGATTAAATGATACTGTATGCAGTTTCGGAATTCAAAAAAAAAAGAAAACAAAAAATGGGTCCATATGATTAGGTGATATATTATTATCTATTACTTTTATAATAAACTAATGAAAAGTTTTTTCTCATTTTAAGTGTGTAAAATAATAATCTCACCAATTCTCTTCCATATTAAAACCCTTCAACATCGTACAAACATTCTTATATAGAGAGAGAGACTTAGAGAGATATATGTAGAGAGACGACAGAGATGGGTCATCACTCATGTTGCAATAAACAAAAGGTGAAGAGAGGTCTTTGGTCACCGGAAGAAGACGAAAAGCTCATCAACTACATCAATTCTTACGGCCATGGATGCTGGAGCTCTGTTCCCAAACATGCAGGCATATATACACATATATTTGGGTTTCGTTTCTTGAATTCTCCACTGATAAAAAAGTATTTCTGTCTTTAGGTTTTAAAAAATATTTTGGGGTTTTGCGTGTGCTTAATTAGGTTTGCAGAGATGTGGAAAAAGTTGTAGATTAAGATGGATAAATTATCTACGGCCTGATCTCAAACGTGGAAGCTTCTCTCCTCAAGAAGCTGCTCTTATCATTGAGCTTCACAGCATTCTTGGTAACAGGTTGTTACTTAATTAACATTATTATACATATATCTTAAATACAAAACTTACATTCATCAATAAAGCGAACTTAGTTTTATAAATATTTGTATGTTATGGATTTTTGACAGATGGGCTCAAATTGCTAAACATCTACCTGGAAGAACGGATAACGAGGTAAAGAATTTCTGGAATTCAAGCATTAAAAAGAAGCTCATGTCTCATCATCATCACCATCATCATGGTCATCATCATCATCTCTCTTCCATGGCGAGTTTGCTCACACACCTTCCTTACCACAATGGATTCAGCCCTACTACTGGCGACGACGAAAGTTCAAGATTCATGTCCAATATCATCACAAACACTAACCCTAATTTCATCACTCCAAGCCACCTCTCACTCCATTATCCTCATGTTATGACCACCCCATTGATGTTTCCAACCTCTAGAGAAGGGCATTTCAAGTTTATAACCACCAATCAAGATAATGGCCTTTACAACAATCTCGAATATTTATCATCAGCCACACCACTTATAAACAATCATCATCATCAACCTTTAGTACTTTCTTCTTTTTCTCCTCATCATGATACTACTGATCCCCAATGGCCAGCGTTACCAGATTTCCCCGCGAGTACCATTTCCACTTTTCAAGAAACACTTCAAGATTATGATGATGCTAATAAACTCAACGTGTTTGTGACACCATACAACGATAACGCCACATGTGGTGGAGAAGTTCTCGAAGGGAAAGTACTATCCTCCTCATCACCAATCTCGCAAGATCACGGCCTTCTTCTTCCCACCACGTACAACTTGCAAATACCTACAACGGGTGATCATCATCATCATCGAGTTGACTCATACATCAATCACATGATCATACCATCATCATCATCCTCATCATCGCCAATCTCTTGTGGCCATGGACAGTACGTCATTACTCAAGCAAGCCCTAGTCTTACTCCATCAGCATGGGATTCCTAGACATGAGTACGTAATAAATATCTATATACGTTTTATATCTTATATACTATATAGTATAAAGGCTTTGTGAACATAAATAATCACCCACATGTGTTGATAAGTCTTCTCCATATGTTATAATCTTTACTATATAGTATAAGGCTTTGTGATGTGTTACATGAAACATTAATGTTGCTAGTTCTTAATTCTTCAGGTTATAGTCGTGTGTGTGAGTTATAGAAAAAAGGTTACTACATATAAGTTTCGTCCTTCTACACAATAAATGAACACATACAAACACTCTTATGTATGTAAACACGAATATGTGGAGGATGCACGATCTCTCATTCGTCACCTACGTACAAATGTGTTTGTATATGGTCAGTTTGTTTTGCTTCTGTATCGGAAATTACTGTCTTCTTCATCTTTGTTTTTGTCGCTTTTTGATTCTCTCTCTTTATGATATTTTGTGGGGTCAAAATATGGACTGTCATAATTCAATGCATGTTTCATGTACAATATTATTGGTCAACTATGAGATTCTCTTTATATCATTTTTAAAAAAAATTTGGCTAAAAATAAATAAATCTTATCCTTAAAATCTTGTTTCATTAATAAATAAAATGATAATAATTTGACAACATCATGTAAAAAGAAAAGGATTACTTGATATATAAACAATCCATTAAAAAAAAGAGCTGAGATCATTAAACTTTTTTAACTTTCACTTCGATTCTGAGATCAACACATCAAAACATGGATAGGAAAAAACATCGAAGTTTTAGCCGGAGTTATTTATGAGATGGAAGTTTCAGATTTTCTAGCGTGAAGGAGACAAGGAGAGCCTGAGTCATCAATTGAAAGATAAAGAGAGATTCTCTAGGCCGTGACTCTGTGACGTCCTTTAGCTATTCTCCTAGCTATGACTCTTCGACCACCTTTAGTTGCCTTGCTGTTCATATTCAAAAATTCACTAGCCGTATAAGTTAAACAGTTTTGGTCACTCAAAACACCATGTACAATTGTAGAATCTAGTTTTAACTTGCTATTACAGCTAAAAATTCATCTAATTTAAGGAGTTAAATCAGTTTTAGAATTCCAATCATTTGAAGGAAGTTTGATTTATGACTCTATTCTTGGACTAAAACAAGAAGAAACATACCGAGCAAAGAAACCGTGGTTGCGTTTACGTCTTATAGTGCTTGGTTGAAATGTCCTCTTAGGAAATAGAAGCAACGGCTCACTTGAAGGATCAACTACAACACATAGCAGCAAAATTTGGGTTTACCAATCCATGATCTTACTTGAAGAAAAATAACACTAGAGCAAAATGACCAGTAACGAATCTGATAACAAGACCTAAAATTTACAAATTTTAAACCTTGTTTCTATTGTATAAGAGCACATGAGCAAAACAAGAAAAAGTTTCTGATTCCATCAAGGATCAAACATTGACACAATCCAAAACAACATAACTCTATCTACCTCCTACATCTCATGATTCCAAATCCAATAAAAAAGTCCAATTCATGCGCCACAAAATCCAGCTCCTAGCTACTTACAGATGCAATTAAAGAAGCTTAAGAGAGTGAAGTACCTTCTGGTAAGAAGAATTCGAGTGAAGGAAGACCAGAAGGGTAAAGAAATCCACTTTCGTTGAGCTCTTGGAGAGTAAAAGCGTCGTTTGGGCGCGAAATGAGTGAGCTCTGTAGATTCGACAACGATGGGGAAAAATACGGCGGGACTTGTTGTTGTCCCAGAGGAGGAGCTATCTGTTGAAGCGATCTGAGATTATTCTGGACGAGATTCGTCGTCGGCTTTGATAGAAACCGATTCATCAACGAAGCTCCCGATTTGATTAGGGTTTTGGCCGCCATTTTCTTCTCCCTTCTCCGAGATTGCGATAGCTTCTCACAGTTCTCTCTTCGGAAATGTACGAGAAGACGAATAAACATGGGCTTTGGGCCACAAGGCCCAGTTTTAATAAAACAAAATTAAAAAGATGCATTTTCGTAATTTACCAAGATTTTTAAAGGACAAAACCGGAATTTAAAATTTCATGTAACAGAACAAGCATGAACAAGAGTGTCATCTTCAAAATCTACAGTATTAATGGTTTCTAACATCGTGTAGATCATTTCGCTCGACGGATGAGACCAATCAGCGACGGAAAAGCAATGAGTTTGGTCACCGATCACGATCCAGCTCAATGCTGGTTCTTTCCTAACCCCACGATCTCTCATCAGCTCTCTAACTTCCTCAGCTGAAGAATTCACTCCTGATTCATTGTAAATGTTGTGTAGCAAAACATACGAACCAGAAGCCTCCGGTTCGAGTTCCATCAACCTCTCCGCAACACGTCTCCCAATTACGCTGTCTTTATAAACCCTGCAAGAGCTAAGTAATGCTCTCCACATCACTGGATGGTCTTGAAACCCAGAGCTCACTATCAGATTCTCAGCATCTGATAATCTTCCCCTGCGACCTAAAAGATCGACAAGGCAAGTGAAATGTTTCTCGTTCGGGTCAATCCCGTAATCGCTCTTCATGTTTTGGAAATAGTTTAGTCCTTGTGTGACTAATCCTCCGTGACAACACGCTATTAAAACGCCTAGAAACGTCTGCTGATTCGGTTTGAATCCGCGGGTTTTCATCGATTCAAAGACGTTTAATGCATCGTTAGCAAAACCGTGTTGCGCAAGGCTTGAGATCATAGCTGAGTATGTTGCAACGTCTGGATTTTCGACCTCGATAAACATTTTATTAGCAAGCGGCATGTCACCTGATTTTGCATACATAGAGATGCTTGAGGTCTTAACGCTAGTGAAAGCATCGATACCACTCTTTATGGCGTAACCTTGAATCTGTTCTCCTGAAGTTAATGTAGTACAAGCACTCATCATAAGCGAAACTGTATACTCTTCCGGTCTTATATGGGACGAGAAAAGCTGTCGAAACATATCAAACGCTGTTTCAAGCTGCTCGTTTTGGACATGACAATCGATCATCGATGTCCACGAGGCGATATCTTGCTTTGTTGTTGAAGCAAAGCATCGCATTCCGTCTTCAGTTGAACCCATTAACGCATACAGCTCGATTAGAGCGCTCCCAATGAACTCATCAGACTGATAATTGTTCTTACATATTAGGGCGTGGATCTGTTTTCCATATTCCAATGCTTTCGCCGCACTACAAGCTTTGAGCACAGCTGAAAATGTCGATGGCGAGGGTTTCACTCCTTGTCTTTGCATATCCATGAAGAGCTTAAAGGCTTCATCGGTTATGTCATCCATCTGGCGAAACCCAGAGATCATTGCGTTATACGTAACCACATTCTTGGCAGGCATCAAATTGAAAAGCTTTATTGATTCCTTCAAACTTCCATTTTTGGCGTACATGTCAAGCAATGCAGTACCGACTACTATATCAAATTCTATTCCTAGTTTTGCTGCATAACAGTGAATTGCCATACCTTTTTCCATCAATCCATTGTTCAGGTTAACACAACAAGCCTTTAGCACACTTCCCAGAGGATAAGAAGTCAACTTTACGCCATCTCTATGCATTTTAGCCAACAGATTAAGCGTTTCTTCCGCTGCACCAATCCGAACATAACCGGAAATCATAGAATTCCATGAAACTTGATCCTTTTCACTGAATCGATCAAATAATGACATTGCTTGGTCAAGCTTTCCACACTTACTATACATGTCGATTAACACATTGATAAAAAAAACTTGCTGAGATAGACCATTCACAACAGCCCATCCGTGCAACAATTTGCCTAAATCAAGATCACACCTTTCTCCACAAAAGCCCAATGCACCAGCATACGTGAACTTATCAAGCTTCAGATTAGCATCTCTAGCTTCAAGAAACAATCCCATAGCTTGTTCATAAAATCCCATCTGGGTGTATCCAGAGATCAAAGAATTAAAAGAAATAATGTTTAGTTCAGGCATTCTGTCGAACAACTGGCGTGCAAAACCCAACTCTCGACATTTACAATACATATTCAGAAGATTGTTGAGCAGGTATAGAGACGGGTTGAAGGATGACTTGATCATGTGGCCATGGGCGAGTTTTCCCAGAACCGCGGAGCCTGATTTCGCGGCTGTCTGAACATATTTCGTGTAAGCTGCGGAATCTAAAGCCGTGTTCTTTGGTTGGCATAACGAAGACAAAAACCTGTAACCCAATCCAAATTTTTTTGCGAAGAAAATGACTAGAGGAATTTGAGCAGTGTTGTTGACCGAAGTCTTTGCTCGGAACTGCAACAACATGTTCTCCCATCACATAACGAAACTAACGGCTTTTGCCTGCAACACAGCTGTCTGTCTCCTACCGTGCTTTTTCCAAACTGGGCCTCTCTATATAGCCTTTAGTTAATTGTTTTGGGCCTTGTGTAAACTTGTTTCGTATTTTAATGTATCACATTTTTTATTTGACGTTGAAAACTATGTCTATGTGTATATATATAATATTTGACCATCTTTTTGATTAAGAAAACTCCATTAACGTGTTCATAAAAGAAATATATTTCGATACATTTGAAGCCAACATTATCTTCAGAAAATCTTCATATTCTAAGTTGCGTTCATGATGGTTAACCCAAGCTCACATCATATATAACTTTGCTTTTAGAATTAGAACATTAAAATTTACACCAAATAATTGTGGTCAACGAAAACTTAGACGGACGGTGGAAGAGCCACGTGTTAGTACAGTATTAGTATACCACCGTCCAACTTTGGTAAAGGTAAATAGGCGGCGAAGTGGATCCCAACTAAAATTGGGCTTTCATGTGGGGCCTAGTATCTTATTGTCCAGCCAATGTCTAAATGAAAATTCAGACGTGGGACCAATATCTCTTCTTTACTACCTAGGCGTCTACCTATGATGCAATGAGTATATAATAATTTCTTTGGTTAAAAAATATACTTATATATACAATATTACTTATTTTTTTTCCTGAAATTTACATTTCTCCATCATCTAGTTTTATTTTAGTTTCTTTAGTGAACAAAAATACTAATATACCAACTCATTTTGCACAAAAACTAAATAAATATGTCTCTGCAATTATATTGTTAGTGCTACAGAGTCTCTTACATCTGCTCCTACATCGTCTCTCATTGATATTGCATTCGTTTGGAAGAGAGCTTTAAAAACTTACATTTTAGCTTTTCAGGATTAATGATTTATTATGTTTGTCAGACAATGTGTTGGTGATTTGTATCTTCATTACGGTTAGATTGGACTATTATATAATTGAAGAGATTTGTCACATATGTGTATGCCTCTCCAATTCTACACAGTCCCCTGCTCCTACACCCTCTCCCACTCCCATTGTTATCGCATGTTAACAACAAAACTGTTACATAATATTTTCATTTCTTTTTATTTATTCAAAATATCTTGAATTTATTATGATCTTATTTTTTTATGTGTTAAATTTTAAATTTGTTGTTAAGATTTAATATTACTTGAATGTGTTAAGTTTGTTTTTAATTTTTAATGTGTTAAGTTTCCGATCATTAGCGATTATTTTTTAATTGTTGACAGCTGACTGGTAGAATTGAATAATTGACTAATTAATATTGCTATTTAACTTATTTTCTGAATAAAACCATAAAACATTAATATTTGATGTGTTTATCATAATTTCTTTGGTTAAAAGATATATATACTACTGATATTTTTACTTGAAAAATTTCTCGACAATCTAGTATTTTTTTCCAATGAACTATGAATAACAAATTACTAATATACCAATTAATTTTGACCCAAAATAATAATATAATTTTATATTTAGTTAATATTTATATTAGCAAGCGAATATGTTTTGAGGTGAAAAATATTGTCAAAAGAGTGTAACAGTGTCAGTAACTATTTCAATCCATAAAGTATGAGTGAGTGTTGGCCTGTTGGGGTAAACTGTTAAAAATGAAATCTTACCGGAAAAAGAAATCGAAAAAAGTAGATATTCGTTGGAAAAATAAAAAAAATAAAAATCACTTTTTGGCATATTTCTTTTGTCAAATAGAAGAAGCTCCTACGACCTTAGGAGAAGCAGTCGTCTAAGCACCGGTGCATCAAAGCTCGTGTTTCCTTTGAGATCTCTCGTCTCTGTTCTCACCATTCTCTTCTTCATTCATCAGTTTAATCTGTGCATCGTTCAGCGAGAATGGGTAATCTATATATACCATATCTTTTTCTTCTTCTTCTTCTCTGCTCATAAATGTTCCTAATCTCGTGGATCCGTTTCGATCTGATCAGTTTTCAATTTGACCATGCGTTATTCGTTTTCGATTTCAGTTTCTTTGTAACTTGTGTGATTTGGGTTGTGATCTATCTGTTGTAAATTTTGGATAGTCTCTTTTGCTCATAAGATGGTTGGTGATTGATTCATATGTGTTCCTTTTGGTAGTTGATGAGTGTGAATCGTGATTTCGTGGTTAGATTTGGTTATTTCTGGGCAAATTCGTGGAGATTTTTGAAAATTTTGAAACATGGCTAGGTTTTTAGGGGATTTACAGTTATTTGAGTGGTGGGAAAAAGCGATGAATCGTTAGCAAATCCAAAATTGTTCATCAGAACTAAGGATTCTGGGTTTAGAGGAGTGAGGAAGTAAAAAGCTTAGATTTTGAAGATTTTATTGAATAGCAAAACTGAATATCAGATCCAGTTGTTAACATGCGGGAAGATCTTGCTTCGTTCAGAGACACTTTGGGCTTACTTACACAGTCCTAATTTTATTTCCTTTTTTGTTGCATGGAAATTGCAGATGCCGCTTGCTCTACCCAGCTTATTGATGGAGATGGTGTCTTTAATGTTTCTGGCGTTGATCATTTCATCAAGGAAGTTAAATTGGAAGAATGTGGTCTTTCATATGCGGTTGTCTCCATTATGGGTCCACAAAGTAGTGGTAGGTATCAGTTCCCTGAATGTAAATGTTTTTTGGATCTATCTATTTGTTTATAGCCTAATTTCATGTCATTCTGGTTGAATTTGCAGGGAAGAGTACGCTCTTGAATCATTTGTTTGGAACAAACTTTAGAGAAATGGATGCGTTTAGAGGAAGGCATGTTCTGTTCTTTATGTACTTCGTCGAAGAATACTTTAGCTTCTAATTGAAGATTTTTTAACCGCTGAATATCTTTTTTTTTCTTTCAGGTCTCAGACGACCAAGGGAATTTGGATTGCTAGATGTGCTGGTATTGAGCCTTGCACTGTTGTGATGGATCTAGAGGGTACAGATGGGAGAGAGCGTGGTGAGGTGTGTAATATTGATCCTTTTCATATTCGGTTCTTTTAATATTTTGTATCACACACCAGTTAGTATGTCTAACTATTAGCTCTTGCACTTATTGAGTCACTGTTGAAATTTTAATTGTCTGAACTTGATTTCATGCAATGTGTAAAATTTTCAAGGAGCTCACAAAAAGAAATTGCTGTCTAAAAAGATTGTGTCAGTGCAGAATGCTTACTATACCGTTTTCTTGTATATGGGTGTTAGGATGATACTGCCTTCGAGAAACAGAGTGCTCTTTTTGCACTTGCCGTCTCAGACATAGTTCTTATAAACATGTAAGTAGTGTTCTGCACTTTATTTTCTTTGGTATTAATAAATAACAGGACATCGTTTACCTTCTTTATCTTATTGTACTGTTTCTTGGATTTGTAATTCAGGTGGTGTCATGATATTGGTCGGGAACAAGCAGCGAATAAACCTCTTTTAAAGACTGTGTTCCAGGTATGTGCCTCTTATCTTCTTATCAGGATGAGTTATCTCTGATCTGAAGTCTCAAGTTTCAACACTGTTTGCTTTTCTACGTGCGATCAGGTTATGATGCGCTTGTTTAGTCCACGGAAGACGACCTTGATGTTTGTCATAAGAGATAAAACACGGGTATGCATTTTGGGTTTTCTTTTCTTCATCATTCTGTTTTCTGCATTATAAGTTGTGGATGTTTCTAATTCCTGAATTATTGCAGACGCCACTGGAAAACTTAGAACCAGTGCTGAGGGAAGACATTCAAAAGGTATAGGACGACACAGTCTTAGCTTTATGTGCTTTGACTAAGAGTGCAATCCCTAATATTTTGTCCATAAATGCAGATATGGGATTCTGTCCCCAAGCCTCAGGCACACAAAGAAACTCCACTTAGTGATTTCTTCAATGTACGTCTGCTTGACATTGGATAAGAACTTAGTATCACTCTTCTTTTGTTAGGATCAAGAAATGGAGTTGTTTCTTGTGTGACAGGTTGAAGTAGTTGCTCTCTCTAGTTATGAAGAAAAGGAAGAGCAGTTCAAAGAGCAGGTTCTTTCGCAATTAGCTTTACATTTTGGAGAAAATCCAGGGTCACCTTATGTGATATTGCTCAACAGATGGTTTATTGGTGAAACTAATGTTTTCCCTATAACATTTTTCTGTAATGAAAGGTCTATAATTTGAGACAACGGTTCTTCCAATCTGTCGCACCTGGCGGGCTTGCTGGTGATCGACGAGGAGTTGTCCCTGCCAACGCGTTTGCTTTTAGTGCAAAACAGATGTGGCAAGTCATCAAAGACAACAAAGACTTGGATCTTCCAGCACACAAGGTAATTTTTCTTGCTTTTAAGACTCTCTCCTGTTACTCGTGCGGCATTGTTCCTTTTCTTCTTCTTATGTATGTGTTGCCTATACGCAGGTCATGGTAGCAACTGTACGATGTGAGGAAATTGCCAATGAAAAATTCTCTAGTTTTATTGCGAACGAGGTGAATTACCTAATACTGCTTGATGTTTTATCCTTTTGAATGGCTCTTTTGTTAATATTCATATCTTAACTTTTATATAGAATTGGCGTGAGTTGGAAGAGGCTGTACAGTCTGGTCCTGTTTCTGGATTTGGAAGAAAGCTGAGCTCCATTCTCCAGTCTTGCTTATCAGAGTAAGAATATTGTGCTGTACCGTTTTTTCCTTTCTGCTGACTTTATGGAACTATAGGTTTTTATGCATATATATGATCCCAGGAGGGTAGGAGTTCCCTTTTCAAGTGTTTCCTGATTTGTTTTCACAGGTATGACACAGAAGCGACATACTTTGAAGAAGGTGTAAGATCATCCAAGAGACAACAGCTGCAAGAAAAGTTATTGCAAGTAATGCATATACTCTTAACTTGTGACTGTTATACTTGTGTTTTTGCTGCAATCATGTGTTGCCTGGATACATTCAGAGACTTGAATCGTTGTAAAAAAAGCAGATATCAGCTTGTATTAGGCACTCATTTTCTTGTTGTCCTATCCAGCTTGTTCAACCAACTTTCCAAGACGTTCTTGGACATTTGAGATCTGGAGCACTTGAAGACTTCAAGAATGCTTTTGAGAAGGCCTTGAATGCTGGAGAAGGATTTTCATCTTCTGCGGACTCTTGTGCTCAGTCATGCATATCTAAGTTTGATAAAGGATGTGAAGGTATAGCTTATTGTTGATGTTACTGCCAAAAATATTGTGATATAGGATAGCATGTTGGAACCTGAAGATTATGATATGAAAGAAGTATTAAAAGATATCTGACTTCAAGGGGAATCACTAAGGAAATGTTTTGTTGCAGAGGCTGTTATTGAACAAGCAAAATGGGATACATCTAAAACTCGGGAAAAGCTTCAGCGTGATATTGAAGCCCATATCTATTCTGTCCGTACTGCAAAGTTGTCTGAACTGACTACTCTGTATGAGGTAAATAGAATTCTCATGCAGCAAAAAGCCATACATATTGGGCTGGATAATCTAGCACCACACAGGTGTAAACTCCTATCTGGACCTTCCTAATTGATAATCATCATTGCAGTCAAAACTAAATGTAGCATTATCCGGACCGGTGGAAGCTCTTCTGGATGGGGCTAATGATGAAACATGGCCAGCAATAAGAAAGCTACTAAGAAGGGAAGGAGAATTGGCTGTCTATGGTCTTTCCAACGCATTATCTGGTTTTGACATGGATGAAGAAACACAGAATAAGATGCTCACTGACCTTGAGAACTATGCTCGAGGTATTGTTGAAACCAAGGCAAAGGAAGAGGCGGGAAGAGCGTTAATGCGCATGAAGGATAGGTATCACCATTTTACTAGTCTTTTTCATTTCCTTGTCAAATAACTTCCATCTTTTACACAGCTTTCTGATTAAAAAAACTTCTATCCAGATTTGCTACAATCTTCAGCCATGATTCTGATTCTATGCCACGTGTGTGGACTGGAAAGGAGGACATCAGAGCAATCACAAAAATGGCTCGTTCTGCTGTATGAAGCTTACCTGATAGAGCAATATTTCAGCATCTATTCTTTGACTTTATCCCAATGTTTTCTAGGTTTTGATGTTATCCTTGTTCTCTTTTTATAGTCCTTGAAGCTGCTGTCTGTTATGGCTGTCATACGCTTGGATGATGAACTCGACAATATTGAAAAGACACTGACTCTTGCTCTGGTTAATTCCCCGAGCAACAATGCTACTAGCAAGAGCATCAGCACAATTGATTCACTCGCCTCAAGCACTTGGGAGCAGGTGACTAAAACCTCACTCACTGAATCTAATGAAAACACAGAAGGTGTCATATTTATTGCTCACGCCTTTGAAATATTAAAGATCCCTATTGTTACCTTCTCATTATCAGGTTGCAGTAGAAAAGACGTTGATCACGCCTGTACAGTGTAAATCACTGTGGAGGCAATTCAAGAACGAGACAGAATATACCGTTACACAGGCAATTTCTGCACAGGTATTCTTTGCAATCCCTACTTTCAAACATATGTTCGGTTATCAAAACTCTTCATAGCACTGCAAAATTTAACATAAACTCGTGTGAAATTCCAGGAAGCTAACCGACGGAATAACAACTGGCTGCCACCTCCATGGGCAATCCTCGCCCTGGTTGTTCTTGGATTCAATGAATTTATGACTCTCTTAAGGTACTCTTACCCGTTCTTTTAAACTGACTCAGTTTTTTCATATAAACAAGATTCCCTACTAACGTTGGCTTTTCTTGCTCGCGTCTCTCATGGCAGAAATCCTCTATGGCTTGGTGTTCTTTTTGTCGGATACCTTGTTTCCAAAGCCTTGTGGGTGCAATTAAATATTTCAGGCGAATTCCGAAATGGCGCGGTATGAGCAAGTTTCCCAACATCCTTATTTCCACTGTCGTCCCTGTTCTTCATTTTAATCTCTCTGAAATGTCAATGTTTATTCTGTGATCAACAACAGCTACCTGGACTTCTCTCCTTATCAACCAAATTCATTCCGACGGTCATGAACCTCCTTAGAAAGCTCGCAGAAGAAGGACAAGCACCACCCACAAATAGCAACCAATCAACGAACTCCTCAGCTCAATCCGATGTAACAACCAATGGAGAAAGCAGCAGCAGCAGCAGCAGCTCTGGTTCATCTCCAGCAAAAACCGTACCCATTGATACGAGTGGATAGAACGAAGAACTATACAAGCTTAGGCCGCCGTTTTGCAAGCCTACGAACCTAGAAACTTAAAATTCGTTACCCGTTTAAAAAAGGTAGCTATCATTTTTGGTGTTGATCAGAGGGATTCACCAAGAGCCATACGTTTTATGTCTCCGAAGGCATTGGTTCCTCTTGCAGGTGCCAAAATGGTCTTGTATGTTCCTAGACTAAAGATTCGGATGCAGATAAATATACTTATGTTTGTTTGCGAGTTTATGTAGTAAGTGATGTGGTTTATTGTATCTGATGAAAGAATGTTCCTGAAGAAAAAACGATTTTTTTTGGTTATGTGAAATCCAGATTGGTTTCGTTGATTGAAGAAAATTTCACTTAGGTTCTCATTTCTATGGTAATGTAATTTTGCATCACTCTATTACATTTTTCATGTTCAAAAGGTTTCTCCTATCAGATTTGGTGACGTATTTCGATAATCATGTCAGCATAAAATTTTGGGTTATTGGAAAAGTAAAATGGGCCTAAGAAGAAGAAGTGAAAATCTAATTACAGAGCTTGACCCAAGAACACGGAAAGTTCCAGTCTTTTTATTTTTAAGAGAAAAAAGTTTCGTTCTTGGGACGAAATTATTCGCAAGTAGATTCCTTGATTGCAATAATAATAACCCCAGAAAAACCCTAAACCCTTAAGCCTCTCTTTCTCAGAGCTTTTTGCAAGCGGAAATGTACCGAGTGTTGTCAAAGTTATCTTCTTCAGTTGGGTAAAGTTTCGTTCTTTCGTTCAGTGAGCTTATTTGTAACTTGTAATATATTCTCAATCAATTTAGACTAATATAGCTTCTTCTTCTTCTTTCTGGGTTTGATTGTCTTCCAGCTCGTCTGCTTCCAGGAAACTGGTGAGTCTCGTGAACTCTCTGGATCTTCTTCTTTGCGAGTTTGATTGCATTTTGTTTATTGGTAAACCGTGAAACTGCTACAAATGTGTCAAATTACAATTACAGATAGTTTCATCAATGATGAAGGAAACCAAAATTAGGGATTTCATTTTAAAGTTTCCACCTTGAGCTTCTAAATTTGCAGGATTTTCTATTGTTTAATCGGCTTCAAATGATATAGAATAACCTCTATAGCTCCACAATGAGTAGCTTCAGTTAGATGAACCTATATGAAGTTATTTCATTCCGGTTTTAATTTTTCTTTTGGTGTTCTCTATTACCATAAAGGTTTCTGGGCGGATTGTAAGTAGCAGAAACTATGCGGCCAAGGATATCAGTTTCGGGGTTGGAGCTCGGGCAGCTATGTTGCAGGGTGTATCCGAGGTTGCAGAAGCTGTGAAAGTCACTATGGGGCCAAAGGTATGTATCTTTTGTCCTCAGAAGGTTTTGATCAATGTAGAGTTGATTGTTTAGAAACTGTCGTTCATAATTTGATTCTATGGTGTGTTAGGGAAGAAATGTGATCATTGAGAGCAGTTACGGTGGACCAAAGATCACAAAGGATGGTGTCACCGTGGCAAAAAGCATATCATTTCAAGCCAAAGCTAAGAATATGGGTGCAGAGCTCGTGAAACAGGTTGCAAATGCCACTAACACGGTTGCTGGAGATGGTATTATTCCTTCTTTGAGTTAAAAAATCGTTGGATGCGTTTTTATTGGAAGGAAATACGCGGCAGAGATAATATCGTAATCTTAATTTATGTTTGCTTCCTTTTGTTCTATATAGGTACCACTTGTGCCACTGTTTTGACTCAGGCGATACTCACCGAAGGTTGCAAGTCAGTGGCTGCTGGTGTAAATGTGATGGATTTGCGTAGTGGCATAAATATGGCAATTGCTGCAGTTGTCTCTGATTTGAAAAGCAGAGCTGTTATGATTAGCACCCCAGAAGAGATCACACAGGTGAATTTAGAAACAGATTCATTAAGTCAGGATTTGCGAATGCTATACCTTAATTGGTCTGTTACTGCTATTTGCATATTTTCTTCCACAGGTTGCCACTATATCTGCAAACGGGGAGCGTGAGATCGGAGAACTAATTGCAAGAGCCATGGAGAAAGTTGGAAAGGAAGGAGTTATAACCGTTTCTGTAAGCTTACTTTTCTTCTCATGCCTTGTAATTAGATTACTTAATGATTGCCTGATCGCTATATTGTTCTTCAAACATCCAGGACGGGAACACTTTAGAGAACGAGCTGGAAGTAGTGGAAGGAATGAAGCTAGCCAGAGGTTACATTTCTCCTTACTTTATCACGGATCAGAAGACCCAGAAATGCGTGAGTGAACTCTATCGTGTTTGGTATGGAGTGAAAAAAGGAAAGAAAGGGTATTGAACTAACTATGCGTTGTTTTCAGGAGCTTGATAATCCCATCATCCTCATTCATGAGAAGAAGGTTTCTGACATGAACTCGTTGTTGAAAGTTCTAGAAGCGGCTGTGCAGAGTAGTAGACCACTTCTTATTGTAGCGGAAGATGTTGAGAGTGATGCTCTAGCTATGCTTATTCTCAATAAGCATCATGCTGGGCTTAAGGTATGCGCTATCAAGGCTCCAGGTTTCGGTGACAACAGGAAAGCAAGCTTGGATGATCTTGCAGTTCTTACTGGTGCAGAGGTAGAAATTTCTCAGACACAATATGTTGTTAAGTTTGTGTCACGTTTTCATTTTCTAACTCACTAGTTTATGCACAGGTTATCTCTGAGGAGCGAGGATTATCTCTAGACAAAATTCGCCCTGAATTGCTTGGAACTGCAAAGAAGGTAAAGAGGAGAAAAATCATATCTGGTTTCTGTTTTTTTCTTTTGTGTGATTCAAATCTAATACAAATTCTATGAATAAGGTCACCATCTCCCGTGACGACACTCTTATTCTACATGGTGGTGGCGACAAGAAGCTAATCGAAGAAAGATGTGAGGAGGTATATATATATATATATATATAAAATTTTTTTACAATATCTCTATCATGAATCTTGCTCATCAGAATGAACTATACAGTAGAAGCCATCCTTATTTTATTCTCATGTTCTTCAGTTAAGGTCAGCCAATGAGAAGAGCACTTCCACTTTTGATAAAGAGAAAACGCAAGAACGACTGTCAAAATTATCAGGTGGTGTTGCAGTCTTCAAGGTTAGTAATCACTAATCAATCAGTCATCAGTCTTTCCAAACTCTTGCATGCCAACAGTAGCTGATATGTGTCTGGTTCCTATATAGGTGGGAGGACAAAGTGAAGCTGAAGTTGGAGAAAGAAAAGACAGAGTCACTGATGCTTTAAACGCTACAAGAGCAGCTGTAGAAGAAGGCATCATACCGGGTAAGTAAATATTATTCGCTTGTTCTCTCTATTTCATCATGTTGTTGCTCTTAACTGGGAAAAAACTTCAATAGGTGGTGGTGTGGCTCTATTATATGCTACAAAGGCTTTAGACAACCTTCAAACTCAAAACGAGGATCAAAGAAGAGGTGTTCAGATTGTTCAGAATGCTCTCAAGGTTCAGTCTCTATAACTTCTTCTTCATGAATCCTTTTCATATATACCTGAAACTGTAAACCGTGACAAGAAGTTGTGAAATCTTGTGTAGGCTCCTGCATTTACAATAGCTGAAAATGCTGGTTACGATGGTTCTTTGGTGGTTGGGAAGTTATTAGAGCAAGACGATTTCAATTTCGGTTTCGATGCTGCCAAAGGTTAGATACTTAATGTCTTTTGAGTATATCTCAAAAACACAAACATCATCAATCTCTGAACTTGTTTTCCATTTTAATTTCGTGCTGCCATAGGTTCATATGTGGATATGGTGAAAGCTGGAATCATAGACCCAGTCAAGGTTATCAAAACCGCCTTAACCGATGCTGCTAGGTAAAAAGACTGTCCTTATAACTCAAAACCGTTTGTTGCTTCAGTGGAACTAAACTAACTCATTATTATCATATTGTGGAAAACGCAGCATTTCTTTGATGTTGACAACAACAGAGGCCACAGTGCTTGTGAGCGCAGACGAGAAAACTCCGAATCATGTCCCTGATATGTCTGCCATGGGCATGTGATGTGACCACCTCTACAAAAAACACATTCATATGTTTCTCTTTTGACTAAGTTAGAAACTTTTTTTCGATTTTAAAACTTGTATTCTATATATTATTGTTGGAGAGAATTTTAATGAATTTTGTGGAATGCATAATTGTATCCCATGTATTACGATTTACGAATTTTGAGCCTAAATAAAATGTTATTGGAAATCTCAGACTCAGACCAAAATGAAATACCAAAATTATTAATCAGAACCCTCCATTTCCATTAGTTTGCAGACTTATTTAACATCTGCAAAACCTCTGAAACGTTATTAAATCGAGTTTTCCTCTAATGAAAATCTAATGTTTTCGGAAGTGTTGACATTTTTTTTTGTTCAAGTTCGTACGACATTTAGATTCAGGTTTCAGAAAACGAAAAAAATAACGAGAAAGTCGAACCCAAAAGAACATAGAAGAAGAGACCGATCTGGAAAATTTCTCCAAAAAAATTTGGACCATTTCTCGATTTGTGCGTGTCATCCTTGCGCAGGGGCCATGCTAATCTTCTCTGTATCGTTCCAATTTTATCGGATGTCCCCGAAGGGACAGTTACTTACTCGACTCTAACCATATATAAACTCAACTTTCTTCTGTTCAACAACCGATGTGGGACAAATGCTAGTATTCTTCTATAAATGGGCCTGTTTTTCTTTACATATTCTTTATGGGCCTAATTAATTATTTCACATATGAGCTATTTTCATATTTTAAAGATATGAATTATGAAACTATTTTTATTCAATCAAATTCTTAAAGATTTCCATGCCTTTCACGTCTAATCCTATAGGAAAAATAAAAGAAGGTAAAATACTAAAATCTATCGAAATGGATCAATGAGGCGAATTTGATGAGCACCTAGAAAAGTGATAAAAAAAAAATCCAAAAGACAAAAGAAGAAAAAAGGCTACGTTTCAACAAAATGTAAGCTGATGATAAAAAAAAAAAAAATGAAACTAAGAAGAAATGATGAATTGTGCGGAAGGTAAATCGAGTTTCCGTTGTTCAACGAAAGCTTCATGAGGCTCGAACTCATGTCTTTCGCTAGAAACCTCTTCCACAGGCTTAACATCCTTACATTCATCAATAAAACCATTTTTCATATTCACTGTCGTTGATGTATCTTGAAGGTTAAGACACCACATATCATCTTGTAACCCATTGAAATTATTACCAGAAGAACAATATTGTTGTTGTTGTTGTTGTTGATGATCTGGTTCTTGAACATGATGAAGAGGGTAATTATAAGGAATTGAATTATTGTTGTTTAGATCACAAGAACTCGAAAAACTCGAAAGATCCTCATGTTCTTGCATCTGAATATGTGGTTCTTGATGATGTTGATGATGAGCACGGTCACGGAACAAAGCCAACTGCTGAAGAACCATCTCTAATTCGTGTCTGGTATACTCGATATGGGACTGAAGCTTTTTAATAATGCCATAGCATCCATCAACAGGATCATTGGCACGAGCATCAGACTGAAACATGATTGTATGCATGGCAGCGTCTTTCTCAGGAGGGGAAAGAGATTTGATGATCTTGGTGATGTTGCTGACTCCAAAAAGCTTATGAGCGTTAAGGAATTGACGGTGACGATCATGAGGGAAATAAGGAGCAAGAAGACAATCAGGAGCACATTTCCTACGTTGGTATTTGCAAGCGGCACATGCTTGGTTAGTGCTGTTGTTGTTATTGGTGGTGGAGCTGCTAGAAGGTTTTAATGGAGGTGGTTTGGGATGTAAAGGGAAGACAGAAGAAGGTTTGCCTGAAGGCATTGTGTGTTCTGTTTTTTTTTACGGGTAAGGAGAGAGTTCGGTTCCTTAGTTTTCTCCTGGTGGGAAGGAAATGGAGGGGAATGGAGAGAAATGAGCGAGGAAATAGAAGCTGATATAAGACAGAGAAAATGAGCAAAAAAAAAAGAGATTTTTGACCTATTCAAGTTATGAGGGTAAGTGGTCTATTTTTAGAAAGTGATAGAAGAAAGTGAATATGGTCTTGTCTTCTTTATGGTGAAAAATAGAATGGACGACTGGAATTTACTAAATTGGCTATGTATAGGGTTATGATATTATGTGTATGGATGTAATACAAGATTTAAAAGTATATGGTTAGATGAGCTTGCGTTACTGTTTTTTTTTTCTACCTACTTTTTTTTTTCTTCATCTGTAACCATTTTTTTCTTTCTTGTCACGGACATGATCAAGAAGTTGTTTCCTGAGATTCAAACAATCAGTAACCAGAAGCTTAACAATAAGTTTTACTATGTTTAGGGTTAAAATTTCATGTAAGGATAAGATTCCCAAAAAAAACTAGAAGGCGTGAGGGATTCACAATGATTTTATTACAACCTTCACGGAACCTTGCATAGGTTTTGGGGAATGGTGTGAAGCATGGAACTAAAGAAACACTACTGCCATTTTTAAGTTGTATTTCTTCTTCTGGCTTTTTTGACCTAAGATGTGAGACAAAAGAAACAAAGAAGGATATTTAAGGTGGTCAAATCTGTAAGAAATGAAACATTTTGGTAATGTTTCTAGACGTATCAAAAGCTCAAGATATGAGCGTAACTCGAGAAGAAAAATGTAACAAGGACTACAGGTTGATTTTTTTTTTTTAATGTAAATGTTATGAGAAGATTGAACACACAAATGTATAGGAATAAGATTACACCTTCTTTAATTTGTTTACACCTTCTTTAATTTGTTTACACCTTCTTTAATTTGTTCAACAGTCTAAACACACAAGATCCAAGAAAAAAAAAATCACTACTGAGTGTGTATTTAAAAGTCGAAACTTATGACCTAAAAATGTGAGGAGTTTGCATGTTACCTTATGTTTAGATCCAAGGGATCCTGAAATTGAAATCAACATCTGCTGAGAATTCATTCTCAAAACGAAATTTCTATTCAGCGAAAGGGTTTTAACATGTTAAACGATCGTAGCATTAAGTGTTTAACATGTTAACGTGAAACGACGTCGTAGTGGAAAGTAATAGTCGACGACGTCGTAGTGGAAAGTATTAGTCGACGAGGTCATCTTTCATTTTTCAGATGTTACAAACTCGCTACCTACCAATTTTTGTGAGAAGGAGAGAACTTGTCGCCGATACCAACGAGGAAAGGCATTGACGGTGAGTTTTTCCGACAAGCCCTGTCTCGAAATTGTTTAACCTTAATAAACTAAAATTTTGATTTCTTTCAATGTCAAAGGAATACTCTTTGTTGTGAATAAGATCGTCTCTTTGCGTCTCTCGGATAATAAAAAGGCTTTGCTCAGGTACTCAAACGATCTAAAGTTTATTCTTTTTTCCTATGATTGTTAGTCTCGTAGATGAATCTATGATCTGGCTTTTGTCAATTGCAGTGAAACAAGATCCAAACTTTCGATTGGTTTTGTAAATTGCAAATTGCTCTGTTTTTTCAATTGTGTGGCCAAAAAAATTCGTATATTGAATCTGGAAAACTTGTAATTGTTTTGCTGCTGAAAAAAAATTGTAATTTCAAAATGCTAGTGTTCGAATCTTAGAGCTATTTGAAACTCTTTGATATATAGCTTTGAGAATTGTATGATTTGATAAAATTATGTTTCTTGGTGTTGTCTTAAAAGCCATGTGAAACCATCTTTTTTTTTTTTGTTGGTCAAACTCTGCTAAGATTAGAATCTGCCTCATGAATCATGATTCTCTGTTCTTGGTACAAAATGAAAAGATGCTACTTGGAAGTTCAGCTTTAGGATCCTAATGTCTTCCAAAATGAAATAGCGATTGGGGATTCTTGGGCTTCCAAGGCCCTTAACAAGTAAATATTTTGTTATCTTGATGTGAATAGAATGCAGAGCTTTTCTTGATTCTTTTAATCTAGCTTATATGAGAAGAAGAGAAAAGCTTTATGACCAAAGTTTTGATATGAAAAAAATTGTGCAGGATTTAAACACAAAAATGTCGGTGAAACCCACAGTGGCATTGAGAGGTGTGTTAGTAGGAGGAATAGCGATATTTGCAAAAGTGGCGGGTGCAATGAAAGCAGCTGGAGGTGTAAAGCTTGGTGCAGCTGCTACAGCTATGACCGTGGCTGCAACCGCAGCTGTCAGCGGAGGATCCAAGCATGATCAAAAGCAAGATCCATCCAAGGTACCACCACCTTCGAAATAAAATTTGTTATCCATGTAAGTTCTTCTTTTACCAAAATCAATAAAAAAAAAGAGAGAAAAAAAAGAGAGAAAAAAAATAAACTCCATTGAAAGACCATTCTAGTTTTTTTCAAGGCTTCTATGGAGTTTTGTTGTCTTGAATTTGATGATAATGTAATGTTGTTGAAAGTGTTATATACTTGTAGTTTTCTTTTGTTATGATTTTTTTATATATAAAAAATCAAACAATTGAAAGGAGATGGTTTGTGAAACAGAAAAAAAAACATAAGAGTGGACATTCCAGTTTAAGGTTTGGTTTCGGTTCCTTTTTTTGGTTTTATGGTTCTATAGAAAATGAAACCATTTAGAAGCTGATTGATATACGGTTTGGTTTGGTTCAATTTTCTTCGGTTTACGGTTTTAACCATAATTATGCTGATAAGAAACGAACAATTGAATGGAGATGGATTGTGAAACAGAATCACAAAAAAAACATAAAGAATGAATTTTTTGGATTCAACAAGCTCAGGATTCAAAGAAGAGAATGGTGAAGAGAGATAGCTAATGGTAGTAGAAGAAACAAAGGTGTTGATGAATGAAGAATAATGGTATGAGAGGATGAGAAAAAGCTGGTTTTGCTGCAGAAGCATTTGGAGAAACTGCAATTTATAGAGCCAAATTTTTTACTGATAAAGTATGACAACAAATGCGAAATTAGACTGGAAAATGGAGTAGACAAGGCAGCATTTTCCATATACCTTTCATGGCTTTAAACCATTATTAAATAGGCTAAAAACATTTAAACATCCGAGTTCTTTATTACAAGGATAAATAGCAAAACATTATCAAAGTAAATAACTTGAAAGAAAAGGAGATAATGAATGATGCAAGAAAAAGAAGAGACAAATTAATAATCTCTTCTTCTCTTCCTTTTGACGACATTCTTAAGTTCAACCAAGCTTGGAGTAAAAGCAGCAGTGCAGACAAATGGGAGACCGTTGTATTGTGCCGGAGCATCTCCAATCTTCACAGCCTTGAAGAATCCATCTTGTCCAATGATGTAAGCTGAGTGGCAGCGACCGACCTTGACATTTTCCTCGAAAACTACAGCGACATGCTTCTCCTCATCAATGAAGAAGCTCCCAGCTCTAAAGCCATTCGGAAAGCCATTGAGCGTCGACAAATCCACTCTCAGAAACTCGCTCCACGACGCCTCGGGATGAAGCTTAGTCGAGACCCAAATCTCTAGTGTCCTGTAATCTTGATACAGCACAGCGAGTTGCTCATCTCTCACACAGGATAGAGACGCATTGTCTTCTATTGTTTCCTCAGAGTAAAAAGGCAGAGAAATACTCTGTCCAAATGTCTCTGTTGTGAAATCAAAACACAATAAAATAAGTCGATTGTCAAATGCATCCACCTCATACTCTGATGGAAATTCCTGCATAGCAAAAAAGTAAGCATTCCCCTTTAAAGACAAGCCTTCTTGCACCAAAATCTCTGGGTTTTCTTCATCAGTAGTGACTTTAATAGCCCTCCACGAATCAGGATTTCGACACCAGAGCCAATCGGATATCTGCAGCCTCTCAAGATTTTGTGGTTGCAGTTTTTGCTGCTGTCGTATCCGAGAGCATACAAGCCTGGGTAACGGAATCTGTTGTACACGTCACTGGGTTGGATCCACTTAACTTGACCCCAATACATGTTCCATACCATGATCCTACTCTTGTGGTTGTTGTCTTTGATGAGGCATAGCAATAAGCCGTCACAGTGAAATATTTGATATATTTCGTATCGGTCAAGTCTACTTACCTCCTTCACTGATGGAAGAATGAACTCGCCATCATCGTGGATTCCTTGGAGGTCAAACTTCATCGAACAGATCTTTAGATCTTTGAGGATGAACCCTAGAAACGTGTTCTTTTCTGCTGCTGCTAAAAGATGGTTCTTCGTTTTAGCTTCCCATTGCTTGCATGTTGATCGGATCGATCCCAACGATGTTATTGGAACCCTAGGTAATATTATGTTCTCAACTATTTCTTCGGGAATATCGGAAAACGTGGTCGTCATGTTTCTCAGAAAAATTAAGCTCAAAGCCGCCAAATATTAGGTTACTCTAAAATTCTCGTTTAAGGAAATTAAATTATACGATCTGATGCCACACCGCTGCTCAATACCTTAGGGGATCTACTCTATTACATAAGTAGATTCCTAAGATTTATCTCATATTATGATATAAATAAACAGCTTTTGTTGTATCGGTCCAAAACCTTTCCAATTGATCTTTACGGTGCTTCTTCTATCAATTTAATCTTTTTTTATCCATAGAGAAAGAAAGTAGTTAAGCATATCTAGTCTTCCCTTCATATTTCGACAAGACAGTTCAAACTGGGGTTTTATATTTAGGTCTCAATTTAAGATCCATATTTTACACAGCCCTATCATAGTTTCCTTTAAAGTTGTATTTTTTTGGTAAACCTATAGAGAAAACAAAAGTAACAGTTGATTTAAAAAGGTTTTTCAGATTCTATCCTATGTATCTTCCTCTTTCTCTAGCAAAGCTCCAAGAACGAAATATTTTTTCATCTCCTGAAATGGTGAAGTAAGAGACACTTGTATCCTCTTTACTAATTATATATAACTCTCATGCATGCATGTGATGTAGTCCGGAAAGACCATTGAAAGACCATTCTAGTTTTTCAAGGCATCTATGGAGTTTTGTAGTCTGGAATTGATGATGATGTAATGTTGTTGAAAGTGTCATATACTTGTAGTTTTCCTTTGTTATGATTTTTTTTTAAAATTCATACAACTGAAAGGAGATGGATTGTGAAACAGAATCACCAAAAACATAAGAATGAATTTTCTGGATTCAACAAGCTCAAGATTCAAAAAAAAAAAGAGAGAATGGTGAAGAGAAAAAGCTAATGGTGATATAAGAAACAAAGGTGTAACTGATGAATGCTGGACAGATTAGTGAGGAAAAATGGTATGAGAGGATGAGAAAAGTTGGTTTTGGTGCAGAAGCATTTGGAGATATTACAATTGATGGAACCATATCTTTACTGATAAAGTATGACAACAATTGGGAAATAAGAATTGAAAATGGAGATAGATAGATACCTTCAAAGTTATTTTACTGTGAAGTAGACAATATGCAACATTTTCCATATACCTTTCATGGCCTTAGACATTATTAGATTATAACCGCAACAAGTAAAATGAGAAAGAATCATTGACGATAGGCTAAAAAACATGCAAAAGCAGAGTTCTTTATTACAATGATAAATAGCCAAACACACACAAAAGTACATATCAGTACTTGAGTTCAAAGGGAGATCATAAAAGCAAATAAATGAAGCAAAAGGAGATAATGCTTCAAGAAAAATAAGAGAGAAATTAATAATCTCTTCTCGTCCTTTTAACAGACTTCTTGATGACATTCTTGAGCTCCACCAAGCTTGGAGTAAAAGCAGTAGTGCATACAAATGGGAGGCCGTTGTATTGTGCCGGATCATCTCCAATCTTCACAGCTTTGAAGAAACTATCTTTTCCAATGATGTAAGCTGTGCAGCAGCTACCGACCTTGACCTCTTTCTCGAAAACTACGGCCACATGCTTCTCCTCATCAATGAAGAAACTCCCAGCTACAAAGTCATTCGGAAAGCCATTGAGTGCCGTCAAATCCACTCTCAAAAACTCGCTCCACGACGCCTTGGGCATCAGCTTAGTCGAGATCCAAATCTTTAGTGTCTTGTAATCTTGACACAGCACAGCGAGATTCTCATCTCTAACACAAGATAGAGACACAAAGTCTTGTCCATCGCCCTCAGAGTGAAACGGCAGCTTAATACGCTTTCCAAAACTCTCTTCCTTGAAATCAAAACAAAGTAAAATGACTCGAGTCGCTGATGTATCCTCTCCTTCAACGCCTTCTTCTTCGTCTCCTTCAAACCTCAAAGGATATTCTTCAACAGCTAAAAAGTAAGCGTTCCCCTTCAAAGACAAGCCTCCTTGTCTCTCAAACTGTGTATACGCATCAGGAGTGCTTCCTTTAACAACCCTCCACGAATCAGTGCTGAAATCATAGACTTCATAACCAGAGCCTTGAGATTTCTTTCTCAAGATTTTGTGGTTGCGGGTTTTGCTGTCGTCGTATCCGAGAGCATACACGCCTGACTTACTGAATCTGTTGAACACGTCACTTGGTTGGATCCACCTCACTTGCCCCAGATACATGTTCCATACTATGAGCCTACTGTTGTTGGTTTTTTTGAAGACGCATAGCAATAAGCCGTCACAGTGAAATATTTGAGATATTTCGTATCGGTCAAGTCTACTTACCTCCTTCACTGATAAAAGAATGAACTCGCCATCGTCGTGGATCCCTTGGAGATCAAACTTCATCGAACAAACGTCGAAATCTTTGAGGATGAACCCAAGAAACTGGTGCTTTGAGGCTGATGCTAAAAGATGCTTTTGAGATATAGATTCCCATGTCTTGCATGTGGCTCTGACTGATTCCAACGATGTTATTGGAACCTTAGGTAATATCTTCCCCACCATTTCTTCGGGAAGATCGGAAAACTTCGTCGTCGTCGTCATTATCAAAGAAAAAGCTCTAAGCCTTACGTTACTTTTCTTTTTTTTTTAATGTAAGCGACCAAATACTCTTTAACATCGTTATGCTTTTTACATATATATATATTGATAAATATTAGGTTATCATGAAATTCTCGTTTCCTGAAACTAAATTAAACGTTACATGGATATTTTAATACTATCAGCGACAAAACAAAAAATTAAACGTTACAAAGGTGCACAGTTAAAACCGGGCTTTTATATTTAGGTAGAACTGATAGAGAGTTTTCACAAATTTTTAAAAATATATATTTTTATTTGTATTAATAAAATTTTAGTTTTTTTAATAGGTAGCCACTAACTGCATGATATGTGTCAGTTTAACTTGAGAAACGTCTCTCAATTAAAAAAAAACTAAAAAAGGATTTTTGGTTACTCATGCTCACATGAATCACACTTGTTTTTAAAAAGTTTTAATATATATTTTATTTGTATTAATAATATTTTAGTATTTTTAATAAGTTAGCCACTAACTTACATGATATCAGTTTAACTTGAGAAACGTCTCTCAATTAAAAAAGAACTAAAAAATGATTTTTGGTTACTGATTCTCACATGAATAACAAGTGTTTTAAAAAAGTTTTCCTTGTATCTATTGCTTTTTAGAGGGGTAAGGGAGTCAATATGACGTCACGTCAGTGATTTGATCCGATGTGTATGTAATGTAATGTAACCTAATGTAACAAAGCTCCAAGACCTAAATATGTCTTGTTCTGAAATGGTGAAGTGAGACTTGTATGTTCTTCTTTACTTATAAGTTAGAACTGCCTTGTGTGATCAAGGAACAACTTAACCAGCGACAGATAGAGACTTGTTGCTCTGTTGTTGACCACTTGACCACTTCGATGGCAGAGATTCGAGAACAAGATAAAGAACAAATCACCAACTTAATCATCACAGAACATGAAGAAGCGAACTTACTGCTGGTCTTTGCTTTTGAAAATATAGGGCACCACTTTTTAAGTTGTTATTAAATCCATTTCGATGACAGAGATTAGAGAATAGCAACAAAGAACAAATCACCAATTAATCATCACTCACATAAAATGAATTTTCTGGAATCAACAAGCTCGGGACTCAAAGAAGAGAATAGTGAAGAGAGAAAGTTAATGGAAAAAGAGGCAACATAGGTGTTGCTGAATGCCGGAGAATGGAAAATGGAGATAGATACAACAATGCCCATTCTTAAACAAAATTAAGTTATCAAAAAAAACAAGTAAATGAAAAAGAATCATAAAGAAGAGTTAAAGATTGGCTAAAAACATGCGAAATCTGAGTTCTTTATTACACCGATAAATAGCAAAACATAAATTAACTATCAATACTTGAGTTCAAAAGGAGATATCAAAGCAAGATAACTTGAAACAAAAGGAGATATGTTGCAAGAAAAATAGAAGAGACAAATTAACAATCTCTCCTTTTCCTTTTAACAGTCTTGTTGATCTTCTTGATATCCACCAAGCTCGGAACATAAGCAGTAGTGCACACAATTGGGAGACTGTTGTATTCTATCGGAGCATCTCCAATCTCCAAAGCTTTGAAGTTACCATCGTTTCCAATGATGTAAGCTGTGTGGTAGCGACCGGCCACGACCTCTTTCTCGAAAACCACAGCGACTTCCTTCTCCTCATCAATGAAGAAGCTCCCCGCACTAAAGCCATCCGGAAAACCATTGAGCGTCGACAAATCCATTTTCAAAAACTGGCTCCACGACGACTCGGGCTCCAGCTCAGTCGAAATCCAAATCCCTAGAGTATTGTCTTCTTGATATAGCACAGCGAGTTGCTCATCTCTAACACAAGACAGCGACACATAGTCTTGTGACTCTTCTCCATCACCCTCAGAGCAAAACGGCAGAGATATCTTCTCCCCAAATCTCTCTTCAGTGAAATCAAAACACAGTAAAACAACTTGAGTCTCCATTGTATCCTCATCTACTTCAAACTCCTCCATAGCAAAAAAGTAAGCATTTCCCTTTAGAGAAATGCCTCCTTGTTCCTGAATCTCTGTGTATTCACCGATAGTGGATTCAATAGTCTTCCATGAATCAGACTTGAAATCATAGATCTCGTAACCAGAGCCATAATGAGATCCGTTCCTCAAGATCTTGTGGTTTCGGTTTTTGCTGCTGTCGTAGCCGAGAGCAAACACGCCTGAGTTAGAGAAGATGTTGAAACCACAGCCACTAGGTTGGATCCATCTAACTTGGTTTAGATACATGTTCCAAACCATGAGCCTGCTGTTGTGGATGTTGTCTTGGAAGACGCATAGCAACAAGCCGTCACACTGAAATATTTGAGATATTTCATATTCGTCAAGTTTGCTTACCTCTTTCACTGATGGCTGAATGAAGTGGCCATCGTCTTGGATCCCTTGGAGATCAAACTTCATCGAACAGATCTTATGATCTTTGAGGATGAACCCTAGAAACTGGTTCTTCGCGCCTGCTCCTAAAAGATGGTTCTCCGATATAGCTTCCCACTTTTTGCAAGTGGATCTGACCGATCCCAACGATGTTAGTGGCACCTTATGTAATATCTTCCCAACTATTTCTTTGGGAAGATCGGAAAACGAGATCGTCGTCATTTTCAAAGAAAACCCTCTAAAGTCTCAAAATGATTTTTTTTGTTTTTGTTTGAATGTAGGCGGGCAGATATGTTTTGATGTAGTCACACTTCTTACATGTATATATATATTGATAAAATATTAGGTTAATACTCTAAAACTCTCGTTTTAACTTTTAAGGAAATTAAATTATACGTTACAAAAATGTGGACTTTCAAAGTTAGGCTTTTATGTTTAGGTGGACTTTCAAAATTGGGAGACGTTTCTCAAGTTCAAGTGACACATATCATGCAGTTAGTGGTTAACTTATTAAAAAACCTTTTTTATTTTATTTTTTATTTTTGGAATATTATCATCAGTTTAATTTATTTATTTTTAAAGAAAAGAAGAGAGAAGCAAATATTTTTTTTTAATTTGAGAGACGTTTATAAATTGATAAGAGACGTTAAACAGACACATATCATGCAGTTAGTGGCTAACCTATTAAAAAAAATATTCTTAATACAAATAACATATTATTATTTTTTAATTTCTGAAAAACTCTCCCTCAGTTCTACCTAAATATAAAAGCCAAGTTTTAACTGTGCACCTTTTCCTTAACCAAAAAAAAAAAAAAAAAAAAAAACTGTGCACCTTTGTAATGTTTATTTTATTTTATTTTGTCGTCTGATAGTATTAAAATATCCATGTAACGTTTAATTTAGTTTCTGTAAACGAGAATTTCATGATAACCTAATACTTTATCAGTGTATATATACATGTACAAAGTATGACTACGTTAAAGCATATTTGGCCACTTGCATTCAAAAAAAAAAAAAAAAGTAACGTAAGACTTGAGAGTTTTTTCTTTGAAAATGACGACGATGAAGTTTTCCGATCTTCCCAAAGAAATGGTGGAGAAGATATTACCTAAGGTTCCAATAACATCGTTGGGATCAGTCAGAGCCACATGCAGCACATGGGAAGCCATATCTCAAAAGCATCTTTTAGCAGCAGCCTCAAAGAACCAGTTTCTAGGTTTTATCCTCAAAGATTTCGACGTCTGTTCGATGAAGTTTGATCTCCAAGGGATCCAAGACGATGGCAACTTCATTCTTGTATGCTCTCGGATACGACGACGGCAAAACCCGCAACCACAAAATCTTGAGAAACAAATCTCATGGCTCTGGTTACGAAATCTATGATTTCAACACTGATTCGTGGAGGGTTGTTAAAGGCTGCACTCCTGACGCATATACACAGTTTGAGGATCAAGGAGGCTTGTCTTTGAAGGGGAACGCTTACTTTTTAGCTGTTGAAGAATATCCTTTGAGGTTTGAAGGAGACGAAGAAGAAGGCGTGGAAGGAGAGGATACATCAGCGACTCGAGTTATTTTACTTTGTTTTGATTTCAAGGAAGAGAGTTTTGGAGAGCCTATTAAGCTTCCGTTTCACTCTGAAGGTGATGACAAGACTTTGTGTCTCTATCTTGTGTTAGAGATGAGAATCTCGCTGCGCTGTGTCAAGATTACAAGACACTAAAGATTTGGATCTCGACTAAGCTGATGCCCAAGGCGTCGTGGAGCGAGTTTTTGAGAGTAGAATTGATGACACTCGATGGCTTTCCGAATGAATTTGTAGCTGGGAGCTTCTTCATTGATGAGGAGAAACATGTGGCCGTAGTTTTCGAAAAAGAGGTCAAGGTCGGTAGCTGCTGCACAGCTTACATCATTGGAAAAGATAGTTTCTTCAAAGCTGTGAAGATTGGAGATGATCCGGCACAATACAACGGCCTCCCATTTGTATGCACTACTGCTTTTACTCCAAGCTTGGTGGAGCTCAAGAATGTCATCAAGAAGTCTGTTAAAAGGACGAGAAGAGATTATTAATTTCTCTCTTATTTTTCTTGAAGCATTATCTCCTTTTGCTTCATTTATTTGCTTTTATGATCTCCCTTTGAACTCAAGTACTGATATGTACTTTTGTGTGTGTTTGGCTATTTATCATTGTAATAAAGAACTCTGCTTTTGCATGTTTTTTAGCCTATCGTCAATGATTCTTTCTCATTTTACTTGTTGCGGTTATAATCTAATAATGTCTAAGGCCATGAAAGGTATATGGAAAATGTTGCATATTGTCTACTTCACAGTAAAATAACTTTGAAGGTATCTATCTATCTCCATTTTCAATTCTTATTTCCCAATTGTTGTCATACTTTATCAGTAAAGATATGGTTCCATCAATTGTAATATCTCCAAATGCTTCTGCACCAAAACCAACTTTTCTCATCCTCTCATACCATTTTTCCTCACTAATCTGTCCAGCATTCATCAGTTACACCTTTGTTTCTTATATCACCATTAGCTTTTTCTCTTCACCATTCTCTCTTTTTTTTTTTGAATCTTGAGCTTGTTGAATCCAGAAAATTCATTCTTATGTTTTTGGTGATTCTGTTTCACAATCCATCTCCTTTCAGTTGTATGAATTTTAAAAAAAAATCATAACAAAGGAAAACTACAAGTATATGACACTTTCAACAACATTACATCATCATCAATTCCAGACTACAAAACTCCATAGATGCCTTGAAAAACTAGAATGGTCTTTCAATGGTCTTTCCGGACTACATCACATGCATGCATGAGAGTTATATATAATTAGTAAAGAGGATACAAGTGTCTCTTACTTCACCATTTCAGGAGATGAAAAAATATTTCGTTCTTGGAGCTTTGCTAGAGAAAGAGGAAGATACATAGGATAGAATCTGAAAAACCTTTTTAAATCAACTGTTACTTTTGTTTTCTCTATAGGTTTACCAAAAAAATACAACTTTAAAGGAAACTATGATAGGGCTGTGTAAAATATGGATCTTAAATTGAGACCTAAATATAAAACCCCAGTTTGAACTGTCTTGTCGAAATATGAAGGGAAGACTAGATATGCTTAACTACTTTCTTTCTCTATGGATAAAAAAAGATTAAATTGATAGAAGAAGCACCGTAAAGATCAATTGGAAAGGTTTTGGACCGATACAACAAAAGCTGTTTATTTATATCATAATATGAGATAAATCTTAGGAATCTACTTATGTAATAGAGTAGATCCCCTAAGGTATTGAGCAGCGGTGTGGCATCAGATCGTATAATTTAATTTCCTTAAACGAGAATTTTAGAGTAACCTAATATTTGGCGGCTTTGAGCTTAATTTTTCTGAGAAACATGACGACCACGTTTTCCGATATTCCCGAAGAAATAGTTGAGAACATAATATTACCTAGGGTTCCAATAACATCGTTGGGATCGATCCGATCAACATGCAAGCAATGGGAAGCTAAAACGAAGAACCATCTTTTAGCAGCAGCAGAAAAGAACACGTTTCTAGGGTTCATCCTCAAAGATCTAAAGATCTGTTCGATGAAGTTTGACCTCCAAGGAATCCACGATGATGGCGAGTTCATTCTTCCATCAGTGAAGGAGGTAAGTAGACTTGACCGATACGAAATATATCAAATATTTCACTGTGACGGCTTATTGCTATGCCTCATCAAAGACAACAACCACAAGAGTAGGATCATGGTATGGAACATGTATTGGGGTCAAGTTAAGTGGATCCAACCCAGTGACGTGTACAACAGATTCCGTTACCCAGGCTTGTATGCTCTCGGATACGACAGCAGCAAAAACTGCAACCACAAAATCTTGAGAGGCTGCAGATATCCGATTGGCTCTGGTGTCGAAATCCTGATTCGTGGAGGGCTATTAAAGTCACTACTGATGAAGAAAACCCAGAGATTTTGGTGCAAGAAGGCTTGTCTTTAAAGGGGAATGCTTACTTTTTTGCTATGCAGGAATTTCCATCAGAGTATGAGGTGGATGCATTTGACAATCGACTTATTTTATTGTGTTTTGATTTCACAACAGAGACATTTGGACAGAGTATTTCTCTGCCTTTTTACTCTGAGGAAACAATAGAAGACAATGCGTCTCTATCCTGTGTGAGAGATGAGCAACTCGCTGTGCTGTATCAAGATTACAGGACACTAGAGATTTGGGTCTCGACTAAGCTTCATCCCGAGGCGTCGTGGAGCGAGTTTCTGAGAGTGGATTTGTCGACGCTCAATGGCTTTCCGAATGGCTTTAGAGCTGGGAGCTTCTTCATTGATGAGGAGAAGCATGTCGCTGTAGTTTTCGAGGAAAATGTCAAGGTCGGTCGCTGCCACTCAGCTTACATCATTGGACAAGATGGATTCTTCAAGGCTGTGAAGATTGGAGATGCTCCGGCACAATACAACGGTCTCCCATTTGTCTGCACTGCTGCTTTTACTCCAAGCTTGGTTGAACTTAAGAATGTCGTCAAAAGGAAGAGAAGAAGAGATTATTAATTTGTCTCTTCTTTTTCTTGCATCATTCATTATCTCCTTTTCTTTCAAGTTATTTACTTTGATAATGTTTTGCTATTTATCCTTGTAATAAAGAACTCGGATGTTTAAATGTTTTTAGCCTATCTTCAATGATTCTTTCTCATTTACTTGTTCCTGTGATACTTTAAGGCCATGAATGGTAATGTTGCATATTGTCTCCATTATTCTTTCTTATTTCCCAACCGTTCTCATACTTTATCAGTAAAGATTTGGCTCCATAAATTGCAATTTCTCCAAATGCTTTGCAGCAAAACATGAAGAACAGAACTTGCGGCTGGTCTTTGCTTTTGAAAATATAGGGCATACACGTCTTATCTTTTATAAATAGAAAAGTATAAGTAACTGATTATCAGTCCTCGGTCTACATTTTTAAGAAAATGAATGGATCATCAACTTTCAATAATCTGTTTATATCAGTCTTACAACTCACGTAACAGTGAGATAAACATAAATCAATGTGACATCTATGATTAGATATCCTATGTATTTTCCTCTTTCTCTAACAAAGCTCCAAGAACTAAATATATTATTTACTTAGAACTGTCATGTGTGATCAAAGAACAACTTAACCAGTGGGCCGGAGAGACTTATTATTCTGTTATTGAACAACATTAAGTCCCCATTTGAAGTTCTAAATATTAATCCATTTCCACCGCAGAGTTAGAGAATATGACAAGCATGTAAACTATGTTTGCTGACCACAAGTATCAGATATTTTATAACTCAATTCATTGATCTGTAAATAATACACAGAACTAACTCTTTTCTCAGCCATCAAAGAACGACCAAAACATGAAACTATTTCTCCTTAGTCTATTGGGTACAAAAAATATTTTTGGCCACAGTTAGCAGCAGCAGCACCTTCTACTACGAACAAAAGATTTCTTGCGGTGTACTCAAGAGAGGCATAAGAAGAGATATTAGGTCCCACTCCCAATAAATTCGATGACGAGTTCAAGTTGGAGTATCCAAGGTCTGGCTTAATGATTCCTTTTCCTGAAGATAACTTAATCACTGTAACGTCTCCAATGATGATGATCCAGCATTTTGTTCTTCAGAGTTATAAATAGACTCACTCATTGGAATTGTAAACTATAAGAGTTTTTGTTTTGTTTTTTTATCATGTCAAAACATTTTGTATTCATCTTTGAAAAACAAAGACCACAACATTTGGCGAACTGTTTAAATATAATTAGTCTGCTTATTGAACAAGGTGTAATGAAAAGAGACTAAAAACAAGCAAAGGCCGAATTCTTTAATAGATGGTAACAGCAAAAACAGAACAGTCTAAGTTCAAAAGAACATGAAGTAAATGAACCAAAAACAAGAGATGATGCAAGAAACAAAGAAAAACATTGCAAGTGAAACTAACTAATAATCTCTTATCTTGATATGATCCTTCTTCTTTTGGTTGTGCGATCAATAACTTTCGGTTTGGGCGGTTGGTTGGTTTGCAGCTGCACTAAACTTGGAACATAAGAAGACAAGAAAAAAGGAGCTTCTCCAACATACATAGATTTTAAGTATCCATCTTCTCCAATGATATGAGCTCTTTTGTGGCGACTTCCCCTGTGGAAGTTAAGCACGTCTCGATTGAAAACCACAGCTACTTTCTTCTCCTCGTCAACGAAGAAATTCACATGATCAGTCTCAGCGTTAAAACGAGGGATCATAGTGGTTTCCACATTCAAAAACTTGCACCATGACGCAGCATTGGGCTCAATCTTGGTCGTAATCCAAATCTCCATTACCTCAGATATCTTCCATCCGCAATATAACAACGCAATCTTCTCTTCTCTAACACAAGATAGAGTCACGTGCTCTCCAACGTAAACGTTCAACGGTAGAGGCAGACGTAGACCAAAACTCTCCGTTGTGAAATCAAAACATAGTAAAAAAGCACAACTCTCTATTTCGTTTTCTTCTTCTTCTTCTTCTTCATCTTCATCTTCGGAGTCCTCGTCTTCCTCATCCTTAAACGTATTCCCTAGAACAAGAAAATAAGTGTTTCCCTTCAAAGACACGGCATCGCATTTATTAGACCATACATCCCAGTCTGCAGTGCAGACTTTAAGTTCCATCCATGAATTAGAGCTGAATCGGTAGATATCGTATCGTAAACCGCTGCTGTTGTCAAAATCATCCAAAACCCTCAAGATTTTGTGGTTACGGTTGTTGTTGCTGTCGTAACCGAGAACGTACAAATTGTTTCTAGTGGAATCTTTTAATTTGGCTTCAATCCACATGGTTTGAGCCAAATAAGGATTCCATACAACGAGACTTGAGGTTTCCGCTACGCGGCATAGCAATAAGCCGTCACAATGAAATATTTCATAAATCATGACGTCATTAGGTATACTTATTTTCTTTATACCTATCTTGACAACCAAGTCATCATCATTGCGTATTCCTTGGAGATTGAAACTCAAAGAACATACCTTAGAGTCTCTGATCATTAGCCTTAGAGAGTGCTTCTCTTCTTCTTCTGCTGCGGCTTGACCAATAATCTGAGATTTTGAGAAAGCGTTCCACTTTTTGCAAGTGGCTCGCATTGATCTCAGAGAATTCATCGGAATCCTTGTGAGAATCTCATCTTCCAAAGCTACTGGAAGATTTGACATCGTCTTCATCTTTGTTAACTTCAAACAAAAAAATGAAAAGATGCAAAATGGTGTTTTTGTTTTATGGTTTTGATGTGAATTGATTTTGCTGCAATAGAGTTCTAGTTTTTAAATAGACAAATAGGTTAAGAGAAACGATGGCAATTAGTGATTTTTTTGGTGATAATAGATTTTTCAAATTAATTTAAAAATCTGTTTGGTAATGAGTTATCCAAAAGAAAAGAAAAGGATTTCATAGCATAATCTACTCTCCTCCAAAAGGAACAAAATCGAAGCATAATCATATACAGTACACCAATTCAATTTTCCTTAACATAATTCAAATCAATGATAGACCATATATAGATAATTGAGATATTAACCAATAAATTTTGATTTTGTAATTTGAATTGATTATCAAATCCCGTAATATATTTTGGAGAATCTAGTTACTTCTATCAAAAGAGATCTATGATCCCGTAGTATGGTGATGTATCAAGATTTATATGAAATTCAAATAAAAACAAATAATTTATGGCTCAGCCTTCAAAATTATACTATAATATATACAAATTAAGTTACATTAAAATAAATCTTTATTACATACATCAAATATTTAAATCCTATTATAACCAATTTACCTAAATAAAAATGACCGGCAAAAATAAGTGAAAATTCAAAATTGTGATTAATGGTGCACACATAGATAGTTAACTTTTATTAAACAAAAGCAAAAGATTACAAACGTGGGCCGTTAAAATGACCAAAACTAGCTTCTATATATTCGTCTAAATGGCCCAGTAAAGTCCATATCCTTCACAAACGAGTTTTCATAATAAGACTTTCATAAGGTGATAATATCAAACCCATTAAGAAGGACTAAACCCACAAAATCCATTTACTTAAAAGTTTTAACTTTGGGGAGAAACTATCAATCCGTAGGTAGAAAACAATTTTGAAGGAACATAAAATTTATTTTATCCAAGCACATAAGCCATACGATGAAAGTGTATTACGGTAACCAAACTTGATCATATACACCATGCAATTTTGGGTTGAATTGAATGAATCTGTTGCTAAATGTTTGAGAACCTGAAGTGATGTTAATGAAATTCCTTTTTTGCAGACGTGGAATCAATTTTCATAGAATGTGATAAAGTTCCTTTCTTTTTTGTATGTGTGACATTGGGTTGGTTACAAAGATTTAGAACTTTTTACAAGCATTATTGTATAGCATAAGTTTTAGAACTTTTACAAGCATTATTGTAAAAAGTTTTTGTCTTTGACCAAAAAAAAAACACAGTAAATACGAAATAGTGATTGTGGGATCACTTCATTAAAATCAGACAAAAAGCAAACCTTACAAATGCCAAAATCATCATGACATTGACAAATTCATGGGTTCTCTGTATTTGACACCTTTTTGGCTTTTTTTTCTTTCTTTCTTTTTTATTGGTGCCAAGTATTTGACACTTTTTACTTCGGTAAAGGCAGTGAATTTTATTTCTTTCATATTTTCATTGTTATAAATTCTTCCATTTAAATCATGTTATAACTTTCCCCCCAATATATCTGTATATATATATGACAAATGCATAAATATTATTTGGCTATATGAATATGAAGTTAGAAATTTGTTGAAATAAAATGTCACATCATCCTCGTCGAAAAACAAGAAGACATCTTTATTTATTTCAATCATTTTCTACACTTTATTGCATGTGAAAATTATCATTCTTTAGCGAAGACCACACAAAAAAACAAAACCATACAAATAGACATTTAACTTGTAGCCAGAAACTTTTTATATGGTAGTCAACTACTGAAGCATAACAATGATTTGAGTTTTAATTTATTCTGATGAAATTTGTTTTAGTCTTTTAGAATAATCGTCGGATATATCATGTCTTATAATTAGTTTAAAATTTTCAAATATCAATCGTAACTTAGCTGACGAAGAGCGATTTAATCATCAATTTAAAGGACGATTTAATGTGTAATCAACAGTAACATATGTTCCAACAACATATTATGAAGTTGTGGCCATGTCTGATAAATAGATCGATATACATAAATAATTTTTATGCATGCCATGCCACCAAGCAAAACGTGATGTGTCCCTATATCTTTTGTTGGATCCCACTTGTGTGTGCCTGCATGAGATGAGATCTAATAAGAAATAAAACAAAAGGTATATTACAAATACATATATATTTTTGCATTTATAATTTCCGAATCCAATGCATATCATCCTCTTTACTTATGCTTTTCATTTCCCACATTTCTTATATTTCTTCTCTTTCTTTTTTACGCTTTTCTTTTAGGTTTCGATTACCTAATCATTATTAATTTGTAAATGATGATAAGTAAAATACAGAAGAAGCACTTTTGAGTATAAACAAACTTGGCTTTCTTAAATTGACAAAAATGTGTTTAACTTGAAGAAAATTAAAGTCGAGTTCATCAAAAGAACCTAGTGAGATTATGAAATCGAGCCACTTACCTACGTACATACGTATGTATGTAGGAAAACCAAAGTACATACGTATTTACGTATTTATTTGCTCTTGGCAATCGGTAAAATGCCTACTAACTTACCTACGTACGTGCCAATCTTCCGCCAAAGAAAATTATTTTTGAGCTGACCAATAATCATGAGCTTGATTTTTTGTTTCTTATAAACCAAAAACATAAAGAGAGAAAAAAAAAAATAGCAATATGAAGTAGACGAAACACAACAAGTTGATTAATTTGATATTTCTGTATAAAATTGCACCACTATGATATGATTCTCCTTTGCTGAGTATTCAACAAATAAAATTTGTAAAAGGAAGAACAAAAATAAGAAATAAGATATAAAAAGAGAACTAAAAATGCATAGCTAAATATGTATTTATATACACATAGTAATATTAAAATTTAGATAGATTCACTATAATAACATTACGAGCAAAAACTAACTAACCCTGCCAAGGCTTTGGATGAAGCTGATCAGCAGAAGCAGAGCTATTGATGCAATTTCCAAGACCAGCAAAACTTAGAATCTCGTTATGAGACATTAACGGTCTTAGCCCCAAGAAATCTCTAGTCAAACCTTCTCCTCCACCGCTTTTACTCTTCTCTGATCTTGCGGCTGAAGCCGTTGTAGCTTCGTTTGTTCTCAAGAACCCACCAAATGTATCGTCGAATGCTTCTTCTCCGCCTTGATGTTCAAACCCGGAGGTGTTGTAGTCTTGAAACAAAGCTTGATTGTTGTTGTTGGACCCCATGAATCCGGATGGTGATGTCATCATCGCCGCCATTGTCGTCGTGAGGTTGTTATTATGAGTAGACCTCTCGAAGTCGGTGGTTGGTGGTAATGGAGGTGACTTTGTGGAACCCATTTGAGCTGCTTTCTGGAGCAATGCGGTGGCTGACATAGCCGGAGAAGCAAGAGAGAACAAACCTCCTCCTCCTCCTCCACCATTACTAGGGTTAGGGTTTGAAGATGTGAGATTGTGAGGCTGAGATTGCGGCTGAGGAGCAAGCCAAGGAGGGATGCTATGGTGGTAATTGATGATATGGTCATTGCTTTGTTGTTGCTCTTTCTTCATAGGAAATGTATGGAGATGGTTGTTGCTATTCTTACTAGTACCATTGTTGGTTTGATCAAAGTGAAGGCTATTGATAATGTTGTGGGAAGAGGATGAAGAAGACGAAGAGATGTTCATGTTTGGTTGTGTTTGATGATAAGAAGAAGATTGATGAATCAAAAGAGGGTTTGGTTGAATATTATGGCTTTGTGGTATTACTACTTCTCTTGCAGTTTCTTCTGCCAACGCTTCACAAAATGCTCTATGAGTGATGAAACTATCCCTCCTGTAGATTTACCGCAAAAAAAAGTTAACCCATAACATGTTAGCTAGTAAGAATAAAAGTCTATTTTTTTCATATTGAGAGAAGCTATAAAGTCATGTGGTCCATCTAAAGCATGTAACAATCACATATGCATTATAAGATGAATGATTAATGCAAAGACAAAATGAAAAAAATACCACATAATGATTTTTTTTTTAATATAAAGGAAGAAAAGTACCCTGAACTAGTTCCATATTATAAATGAAGATTCTTTTGAGCTACTATTTTTGTCCTCTTTCAAATTAAATGAAATTACTCATAACATAACAGATAATAATACTTTGTACCATGTACATTTGTCCTTCCAATTCTTACAACATATATATCCCGTACTCATCATCAATATTAATTGTAATTTAATTACTATATTCTTAAAATCAACTAATTTAATAAATAGAAAGAAATGAAAAAGAGTTTAATTTGGGAGAGGGGGGTTACCTAGAAAAGAGAGTACCACAGTCACATCTGTATTCTTTGGTGCCACAAGTCTTAGAATGAGCCTTGCAATCTGATTGAACAGCATATTTCTTTGAACATTTGTCACATTTCCACTTCTTTTCTCCATGTTTTCTACAGAAATGCTTCTTGATTCCGGTTAAGTCACCGAGAGCTCGAGATGGGTCATGGTGGACACAGCTTACTTCTGGACAGACATAGACTTTCTTCCTTATCACTTCTTTGTTGGATCTTTGTTTCAGCTTCCATGGTAGATTGTGACCTCTTCTGTGAAGCTGTAGATTCTGGTCTCTTTGGAAACCTTTGTTGCAGATCTCACACACGAACCTGTTTGTTGCCATTAATGTTTTTGGTGATAAAGCTATCACTTCTGATTCTGGGTCTGAAATGAAGAAAAAACGTGTTTTCATTATATTGTCACAAAATTTCAAGAAACACTAATATAAGTAACGATTAATTAAAAAAAAAAATTTGTCATTTTTACTTAATTATATTTTAATAACGCCTACAACAATTTGAACAATACCCATGTCTGAAAATCAGAAATTTCAAAGAAACCTCTCGTACTAATAAAGTTGTGTTTTTTTTCTTTTAATCTGGTTTTGGTTTTTAATTTTTCTTTGTATAGATAGACTAGAAATGATAAAGAGAACAAAAAGGGTAAAAAGAATATTCTTTTTAGGAGAAGACGCATAATTTCCAAGAAGATGACTCTATCAAATAATTGGAATAATGAATCAACCATTTTTTTATTTTTTTTTTGTTCACACGAACCTGGATTCCCTGGTTGGTTTCTCCTCTTCTTTTGAGGCTGCGCATCTGGAACAAATAACTGTTGTTGTTGTTGCTGATGACGAGGGAAGTAATTAGAACCACTTGCTTCAGTTATGTTTCCTGAAGAGACACTTGCTTGATCCCCAGAAGCTGATGTTAGATTCGACATATTCTCCTCTTGTTGCTGATGTACTTGTTGTGGTTGATGAAGTAACATGTCTTTGTGCATCATCACAAAAAAAAAAGAAACCTTAAAGGATAAAAAAGAAAAGCAAATAAGATTTAAGAAAATCGACAAATATTTTTCAGATCTATATATATGTAGATGCATACAGACATATACTGATGAAAAAGAGACAAAAGAGAAGATTAAACAGAAACATACAAGAAACGAGCGTCTCTAGCTATATATATATATATATATATATAATTCTAACTTACTTCTTTGATGGTGTGTGTGTGTGTGTATATTAACTTCCTTCTTTGGCTTCAACCCAAGAGACAATCTCTATCCACTTTTCTGGTTCATGTTTGAAATCAACACGAGTTAATATATAGTCTCAAAGAAACAAAATAAAAGGTATAGCAACAAATTACTACACAGAACATGAACTAGCTAGAAGTTAATAAATTAAATTAAGATGGAAGAAAATCCAATATACCTAGAAGTAGGAAGAGAGAGATAGAGAGAGATATTGTGGACAAGAGAAACTCTATTATCTTCCTCTCTCTCTGTGTATTTGAAACCCAGATATTCAAAATATTAAATTAATTAATAGGAAAATAATAAAAGGAACCCTACCGCTAAGAAAATATGGTATTTTCTGCTTTTTATTTAAATTTTTGTTTTCTCTCTTATAAGTTATAAGCGAAGAGCTATGTCCTTTCTTTTTCATTACCTGCAAATTTATTTTCCGCAAAATTATAATTACTGAAAATATATACTATTTTTTTCTTTTTTGATTTTCGTAAAGTACGGTGGCTAAAAGATAAATATAACTTTTTCACAAGCTCTGTGAAAAGCTTGCAGAAAGAGGTCTTCGCAATTTTATAGTTTTTTTCTTAACGTTTCTCGAGAAGCAGTAGACATAGTTGAATTAATTATGTCCAGTATTTGCTTTGAAGCTATAAATTTCACTATTTTACTCTTCATGATTCAGAATTACTAGTTCATGTCACTCACACACAACAAAGTTTGTGACAAAAATACTTATTTATGGTCCACTAGAATAATTGCCGACCAAAATTAGTGAATTATGACGTGAGAATTTATTTAAACGTAATTTTTTTGGTGTGGTTAATTACTTTTACAGCTTTACACTGTCATTTACAGAACTAAGTTATGATTGAGTCATTGATTAATATTTGAGGTTTTGGGCTAAAAAGGTAACCTTTTATCTTGCATCTTTTTTTATTTTTCGATTTGATGCTTTTCATGTTAAAGAAAAATCGAAGAGTTTACATCAAACGGATTGATGAAAATAATTTAAATTGATTAATCATTAGTCAGTGCCGCATGCCCTAAACCTCCTTTGTATGAACCCAAAGATACAAAATGCTAGTTGACGATTATACACAATATGGCAAATGGATACTATATTAATTAATATTATATACACGCTGTTTATGATACAAATTTTGAAAATACATTTAAATTTGGAAAGACATGATGGAGAAGTGGGAAATTTCAACGTTCTAATAGGACGTCGAGCCAATAAAGCCATGCTATATAAACACATAAGAATAATAATAATAATAATTATTATTCAAAATGACAATGAGAAGATGATGAATGATGAAGACCAAAAACATATATCTGGTTATTGTATCTGTAAACATGTAAATAGTTATAGTTGACTTGTTTGTCAACACGGATCCGTGCTTCTTTACCTGAAAAATCTAATTAACTTTCATTTTTTTGATGAAAAAATATAGTTCACTTGCCTTTAAATATCTCATTTCCAGCTTTAATTGTTGATTGTTTGGTAAAATCCATTTTATTTCGACTTTTCTGATAGATATAGGGGGGGTCAAATATTTTAAATTATCAATGTAAAATTAATAATTGATTGAAACAAAGGAAAAGAAAAAATATGTCACAAGCTAGATTTGAACTCAGATTTAGGGGTGTCAATGTTCCTGATTTAAACCAATTTAGCCAAATAATCATATTGTTCTAAGCTTAAAACTTTCCGTGTGTGACACCCCTACTTCTCATGTAGGTCCGCCAATGGTTACGAGAGATGTAAATATGCAAACACACAAATACTGTAGAGTGTTAATTAACCGAGAAAAAATAAATATAGATGGTTAAGTTTTTAATAATTTCCACCATATTTTTGGGGAATCAAGTCAGTTTTTTTTTTACTTTAACAAAAAACATAATGTGGAAAGCAACAAACAAAATTTCATAAATGTCCACTCGAGTCATGTATATAGTCATTCAAATTTGTGACACCCATGCATATATCCAGAATATTAACATTATATATCAACTACTTACAATAAATAGTATAGGAGTGTATAAATTTGAACATATGCCTTGTTTATTTATTTTTCTTATAATGTGCTACTGCCAGAAAATTTACTACACGTTGGCCGCCGTCATATAATTAATTGCGTTAGCTAGCATTTAGATATAAACTGCCAAAACCATTTAACTAAGTTAATTTTCTAAGCAAGAGTTTTGGGGTAACTCATGAACTGAAAAAGTAGTCTTAAGATGTTTCATCAACAGATTGTTGGAATGTCTGGAAAGATATTAAAAAAAGATATCGAACAATATAAAATGTTTCGTCTTTTTGTCTTGTTCTTGTTTTTTTTTCACAAAATTATGTAGCTTTTCTTAATGTGGTTTGTCCGATCCTCTTCCCAATATGAAACACCAGCTCACCCCACACATTAGACTTACTTTATAAGAAACCCATTAATCTATTTTTGTTTTTAAAAGTAGTAATATTTATTTCAAATTTGAATATAACTCAATTACTTGATAATAAGGGCTAACCGGCCTCGTAGATCACATGCCACATGGGGTCATTATGTTAAATCTTCACAATCACAGGCGGATAATTTTCAAAATGATGTTAAAAATGAATTTCTCGTAATACAAGGAAAATGAACCCATGGTTTATTTCAGTAAATTAATCCCTAATTAGAAGCAAAACAATATGGCGGACATGAAAGAAAGAAAGAAAATATTTTGGGAGTTGGGAAGGCTTGTATATAGTATTTTATTCAGGACTAGTATTTTATCATAAACTGTCCTGAAATTATGGGTCTATAAAAGATTATACGTCTCTGTCTCCATGTCAGCTATGCATGGCTTAGATTATAACAAATATCATATTCTGACACCACATAAATAACGTTTTCTAGATCATTAAAACACATGCATGTGTTATTAGCAGGTTTGAATGACTCTAATGACTGATTCAACCAAAAAACAAGGGTCTTATAGATTAATTAATTGGTTACGAAGTAAAGATCTTGGTAAGTAATTTTCCAAAACATGAGATGAAGATACATTTAATCAATTTTTGTTAGAAGAAATTGAGAGATTCGTGATTTACAGTGTAGATTCAATTAGTCACAGCGAGTTCACAAGCGGAGCATATGTGATATGTGAGGGAAATAGTAACACCCTTTGTATATGAAAATGATTGAGCTAACACATGGACCCCATCCTAGTTCTTTTCAACAATTAAATTAAATACAATACTTAATGATTAAACCCATAAAAGTTAATTTAATTTCCTTAACAATCACACCTAACTTCCCTATAGTTTTATTTTCGCCGACGTCATTTTCTACCACTTCCACTATGTAACATGCACTGCTTCATTTAGTTTTAAAACTATAGGTTCATAAGACATTAAATAGTTGTATAGCCAAACACTCATAGTTACGATTAAAATTTTGAATTTTCAAAATATATATAACTCAATTATTTTTTGCTTACAAGAAAAATATATGAAATTTTGGGAATCCTTTCATGTCACCTTCAGTAATAGACACGCGTGAAAGCGACCGGTCGAGGGGACCTTACCGGACCGACAGAGTCACGTGTCATGATATAATTGGATTGCAACCAGAACAGAGCCATGCAATCTGGTCGTCGACTTGGCAGACGCCCTTAAGAACACCCCCGTTCCCGTGTTTTTCGTTTCTGGTCTTTCTCTTGCCACTGCCTCTAGAAAACGTCGTCGTTTGTAGGTCCCCAAACAAACCAGTCAGATCGCAGCCATTTAATCAAACCGGTTTGCCAAAACCAAATCTTATCCCCAAATCGCTTACTATGAAAACTTGTTGAGTAATTTTGTGAATTATACAAGACAATCCAACAAATGGGTATTTGATATAATAATCCAAAAACTTGCTTAAGCCTTATTTAAGATATGTAAACCGGTGGTTATACCGGGAAAAACAAATAAACCGAGTTAAATTGAGATTGGTACACGAAGACCATCATAGCTCAATTGGACATCGAGGCCTTCCGTGTCCATAAGTTTCTCCAATACTTCACTCACCTTCTCGTGGTCCATCAAATGCATCATTCCTTTGGAGAGGAAAAAAAAACAATCAAAATTAAGGAAAGGAAACAAATTGAAGACTCTTTTTATCGCATCTTTGATAAAAAAATACCCAAATAGCAAACTGTACCGGTGAAAAGGGTTCTTTTTGGTTTGATTTTCCGAACTTCCTCTAACGCCTGGAGGAAGGAAAATATCAAAGAGTGAAATGCTGGTGTTAGGAAATGAACTAATAAAACGTGACATGAATATCAGATGATGCTAATTGTTTTTTCAAGAAAAAAATCACAAATAAGGAGGAGAATGGGAAGCAAGTGTATATACCCTTGGAAGGCCAAAGTGTGTTGCTGAAGACCGATCAGGCCTCAGAGCATCCTAGCGAGAGAGAGAGGAAAATATACGTTTCTTGAGTAAAAAGCCATCTTTGTTGAAGAAAGAACAATAGAAGCTGTGGGTGAGAGAGTTGAGATTACCATAATGAGGAGATCACAGTCTCTAAGTAGCGGGTAGGTTTCTTCAGGTATGTCGCTGACATCACTGCATATTTTACAATACGATAACTAAAGACTGATAGTCATGAACAAACTCTGGCACAAAAAATGGTAGAGGGAAGTGTGTGTTTGTTTACCTTATGTAGCAGACATTACCAAACCGGAAACCAAGAGAACGGTAGTTACTTCCATGCCACACTGGTAATGGTGTGATCTGAAACAGTTAAAAAACAACCAATTCATTCATAAGGCAACAACACCAAGATTATGACTGAGCATAGTAGTTTAGTTTTGAATGATTATAATCCTAAGGAATTAAGGTCTTACCTTTAGATCATTTACCATAAAAGGCTGGTCCTCGTGTATGATTTTAAACTCCAACTCTGAGACTGCAGCTCCAGGTATGATCACACTCGTATCAACCAAGTAATAATGGGTCTTCTTCATCACCTGAGATTTCACATGTCATGGTAGAGAGCCTTTAGCTACTTGTAAGAGATAAGGGAAATATTTAAGGTAAAACAGGGAAACCTCGAGATCACGCATAGCAGTGTAAATTGGAATGTGAGGTTGGACATTGTTTGTCCAATCACGGAGATCATCAAGACCTGGAGAGCAAACAAAACGAAAAGGAGAAGAGAAGAAGACTTCAGTTTAAGGAGACAACAACACATGACTTTACAGGAGAAAGAGAAATGGAACAAGGGCAAGATTTAACTTGTCAGTTTCAGAGACCTCCAATAGCGTCAGCATGAGAATGAGTAATTATAACCGCATCAAGTGTTCTTAGCCTGACAATAAAACGCAACCACGTATTATGGGGATAGAATCAAGCAAGTAAATTATAAACGCAATAAGTTGTGTAAGAAGCAACATAATCTAATAAGACTCTTATGACAATTGAAACATTATATGATTAGATTTAAAAGAGAAACTAACCCGAAGGTAGGAAACCATCTCAGGGCACTATGGTAGAAGAATCTGCCAAGACAAACAAGTAAAAAAAAAAATTAGCATACAGATGTTTCATGATCAATCATACCAAATGATTACTCATGCTAAGTGCACTTACTTGCCACAATCAATTAAAATGTTACTTGGTCCTGATGGTCTCATGTACCGAACAAGAATGCTAGTGTTAAGTCTCCTATTTTTGTTTCCTGGTTCTGTTGCTTTTGTGCATACCTAACAAAATCAAAATGTGTATATTTTTTTTTTTTCAATGGGATGATTACATTAAAACCGAAGTAGATGAATCATAAAGAAGAAAAGTACCGAACATGTTTTCAAAGGATTAGTGAGGCAGCTAACACGAGGAATCCCTTCACTAGTTCCGGTTCCCATAAACACAATCTCAGAATGTTCATTGGATGATGACACCAAAGCATCAGTCTTTGCATTATCTAATAAACAGACATAGTCAAACAAAACAGGAACACGAACAACTTCAATAAAACTCAGATCTTTTTTGAAATTGAGTGAAGATACTCACTGGATTGAAGGCAAGACTGAAGAATCCTATTGAGAGGAGAGCTCGTATTTCTGGAGATGAGGCTTTGGAAACGGAGAAGAGATGTGTGGTGCCGGAGAGAATCGAAACGGGACAAGGAAGGATTCCAAGGGCGAAATGCCCCTAAACCCAGAGACTGAATCGCTGAATTAGCCGCCATTACCAAATCCTGAATCGAGCCTCGGATCCTAAAGTCTTTTTGTTAAATCGGTTTTTCATTTTTTTACGCTAAAAATTCACTTTACAAATATTACCAACAATTTTATTTTTTTTCCACCGAAGGTAAATATGGGTGCAAAAATGTTTCAGATAGGATTCGAACCCCTCTCCTACGCAAAACTTTGTAAATTATATTTTTATACGTGCACCTACACTTAACAGTGTGGATCTGCTCCTGATCACATCATCAATAGATGTGTACTTTATGAAAAAAAATTAACCAGAAACTAAAGAAGCAGAGCAGTAGCTCATGCTTAAAAGAATTATCAGCGTAACTTTCCTTCCATAAATGATGAAGATGGTCTTGGTCTTGTGTAGTCTTTAGACCTCTATTTCACCTCCGCTGTGATTGTATTGCTTATGCATCCACCATTTCTTGTAACCACTGTGGTCCATTCTTTGCTACATATGATTGATATCGATATTCTTTCGTCACATTTTTGGCTATCCTTCCCGCACATCGATTTATTGTCTCTGAGATATGATCTATGTGCCACTCAGTTAACATCTCCAAATACTTATGAATCTCTGTCAGAATATTCTGATGGAGTGGCCATCGAGAAGGGTTTCTTATCGCTTCCACTGCATCTTTGGACGGTATTTCAAATGTCACTTTTCGTTGTTTGAGGTTACTCATACTTTTCACAGCCTAGCTGATACTTAAGAGTTCCGCTTCCAATCGAGATGACGTTTTTGAGAAAGCTCTTCTACTATGAAATAATACTATTCCTCTCTCATCTCTTACTAACCAACCGATGCTACTGTTTCTGCGAGGATAAAACCATGATACTCCAATATTATATTTTACGAAAGATTGGATTGGAGTTGTCCAGCTATGTAATCTCTCGGTTCCGTTGTACTCTACCTCGTCGTTTTGCTTCACGTTCTTGTTAACCTCAAACCATAGTTCCGCTTCTTCCTGGGTTTTCCGTACAAGACTTTTAGGATCAAGACAAACTCTTCCAACATTAGAGAATTTCTTGTTTACCACGCATACCATAGTATCCAAGGAACTTGGTTTCTTATGGTATCAGGTAAGTTCTTATCCTCACACAGCAATTATGTGTTGTAGATTAGTTCTTACCGAGCTTCTCGACCATCCATTTCTCTGTAGTGGTACTTCCGCATCAGTCCACATTTGAGTTGCCGTTGAACAATGGAATAGAACATGGGAAATAGTTTATTGTTCTTGGCCACAAGCTACACATAAGGAGTCAATCTCTATACCTCTTGTCTATAGACGGGTATTAACTGCCAACGCTCCAGCAAGCGCTCTCCAAAGAAAATGTCTAATCTTTGGTATTGTTTTGATCCTCCAAAGCTTCCTCCATACTCTTTGTTCCTGCCTTGTTAATCTTTGACCGGGTTCTTCTTGTAGCTGGTGTAAGCTCTCTGCTAATTTATATCCACTTTGTGTCGTATAGATTCCATTTTTGGATAGACCCCATACATAACAATGCTCTCGTACTGTTGAGATTTTCAACTGCAGTATACGCTCAGCATCTGCTACTATGAAAGTTCTTTGTACCTTGTCTTCCTTCCATCTTCTCAAAACTGGGTCCCAAAACTCAGATACTATTGCATCTTCATCTGTTCGTCCATTTCTGGCCTTTGGTGCTCTTGGTATCTCGTCCAGGATCCAGTTCTCCTTCCATACTTGTGTTTTCTGACCATTCCCCAGAATCTTAAGCATGCCTTTCACCAGAAGTTCACGACCAAATATGATACTCCTCCATGCATAGGAGGGTCTTGTTCCTTTCCCACACTCCAGAATAGATGACTTTTTAAAGTATCTATGTTTCAGAATCCTTGATAACAAAGAATGGGGTTGCTCCTATATTCGCCAGGCTGCTTTACATAAGAGGGCTTGGTCAAACCTCCTTATATCCCTGAAACCCAATCCACCTTTTCTTTTTTCCGGCAAAGCTTTGTCCATGCAACCCATGGTATCTTTCTCTTGTCTTTGATACTGCTTCACCAGAATTCCGTCATAACTCCAGTAATCTTTTAACATGTCTTTTGTGGTAACATAAAGCATGACATCACATATACCGGTAAGGACATAGCCACAGATTTCAGTAGTACTTCTTTCTCTCCTTGAGACAAAGATTTAGTCAACTATCCATGTAGTCTAGATTATAGCTTCTCTTTTATAAAGTTTAACAACTCTATTTTGGATCCATTGAAACATTTGGGCAATCTCAGGTAGATACCTTCGCCTCCTTCCTTACTGATTTTCAGCTCTCTTTTAACCTCCTCCTTGTATTCTTCTTCGACCAACAAACTTAGGAATTCAATTCTGATTTATGTAAAGTTTTGACACTAAAAAAATTTAAGAATTTTGTGAACTCTGCATAAGTAAAATATTTTATCAAAACTTTTACATATTCTCACAAATTTTTAAAATATATTGTTGTAGAGTTTTTTTGTTGTTTGAGTTTCTTCCAGCTAAACCATGCATCCACTCAAATTTATACACATCCATGAGATGCTTCTAGAGTTTTAACAAAACCCATAAGAATAGTGTTGAATTGAGACAACACACTACTCCAATGAGAGGTTAATGGATCATTATTTTGTTTTTATAAAATTAATTTTTAAAGAGAAATTTTTTAAAAGAGAAAATAATTTTGAAAATCTTAGGATAACATCTAAGATTTCAGTCTATACATAAACAAAAATTATTTGAATTCAATCAACCAATAACAATAGACTTTAATTCACCAATAAAGTAATTTAAACTCATTTTATTTGAATAACACATCATTTTGATTAAAATTTTGAAATCTTTATTCCAATCACTTTTGAGCTTAAATAATTGTAAATAAAATTTTAAAACTACCAAACCAATAACACATGACTTTAATTGAGTTTTGTAAATTTAAGATTGAATAACAGTAAAATCTTTAAACCAATAAACTTCCCTTAAAAAAAACTCTTAACAGGAAATAATTATTGCTTTTTTTAATTACAAAAGATTCTTAAATCTATATAGATATTTTGGATAGTTATTTATATACATAAGTACTAATCAGTCAAAAGAATATACAATATAGCTAAGCACTGATTTTAATTTTTTTTTGAGATATTGCTGCAAAAAAATAAGCACATTTAAGGACTAACATTGTCACATAAGGCCTGTAAAACCAGCACATCCTCTTTACTTTTGTGAATGAGGATACCTCTAGTAAGTGGAACACCATGTGTAAAATCAATCAAGAATTTTAGATTGACAAACATTTTAGTCAAGAATTCAATGATGGATAATTAAGACGTTAGAAGTTTTATGTCTGTACTATTTTAAAAAAATAGTACAAGCAAAGTGCACATAATAAAATATATGTGAAAATGAAAACAAAATGCCAAAAATTAATAAATGACGAGAAAATGATAGAATATATTTTGTTTCTAGTAACAAGATTCAAACAAAATCATATAAATAATTTTTTTCATTTAAGTTACTTATTATCTAACTAAACTTGAATGATTAAAATCTGAAAGATTTATGATATGAATTGATTCTGATGTTAGATAATCAAAGATCGTTGGTTATTATTCAATGGCACAGTCTTTATCACAGAAGCCAAACTTTCAGAAAATCTATGTTTAGATGATACATCTGAACGGAAAAAAGAATCCAAAAGCACATCCAAAAATTTGTTGATGTTGAACTCATTCGAGATATCCAAAAGAACAGTAGCCAAATCTTTATCTTTGATTTTCATCAAACAGACCAAAAGAGTTTTTGGGATATATACCAGAGTGTTGCAATTGTAGTTATTGAGCATAAACAGTTAGTAAATAACAATTCATAATTATAGTTATTAAACTACCCAAACCAATAACATATGAATATTTTATATTGACTGCTTGAAGACATGTGAATATTTCCTATTGGCTTCTTCCAAATTTAGTCTAGTCTAGTCTAGTCCATGCCCCTGCAATTAAACAAATAAAAATTTTAATCCATAATGTTTTTATCAATTAACACAAAATCCAGTTAGAAATTCACTTACCAGATTTAACAACTCACATGAAACACGTTTCCATAATCAGAAGACCAACTACAGTAACTCAGGTTCAAGTGGAACATTGTCAATGACCGAAACCAAGACTTCAGCCCACTCAAATTTAGACTCACTGCAAACAAATATACCCATGAATTGATTTATGTAAACATCCAAACAAGTTAGATTTTGTAATGGACCTAGCTTAATCTCTCTAATGAAATTAATGGGCTTTGTAATTGTAAAAATTATTTTCTTGATAAGAAAAATTGAAAGTTTTCTTCTAATAACAAGATTCCAGAAAAATCATATAAATAAAATTTCTCATTAGGTTACTTATTATTTAATTAAACTTGAATGATTAAGATGGAGCAGTGTTTTATATGATATAAATGATTCTGATGTTGGATAATCAAAGATCATTGGATGATTGGTAAGAAGAAAAAGACAGAATTATGAGAATGATGAAAATTTTTGAGTTTTAGCATTAAGATTTCTTCTAAGAAAAATTCATATATAATTTTTTTGTTGTTTGCTTAGAAATCTAAGTAACTACACTCACAAATTCATTAATATCTAAAAAGTCACTCATGTCTATTAGTTACATCAAGTAGTAGATCAATCTGAACTAAATTAATCAATGCCATAAGAGTCAGTCGAAGTATATAAGTTTCTTCGGTGGTGTTGGCGATCCATTTCATAAAAGTACAAGATCTGCATATCCTCCAAGCATTTTTCAATGATCATGCATCTAGGTAGTGGATCATGGGATTGTTTAACATGATCTAAAAGAAATTCCCAATTGCAATTGCTGTAATAGCCAAATGAGAGCCCAATTTTTAGAAACATGATTGATACTCTTAACATCAGAATTAGAAAAATATATAAGATTAGAAGAAAAAACAATGAAGGTTGAGCTAGAAAAAATATACGAGGACTAGAAAATGACTAAAGAAAGTGAGCAATAATACACAACATCAGCTCTCACCTAAGACATAAGAACATTAACAAATCAAGGTTGAGCTAGAGAGCATGATTCCAACATCTCACAACGGCCTATGTGACAAAATTCAAAATCTGATAAAGAATCAAAAAAAAAAGCCACGAAATTCTAAACCTGTCCAACATCTCAAGGACGAGTGAAGTGAGTAGTACCCTTTCTTTATAAATTTTGAACCATAATCCCATCGCGTTGTCACTATATATGAGCAAAGAATCTAATTTAACAAACAGAAATTGGAACTTTTAAGTTTTTGATTAAATTACTATTGCTAATTTCCAAACTTTCCAAGAGCAACCAGTGGCTTAACTTAACACCAGTTCATCAGGAACCGTTAATTTCAGACAAGCATCAAAGACCAAAAATCAGTAATATTTCCGTTTTGAATTTCTCTTGGATTAAGAAATAGAACAAAAATTCTGAGACTTAGAATAGAGTCTACTTTACAAAACCACGATAGCAAAATCAGGACGTAAGAGTTTAATGACAGAGGAAATTTTTATATAACATCTCACAAGGGCCATTAATATAACATAATCCAATATGAGACGTCATTTTATAAAAATTATAAATGAGTATGATTTTTTTTTCCTCGTGTCAAGATATTCACATCGCATCAAAATCCGGATGATGAAATAGATCGACTTGACCTTTTTATATTCATTGTATTCATATATGAACATTATTGATAGTTGTGGATACATATACAAACAAAAAAAGTCCATCGAGGAAAGAGATGTTAGCAATTCGTTGACGAAAGAAAATGTTAACAAATCTAATTTTTTAGAGAAAATATATATACAAGCAAAGAACTTTATAATTGCACTAAGACTTTTCATCAGCGACCAAACAAATTTCTCACAACCCTCTGCTGACTGTTGTCGCTGAAAAAAAGAGAGGAATTTTATCACTTGTTAATTAAGTTGTTGTTAGTATCAGTTAACATAATAATTTCCCCCATATCATATACAGATATTTTAATTATTTAAGTAATGAATGAACTATTTTAAACACCTTTACAGCTTTAGACAGTTTACAGTTTTCTTGAAACGAATGGACATGTAGTCAACTTTGGTGCCCTGATAATTGAGTAATCTCTAACAATTACACGAGCTTGTTAATAAGCGTTAAGCAAAAACGACGCTTGTTAATTAGATGTCATTTTCCTTTGTCCGAAAAATAATGCTCGTATAGTCAAATTAGCCATATACAATTATATTTTAAATATTATAACGCAAAAAAGACGCTATATTTTGCAAATTTTTACCCATAACTTATAACTCTTATTTATATTTCCACATGCTTAGCATGGAGTGGGAATGCAAGCATATAATAATAAATATACGACATATTTATATGCTTTGTTGTTCCGATTTCTAATCTTTTAGTAAGACACACAATATTATACTATCTAATTACAAATAATTTTTTAAACCCAAATTTACGATCGTATTTCCAAGATATGTATAATTAGAATATGCATTGGATTGATTCCTTATATTTGTGGTTAGAAGCTGTAAAGAAAAGTACTGGTGGTTGGTGAATTATATCATAAAATGGATAAGTTGTAGATTACGACGTCGTACTGTCATTTTTTTTTTATATGTCAAAACACTAAAAAGTTGTGTAGACGAAATGTGAAAGGAGGATACTAGGAATAGGGACAACGGTAGAGTCCAAATTTTGACTTTTCCACTATAATATTCAAAGATTTGGTTACTCTTTTCATTTAATCCATTGTTTAAAAATCAACTCGCCTCGTGTATAGACCGATGGTGGAGAGTGGAGACACGTTATTATTAACTGTAGTTGACTTCTGACTTCCGTGTGAAACACCATATTCGTAATTTTATTGGTTATATACTTTTTTTAATTAAAAAAGTATATACTTATTATTGTTATGGAATATATTCTAACACGTACTTGTTATTATATTTTTTTAATAAGAATGTGAAAGATCCTTATTATTATTGATTTATTGTTATCATATAGTAATAGTATAAGAACCATATATTTTGGGTTGGACAAAAATAATATATACATGTATTTTAAGCGTAAGCATAATCTGAACCTAATTTAGTCACAGCTTTTGTAAAATACACTTTTGATTGTTATCAAAAAAAAAAAAAAAAACTTTTGATAGCCTAAAATAGTTGACTAAACTGAATAGGATAAAACATATTTATTTAAAATTTAGAGGCTAGACCTATCCAATTTTGTTTTTATGCATGTAACCAAAATGCTGTTAGTTTTTTTTGTTTGACGTCAATTTTTTATATATTATATATACCATACAATAAAAAGGTTATTTATGATGTAAAAAAATTATTCTATTAAAAAAAAACTACTTTTCCGTTTCTTTTAGTTTCCTCTATTCCTTACGTTTATTTTCTTATAAATCTATATCACTCTTTTTTCTTTGTCGATTATCCAATATGCCACTTTTTTTTGTTTCAAATTAGCACACAAATTTGATGTTTAGAAATGGTTTCTATAAGTTCGATAAGATCAGTCCTAAACCATTTAAGGAGGTCCACTAATATTTTCTAAATAACAATGATTGTTGGAAACAACTTATGTCGATCGATCAAGCCATATCTTCATTGGAATCGTCTAATCAACAAAAAAAAAACGAAAACTTAATTCAATCTCAAACCAAATATAATTTACTTTAGTTTACCGTCCACCTTAACCCATTATCTGGTACAAATTTATCTTTGACCCGATCATATTTACCGATCGTGTAATATTCATGTTTTGTATCGTCCAAGCTTACTTTCAATACGTGCTTTAAAATCTCATTTGGTTCACAATTAAGTTAGATTTTGCTTAGATTTTACTTATAAAATATTTACGTTTTACTTATGTTTTCCTTACATTTTTACTATATACAAATAAATGCTTCTTTTATCTATTATGTACACATACAGTAACTGAACCCAAAATATATCTAATTTTTATGATTATAATATTCAGATTCCGATATTGACAGGCTTGCCCTCGTCATTTGCCTATAAATTTGACATGATCTTCATTTCTTCAAACAAAAACTAGAAAGAAGAAAAAAAACCCACAATGACCAAACAAGTTTGCTCCAACATTGGACTTTGGTTGTTACTTTCGTTTCTTCTTGGTAACTGTATCGTCAATATCGAGGCTTCGCACCATGTCTACAAGAGACTTACCCAAAGCAGTAACACCAAATCTCCTTCGGTAAGCCAGCCTTACCGAACCGGTTTCCATTTTCAACCGCCGAAAAACTGGATGAACGGTATATTTACTATCAACCTCAATCTCAATGCCAGACTTTTTTATTTCATTTCTCTCTAACGTTTGTTTTTTCTTTTCTTCTTGGCTCGTGCTTGGAAAATTATAACGGATTGATCTTTGGTCTTGAGCAGATCCTAATGGTTAGATTCTTTTCTCTTATTTTCTCTCATTGTTTTACTTTGTCAACTCTTCATATCGAATAGACAGATCATTTTCCCTAGAAACTCGTATTTTTATAATTTATAAGAAACATTAATTACCAATAAGTCAGCATTACCAACCGTATATTTGATTTTTATAATATGTTTTGTCGACCTTATGTTACGCTGCACGATAATTAATAAATTATACTCCACATTTAAATTTTTTACGTACAGGGCCTATGATATACAAAGGAATATACCATCTCTTCTACCAATGGAACCCGAAAGGAGCCGTGTGGGGTAACATTGTGTGGGCTCATTCCACGTCAACAGACTTAATCAACTGGGATCCACATCCTCCAGCTATCTTCCCATCTCAACCGTCTGATATCAACGGATGTTGGTCTGGTTCGGTTACTATTCTCCCTGACGGCAAACCGGTTATCCTCTATACCGGAATCAACCCCAAAAACCAACAGGTTCAAAACATAGCCGAGCCTAAGGACTTATCTGATCCGTATCTTCGAGAATGGAAAAAGTCACCGTTAAATCCTTTGATGGCTCCTGACGCTGTCAACGGAATCAACGCTAGCTCGTTCCGTGACCCAACCACTGCATGGCTCGGCCAAGACAAGAAATGGAGAGTTATCATCGGAAGCAAGATCCACCGTCGAGGTCTAGCGATTACTTACACAAGCAAAGACTTTCTAAAATGGGAAAAATCTCCTGAGCCGTTGCATTACGACGACGGAAGTGGAATGTGGGAATGTCCTGATTTTTTCCCCGTGACTAGGTTTGGTTCTAAAGGCGTGGAAACGTCGTCGTTTGGTGAACCGAATGAGATTTTAAAACACGTATTGAAAGTAAGCTTGGACGATACAAAACATGACTATTACACGATCGGTGCTTACGACCGGGTCAAAGATAAATTTGTACCGGATAATGGGTTTAAGATGGACGGTACGGCTCCGAGATACGATTATGGAAAGTATTACGCTTCGAAAACGTTTTACGACTCGGCTAAGAAACGAAGAATTTTGTGGGGTTGGACTAATGAGTCATCATCGGTTGCCGATGATGTTGAGAAAGGCTGGTCCGGTATTCAGGTAACTATATATTATAATAAACTGAAACTAAAATAAATATATTTGGTTAGATATTGAATTATATTTTTGGTTTTTTTGTTGGGTTGATTAGACGATTCCTAGGAAGATATGGCTTGATCGATCAGGGAAACAGCTGGTTCAATGGCCGGTTAGGGAAGTCGAGAGATTACGTACTAATCAAGTCAACTTACGTAACAAAACTCTAAAGTCAAGATCTAAGCTTGAAGTCTATGGTGTGACAGCTGCACAGGTTTGATTATTATAATTATTTTTAAAATATTAAACTAGTATTAGAAAATTGTGTTTTTTAAAGGCCATGTGATTTTACAGGCGGATGTGGAGGTTTGGTTCAAAGTGAGAGGCTTGAAGAACGCAGATGTGATCAATCCAAGCTGGACTGATCCACAGTTGATTTGTAGCCAGATGAATGTATCCGTTAAATCCGGTTTAGGTCCATTTGGGTTAATGGTTCTCGCATCTAAAAACTTAGAAGAGTACACATCCGTTTACTTTAGAGTCTTCAAAGCCCGTCAATATGGCAATAAGTACGTTGTGGTCATGTGCAGTGACCAAAGCAGGTATACAACTTTGAAATTTAGATATCTATTAATTACATTAATTTAGATATAATCTTTTGTCACAATATATATATATATAGCTTTTAAATTGGTCTTCTTTGAATATTCAAAATATATTATCCAAAATTTGACGGACTTTTTGGTGATGTGTAATTGGGACAGATCTTCACTGGAGGAAGATAATGACAAAACGACTTACGGTGCTTTTGTGGATATTGATCCTCACCGACCACTGTCCCTCAGAGCCTTGGTAATTAACTCTCTACTTCACACATTTTCAATTTTAAAATACCCATGGAAATAGTTATTAAACAGCTTAATTAGCCTCTGGTCAAGACTATATAATCTTTATCTTGTTCAAGGATCAAGGAAATTATTTTATTTTTTTTTGGAAAAAATAAAATAAAATATAAGCAAAACATAAAAAATAAAAAAGTATAATTTAATTTCTTTTTACGTATAAAATTTGTTACACAATAACTAAATAAGGAAATTATTTGTTGTAGATTGATCATTCAGTAGTGGAGAGTTTCGGTGGAAAGGGAAGAGCATGCATTACCTCAAGAGTTTATCCAAAATTGGCAGTAGGAACAAATTCACATATATTTGCTTTTAATTATGGATCTCAAAGTGTCGATGTCTTAAGTCTAAATGCGTGGAGCATGAAGTCTGCCCAAATCAGTTGATCACATACGGCAGAGATAGATACACGTTCGTATATGTATATCTCCATTTATTGAGCATTTATTTGAGATAACTTTTGAGATCATATAAGGTCCAATCTGTTTCGTTGTCAAAAAGAGAGGTCCAATTTGTTTCTTTGAAATAATTTTAAAAGGTTATATGACATTTTATTTGACTTCTCATAGTATTGTTTCACTATATTAAATTCACAATTATATTGTCGGTAGTCAAAATCTTCCAAGTTCCAACGAACATAATAAAATTGGAGTTTATATGAATATTCGTCCAAATCTAATACAACTTGAACGGTTTGGCCCAAAAAATAGTTGGGGCATGTGATATGTTTATGTGTACATCTAGGAATAGAACCATTTTAAAACCAACACTTGTAATATTTTTCTTTTATTCTCAACGGCTAAAACTTAATTGTTCAATATATAATTTCAACAAGTGAAGCTTAATGACTAGCGAATTAACACTAAACGTCAATAAAAATTATAGAGATGCCAGCATAATTTATTACAACGGAGTCGGTCTACTTTTATTTTTATCTAAATGTCACCGGTTTTAGGGTAACCAACAAACTTCACGTCATTGTTGTATCTGGTCAAATGTTTAACCTCAAAACGACTCGCCGTCCGATTTCAGTTGATATAGATCCAACTTTGTCATATCTCTGCCAAGGAAAAAATCAACTTGATTTTAATATATCACTAAACCTTTTTAAAATATGAAAGAAAGTAAATTATAGTATATATTTTATTACAAAAATTAATTACTCATTATTCAGGACATGTGACTAGTTGTTATAAAATATGGATAGCATGCATAGTACTAGATAGCACAAGCATGTTAACATAGAATAGTGTGATTTTTCCAAATGCCCGTTATGGGAAAATTTCCACCAAAATGATTAAGAGAATGGTGATGAGTGTTATAGGAGAGAACTTAGTGGGGAGATTTCACTTTGAGGATCTTTTGATTTTTCCCTTTTTAATTGAGTTCCAAAAGAGAGTTCAAGAAGAATCATTAACATAGAATAGTGTGATTTTTCCAAATGCCTGTTATGGAAAAATTTCCACCAAAATGATTAAGAGAATGGTGATGAGTGTTATAGGAGAGAACTTAGTGGGGAGATCTCACTTTGAGGATCTTTTGATTTTGCCCTTTTTAATTGAGTTCCAAAAGAGAGTTCAAGAAGAATCACGTGGCATGGTACGTGTAGGTATAATCTATTAATCAATTTCAAATTGACTTCTCAATGTGTAATTTTCCTTGTATAGATTGAGCATTCAGTAGTGGAGAGTTCTATATGGTGGGGGGAGGCAAAGCATGCATAAATAACAGAATTGTATCCAACGCTGGGAATAGATACATTCTTTTTTGCTTTTTAACAGAGGAACTCAAAAGTGTTGTTGATGTCTCAAGCCTAAGTGCTTGGAGCACGAACACTAGTCACCTCAATGATGAGACAATGACATTCATCAAGTCATATTTCTCAGTGGAAATATTTTCAATTATGAGACAACAAAAGGCTATGAGATTTGGAACATTCTTGACCGTTGGGATTCTTGGGAATAAAGTTGTTTAGCATATGTTCGTATATATTTTCATACATCCAATATCAACCAAAATGGGTGAAGAACTGTCATCGAAATGTAAAAGTATTTTAATTTTAATTAGTTGTGTGTTTTATTATTACCCCCAACTTCAATCCATTAAATTTTTAAGATAACTTATACTTTGATGCAAAAAAGGAAAAATATAAATATATTCAAGAAAATTAATATTTGCTCTTAAGTCTTAACCAACGTGAACAAGCCATTTGGGTCGAGATTGTAGAACCTAACTTTCACAATATATGGACCACCACCTAAAGCACGCTCCAAGAAAAATCCACACTGTCTATAAATTGGACATTCCCACTATTTTCATAAGTAAAACTCAAACATAAATTTCAGAGAAATGGCTAATATAATTTGGTGTAACATTGCCATTTTCGTGTTGGTCTCGCTGTTTCTTGCTGACAATGCTCTTCTTCTTGAAGCCTCACACCACGTCCCCACTAAAACCAAGAACCAACCTTATCGGACCGGTTACCATTTCCAGCCTCCCAAAAATTGGATGAATGGTATTATCATAGTCCGAACCCATACTAATTCCAGTTCACTTGGTTAAATTTATACTAATTTTCATTCACTCTTTTTTTATTGTTCTTGTTGTTTATGTTGGGGCTTTGTGTTTATGCTACAAGATCCTAACGGTTAGTTAATGTTATCTCCCTCAATATGATTTTATGAATTAAGCATCAGTGAGCATATAATCATATATAAATTAATTGGAACAGATCATGATTTTTATGATCATAAAATACGACAGGACCTATGATATACAAAGGAGTGTACCATCTCTTCTACCAATGGTACCCAAACGGTGCCGTAATGAAAGTTAACGAAATCGTGTGGGGCCACGCCACGTCAACAGATCTCATCAACTGGACCCCACATTATCCCGCAATCAAACCATCTCGACCGTCCGATATAAACGGATGCTGGTCCGGCTCCGTCACGATTCTCCCAAATGGCAAACCCGTAATCCTCTACACCGGCAACGACCGTAACAACCACCAGGTCCAAAACCTAGCCAAACCCAAAAACCTCACCGATCCATATCTCCGTCACTGGACCAAGTCGCCGGAAAATCCCCTCGTTACACCCAACGCCATCAACCACATCAACTCCACCGCGTTTCGTGATCCAACCACCGCTTGGCTCGGCCCTAACGGCCGGTGGCACGTGATCACCGGAAGCCAAGAAGGTCGCCGTGGATTAGCGCTTCTACACACGAGCCACGATTTCATCAGATGGGAGCAATCACCGAAGCCTCTTCACTATCACGACGAAACCGGAATGTGGGAGTGCCCTGATTTTTTCCCGGTGGCGAAATTTAACTCACGTGGACTTGACACGTCGTCTTTTAGTGGGCATATAAAGCACGTGCTGAAAGTGAGCTTATCTGATACAAGACACGATTACTACACGATTGGGTCGTACGATCGTGTAAGAGATATCTATGTACCGGACAAGGGTTTTGTTCAGGACAGTACGGCTCCAAGGTACGACTACGGCAAATTTTACGCGTCGAAGACTTTTTACGACTCGGTTAAACGACGGAGGATATTGTGGGGTTGGGTCAACGAGTCGTCGCCGGAGACGGATAACATCAAAAAGGGTTGGGCTGGTTTACAGGTAATTAGGTTTTGAGTTTTTAACATTTTGACTAATTACATAAAGTTAAGACGCAATTAAAAACGTAATTTAATATTTTACTACGTGTATTTTTGGTGGTGATGATTGGGTTAATTAGGCGATTCCAAGGAAAATATGGCTTGATGCATCAGGGAAGAGATTGGTTCAATGGCCGGTTAAGGAAATAGAGAGGTTACGTACAACGCAAGTCAAGTGGGGAAATAAAGTATTGGACGGAGGAGGATCGGTCATGGAGGTTCATGGCGTCACAGCTTCACAAGCAGATGTGGAGGTTTTCTTCAAAGTGAGAGATTTAGATTTAGAGAAAGCAGAAGTGACTGAACCGGGTTGGACCGATCCGCAATTGATTTGTAGTAAGAAGAATGCATCATCTGGTTTAGGTCCATTTGGGTTAATGGTTTTGGCTTCCAAGAACTTTGAAGAATACACATCGGTGTATCTCAAGATCTTCAAAGCTCGTAAGAATAGTGAGGAGCATGTGGTGGTCATGTGTAGTGACCAAAGCAGATCGAGTTTAGAGAAAGGGAATGATAAAACAACGTATGGTGCGTTTGTGGATATCTCTCCTTATCAACCAATCTCTCTCAGAACTTTGGTGAGTCTTCTCAACTTCTCATGCACGATCACAAGAGCTTGAATTAAAGTGAAGACTATAAGAGTTTTTTTTTTTGTTACTAATGATTTCATGGTTTTGTGTGTGTTGTTAGATTGATCATTCAGTAGTGGAGAGTTTCGGTGGAAAGGGGAGAGCATGCATTACATCAAGAGTTTATCCAAAATTAGCTATAGGAGAAAGAACACATCTCTTTGCTTATAACAATGGATCTCAGAGTGTTGATGTTTTAACCCTAAGTGCTTGGAGCATGAAGTCTTCCTTCTAAAATCAGTTCTTGAAACTCTTGAAATATATATATGTATTGAGAGATATTCTCAATACTCTTGGTTTAGTGTATTATGTAATAAATAAATTAGAGAATTATGAAGCTTCTCTTTTATTTTGCAAACTCGTTGAAACAAACATTAACTATCACATGTATTAATAAGTTTTATAATTAAACAACAGTTTCAAAGATTGTTAGTGCATCGCTTTGATAATAGCAGTGGTTACATCACAGATTTTACTCATACTCTGAGTCAAATTTGTCAACGGAGATTGGCCTTTGGGAAAACGAGTTTCGCATACGGTTGCTTCACGGCCAACATCGACAACGGCTTCTTGGGCGACTTTGCGGTCTCGTTGGGTCAGAGCTATAGTGGCTACTTTGACGTCGGAATTTACAGTTGTGTAATGCCCTTTACATTCATCCAATGGCGCTTTTAGCGTCGGTTTCGTTTTGTACGTATTGTCGATCGCCCCGAGCGTTTGCGTCGCAAGACCCTACATACAACATTGAAAATATTTAAGCATTTACATTTTAACCCCATAACTTTACATTTATCTGATAAAACCCCCCTTAAATTTTGGAGTTTACAAAAAACAACCCTATGTTTTGAGATATACTTGTCTTGTTCAAATTGAGAGTATATTGTAGTAAAAGAGATAAACCGTGATTTTGTCGACGAGGATGAGAGCGAGGCCGGCGGTATCTGCGGAGGAGCTACGTGAATCGGAGCGGAGGAGAGAGACGCAGAGATTATAGTCAGGTGTTTGTTTGCATGTTTGATCTACAATATCCCCATTCACAACTCCCATCATCATGATAGCCATCATCATCATGACCATCTTAATCATTTTTATATTCTCCCTTAAAAATTATGCTCTCTTTCGGAACTAATTGGGAGATTAAGATATATAATATGAATTCCTAGACGTGTCTATTTATATGTGTGTATGTGTACTATTATAAGTATGCTAATAATTATTATTATTTGTTTTTTTGACTGACATCCTGTAATAATCTTTTTGGTCAAACATAGTTTATTTGAAAGATTGACTTCCAAATACTGAGAATTTTTTTTACTAATTTGAAACATTTTTTTTTTTTGGTAATATAAATAAACTAGTGTATATAGTCGTATGGAAACATGGAATTATGGTCGTATGTTTATCTAGTCAAACACATTCAATTACGATAAGAAAGGCAATAAAAGTTTATCCAACAAAAAAACAATAAAAACTAGTATACGTAAATGTTATTGGTTTTTTAGTCATCGAGAAGATTATTGCCTGATAATGTGGTATTGACTAGAAGAGATGAATGGATTGTGTATTTTTACTTGTTTTTAAAATTTTAATCACAAAAACTCAACAATTCTGATTTTATCATAACTCCATAATTTTTAACACATTTTTTTTAATCATAATTTCAATTCTGATTTGGAAAATAATAGAAATTAGAGTAATAATTATCAATACTTTGATTTATTTATTTAAAGGTAAATATTTTTCTAAATATAAAAATAAATCTAATAAAACTAAAATTATTAAATTGGAGAAACAATTATTATTAGTATTTTGATTTTTTTAAGGTAACATTTTTAGTACTATATAAATAAATTCAATAAGGCTAAAACTATTAAATTAAAGTTTTGAAGATTATTTTTTAAAAAGATGACTTTTTATTTTTTTTTCCAAAATTATTAGTGTACTTATTATGAAAATTAAAGTGTAAACTTAAAATTTTGAAAAAATAAATGTTTATGTGTCATAATAGTTTAAGTAATAATTAATTAAATTTAAAATTTTAATTAGTTAGCTGTAGAGTTAATAAGATATAATAATGTATATTTTTTTAAAATAGATGAATGCTGAGGTGTTTTCACGAACAAAAGTAAGATATTTTTTTATATAAAAATCTTTGGCATATTACAAAACTATAGTTCTTTAGAAAATAGTATAAATATTATGTACTGTACTTGACCTGAAACTGTAAGCTATATCCTAGTTGGATCCGTGCCGGGTCATGAATTCGGTTCGATCGAATGAACCGACGGTGAACACGTAGTTAACGCTTCAGTGTTTTTAGCAGTTCCACCTCTTTACCAAATTAAATTATTCTAGATAGGCGTTGAATATTTATCGGGCCATGTAAACTATCCCTAACAACGCTTTGTCAGCATTTAAAGTTTAAAGTTTAAACTAACTCTTTTCATCTGGTTTAGAAAGGTCAGAATCGATACTTAACAACTTAATTATCACTTGTATTACTAATTTCTTTTAACCAGATAACAGTTTCAAAGATTATTAGAGCAACATTCTGATAATAGCACTGGTTACATCACTGCTTTTACGCATTCTCTGAGTCAAACTTAACAACGGAGATTGGCCTTGGAGAAATCGTTTTTCGCATGCAAAGGCTTCAAGGCCAGCATCGACAATGTATTCTTCGCCGAACTTGGGGTTTCCTCGGATCAGATATGTACTGGCTACTTTGACGTCGATGTTTACGATAACTATGTATCTCTCTTTACAGTCATCCAATTGCTCTTTTAGCATCGGTTTCGTTTTGTACGCATTGTTGATCTGCCCAAGCGTTTCCGTCGCAAGAGCGTACAGTACGTTTAAAATATTTACATTTTAACCCCATAACTTTACATTTGTCTGATAAAACCACCTCAAATGTTCGAATTTACAAAACTAACCATATGTTTTGAGATATATTTTGTCTTTGTTCAAAACTAAAAGTACTGTAAAAGAAAAGAAAAAAACCTTGACTTTATTGATGAGGATGAGAGCGAGGCCGGTGGTATCGGCAGAGGAGCTACGGGAATCAGAGCGGAGGAGAGAGACGCATAGGTTATAGTCAGGTGTCTGTTTGCATGTTTGATCTACAATACCCCCCATAACAACAACTCCCATGCATTATCATCATAGCCATCATCATCATGACCATCTTAATCATTTTCATATTCTCTCTTAAGATTATACTATCTTTCAAGCACTAATTGGAAGATTTAGATGTATATTATGAATTCCTAGACGTGTCTATTTATATGTTTGTATAGGTTCTTTTAAGTATGCTAATTAATTTTTTTTTTACTGACGTCTTATGACTCCTCATCTCGTAATAATCTTTTTGGTCAAACATAGTTTAACTTTCCAGTTATTGATTGACTTCCAAATACGGAGAAAGATTTTTACTAGTTTGAAGTAACTGAATATTTTGGTAATAAGTAAACTAATGTTTATCTAGTCAAACACATTCAATTACGATAAGAAACACTTTAAAGGTTTATCCAAAAAAAAGAAAGACAAGAAAAACTAGTATACGTAAATGTTATTGGTTTCTTAGTCATTGAGAAGATTATTGCCTGATAATGTGGTATTTGACTAGAAGAGATGAATGGGTGTGTTTTTACTTATTTTTGAATTTTAATCTCAACAATTTCCAAAATATATTAAAGCTTCACGATGATTAAATGACCATTATGAATATCCGTGTAAATCGAATACAATTTGAACGGTTTGGCCCGAAAAATAGATAACTTTAACAAAAGTGAAGAGTTATTTGAGTCATTTAGCCAAGACAAGAAATAAGTACAACATTTGCTTTTAAAAATGGATCTCAGAGTGTTTATGTTTTAAGCCTAAGTGCTTGGAGCATGAATTCTTCCTTCTAAAATCATTTCTTGTAACTCTTGAGATATACATGTATTGAAAGATATTCTTGGCCAAAAAAAAAAAAGATATTCTTGAAACCTATGGTGTTTTGTGATAAATAAATTAGAGAATACGAATTATAAGCTCCTCTTTCAATTAGCAAAATCTGTTGAAACAAACATTTTCTCGTCTCGTTTAGTCACTCTTCTTCATCATAATCATCTTCATCAACAAGAGCCTCTCCTGTAAACCATGAAACTGCATGAGGAATAAGTTTGTCTCGGATTGTCACACTGTAAAACCATATAAAAAAAAAAATAGTTAAAGAGAATTACTTTCCTAAATCTGTAAATTTCAGAGAATGTGAACAAAAGTATATATAAGCTTACGCAATGTCATAGTCTTGGTCCATAAGATTTTGGAGTTCTTCAGTCTGCATTATTTTGGATATTAATTAGCTGGAAAAAAAACTTTAGCTAAGAACAAAAACGATATTAGAGTAAAAAGTAGTCAAACCATGTCGGTATCAAAATCATCATAATCATCAACTTCATCAATCTCAGGAATCTCAGGCGGCTTAAAGAAATTAAAGAAACTCTCGCAGTTTTGGGTTTTGGTCATGGGAATGTTGTTGACCTTCTTTGATCCTTTCTTAGCCTTTTTCTTCACAACAACCTTATGAGTCAAACATTTACCTGGAAACCATTCTATGTCCGTTCTACAGATCACAAGTAAAAGACCACAGTTACAAATCATAAGGTAAAAAGTAAAAAAACCAAGTAAAAAATGAGGATGATTCATTTTTATATATACCCAATGACTTTGTCAAGAACAGGGCCATCTTCATCAGTCACATGGTAAGTTTTAGATAGAAGAGAGTTCTTGAAGTAAGGATTAGAGTCAAAGAGAAACTCTAGCTTGAAGTTTCTTGAATTGTTTTCAACTCTGCAACTTCTAATGTCTTTGAGATACTTCAATGCTCCCTCATCTCTTTCGGTTATCTATACATAAACCAAAACAATATTTGTTTTGAATCTGTTTTATGCCAACGAATACACAGAGATTTCAAAAAGCAAATGAATCATGAACCTCGTTTGCTAGCATTTCGTTGGTTTTCATAGCAATCAACCAGAAATTGGGAACTCCTTTCTCTGCTTCAGCTTCAACCACACCATTCACAATTTCATACCTCTGCAAGTTCTCAGTAAATTCTCAGAAATAGTAATCAAACATAAGCCGGTTAGTATGAAATATGAAAATTTTAAAAATGTTGACCTTAGCAAAAAGTGGTTTGTAGAGATCATCGTATGTTGCCTCCAATGAAGCTTTTTCTTCAAGAAACTTCTCCTCGAGTTCATCGTGTTTTACCTGAAAAAATCTCATAGCATTGACATTATTAAATCTATCTACAAGATTATAGTTTTTAGAGACCGATGTTTTGACAATACCTGAATGTCTTTTAGAAACAGAACACGTTTGGTTACTTTAGGTGAGGGTTTATCCACATCAAAGGTTCGCTTTATGGCTAGGTTCTGTAAGTATATTAACCACCCAAAACGATCATAAAAGAAAGGAAACACAAAAAACTAGTGTGTGATTTTATAACAATTTGAAGTTACTTGCCTTAAGATCCTCAAGAAGAGCACGATCCTCTGGCGCAAGATCTGCAAAGCATATAATGGTTCAGCTGATTTAAGGGCGTGAAAGTAAAACAGAGGAGTTACTTGAGGCAGAAGTAAATAAAAAAAGATAAGAGTTTTGGTGGAATTATCCAAGGATTCAATTCATGACAGGGAATAAGAAGGAAATGTCGTGAATTATTCAAGAAACAAACGAAAGTTATTTGTGACATTACCTAAGGAGGGAACGGCAGAGAGATCAGAGGAATTGCCACTGTTATTATCGGGTTTGATGGATGTAATGCTTTCCTCGTTGCTCATGTTTTTGATTCTGTATATTGAAAAGCTTTAGAAAATGGGAAATTAAAACCAGAAGAAAGCCAGAAAATGAGGACGACGGAGAAAGGAAGGAGGAGAAGACTTAGCGGCTTTTTTTTTTGTTTTTTAATTTGTAATTTCATATTCATACGTGCGAGTTGAAGAGCTCATACGTGCATGTTGAAAGAACGTGGACCCTTAGTGGAGTCCCATGAACTGCCAAATAACAGCATAAGTAAACGACGCCGTTTTTACATTTTAGCAATTGTAACCCTAAAGACCAAAGTAGAAGCAAACGGCAATGTAGAGAACTGAGAATATTATTACACACTAGTCTCTCACACACACATGATAACATTGAACAAAAGATTGTATTTCTACAAAACAAGAAGATTAGCTTTTGTTACATTTCAGGTTTAGTCAAGTTTTTAAGGAGATTTCATCTATTATTATTCCTCATCAAAATCATCATCTTCTTCTTCTTCTTCCTCCTCCTCTTCATCATCTACATTTGATTCTTCCTCTTCTTCTAACTTGTCTTCTTCATCACTAACAATGAAACCACCTAATGTTTCATCATCATCATCGTCTACTCTTCCACCACCACGCTGTTTAGTTTGAGCACTGCCACCACTACTAGTACTTGCATTAGTATCGTTTTTACTCTTCTTGGACCTAGTTGAGTAAGTTGGATTCACAACTCTTTTCGATTTCACAATCAGCTCTTTATCTTCATCACTTTCAACACTCCAATCATCGTCTTCCTCATTCCCTTTCTTTCTTCTCCTCTTTTTGCTTAATCCCTTTCTTCTCTTCTTATCCCCATCATCATCATCATCATCATCGCTATTTCCATTCGTGAAATCTTCTAAAAACCATTCCCATTGCTTTACATCATACATCCGACTTTTTGGATACTGGTCAAATTCTTTCCCAATCACAAGAAATCCAAACTCTGCAAACACCACTACACGTTAAGAAGACTCACTCTTACAAAAAAACACTAAAATTTCATTATAAGTAATTACTTTCTCTATACAAACAACATAAATTCAAACTTCTTATGCAATAATACATCAAATTAGACGAATTTGGGTGATGTAATGTGCAAAATTGATTTTACCTTTAACAGGGTCAATATCTGAGAGATTCAATTCGCTTTCATCATCCAATGCACTCTCCTCCATAACTTCATCGCGTCTCTTCAAAGTGAACCAAATAGGAAGATGACCCGATACACAAATTCGATCGCCGGCGACGATCTCTCCCGTCTCAGATTTCCGGAAAGTTTGGATCTTTTCACCCGAACTTACCCAGACCGGATTCCTCCCGAGAACCTCGAATGAAACACTGTCGGATTCGGACTGTTCAGTTCCGGCGGCGGTGGGTTTGAAATCGAGCGATACGTGGCGGCGTGATACGGTAAGGTCTTCGGTTTTGAATCCAGCACCTCTTCCGAACTCATTTTTAACTCCGGGATTCAGGAGGAGCTTAGTGCCGTCTTCGCCTTCAATTTCCATGGTGGTTTCTGGACTTTCAGAGAGACTTTTTGTTCCTTTTTCTTTTTATTTGCCGGCGGCAACAAAACGCAGCGTTTCATTTTGTTTTATTTTACCCTTTTAAGTGCAAATTCTCTTTACGATGTATTTTGTTAATGAAAAATAATAATATATGTTATTTGCCAGAAATTTAAATTTAATTTTTCTAAAATTACCTATCATAATCGTCAACGAACTTTACGTAATAAATGATTAATGACCAAAGTTGAAGTTATTTCTTGGGATTAAAGTCATACTAATACTTACAAAAAATTAGGCAGCCCAACCAAATCTCTTTGCTTTAACATTAAGTTTTCTTACATTTGCTTTTAATGAATCTCATTAAAAACAATTTACCAAAAAAAAAAAAAATCTCATTAAATTTGAGTGTATGGTACACAATATTAAGCTTTGTCTGAAAATAGCTGATCTGATCATTTTTCTTTTCTCTTTTCTACATTTATGCATAAAAGATTTCATTCTTACACACCCAAATTAATTTCTGTTTTCCCAATATAACAAAAGTCACCTAAATAAGGAAATTATATTTAAATCACAAACCCCGAAACGACATCGTACTCTGTGAACGCCTTTCGTCATCATTCTTAAAATAAAAACGCATCCTTTTGCAATTGCTCCGGCAACTTCCACCATCTGAAGAACCTCTGAGTCTTTAGGAGATTAGACCGAAGAAAAAAATGATGAAGACGAAAGGAAGTAGCTTTCGATTCTACGCCACTCTCTTACTTTCTTTCCTCTCATTCTCCTTATCTCGCGCCTTCTATCTTCCCGGAGTCGCTCCTCGCGATTTCCAGAAGGTAACCCTTTTTGGTCTTTTCTTTTTTCCGATCTCGTGTTTTCGATGAGCACATCGATCTATGGTTTATGTGTATGATTCAAACTCTCTTGTTTAGTGTGATTTCATTTACATCTGCTACAAATTTTGTGTCTTTTTACTAAGCCTATACTATTGACTTTGATTCCCAAAGAAGACAAATATTATAAAGTTTGGGAATCAAAACGAAGAAATTTTTTATTCTTTTATGTAGAGAATTTGAAGTATAAGTGTATAGACAATATGTGATGTCGAGATCTATGTGTTTCTGATGGTTTGAATCTCTGTCTGTCTGCTAAAGGAATCTATCAATGTGATTTACAAATCTTGATCCATTTCGATTTCTAGCTGAAATCATTTTTTATTTGATTTGTCAGCAAATCAGATGATTCTATTTCAAACTTTTATTCCTATCTTAAATCCATAGATCTGCACTTTGAAAATTGTGTGTTTTTCAGCTCTTGATCTTGTTGTTTCGTCTGGTCTGGAACAGGGTGATCCTCTTTATGTTAAAGTGAACAAATTGTCGTCCACGAAGACTCAACTTCCTTATGATTACTACTACCTGAAATACTGTCAGCCTCCTAAGATCTTGAACAATGCAGAGAATTTAGGGGAAGTTCTCAGAGGTGACCGCATTGAGAATTCGGTTTATACTGTAAGCAATACCCAATTCTTCTGGCTATAGCTGCTAACCTCTTCACCATAAGATGTTGACTTTTCCTCATACAAAAATTTACAGTTTCAAATGCTCGAGGACCAGCCCTGCAAAGTAGGTTGTCGTGCTAAACTTGATGCTGACTCCACAAAAAATTTCAAGGAAAAGATTAATGATGAATATCGAGCGAATATGTAAGTAGTAGATACAGCATTCTTGTTCTTGTAGACTTCTTTTGATTATTGCACAAAACTTAACCTGAATTGCTGTATAGGATTCTTGATAATCTTCCAGTAGCTGTACGTAGACAAAGGAGAGATGGAAGTCAGTCGACGACTTACGAACACGGTTTCCGCGTTGGCTTCAAAGGGAGTTATGAAGGGGTATGTCTCTAAACTCTAGTGCTTCAGTCTTGGATTCTGCTTCTTTTTTACCTTTTTGTGTGCCAACCAGTAGTTGCTTGGCTTTTGTAGAGCAAAGAGGAGAAGTACTTTATACATAATCACTTGAGCTTCCGAGTAATGTACCACAGAGATCAAGAGTCTGATTCTGCTAGAATTGTTGGATTTGAGGTTACTCCTAACAGGTAAGTTTCCTTTTTGAATTTTTTTTGGGAATTTTTCTTGATTTGTATAAGCTAACAGGTCTTTATGGTTTGGATAGTATCTTGCATGAATACAAGGAGTGGGACGAAAAGAATCCTCAGTTAACAACATGTAATAAGGACACTAAGAATCTAATCCAAAGCAACACTGTCCCTCAAGAAGTTGAGCAAGGAAAAGAAATCGTGTTTACATATGATGTCTCCTTTAAGGTAAATGATTTCACCCTTAAGCCTTCTTTTGCTTTACTTTTTGGGTTGCTAAACATTTTCCGGAATTTCAATATCCAGGAGAGTGAAATCAAATGGGCTTCTCGATGGGACACGTACCTTCTCATGAACGATGATCAGATTCACTGGTTTTCCATCATAAATTCACTTATGATCGTTCTTTTCCTCTCTGGAATGGTAGCTATGATCATGATGAGAACTCTATACAAGGATATCTCAAACTACAATCAGCTTGAGACTCAAGATGAGGCTCAGGAAGAGACTGGTTGGAAGCTTGTACATGGAGATGTCTTCAGGCCACCGATGAACTCTGGATTATTGTGTGTTTATGTTGGTACAGGTGTTCAGATCTTTGGAATGTCGCTTGTTACGATGATGTTTGCGTTGCTCGGTTTCTTATCTCCATCCAACAGAGGAGGGCTTATGACTGCCATGGTTCTCTTGTGGGTTTTCATGGGCATATTCGCTGGTTACTCCTCATCTCGCCTTCACAAAATGTTCAAAGGAAACAAGTGGAAGCGAATGACCTTGAAGACGGCGTTCATGTTTCCTGGTATCCTTTCTGCAATCTTCTTTGTTCTGAATGCTCTTATTTGGGGAGAGCAGTCGTCTGGAGCCATACCATTTGGTACAATGTTTGCTCTCTTCTGCCTCTGGTTTGGCATCTCAGTCCCACTAGTCTTCGTCGGTAGCTATCTCGGTTACAAGAAGCCAGCAATTGAAGACCCAGTCAAAACAAACAAGATCCCAAGGCAAGTACCAGAGCAGCCATGGTACATGAAACCGGTGTTCTCCATACTAATTGGAGGCATCCTCCCGTTTGGAGCAGTCTTCATCGAGCTCTTCTTCATCTTGACATCGATATGGCTGAACCAGTTCTACTACATCTTCGGGTTCCTCTTCATAGTGTTCTTGATCTTGATTGTCACCTGCGCAGAGATCACGGTGGTTCTCTGCTACTTCCAGCTTTGTAGTGAGGACTACAACTGGTGGTGGAGAGCTTACTTAACCGCTGGCTCATCTGCTTTCTACCTTTTCCTCTACTCAATCTTCTACTTCTTCACGAAGCTGGAAATCACAAAGCTAGTCTCGGGAATGCTCTACTTTGGGTACATGATCATCATCTCTTACGCCTTCTTTGTCCTAACTGGCACAATCGGTTTCTATGCTTGCTTCTGGTTCGTGAGAAAGATCTACTCTTCAGTGAAGATTGACTAGAACCCAACTGCTACAAGTGCCAACTTTTGAGTTTTTTGTATGTTTGGGTGATTGTAAGGTTCGTAGCTGTAACAAAGTAAAAGAATCAAATCCACAGATGTTGGCTAAATCAATATTTATATGCCTTTTTTGCAATGTTCACCAGTAATCTCCACAAGAACATGTTCCATCCACAATTTGATGGAACCGGTTTTTATCTCTCAATGACACTTCTCTTTCAAAAACTTTTGAGAAGATCTTGGCGAAGTTATGACAATCAACGCATATACGTAGATTCTTGAAAACTCGAATCGGAGTCCCTTCACCAGTAGCAATCAACGCAAAAGTCAAAGCTAGTTTCTCACTATGGCCAAGTAACATCTTCTCCTTCTGCTCTTCATCCACATCATATAGCACACAGCTAAGATCAGGAACATAACCAGCTTGCTTCATTTTAATCGATATCTCTTTCAATTTAGCAACCACTTCTTCTCTTCTCGGATGAGTACGATCATTCGCGTGGAAGTAATGCAAGGTTTGCTCGTGTTGAATCCAGCTTCTTCCTGGTTCTTTTGTAACAGTGTTCTGCTTCATCAAATCTCTTAAATTGTTTACATCTTCCCATCTTCCTGCAGAAGCATACAAATTAGAGAGAATGACGTAGTTCCCCGCATTCTCTGGTTCAATCTCAATGAGTCTACGACCTACACATTCGCCAATGTCTACAGATAAATGAACCCTACAAGCTCCTAAAAGAGAACCCAAGACACCAGCAGTTGGCTTTGACGGCATTTTTTTCACGAATTCAAATGCCTCATCAATCCTACCAGCACGGCCAAGCATATCAACGATGCAACCATAATGTTCGGTATCAGGCTTAATCCCGTAATCTCCTTCTATCATTCTATCAAATATACTTAACCCTGTTTCTTCCATTCTCCCATGGCTGCAACCAGACAAAACAGCCAAAAGAGTAACTGAATCAGGCTTTACTCGCTTCTCATCTTTCATCAACTGAAAGAGCTCAAGAACTTCATTTCCCAACCCATGTTTGCTATACCCCACAAGCATTGCGTTCCACGAAATCGCTGTCCTCTCAGGCATGCTTTCAAACACCCTTCGAGCATAAGAGAGATTCCCACATTTTGAGTACATATCAATCAGGGAGTTCTGAAGAACAGCGTAGAAGGGAAGTTCACGTCTCAAAACATGGCAATGAGCTTGCTTGCCATGATCTAACAAAGCAAGTCCAGATAATGCTGTTAACACACTCGCATAGGTAACATAATTCGGACTCATTCCTTCACTCATGAGTCTCTGAAACATCTCTAACGCATCTTCATCAAGACCTAATTGAGCATAGCCAGCAATAATAGCAGTACATGAGACAACATCTCTCTCAGGCAGGCATTCGAAAATCTCACGAGCTTCTACAATTTGACCAGCTTTAGCATACATGTCAAGGAGAGAGCTTCCAACATAAATGTGAGAATCGTAACTCCACTTGATTATAAGTCCATGGATTTGCTTACCAAGTTCTAATCCAGAAGCACGTATACAAGAGGTAAGAACAGTGGCGAAAGTGAACTCATTAGGTTTCCCATCTGATCTCATCATCTCTGCAAAAACAGAGAGAGCTTCAGGAGAAAGTCCAGTTTGAGAATAACGCGAGATCATAGCAGTCCAGGAGATAACATTCTTCTCAGGCATTTCGTCGAGCACTTTCCGTGCATCATCCAAACAATTACACTTTCCGTAGAAGATGAGAAGACGAGTTCGAAGGTAAGTAGCAGGAAGATAAAGGGTTTTGATCATGTGGGCATGGACTCTCTGGCCTTCTCTAAGAGCCCTTTTGTCCAAACACGAATTCAACAACGCATTGTAACCATGGAACCCCATCTCGGGACCTAAAATCGCCATATCTAATAAAGCTTCTTGAAGACGACCGTTGGAGCATAGTTGAGAGATTGGTATGAAGGTTTTGAGAGCAGCGTTGGGAGACGACGACAAGGATCGATGACATAGTCTTATCAACTTAAACATTTGGAGAATTGAGTGGGGAAATGTTTCGGAAATAAACATATTACATAAAAATTTAGCAATGAGATAATTGCAGAGAATGTTTTAAACAAGACAACAGCAACAACAACGTAACGTACACGTTCAAAGCAAAACACAGAGAATAATAATCTAATCCCAGTTTTGCTACTACAAAAGAATCAACACATGGACACAGATTCTCCAGTCTCAATGTGCTTCTTCTTTCTTGGGTTACAATTACGAACCCTTACCAAAGGTTATTTACATATAAATCACAACTCTGCAAATTTGTTGAACGGCGTGTTGTGTCACTTTGTACAACTTCCACCGTGGTAAATAAAGGAAGCTAGAACATATTACTAATACCATCAGAAACCTGTAAGAATGCCAAAGTTACCACCTTTACAGTCTTTGATTGCTGCTGCCTCTGCTTTCATTTTTAAGCACAAACGGCTTCCACCGCGAGTTTCTTCATCACATTTGGACACGGATCTCCACCAAACATCTCCGGTGCTACGGTTACAGAACACCAATTCTGCCCAACACAAAGCTGCAAGAGAAAGAAACAACTTTTAGAACACATCAAGGCTCAAAAACAGAACGAAAGAAAGAATGATTTTCTCTAACTTACTTTGTTGAAAGCATCATAGGAGTGATGAGCGTGACAGCTTCCTTGACGGTAGCTACCACAAGTTCCTTCAGGTGTTCCAAAGCTAGCAAACTTCACAGTGGTCATCTTCTGTCCAGGCCCACATTGTAAATGTACTTTGGGATGCAGTGGTTTATTAACTTTTCCAGAAGCATGCAATTGGTAATTCACCAGCGTTGATTGCCATTCATAGATATCTGCACAGACACTGTCCACTTCCCTTCTGACCAAAGAGATTCCGTTTGGGTCTCCTCCCCATTCCTCAAAGACAACCAATAGATTACCACTTGGTTTCAGCCATGACCTTGGGACATGGTACCTATTAAACAACCATAACACAAGTCAGATGCTGGAAAAAGTTTCAGAGGGACAAATATTGCATCTTTAAACTGTCTGTTTACCATCTTTGAGAAGCCTCTCCACAGTTTCTTAAACACTTGTTCTCATTGAATGTTCCGGTATAAGAACACTCGCTGCAAGAACCAATTGCTTTATAAGCAGGCCAGTGACGTCCCAAGCTCTGCCCATTTATCCATATTTGACCTTTTCCCATGCTTCCCATGTCTACAGCCAATGGTGAATCTCCAGCTGGAGCTGAGAAAGTCGTCTGAAACAAGCCATGGAGATCTCATGTTAAACATGGAGACAATCTCATGTTGAACATTTTGGTTTTCGAATATGGAGAAACTTTACCTTGAACCAAGTAAGAGGTTGCTTCTGTGCAACAAATGCACCTTCTGCCCACTCAACCGATGAGCTCCCACTAAGTGAATGAAGACTCAAAGTTTCTCCTTTAAGACCAACCTGAAATATTAAAGTACAGAATCAGGTAATCAGTATAATGATACAATTATATTATTGATGAAAAAAGTGGTGTGATCTTTGTCTCTTTACCTTATAAGTCCATTTCTGCCATGATAGATCTCTTCGTCCTCCATTGAGACCGTTCAATGAAACTGGACCCAAAACTCCAGCATTCCATGTCTCAAAATGTGGACCCACATTCTGCATTGTACAAACACATAGATTAATAACATATCTAAATTGACCTTAAGAGTATCAATGCTAGGGAAATCTAGGACTAACCGGGAGACCAACAGCGATACTAAGTATGGCAATTTTGTTGAAACCAGCTCTTAGATTCACACCTCTCTGAAAAGTTAGCTTAGGAGAGTCTAAACTACCATACGCAGATCCTGGATAGAGACAAGAAAAAAATGTCAAAACTAATGTGAACAAAATGTTTAGTTGCAATATTTAAAACCAGTAAACAAAGCTTACCAGATAAATGACCATTGATGAACACATGCATAGCATGGCCAGCTGATAGAACAGTAAGAGTTGGCAAATTTCCATTCCTCAAAAATCCTTCATTGCCATCAATTTTAACACTGGAAAACAAAAGAAAGAGACGATTAGTGAAGAAGTTAACACTGCATTCAGAGAATTCTTCCACATGCATTCAGTGTTGACAGAGACAGTAATGAAAGGTTGTATAGATACTTACTCAGTCATGTACCACAGGTAATCCGAAGTGTCTCGTGTAGTGTTGATCTGCTCCACTAACCCGACCATTGTGAAAGACTCATCAACGTAAGTTGAAGGGTCTTCATTGTATGCTTGCCAAGATAAACCACCATGAACAGGAACCCTGACCATTTTCATCCTTGAAGTTTGAGCACCAATCTACAAAAAAAAACCAGCATAATCATTGTCGGTACTCAGGAAAAACCAAGAAGAGCAAGACTAAAGGTTTCATCCTTTGGTTACATCATTATATCTAGTTGAAGGATAATTTTATTAATCTTACCCTGGCTGTGTTGTAAACTGTGTTTTTGCAGTCTGGGAGAATACTAATAGACCACGGAGGTAGATTGTAGTGATTGTTCCCAAAAGAAACTTTAGCATAAGATCTTTGATTGTAATTTGCTAGGAATGCGGAACAAGCTCCAGATTTGGTTTTGTACACATGAGCCTGCACATTTAAAAATGAACAAAAGTTTATCCACTTGGCCACAGTAAAAACAATAATAACGAAAAAAGAAAGAATTTTAGTTGAGACCTCTTGATAGTTTCCGAGGGCCATTCTTGTGGGCTCTCCTGATACTAACGCTGGCTCACACAGCTTGATCGCTCTATGCAAATCTTTCAAGTGACCCCACTTTGGCTGCCTTTCAAGTCCTGTTTGAAAACAACATGCAATTATTTAATAAAGAAGACAAACAATCTTTTGCCTTTAGAAAATAGAAACAAAATGAGTTTTAGCAAGCTTACCATATTCGTCGAGAGGAGCGTCGTAATCATAGCTGGTTGCGATAAACGGACCACCAGCAGTTCGACCAAAATTAGTCCCACCATGATACTGAGCATGACAACCCGTGAATGAGAATTGGACAAGCTCAAGTAAATTTACTTTTGAACATGGTAAAAAAGAAAGACTACAACTTGAGCTTTTACCATATAGTAATTGATGAAAGATCCACCCTTTTGGATAAACCTTGCAACAGAAAAGGCCATATCTTCAGCTGGGCGGTAAGGAACTGGGCCTCCAAACTTTGTAAACCTGTCAAAACATCAATAAAACAGACTAAGATCACCAAGAAACAATAACAGAAGCAGAGGTTCACTTAAAAAAATTTGCTTACCATCCAGTCCAGGCTTCTGTCCACATTTTAGGCTTGTAAGCCTTGTTTGGGGAGAAGTAATCGCAGTAGAATCCATTGCAAGCGTTGATCTAGCAGAAAGCAAACCATAGATTCAACAAGTTAACAGATATGCATAAAGAAAGAGACTGAACATATGAACGATCCACATGGTTTGTCATTGACTTCAGCGCAGCACAAGAGAATTTCTTATATGATTGAATATTATTGTTTAGATACAGAAGGAAGTAACACCAACACATGTGCAACTTAAAATGAATTACTAATATTTAATGAAAATGATTTAAACAGAGAGAATGTATAGAGGGACAAAAGAATACAGCTAATGAAGAAAAGACAAGACAAAAGAACTCACAATGGGGTCAGGAGCATCGTCTTGTTTGCACATGACCCAAGGGACACCAGTGCCTAGCCCCACCGCCATCTTAGCTGCCCAGTTGGAGTAAGCTCGTCCCGGTGCACCTAGCTCGTACTCCATTGGTCCATATTCATTTTCAATCTGTCATTTAACATTTGAATTGATACAGACAAGAAGTCTACTTTAAGTCCCACTCTCACTCTATTCTATGATTATTAAAACACACAATTCACAAAGGTTTTTTTTTTTACCTGAGAGAGGATTATAGGACCGCCTTGTGATTCAAAAAGCCTCTCAGCTTTCATCATGTTAACAATCTTTGTGGTGAATCTTTGCATTTGAGCCTTCAAATGGAAGAAAAAAAAAAAATCAATATTTTTGAGTCAAAACAATGGTCAATGAACAAGTGTGAATTTTGATAACTTCAAAGTGAAGATAGATTAATTAATTGTAAAACTTGTCTAACCTTGAAAGGACCATTATCAGTTCTGAAGCTAATCCCTGGAATGTACTTAAGCCAAACAGGAAATCCACTGAGATAATTAAACAAAACAAAAAAAACAGTTACATTAGTATTTCTGGGGGGGGGGAAAAAATCTCCTTTTTAACTTTCTATTTTTAGATTAAGAACAATGAAACACACGAAATTAGCTATAATTACCCAAAGTTCCATTCTGCACAGACATAAGGACCAATCCTTAGGTTAAGATAGAGTCCAGATTGTTTGACCAACTTGACAAACTTAACCAAATCATAGTTCCCTTCAAAATAATACTGCAGAAGAAGCCAAAAAAAACACATAAAGTGGAATCCAATGAGTCAGTACTTTGTTCACACATACACAAAAACAAATAATCCGATTGGTGACCAAAAAATAATTCAGATTTTACTTACTTTTCCAGGAGATGGCTCGTGCCCATTCCAGAAAACGTAAGTCTGAATCACATCTAAGCCTCCTTCTTTTGCTTTCCTTATTAGATCTGGCCACATCTACACAAAAACAACCATCCAGATTTAGCCTAAAGTTTGAAATTACACAATGAGGATTAAAAGAATTCAAACTTTCGAAATAGCTATCAACTACATTGCAACTAGAAAAGAAAAAGACACAAACAAACCTCAGGAGTACTTCTGGGGTAATGAATAGATCCAGAGATAAGGATTCTTCTTTTGCCATTGATGGTAATAGCTCTGCTATCATAAGAGACAGAACCAGAAACAGAGCAGAAGAGAAACCCTAGAAGAAACAGAGCAGAAACTGCCGCCATAGCCGCATTATTCATGGCATTAGGTTTCAAACCCATAATGGAGACTGTTCAAGCAAAAGCAAAAATATCTTCAAATGTTGTTTATTAATTTACTTCAAGTTGGTTCACTTGGGTTTTCTACTTTATTCTATTCTTCCTTAGCTGATTTAGCTAGATGGGAACAAAAGAGGGAAAGAAATCAATGTTGGAAGATAAAGCTTGAAACTTTGTTAGCTTACACTTTATTATTTCCAGAGAAAAATGAGGAAAAGATCTGGGAAGAGGAAATTATATTCTTGAGTGTGAAAAGAAGAAAACTTGTTTTATTTTTTTGTTCGGATGCCAAAATGGAGGTGCTTTGCAGCTGCTTTTAAGCACTCAGCAATGGAGGGTATCTCATGGGACCTACCTTGAGAGACCTTTTTGGGGCCCACCTTGTTGGGACAAATTGTTGATTTAAATAATTTATTACTTAAAGGTTTTTATTTTTGTTTTAATATCGAATACCTAAGGTTTTATACTTTATAGGATTAAATAAATAATATTTCAAGTATTCCCGGATGTATTATATCAAAAGTTCATATATGATTTGAATGTCCATTGTCCATAATAAGTATACAGTTTCATTGTGAGAAATTTAAACGAATTATTAGTATATAAAAAATAAATGCAAAGCATAGAAAATTTTATAAAAATGAGTTTTAGTTTGTATTTTTTTTTTTTGACACGTTCTCGTCAGATTCATATAACTAAATTTTAAAACACTTTTTTATATAATATATTTATTTTAAAAAGTTAAGAATATTTTTAAGTTATAACAAATTTTAATGGCAGATCGGTTTTCTTTTTCAAAATATAATCCCGTTATGATTTACATTTTTCAGTTTTATATAATTAGTTAGTTCTAAAAAATCAGATATTGTTTTTGTTTGTTTGGCTAAATTCATTCCGAGATCAAACAATAAACACCATAATCCCAAAATTGTCTCTTTCCTTAATTTTACGTATTTTTCACGCGCTTCTGTGTAGTAATGGCCCAATACTTACAAATGTGTCACGGGTTAAATTTAGCCACCACAAATTCTAAGACACAAGACCAAGACGACAAACAATAAATGTTATCTTTTTACTACTCATCTTAAAATATTCAACCTTGCCTTTTTCGGCGTTTTAACCTTACAGTTGGCAGCCAAACAAAAAACTTACATACAAAAAAAAAAAACATTGTGTAGTTCCCTCTACGGATACGTCTCAACTTGGCGCGTGACCTCTCACGATCCAATAGTTTTGAAATTTTGTTACTGAATTACCAAATGGTAAGATATGAAAGATCGTTCGTTAGATACATCAATTAGGTAGTTAGTACTTATAGTCGATATTATTAGGTTGCCAAATTGGTAAGATATAAATAATTTAGTTAGTATCTATTATGGAGATTATTTGGTTACAAAATTGGTAAGAAATGAAAAAAGCGTTCGTTAGATAAATCAATCGTTATCACTTATCTCAACCACTAGTCATGCAAACTCTTTTGAAAATGTCTTCCGATTTCTCTACCTAGAACTATACATATTTAAGGCTATACAAACTTCGTCTTGTATTGTAATGTAACAAATTATAAATTTAGTTTGATTAACAAAATAATAAAACAGACGAATTTATTGCTAACTTCGAACAGCTTATTACTTTTATAAAATTAATGATTAAAACGATTTGCGATTAATATAGGTTTGTGTTCTATTATTGCCTGTAACCATCCAAGACCCTGCATCGAGATTAGACGGTGCAAACTATATATGGCTGGTTGTGTCTACAAAATTTCGTTAACATGTCGTATTCATATTAATGAATGGGGAAAGGGAAACTATAAATTTAATATTTGATAATTTCAAACAAGACACGCAAACATACACAATAATTGTTCTAATCGAAGAGATAAGGTGTCGAAAAATAAGATATCGTGCTTGTAAAGCATCATTAAAGTTAAAACGCAATCGATTACGTTGAAATGTTGAATAAAAGACCATTCTTTGTTGTAACTTGTCATCGCTCCATCGGATATATAACAAAAATATTCGAGACTCGTGTTATGATTTACGAATCAATATTGTATACAAGTATGTAGTATGCACTTACAAGTTACAAGGCAACTGCATCAATCTGAATTTTGTTATGTTATTTATAATGCTCTCAGATCTATGACATTGGCTTTTTCGTGTTAGTAATGGTATTTAATAACTTAATATATTGCTTTGAGTTAAGTTACATGGGGCAACCAAAAAAAAAAAAACAAATCCCTTAACTGCGACGACAACAACAGTTTCCGTGTTCCGAGTTTCTGCTTTCTCTTCTTCATTAGTTTATTCCTTTCCCACTCACAATTTAACAATTCACGCGCGGCGCGTGAATAAACAGTATTTACTTCAAATTGCTAGTCTGCTGTTTGACTTTCTTGTTCCGGATCTTACAGCGGATCTAGGAAATCTGTATTTAACGAGTTCCAAATTTATAACCGTATCTTAGTTAAATTCCTAATGTTTTAACTACAACAGTAGTTGAATTTTCATTTCGCTTTTTTTATGAAAAACTATAAAACTCCAGAATAACGAAGCTAATGCGAAGGTCATGGTTCTGTCTACTACTGGTAGATTTAGATCCGAGCTGTTATCAATGAAACGTTACTACTATAGTCAACGACAAAATTGCTATAATATTCCGTAGTTTATACGAAAATCGATCGGAAACAGAGTAGAGTACTTTTAAGAATTTATTACACCTGCAACTTTTTTGTTGCCAGCTCGATTGTCATACATTCAATTTCAGCACAACGCATTTGCTCAATCGACTGATATGATCCAAATTACAAACATATATTAGAAACAAATTATGGTTTTGAATCAATCATGATATATATCCATGGACCTAGTATATCATAATACTCACAACAACAACAAATATGATGTAAGTAATTTCGTTGAATTATCCCTGAGCATGTAAAATGTGATTTTATTTAATTGGTGTATTGAATTCCATTTCTTGTTTTTTTTTTTGTCAACACAATTCCATTTCCATTTCTTTTTAGTTTTACATTCCATAAGTCAACGGATCATATAGAAACCACGTGTGTTCACGATAACTAGAACGTGAATGAAATTATTTTGCTACTAATGACTAAATGAGTCAATAACAAGGAATTATAGTCTAAACTCCAATAAAGTATTATCTGCATAGGTTATTGTCTAAATTGACTCACAGTGTGTTCTGGCTGCATTATGAACTCATAGTACCCACTTGCAAAGATATTATTATTTCTGGATGAAAACATATTTAGTAATTAATTATATATATATATATATATATTATTTTGTTTACTCAAGGAACAGGCATGCATGCATATTGCACTATTGCACTAATGAGAATCCCCATTCATTCATAGAAAAAAAAGCATTGAAATTAAGTTTAGAATTAAGTGATGTTTTAAAATTTAATTTTTTTAAAAGATTAAGTGTCATTTTGTATTTTCAATCCAGATTTATAATTTTACACCTATTTTATTAATGCATTAACCAATGAAGAATTTATATAATATATTAATAAAAGGTAAAATAAAAAATTTAAATCTTTTTTAACATGTGTGTAAAAACCTTAAAACACTTATTTTTAAACAGATGGAGTATTGTAATAAGTTGTACCAACAAAAAAAAACATTGTAATACATATGAACGTAAATCAAATTTTTATTTGTTTGGTGATTACACAAACTTTCAGTTGAACTATTGACGATCATTTCTATTAGTTACTGCAAACAATTAAGATTGTCGTAGCCAGATATTTGTAAACTGAGTTCCAAATTTAAGCGACGCACAGACACACACACGAAATGGATATGTAATGAGTAAGATACCTTTCGCAATCAAAAATAATATCGAGAGAAATCTATAACACATCAGCACGTTAAACTTATCCATTATAGGAAGGAGAGGTTCCTAAATATTTCCCTTTACGGATTAATAAATGTGTATTGTTTTTTGGCTAGCTCTTGCTTTCCTTTTCAGCGCGACTGCCTTATCTTATCTTATATCAAAGGTCTCGTTTCTTCTCCACGTCCTTGACTTATCATATTTTGATACGCTCGTTCCTTGAAATTCTACGTTAATATTTATCCAACACACAAGGATACAAATTAGAATATATTTTTTTGACGTAAATATAGAAAGGAGCATCCTAATACTCTTTTTACGAGGTTGAAAATTTGAAACTAGAATATCAAAGGAACTATGAAATATCATCAATAAACTAAAAGATCACGAAAAATCCTATAAGTTACGTGGCAGAAACAAAGTCTCATCCGAACTGTATTTACTCCAACATCGCATTGGTGATGAACGAACGATGGATCACTGGAGCAGGATGACATGTAACATGTAATCAAGAAAACGTGGGATCCACACAAAAATGTGGCATTATATGATGACACGTCAACCTTGTCGGGAGGACCCATGAGAGCATCTACTAGATAATGTCCATGTTATCGGACAAAACCGCATCGACGATACATACGAATTGGGTGGCTAAAAGAGTATAAGAATAGGAGCTACAAAAATATGATATGTATTATCTTATTCGCACGAGAAATAAATAACATCGATGAGACTGCCACATACTCATTACTCAATTTGAAACCATTCCCATCAATATCGATCTTTTATCTTTTTAGCGGTCCCTTCAGACACATCAATTTTTTTTTAATGAATTAAATGTCTAATTTTTTTCTTCTGTTATTCTAACAAAATGTATTGCATTGTGCTTGATGGTTTTAACAAATGCCTAAATGAAGCAATCTTAGCCAAAAACACAACTGACTATTAGATTATATACAAAAAAATATATTATTAAACATTTTGGTCTAGCATTTTCGCTCGGATGCTGTCTTTGCTCGTGTCGTGGCGTCTAATTTTGGTATATTATATAACAAACATCGACCTTTCTTAGTAAAGGAAAAGATAGGAAATTGTTGATATTTTATATACGAATCACACATTGATTGATTTGGTCGGTCGTCCATTGTAATCCATTGCAATAGTAACAAGTTTTCGTTAGACGTTTATGGGGCCGATATTTCAAAATGGGCCTACTCAGAAAGAAAAGTCACTAATGACATTATGACAAGTTGATAACCGAATCTAGTCTACTGTCGCATTAAAATAGATTTTCAATTTATAGACTACTACAGGATACTAGTTGTGCTTTTATCTTTGGATAAGGATGTTGCCGAGCTGGATTAGATCAAATGACTAACGTCACATTCACATTTTATGATTATTGTGTATTAACATCTATGAAAATATGTAATGGTCAAGTTGCAATCGCTCAACTTGCTAAAAATTTTAAATTTATGATAAGATCATGATTCAATTTGCTTTTACCAAAGAAATAAATGTTCTTTATTTGTTACTACACTAACAATATATTTAAGAAATAAGCCAATAACCCATGAGGACAAGTAACATCGTTGGGACAAAAGACAAAAATGGGCATTTTGATTTGAGAACCAGTAGGGAGCTACACATTCATCTACAATACACTTCTTTTCCGGTTAAGTGAACGCTGAAATGCTAAACCGGCCTAATAAGTAAACTTTGATCCTTCAGCTTCTAAACAACTATTGTGACACTTGCTCATCTACAAATGAACCAAAAAGGAAAATATGGTAATGACTTGTGTCAGTTAACTTTGAATCTTACCCAATGAAGTTTATATGATCAAATTTAATGGAAGAGATATCTTAAACTCACTGAGTATAAACGCAGGCAGGTTGGATACTGATGGTTTAGGCTTGGCCTCTTCAATTATGATCTCAGTTGCAGAATCGCTTGCGAATCCTAGCTTCTGCATTATTTTTTCTAATCTTTTCCCATTTGTCAGATACAAATAACCAATCTGGAAATGTAAACAGATAAACCAGAGTTTATGATCTCGCAAATCAAGTGACAACAATAAGATTACCTCCAAGCATAGTTGGATATCGAGGTTACTTACTAGTGTTTCCAATGATGATGCCTTGTTATAAACTGCAACACCTGCACGTCTCTTTGAACGTGTTCTAGCTGAACTTAGATTCTTACCCCACCTTAGTACATCCCTGAAGCAATTACAAATTCATCAGATGGAAAAAAAAATCCAACGAGAAGTGAAATCATGTATCTCAGCTCAATCACAGGCACTTTATCATAGTAGCCAGTAGAGAAAATGGGTTTTGTGTACTGACCGCTCTTGCTTTGTTAGGAAATCATCATCAACAAGTTTCGTCAGCAAGGCGCACTGAAGAAGATTTTGAGAAAAAGTTTTGCAGTTAACATATTATGTTCCAACAACAAAGAATGTTAACAACACTACTCGAATGATAAGTCTGAAATTTGTAAGATGGTGAATGAAATACAAAACTAAGATGGTTATGCTGATACCAATTTACAGAACTAATGTATTCTCACGAAACAAAACAAACACCAATACTTTGTTTAGTATACAAGAGTGGAGGTAACATCATATAGCCTACAGAAACTGATAAGAGAAAACAAATGAGGACATAAGATAAAAAAAAGGAACCTGTGCTTCACAGCGCACCACTGCTGTAACACGATCGTTATAGTCTTCGATACTAAGTGGAGGGAAAAGAAAATGCCTACGAGCATATAACTGCACAAGCACAACCAAAGAGAAACTCTTAATGAAAAAAAAGTGTAACAGTAATACATATTAAAAGCTAACAATGCTAGAGTCTATAAAGATTGGTCCAACAAGGATTAAAAGCAAAAGCTTTGCTAAGAAGATTGAATCAAAAGCTCAGAGATGCAAAAAGGAAAACAAACCTCATAAATGGAATCGCCTATAAAAGCTAAAGAAGCAGGATTGAAGACTGATTTTGGTTTCTCGATCTTTGGTGGACTTGGAGACCATGTTTCATATCCCATATAACTATCATCAACGTCATCAACAATTTTTTTTGACAAGTCTTCTACAATTCAATTCCAGAAAAATAACTCGAATTTAACAACCAAGCATCGAAATTGAATCAATTTTCATGAGTTTCAGTGTCTACCTTTACTTGCCGGACGCTTGAGCAAATCAGCGACGGAGATGCTGATTCCCGGAGACGGTGGAGGTAACGACGGTGGTAAGAATGAATTACTGTTAGGGATTTTCTTCACTTTGCGAGGTGCATTAGGGTTGTAGGGAAGTCTAGGTTGTGTATCTAAGGCAGCTCTCACGATTGAGCTCGCTGATAAAATCACCATTTGTTTTCTTTCTGGAAGCACAGTTTTATTTATTTTCCCGTGGATTCGTAAATCTATCCGGCGACGATAAGGCGGTGACGGTTCATTTATAAGACGTGGCGTATTGCTATACGTCTGTTAGCAATTTAGATTTAAGCATGCCGTTTCCTTCGCCTCCGTTAACTTTTCGTCATTGATGGGCCGAATTTGGCCATAGACTTTAGTGGGTTGGGCTTTCTTCATTAGAGTAACAATGAAAAATATCGTCTACTGCACTCTTTACTGGTTTAAAGTTACGAACATACGATATAGGAGGAACATGAAATCGTAAAGCAGATTCTCCATTTTCATGTTACTTTGGACATGAGAATCTTTTAGCTTATCTTCTATAATATGGTCGGGTAGTGATAAGAAGCGAATCCTATATGCTTATGTACAATTTTCTTTTCTTTTTTCCTCCTCTAATTGCCTTGTCTTTTCGACTAACATATCTTAATTTTCTGCTAAGTAAATGATTGTAATTCTCCATGTGAGCGTGCTAAGACTTGCATTTGGTGGTCCTTGAATATCACCTGTCGACACCTAAGTGAGATTTTACCTATTAAAGTTGGAAACTTTATTCCCTTTTTTTGAAATGACAATTTTTGTTACCACCTTCATTGACATTCCCTGGTTTTCTAGCTGTCTATTTTTTGCTAATGTTTTTGTTGTCATGTAGTAGCTACAAAGCTAGATTGGGGCACATGAGCCACAATAATTACCATAGAAGCAACAACGAGAGTTCTTCAAATGAATATGTTGGAGGCCAAAACTGACGCCAAAACAAGAAGCAAATTAAATCGACACTGATAAAGATTATTATAGAGCTTTTTACTGATTTGAGTTTTGATTCTTGAAGCAACACTCTTGTCAGTCTAGGGTCAAGTGGGCATTTAAAGACTGAGTACTTACGTTATGTATTGTTTTCTAATAATCTATGTTCTCCATTAGGTTTAGAAAAAAAAAACGGATAGCATAAATTTCATCGAACGGACAAAGTGTTAGCTAGTGGTTTTGCATCAATTTCATAAAGGGGACAAAGGATCATGTTCTTATCCTGGCTATCTAAAACCCTTGAGATTGTGAAATCAATGGAGCAAAAATATTCTCCGGTTTTTAACTTCAAGTGGTTCTTTACATGGAGATATGGTCCAAATGAAACCCCCCCCCCCCCCCCCCCCCAATACACATAAAAATGCAACTCCCCAAAATTATAAATAACATGCATTTATGTGCATATATATTGGCCTTCGTCAGTTTCGAATTGTTTTTTTATTAGTTTATCTCTGTCAACTCTCAATCTTTGTGATTTGTTATAGGCAAGCAAATACACAGATCTCCAGTTTTTTATTTGATACAAAAGGCTAAAAATAAATAATAGATAGAAAAAAAGACTTTCAAATACTTTAATCGAAAACCCTCTCGGTTTTCCAAAGATGCACGACCTTAAAAAGGAATCATGCAATAATTAGATATGATCAAAGTACTAATTTGTATAGTATCTATCATTTTCTCTTTATCAAAATGAATATATAATTAAAGTGACGATCGTATGGGTAATAAGATAGCTTCCGTGTTAGGTATTGCTTGAATGAAAAGCTTATAAATGGCGTTTATAAATTATATATATTATAAATGAATCATAGGCTACCCAAAAGAAATAATATTTTTGGGAAAACTATTATAAAGTGAAACGAAAAGAGAATAGGCAAAATTTTATTGTTTGGCATTAGTCAAAAGTTTAGATGTTATATTACAATCAAAAGATTAGCTTTTTAAGTAGGCTAGCTCAAAGTTTGTATAATCAATCAACGATAATCAAAGTATTCAAGCGGCTAAAGAATCTCACTTCCTTAGATTCTAATATATTATATCACTCATAGTCATACATACGCAGCTTATTTTAGATAATTATACATTCATATTGGTTACGACTTACATGTATATGTTGAGTGGGAGGGTGCGCATGTGGTCTAATCATGAGAAGATTGAATTGGCCTTAAATAAATGTATCACACTTTTCTAGTTCTATTGTAGAGCTACGTTTCATTACGTAACGTACTAGCTCGAAGATTATTAACATAACAATATAAAGCCGGTTCAATAATCGACTCTGGTTTTTAGGATGCTGGCCCTGGTCCAGCCTCCAGCTTTGGTTTATCTCCAAATACAAAGAACTGGACCAAATCAAAATCTTTAAAACGCGTTCGGTTCCGCGTACTTAAAACGATATCAAAAGAGTATGATCACCAATCATCTCTGTACCGTTATCTCTTATGGAGTATTTTCTAACTACTATGCTGCAAAATTTTTTATAATGGTTTGTATTACTACTCGAATTCACATATATACACAATTATATCGTTTTTCATAAGGTACTTTGATTCGACGTCTTCGAAAATAGTACAATTAATCAACTGACTTTCACATAACTATAGCCACGTACCTGTACACAGTACATATATAACACATGTATATATAAGTTTTATACATGTCTTCTCATGCATATCATTGCACATACATGATATATATGGGCATGCATGTATCCAATATAATCATGATGAAAATGTATAAATATATGTGAAATAAGAAAGGTGGCCTAATGGAGTTTCGCACGAACGCGCACCCAAAATACCCCACAAGCCAAAAGACAATTAGCACACTTTCTTCGAAAATATTCTTTATCTATTCTCTATGCAGAAATTTTCCTTATACAACCTTACTTTTTCATCAATTAAACCTTTTGAAAATAATTGATATTTGTTTGGCTCAAATAATCGATATAATCGATATATGTATACATAGAAAGTGCCAGCTTGATTAAAAACAAAACTTATTTCTTCTTATTTTCCCCCTTTTAGTCGTTAAATCATTCACTGTTGACTCAAGTAGACTTAATTTTTTCTATAACAATTTATTTTAGAAAATCGATTTTATTTATATTGGTTGAAACTTTTACAAAATCAAAAAACTAATAATAACTGTTAACTGATTACATTATGTTCATGGAAATTTTCTTTATGTCATGGATTATTTATGGATCTTTGGCTACTATACATTTTTTTTTTATGTGTGGTTTTTCATTTTTGTAAGTTGAGCTGCAGTTTGTAGATAATTAAGATCAAAGATTTAGAACAGACTGAGAGTGTAATGACATAATATCTTACCAAACAAAACTTTATATTATCACATCTAGAATTCATATAAACCTTACCTTAAATAAATAAATAAAAATTTAAGATAAAATAAAAGAATTTATAAGCCACATGATTTGTTGCCACACCGCACCATGATTAAAGTTATATAAAGAGGTACCAAGACAGATTCAAAGTGAAAGAAAGTCCCAAAAACAAAAACCCAAATAAAAAAACAACAAAACCATTCGTGCGTCTGACTAAGTTAATACACTCATGGACACTTCTTCATCACTTTTGCTCTTCTCCTTCTTCTTTATCAGCATCACCATCATATTCAACAAGATCAACCGTCTCAGATCATCCCCATCTTCAAAGAATAAACTTATTGATCATCATGTTATATCTCACAGTCACGGACTAAAGTTTCCCCAAGGAAGTTTGGGATGGCCTGTCCTCGGAGAAACCATCGAATTCATTTCTTCTGTTTATTCAGACAACCCCGACAGTTTCATGGACAAACGTAGACTCTTGTAAGAACTCTTATCCCTCTCTTTACATTTTAATGTTAAAAATATATAACTCCAAAATTTAAATAAAAACTAAATTTCATACGTAAGAGAAAAGTAAGCTCTATAAAGAAAATATACATAAAACTAAAAAAAAAAAAAACCTATAAAAATATACGTGTTTATGTATGTAAAGGTATGGGAGAGTGTTTAAGTCGCATATATTTGGGACGGCGACGATCGTGTCGACGGATGGTGAAGTGAACAGAGCCGTTTTGCAGAGTGACTCTACGGCGTTCGTGCCGTTCTACCCTAAAACGGTGAGGGAACTAATGGGAAAGAAGTCGATACTTCTGATGAACGGAAGTGTACATAGAAGGTTCCATGGACTAGTCGCTTCTTTCTTAAAGTCACCACTTCTCAAAGCTCAAATCGTTAGAGACATGCACAAGTTTTTGTCTGAATCCATGGATCTATGGTCTGAGGACCAACCTGTTCTTCTCCAAGATGTCTCCAAAACTGTCAGTATACTTCTCCTTAGTCCTTAATTATTTTACTATATTCTTACATACAATTTTTAAAAGTATTGATTAAGAAATTATAAAGGACAATCATAATGATGTTACCATGGATTTAATATTAATGCATTTTAAAGAGCATGGCTACAATGATTACACTTTGATAAAATGATTATAAGTTTCTCCTTTTTCGTGTAACAAATTTATTAATTATACCTAACCTTTTTGCTTATTTCTCACATTTCTTTTTTTATTTTTATTTTGGTTGGCTAGATTGCATTCAAAGTAATGGCCAAGGCATTGATAAATGTAGAGACAGGAGAAGAGTTAGAAGAGTTAAAAGAAGATTTTGAAAAATTCATCTTAGGACTCATGTCATTACCCATTAATTTCCCTGGTACCCAACTTCATAGATCTCTCCAAGCTAAGAAGAAGATGGTGAAGAAAGTTGAGAGGATCATAGAAAGCAAAATTATGAGAGCAAATAACAAAGAGGAAGATGGTGTTATTACGAAGGATGTTTTAGATGTGTTGCTTAAGGACTCAAGTGAACATTTAACACACAATTCGATTGCTAACAATGTGATTGACATGATGATTCCTGGCCACGATTCTGTCCCTGTCCTCATCACCCTCGCCGTCAAATTCCTCTCTGATTCTCCAGCTGCTCTCCATCTTCTAACGGTAATTAATTAACTTAAACCAGAATCAAGTGATAATATAGTTTAGTGGTCAAGTCGTTGTTAAATATCGATTTATTATTTATACTGTATTAGCCACTATAGATCACATGATAATCCCTATACGTTTTGGTAATTAGTATGAAATATAAGCTTATGCTAATTAATATGATAAGACGTTTCTCTCTTTAACAATAGAAAACTAAATCATTCATTAAAATAGGATTGGAACGAGTGACAAAAAAAAAAAAGGATAGTAAAACTGATATCAACTCGTGGCTATATGATAGCCACTAAAAATCTATAAGCTCTTCTTACTTATAAATATTTATATTTTAAAAAAAAATTCAGGAAGAAAACATGAAGCTGAAAAGTTTGAAGGAATTGACAGGAGAGCCACTATATTGGAATGACTATTTGTCGTTACCTTTTACACAAAAGGTATAATATATTCTTATTTTCCCTGGCATTGGTTAATTATATATTTATATGAATAGTTCTATTGTGAAAAGGTGACTAAATTACCTTTTTGAATTACCAATTATCATTAGGTCATTACAGAGACCCTGAGAATGGGGAATGTTATAGTCGGAGTAATGAGAAAAGCGATGAAAGATGTTGAAATAAAAGGATATGTGATACCAAAAGGATGGTGCTTCATGGCCTATCTCAGATCAGTCCATCTTGATAAGCTTTATTATGACTCTCCCTACAAATTTAATCCTTGGAGATGGCAAGTAAGATCATCCAAATATTATTTTACACTTAATCACATATATAATATCAATTATATGTTAAAATAGATATATGCATCTTTTATATGATAGGAAAGAGATACGAACACGAGTAGTTTCAGTCCTTTTGGAGGTGGTCAGAGATTGTGCCCTGGTCTCGATTTGGCCCGTCTTGAAGCTTCAATTTTCCTTCACCACCTTGTCACTCGCCTCAGGTAACCAATCAAGTATATGAGTATTTCATAATAATATCTAAATATATTGTAATTTTAGTTTTGATAGATTTTTATTTTTCTTACGAGAACAAAAAAAACAGTGTACATGTGATAAATGCTTTAGCCTTTAGACAAAATGGTATGCTAGGACAAAATAAGTCTCATCTCTTTTGGACAAGTTGGACCCAATTCTAAAGGCAAAATGAATTTTAATTTGTGTAAATAAACTATAGCTAACGATTAACATATATTTTTTAGCTAACGATTAACATATATATTTTAGCTAACGATAACATTAGACGAGTAATTTATCTAAAACTACTATTGGATTGAGAAAATGATCAATTGAAAATCCCAACTATAACTATATAGGTATCCTTATTTTTCTTATAAAAATGATTTAAATAATCCGCAATACAATAACTTGAAAATTTGTCCGTGACTATGATACGCAGATGGATTGCAGAAGAAGATACAATTGTAAATTTTCCTACGGTGCATATGAAGAATAAACTACCCATTTGGATCAAAAGAAGATAAACTATACTTATATTCTTAAGTAGAAAATCGAGTTATAAAAATGTAAGGTTAATTAAACTGTTAAAGAAGTTAAGATCGAGTATTTTTGTAAGTGGGAGTGAAAAAGATAGTGAGACAGAAAAGACAACATGATGGAGAAAGGCATTCACACGTGTGGATGGCGATTGACAACGTGTCAACTATTTTGTTCTTTTCATCGCAAGTCAGACAAGGATCACGAAACCTTTTGGTTGACCGTAGAATTTCTTGGGGCTTTTAGTACAAATATGTATCAATGTATGTATGATCTTTTATACCACTATATAAATGCATGCTATAGAATCCTAATTTTCATGACTATTCTTATTCGTATATCATTATATAACAAGTTATAAATCTGATTCAATCATATTATAACTTTCCAGAAGAATAATTTACTAAAGATACTATGATATATTCTAAATCTATATGTTCAATCAATTTTACAATTGTTATCATTAGTTATGTTTGTAATTTTTTTAACAGAGTTTCTGTTTTCTGACTATAGTTGTCTGAGTAGATAAAATCATTACGAGGTTTTAAAATGACAAAAGTTAAGGGACACCACCTTTGGCCTCTAATAATTTAGATGTAATAATGATTATGCAATTGATATTCCTTCCCCTCCAATGAGATGATATGAAACCACTGAAATTCAAACGTGACAAGAAAATAAGGGTTTTATTGTTTCGACTGAACATCACTAACAACCATATCATTATACTGTCACTAACCAACAATTTAATTGTTACATTTGTCTTATGATTGTGACTACGAGTTAACTTTCCACGTCAGAATCACAATAACCTTTAAACTTGATTTGGATAATTTTCAGCAATGCAAATGGGCCTCTTTGTGGTTCTTATGGTGAAAACCATAGTTTTCGGTAATCCAGCTTACATTTTGGTGTGGTTTTGAACTTCTTTTTGACACAAGTTAGCTCTTTTCTTGTGTTACATGGATCAATACTATAGCAGCCATAAGCTTGGATTGCTGAAGAAGCCTCACTTCGGTCATCTTTAAGATCTATTGAATGACTTCTGGACCATGAAAGTGAGAGCATAGGATCTGGAACGTCCGGTCCGCTCTGGGCTTGTCTCGGCCATTTTCTTTTTTAATTGGATAACAAATGTAAAGACTAAAGAACGTAAACGTTTTGGGGCTGAATCACAAAGTCCATTAAGCGTTTATAATTGAATATACGTGTGCCGACATTACACGTGGCAATACAACTCATTACATGCCAGAGAGACACCTCTAGAATGGGACCACGTGTAATCTGCATGACAATTCAATAATGTCATCTCGCTCGGTGACTGATCGTCTGTCACCGTTACTTTATCAAAATCGTTCTTATATTAAAACTAAATTTATAAATCTTTCTAGTTTAGTTACAGTGGTACCCAAATCTTGGAAATCTAAATTTATATTTTCAGACATTGACCAAATAGTTAATCAAATCCTTACGCTACACTATAGTAATATTATCACATTTTTTGTTGAAAACAATCACGATCTAAATGTTTATAACAACGATCTAATCAAATCTTCTTTTATCCCAAAAACTTGAATTTTCAATTTTTTTTTTTTTTAAGTCACCTAATATACAAAGGGACCTCAATATGTATACAGTGACCAAATTTATAAATTAGAACAGTTTTTCATTATTTCCATTTCTAATTCCTCTATTCACGCGACAACAATAAGAATGACCAACTACGGCGCGATTCCGACGTCGTCTCACGCGTCTCCGGTGGTGGATCTCGAATCGATCTCACGCGCCAAGCAACGTATCAAAGCCGGACTCGCCACGCGCCGTCCATGGAGAGTGATGCTCGATTTCCACTCCATGGGGATACCTCACGGCGTCTCCGATGCTTTCTCCAGAATCAAGACGAATCTCGCTTACTTCCGGATGAATTACGCAATCGTCGTTTTGATCGTCATCTTCTTCAGCTTGATCAAGCATCCGACTTCGCTCATCGTCTTCACCGTCTTGGTTTTCGTATGGATCTTTCTCTATTTCCTCCGTGACGAGCCTATCAAGGTGTTCCGATTTCAGATCGACGATCGGACGGTCCTGATTGGTCTATCGGTGATAACCGTCGGTTTACTTTTGTTGACCGGCGCGACGTTCAATATCATTGGGGCGTTGGTGACCGGAGCTGTATTGGTTCTGATCCATGCGGTGGTTAGGAAGACGGAGGATCTTTTCTTGGATGCAGAAGCGGCGGCGACTGAGACTTCTGGGCTGACGTCATACCCGTCGTCTTAAATCGATTGATCTCAAACTTTATGTAATTTTTTTTGTTTTTGTTGTGTATTATAATTGTTTTTAAAATTATTTTATGTGTAATAATTTAAAACTTTTTATTGGTGTGAGTTTGGTTTTGGGACTTTCTCTCCTTTCTTTTGTTTTTGAATTTTGTTTTGGGTGCAGAACGTTACGAGACGTTTTTGTTTTTAATTATTTCCTTAAACTCGGGACTCTGAAAGATTTTAAACTAAAAATCGAATCATTTGAACTAATCCACCGAAAAGAACATAAATCAATTGATAATTATTAGCTCAATAATGTCAAGTCTTCTCTTCTTCTTTTATCAGACCGGTCGTCTAAATCTTTTTGTCGGCTTATGTTATCTCTTATTATGGACCTCTTTTCAGATGATTTTTTCTCTAGAAGAAAAAAATACTCAAAACATAAAAGAATAAGTCTCATAAACCATATAACCTTTAAAAATCATATAAACTAAAAAAAAAAACGAGTATAATGAATATTCCCTTTTTGCAACATGTAAAGTTTACGGATCTTTGGTGTAAAGTAGGAAAAAGTGAAGGACCCAGAAGCTCATGTCGGTACATGTTGTTGCCTTGTTAGGCACTTTCAGATGGTATGAGAAATCTCTATGAATACAGTAATGATTCAAAATTTCTTCTAATACATTTAAAATTTTATTGGGCCTATTATTAAGACCCAATACAATCAGCCCATACAATTCCAAAAGAACGCCGTTAGATATTCAACATAGTGTCACACATCCATTAACACCGTCAGCCCCCTTCGCCGGCGCTTATTACAACCGTCACCTTCGCCGCCGGCAGATAAAAAATGGCGTATCACCAACCGTACGATCCTTACTACGTCTATCATCCTCATTCTCTACCGCCGCAGCTGCCACAGATCTCCGACGAGCCTGGGGCCATTAACACTCTCTTCGTCTCTGGCTTGCCTAACGACGTGAAGGCTCGTGAGATCCACAATCTCTTCCGCCGTCGTATCGGATTCGAGTCTTGTCAGCTCAAGTACACGGGACGCGGCGACCAGGTTTTTAATTCCTCCATTTTTAGAAAAGTTGTAAACTTTCTGATTTCTATCAATGTTAAGCTTCTGAAATTACTTAGCTTTTTATTTTATTTTTGGTCCTGAGTATGTCAGGTTGTAGCATTTGCAACATTTACGAGTCGTAGATTCGCTATGGATGCAATGCATGATCTAAATGTAAGCCTTCATTCAATTTTCACATTGATCGAATTTGTAGCTCAATAGTGATTGTGGTGAAACTTTATTCCAGGGTGTGAAATTTGATCCTCAAACAGGATCAACTCTACATATAGAAGTAGCTAGATCAAACTCTAGAAGAAAAGATAGGCCAGGAAGTGAGCCTTATGTTGTAATTGATAACAGAAACAAGAAACCATCCAAGTCTCAGGATGACCAGAGTGATGCAGGTAATGTTATGGTGTTACCTTGTGAATTCTTCATTTCTTAAATGTAATGCTTTATGTTTTGATGCATCTAGGAGATAGCGATCCTGATGAGGCACATGAACCTGGAAATAGTGGTTATCCTAAGGAAATCGATAATGCCAAAAGGTTGGAAAAAGGAAATTTAGTGGCTTTGGTTTTGTAGTTCTTTATGTTCAAAAGCAGAAGACTAATGTTTGCTGATTTCGTTACAAATTTACAGCGAAGGGGACTCTGATCAAGATATTAAAACACAATCAGCTAATGTAAGTAGCTTAATTGTTACATCCAGATAGACTTGTTTGTGGTTCTGTAGCTTATTGACACATTGCTACAGGGTCATTTAGAAAAAGAATCTGAAGGAGGTTCTGGTGCTCGACCATGTTCAACCTTGTTTATAGCTAATCTAGGGCCTAATTGTACAGAAGATGAACTCAAACAACTCCTATCTAGGTATTCTTATGTAATGGCTTAAAATTGTAGCATTTTGATTTGAAAATATTCTGAATTTCTGATTCATTTGCTTTACAGTTATCCTGGTTTCAATATCCTGAAAATCCGAGCAAGAGGAGGAATGCCAGTTGCATTTGCTGACTTTGAGGTATAAGTTGTTATATTATGATATTTGTCTTTGCAGTTTTATATTCTTAAACTCTCACCAATTACAGGAAATAGAGCAAGCTACTGATGTTATGAATGATCTTCAAGGGAACCTCTTGTCGTCTTCAGACCGAGGCGGCATGCATATAGAGTAGTTTTTTCTTGCATCCTCAACATTTTCTCGATTACCCTATATTGCTTTGGTTATGAAACTCATAGATGTTTGCTGTCACACTCTGGTTGGTGTTTCTTGCAGATATGCAAGATCGAAGATGAGGAAACAGTAGAAGATTCTCACAACCACAAAGCCTCATTTTTCTTCTGAATACAAGATTTAGAGATTATAAGCCACATCGTGTTTGTTGTCATGAAGATCTTTTATGCTGACACTTAGAAATAGATGTTATATTTTTATCCAAGACTCCAAGGTTTTAGTAGTAAGGTCTCTAATATCTTATGTTGGATATTTATTTGAATGAGAATCAAGTTCTTAATTTGTCACGATCCAGTCAACAAAATCCATGCAACTACTGAAAGTCAAATCACTGCCCCACCAAACTCGTCTCCATTTGTGGGCTTTTGACAGGCAAATCTTGTGTGTATATTTATCATTGTTCAATTTGAGAAAATTGTTGATTGGTGATGCGTATATAAGTAGAAAAGCTAGCCTGGACCCCAATGCATCACTGTATTGACAGGCAAAGTCAGATTCATACATTCATACATCATTATTGGGACATTTTAAAGACTTCCAATGTCAATGTCTTGCGAGTAAGGTGAGCCCTCGTTGCTTTGTTTTCTTCTGTTCCCCTCTCTCTTCCCCCTCTGCCAAACATATCTTTTGACTCTCAAAAACCAATAATTCAAATTCAAATGAAGAAAAACATCATGTTGTTTTTGTGTCTTTGAATAAATTCCTTTACCAAAAAACAATTTCAAATTCCCCTTGATAACATATTTTACCAACTGTTTTTGCATGATTGCATCTTACCCGCTATACAAAAAAAAAAAAAAAAAGGCTGTTTTGTCAGCTTTGGACCACATTACAAAAAAAAAAAAACAGGCCACATTACTAAATACCCATAACTAAACTTTTCATTAGAGAGAAGCTATTAAGCTTGTTTTAATCTTTTAGTATTGCTTCTTGTGGTTTACTTCAAACCTCTGACTTCTTTCCCTCTCCCTCAAACCTAGTCTTGGCGTTTCTGTAGACAGCCTTTCACTGAACCTATCCGACCCATCATTCGTTAGCTGACCATTGTAGTGATCCGCCCAGAACCGCCCACTTCTGTTGCCTGCATCTGAACCTGGAGTTGATGTGTAGTTCCCATCCATTATCATATCCCCTTCCAGTATACGCAACACCTTCATTATTGACCAAACGTTTTAGTACCATCAAAAAACTATGACTGAAGAAGTGATCTCAAGGGTTTCTTTTTGATTACCTGAGACATACGTGGCCTCAAAAGTGGGTCTCTACGTATACACAACGATGCTGCATGAAGCATACAAATGACCTCACTTTCTACAAAACGGTTTCCTAGCCTCGGATCGATAAGTTCGTCTACAGCATATTCTTCCAGTAGAGGACGTGCCTGAGATGATCTCAACAAGCATCAGTTCTATTACTTTGCTGAAAAAAATTAAGATATGAATTCATTACCCATTCAGTGAGGCATTGCTGTCCTTTTGGCATGGTGATATCAATGGCTTTGCGGCCAGTGACTAGCTCTACTAGAACAACCCCGAACGAGTAAACATCAGCTTTTTCTGTGATTTGCCCACTTTGAGCATATTCTGGAGCTAAATAGCTACACACCAACAACAAAGTAACTTTCCTTTAGCAACAGAAATGTTAACTCTTGTACAGGAAAATGATAACTTTAACTGATGTCTCACCCAAAAGTTCCTATAACTCGTGTTTCCACACCGAGTTCCCCATCAGGTTGCCATCTCGCAAGACCAAAATCTCCAACCTGGTAGAATTAAAAAAGTTGACTCAGTACCAAAGCATACATGAAACAGGACCAAAGGCCATATTTTTATATATATACCAATGGCTCATTGTCATGAGTGATGAGGATGTTGTTAGGCCGCATGTCTCGGTGGACAATGCAACCAACTCTGCACTCTTCGTGAAGATACCGAAGACCTCTTGCAGCTCCAACAGCAATCTTTTGCCGTGCTGGCCATTCCAAAGTTTCCCTTTGCCGACCTGAATAAGAAGCTTGGTTACTGAACAAGCAATTTCTTTACCACAAAGAGTTCAAATGAAGATTTTAGTGAACATTACCATATAGATGGGAGTCCAGCGAACCATTGCATATGTATTCATAAACCAAGAGCCGTCTGCTATCTTCAATGCAGAAACCAATTAGCATAACAACGTTCCTGTGCTGAGCACAGCTGAGAACTTCAACTTCAGAACAAAACTCTACATCTCCTTGAGAACTAGCTAGTTTGTGTTGCTTCACTGCAACAACCTGGCCTTCCGGTAATACCCCTCGATGAACAGATCCATATCCACCTTCAGCCAAGAAGTTAGCCTGTGAAAACCCACCTGTTGCAAGCTCTAACTCGGCATATGAAAACAGCCTTGGGGGTTTTCCAAACACTGGCGCCTTGTGCTGGCAGATAGAACAAAGAGGAGGCGGACCAGGCGGAGCGTTTCGAGAGAGTGATATTGCATCTCTTACGTTCCCACTAAACTCAAGCTCCATCCTTCGACTAGACGACAATCCAGCTTCTACATCAAGTTTAGAAAATTTCTCAAGCAAAGCCTTCGTGGTTGATATTTGTGTCCTGTCATCGTTTTTCCATAGGCTTTCTTCAACCTCGTGAGATGACTGGCGATGCGTAATATATTCTGATATCCAAGGCTGGAATCTCATACTCGTTGAAGCTAATGATTGGTTTTCGCTTTCTGTTTCAGAGCCTGAATCATCATTCTCCTTGATGACCAATGCTCCATCTTTCTTCATGTATCCGTTCATTCCCAATGTGAAAAAAGGTGAAGTTCCTAAGTCAGAACTCGACACTGATGAAGTCCCAGCTTCTGTACTTGTGAATGGTGTTCCTAGCTCAGGGCTGCTGGTTGGAGTTACAGGTAGTCCTCTATCAGAACCTAACAATCCTTTAGCGTTCTTCGTGTGTTTTTCAGATGCTGCTTCTGGTCCAGTTGGTAAAAGTGAATCTTTCTCAGCATCGTTCCTAGGGGAACCAACCAAGTTTAAGCGGAGAACTTTTGCCTGAGAACGCTTCATCACTACAATGTTGCATTGCAATTCATCCATACACCGTTTCTCTTCATGCTTGAGATGTCTGTAAAACAAACCATATAGCTTATTGTCCATGTAATGTTCATAAAACTAAAGGACTAAGGACGGAGAGAATATGAGTTAAGATTATTACTTGTCTAGTACAACCCAGTTTGCTTGTGCTTTCTTTGACTCAGCAGCAACTGCTCCACAGGGCGATCCAGAAACAATCTTAATCTTGACATTAATCTACAAAGCCAATCACAAACAACAACATGAGAAACATGTTATGCTTTCATAGCTAAACATGCCTGTCTAGAGAACCAACCTTATTCGGATCATAGACATCATGAAGCTGGAGAATCATTTGAGAACAAGTGTCAGTGAGATCACTTTTGATCTCTGGTAATGCTTCAGAATGTGATTTCCGATGACCATTTGCACAATCCCCAGCAAACATAGGGAAACTCTTAGTGAAACCCCAAAGTTTTCGTCCTACAAGATTCACCAGAAAAAAAACAATGAGAGAAAAGATCAATCAAAACATACAGAAGACCAGAAAACAAAACCGCAGCAAGCAAAAATTACCAGAGTTTTGAGAAGGGACAACAACAATGAGAGTAATGCAATCCCCAGGCTGAACAACATGAGTCAAAGCCCAAATCAAAGCTGTCTTTGGAATCTCTCTAGACGCTTTAACAGCTACAATAACCTTTTCAGCTCCATCAGAAACTACTACAGGCTTTTCCTGCTTCCCTCGCTTCAGTAGTCGACTCATTGGAGATTTTCTTGACCCTCTTTTTGTTTCTCTTTTACTTGTACTTTGTTGGAGAGATATTGTGTTGGCTCACAAGATTCCGGAAGATACCAGGATTTTAGCTTTCCATTATTTAGGCTTTTGCCCCCACCAAAGTGTGAAATCAAGACAAGAACCAAAGACTCTCTCCTTGATTAGTCATTCCAGTAAGACCTTTCAGATGAATACAAAAAAAAAAAAAAAAAAAAAATCAAAGACTTGACTATACCTTTCTCTCAATGAATCACATGAAACTTATCAAACCCAACACTAACAAGATCTCAAATTTCCCCAGAATAGGAACGAATAAAAGCAAAAGTGACCAAATAGATTATACCTATTTTTTTCACAATCCAATCACTCTTCTTCTTCCTTTTGTCAAATCACTATAGAGTCAAAGCTTTTACAGCCTCTTGATTTTGGATCTGACACCCAACAAACAAACAAAAACTAAACAGGTCCAAGTCGTCTTCTCAACACAAACAAAGGCTCAAAAAGCAAAATTCCACCTGCAATACACAAAGAAATTGAAACGAGAGCTTGTGATTGAAGAACAGAGAAGAAGAATCACAATAGACGGAGATTAAAACCTCGAAAAATACAGAAACTAGAAGAAGAGAACAAAAACGTTTGACTGAAAAAAAATTAAAATATGAATTTCTATGAGAATAAAAAGGAATTTCACCAGCTATTTCAAAACAATAAACCAATACGAACAGCCAATTTATTTTAATTATAGTTTTATCGCAAAACGCCAGAGGAAGAAGATTAATATTTAAAAAAAAAAATTCACCAGAGCTCTCTCTTATGAATTTCACCGCCATGAAAACGATTAAATCCGAATAGAGACGATGGAGTGAGACGAGACAAGAAGAAAAAACACAACAACAATTTTAGGGAAAATGATAGTACCAGAAGCATTGGTTTCGTCAATTCAATTTTAGTCTGTCCTGAAGCTTCTTCTCCTTTCACATCAAAGCACGACTTCAGAGAAACTAAGATAAATGCAGATAAATCTAATTGCTAGTACTGAGAATAAAAACAAGAAGAGAAAAGCGCGAAAATGTGAGTACAGCTTCCTCTCTCTTTTTTTTTTTTTAGGTTTTTAGTTTTGGTTTTTCCTCTCGAGTCTAGCTTCTGTGTTTGCTTTGTAGTAACAACAAAATTACGATCTTCTACTTATGAATAATGATGAGCTTCTATTTTTTTTTTAATCTATTGTGTCTTTTCCAATGCTGCTCTTTTTTTTTCATGATTTCATAAAAAAAAAAATAGAATATGTTTTACCTTTTTTTAATAAATAAGTAGTATCTAGTTTGAACTCTGAATGATTTCAACTAAAATGTTACTCCAAACCTTTGGTAATGATATCCAAGTTTGGTTACTTTAACTATACTAAAGAAAAATTGTTTTATTTGAGCAAAGTTTGCATTTGGGGGATTCAAATTTAAGCTTTAGAGATAAACTAGTACTAATCTCAAACTCTCTCAAAATCTAAAATTAGTTTAGCCGTTAATGCTTTGGGAAGCCAATATACCTTTATAGGTCCTCATTTGAATATGGGACTACAATCTGAAAAGTGAAAACTCACATTTTGTGGATATATATGATAGTATCAAAAATTAATCTCCATATGTTAATTTTTATAAAACTTTTCTTAAACTTGTCAACTTTTATCCAGGATATATTGATAATAAATTAGTGATTCATGTGATGTAAATAAATAAATAAAAATAGTAAAAAATGAAATGTACTTAAAATATCATAAGAAAAATGCAATGGCTATTACTTGGCGTCATTTAATTATCTATAAATCCAAGATTTTAATATGGATTATTTGCTAATAGCATGAATTTGAAATTGCTTGAACTGGAAGATAGCCATTTATGTTCTTTATCTTTTTCTCCTTTACCAGTAGCTGTTAGTGTAAGAACTCTTTCTTTAGTTTGAATTTAAATTTTGTAGCTTTTCTGACCATAATTTTAGTTTCTCTTAAATACCCTCTCGACCACCAGAAATCTCTAAGTTGACACATCATCTCGTTTGTTACCTCGGGAAGCTGTAAACATCGTCGTTATATATGACAAATTCGAATTATACGCAGTCTCCATCCCTAAACGTGATTTTCTAACCAAGTACGTAGTCACAGCCGACACATCTGATCAAATTTCGAAAGTAGTATTAAAAAACTTGCACACATCATTTTATTATTTTAATTTGCAATAATATATTGCTTCATGACCCATTCAAAAATAAACGAGGCAACGTTACTTCTTATAAATAAAAATTTGAATTCTTTAAAAAGAACCCGTGATTGGATTTGCATGAATTCAAATAAGGTAGAATTAATAGAATCGGATTAAACAGTAAATGGGAAGCTAATCAAAGGGATTATAATGTGCAAGGGACGAAAAAAAAGAGAGGAAATGGTCCAAAATGTGTAAGTATAGAACAGAGCACAATCACAGGTAGTCAGGTTCGGTGTCATGTAGTAAACCTCCATGGGTCCGTCCACACCAAGACCATCCCCCTAATCATTATCTCTCTAATTTCACTCTTTTTTACTTTCTCATTGTTACAAAGTTTTTAAAAATTGAATTCTTTAGATCATGTGGTTCACGACTCATGATCCCACGTTATCCTTCAACTAGATTTTAATTTGGAATTTGTTACTCAATTATTTAGAATTGGGAGCAAATTAATTACATAATGCCCTTTTTGTGAAGATGGTTAGTTTTGTTGTTTGAGTCTAATTAATAATTAGTGTTGAAGTTAGTCTCGTCACGATTTAGTTATCGTGGGTCCCAAACGTTCTTTGACGTTAGCTATGTCACCGTCACGGTACACATCATCAACGGCGGCCAATGTCGTCGAAGTTGCAATCAGTCTCCTCCTGTCACACTAGCACCCACACATTAACTATAGACGTTATTGTAACACGGTGTAACAATTAAAATAACAAGGTGTATTATTCAAGAACTTAAAATTCTTGAAATAAAAAATAAAAAAGTCTCTTCAGAAACGACAACATTTACTGACGGTTTTTGCTGGGGTAGGTGCCGGCAAGAGCATGTATGATGTAGGCAAAGACAATTAACTTGATTAATCTCCCGTGGTTTACTCAAATCTATAACATTTTAAATTTAAGTATTATTCATAGTAAGAAAACTAAGTAATAAGTATACTAACTATATTTGATCAGCAACACAAAAGACAATACTTTTGTCATATGTCCAGTTTGGAAAGTGTGCTCGATCGCTCGAACCGGTAGACACAACCACTGTGCCATGCTTAAATGCCTACCCACGAACTACTTACAACAAGCACAGACACACAAAAATAAACAAAAATATGCAAACCAGAGTTTTTTTATTCGCAGGAAATACTGAATTGAAAGGAATAAATACATATTTTATAGTTTTCGTTTAAATCAAAGGCTTCAAAGTCTGTTAATTATTCCACTTTTCCAAGCTCTCTATTGTTTCCTATTCTCGAGTCCTCGACCTTAATAAAAAAAAAAAAAAGTCTTTTCTAACTACTCTTATAAAAATACCACTAATGAATTTGTACAAAAGTATAATTTGCTTTGGATAAATTTGTTAGAAAATTTTGCAACTTTCGAAAAGAAAACACGGACACGATATCGTAACGCTAAGATGTATTAATTTGTGTAATGTAGAAGTAACGAAGTTTTATAGTTCATGGGGGGGGGGGGGGGGGGCGTAAATCGGGTGATATTTTCTCTAGTGGCACATCAATAATTTGTAACATGGTTTAATTTCATCGTGCGGGGCATTTTCAATAAGAAAAACCATGCACGTTTTCAAAGGACACTATTTGGTCGTATTCGAGATTATCTTACATGCATACTCAATTAATCGGTGATACATCATAAAGTTTAGAGGACAATGACCCTATATTTAAGCTCTTAGCTCGTAACCTACTCTATATTACTAGTTTGCTAGTGACCCATTAGTTGTATTTGGACACTGTACTACATATAAATCATAAATTTTCAAACTACAGTATAGTTGGGTAAGACTCAAATATATGCATTGTTGTGATATTATTAGATCCGGCTTAGCATGCCATCAAACGAACCAGCAGAAAATTAATTAACACGAAAATTGCAGTCGCCCTATGCTTTGAGTATTACACTTAAAACTTCCGAATTCCTATTTAGACAGAATGGTAAAGGGGCCTTATCGATCATAGAAGAAAAAAAAAATTTAAGGGATATATATACCACATATAATGTTTTATGTTTTATGTTTTTTTTTTTTTCGAAAAAAAAAAATGTTAATCAGTCAATTACCCAATTCTACCAATCACCTCCAGCTAGAAAAAAACACTCACTAATCTTATTTTTCTTCACTAATTAACCAGTCTATATATCACTAATCCCATTTCCTTCTTTAATACAGTTGAAAGATCTACGCTAAAGCCAAAATTTACTAACAAGTTGGATTTATTTTTGTCAACCTGCAGAAAGACTCATCGAATCTGGATTCTGCAATAGTTATTTGTGTTTTGATATATATTGATGTCGATACAATGACTTGTCTCCTCCTCCGTCTTTAATACTGTGTTTTTTTACGAGGTAGCGTATTAATTTAATTAATAGGTTTTTCAATTTCGAGGGAGAAAATTGCATTAAAATCTGTCCAGAACGGTAACATTCATTCATTATTATTTGGAGTAAAACTAAATAAATAAATGTAAGTGTAGTTAACAATTGTACCAGCTATACCAGGCACTTCCATAATTAATTTTCCTGTTGTTATAAAAAAAGAGAAATGAAAATTGCATAACGTCTTGTAGGAGAAATTTTGAAAGAACAATTTTTTTTTTCCATTACGATATGGTTTAATTTAGGGTGTATAAATATCTAACACACATACACACGTTAACGTGGCCATATGTACAGGTAATCATGCAAAACTACTGCAGGAGCAATAAAAAAATGGGGTCCATTTTTTTTACACATGCAGGTCCAATGTGTACAACTATTAGCATGAAAAAGGTATTTTATTCGGCGATCATTACAATTATACTTTTAACTTCCGCACATTAATAATTACACTTTATACAGGTACCTGCTAATATGTTTATATTGTCCAATGATTATAGTATATGGATCTATGTGTGCATGTACACACATTATTAGCAATCTTATGTTCTTTCATTGAATTTTAATAAATGCTATTTTACTTCAATTTTTTGGGTATCTTTTGGTGTATCAAGAATGTAAAAAAGAGATTCAACATAAGATGGATAAGGTTTTAAGATATTTATGTCTGAGTGATCCCAGAATTTGGATCACAAAATAAATGACATGTGAATGGGAGAGATTTGGAAAGGCCATGTGAGATACTTCATTGTGGCGAAATGTCAATTTTTTCATAATGTGATGAAGATGAAGAGACAATGACCCTACTCTAATTAATTGCATGTTCTCTTTATATTCATCATTAGCCTACATCACTTCGTGTATGGGCCGCTTTGGTTATGTCAACAATGACATGTAACTATCTTCATCCTCTCCTTCTCTATTATCATCTTCAGTATATGTCATCCCATCCATAATTTTATAATGGACAAAATTATTAGTACCTTCACTGGCCCAATGGGCTTAAATCTTTTATATTATTTGAGCCCAAATATATGTAGACCCATATTGTTTCTGCTTGCCCGGTTCGAAAATCGTAACTGGAGATCGGAAATTAGCAATCTCAAGAATCCACAAGATTTACCTACGGTTTCTTTTCCCGATCAATTCGTAACTGGAAATTTCCCGAATCGTCGGAGGCGATGAAGTAATCGGAAGTAATCCTTACGCTTCTGTACTTGTTTGAAAGAACTCGATTGCGAAACGACGATGGGATTAGGGTTAATTTGTTGCTAGGTAAAACGATACGGAAGTGATTTGTTGAAAGATTGACCGGAAATGGATACTCCGGCGTCGGATGGAAGTGGTCCGAGGAGGACGCTGAGGAGAAAAGTAAGTAGGAAGAACTACGATGAGAACGCGATGGATGATTTGATCGAGAAACAAATAGGTGGAAGCTCGAAGAAAAAGTTCAGGACGAAGCAAGCATTGGAGAAAGAAACAGAGACGGAGGCTATGATAGCTTTATCCGTAGGCTTCCCAATCGACGAATTGCTTGAGGAAGAGATTCAAGCTGGTGTTGTAAGAGAATTAGGCGGGAAAGAGCAGAACGATTACATTGTAGTTCGAAATCATATAGTAGCTAGGTGGAGGAGTAATGTTAGGATTTGGCTACACAAAGATCAGATCAGAGAAACTGTGAGCAGTGACTGTGAGCATTTGATTTCAGCGGCTTATGATTTTCTCTATTTTAATGGATACATCAATTTCGGTGTTTCTTCATTGTTTGCACCTTACATGGCTGAAGAAGGGACTGAGGGATCAGTCATAGTTGTTGGTGCTGGGCTTGCTGGTTTGGCTGCTGCAAGACAGCTTTTGTCATTTGGGTTTAGGGTTCTTGTTTTAGAAGCTAGGAGTCGTCCTGGAGGAAGAGTATACACTCAGAAGATGGGAGATAAGGATAGATTTGCAGCTGTTGAACTTGGTGGCAGTGTAATCACTGGTTTACATGCGAACCCGCTTGGAGTTCTTGCGAGACAGCTTTCGATTCCTCTTCACAAGGTTAGAGACAACTGTCCTTTGTATAACTCAGATGGAGCGATTGTGGATAAGGTAGCTGACTCCAATGTTGAGTTTGGTTTCAATAAACTGCTTGACAAGGTTACTGAAGTGAGGGAGATGATGGACGGGGAAGCTAAGAAGATCTCTTTGGGTGAAGTCTTGGAGACTCTCAGGGTATTGTACGGTGTAGCTAAAGATTCAGAGGAAAGAAAACTTTTTGACTGGCATCTTGCTAACTTGGAATATGCTAACGCTGGGTGTCTTTCGAATCTTTCAGCTGCTTATTGGGATCAGGATGATCCATACGAAATGGGTGGGGATCATTGTTTTCTTGCCGGTGGAAACTGGAGACTTATTAATGCATTAGCTGAAAGGTTACCCATCATCTATGGGAAAAGTGTTGACACCATCAAGTATGGAGAGCGAGGAGTTGAAGTCATTTCTGGCAGCCAGATATTTCAAGCTGACATGATTCTTTGCACAGTGCCACTCGGTGTGTTGAAGAAAAAAACTATCAAGTTCGAGCCAGAGTTACCTAGAAGAAAACAAGCAGCCATTGACAGGTTGGGGTTTGGCCTTTTGAACAAAGTTGCCATGCTTTTCCCGTCTGTCTTTTGGGGTGACGAGTTAGACACGTTTGGATGCCTCAATGAGAGTAGCATAAACCGAGGAGAGTTCTTTCTGTTCTATGCCTACCATACAGTCTCTGGTGGCCCTGCCTTGGTTGCCTTAGTTGCTGGAGAAGCTGCTCAAAGATTTGAGTGCACAGAACCATCTGCTTTACTTCACCGTGTTTTAAAAAAACTCAGAGGTAGTATATTATAACGCTATCAACTTTTTGCTGCTCCCAAGTTCTCGCTATAACAAATGTTTTTGACATTTTTGCAGGCATATATGGTCCTAAAGGTGTTGTTGTGCCTGACCCAATACAGACGATTTGCACTAGATGGGGAAGTGATCCTTTGTCGTATGGGTCATATTCTCATGTAAGGGTTGGTTCATCTGGCGTGGACTACGACATTCTAGCTGAAAGTGTAAGTAACCGGCTATTCTTTGCTGGTGAGGCCACGACAAGGCAACATCCAGCCACAATGCACGGTGCCTACCTGAGCGGTTTAAGAGAAGCATCACGGATTCTTCACGTTGCGAATGTTTTCCGCAGTAATCCAAAGAAACTTGTCCAAAGATACAGTGGAGTTAACATCGATGTTCTTGAAGATCTGTTCAAAAGGCCCGACACTGCAACTGGGAAGTTGTCATTTGTTTTCAACCCATTAACTGACGATCCGAAATCAATGGGGTTAGTCAGAGTTTGTTTTGATAACTTTGAAGACGAGCCAACCAATCTTCTTCAGCTTTACAGTATTCTTTCCTGGGAGCAAGCTCAGAAGCTTCAAGAATTGGGCGAAAGTAGTAATGAAAGCAAACTGGCCTATCTGATCAATACTCTTGGATTGAAGCTAATGGGTGCCAACTCAGTACTAGAAACAGGTGGTGCGTTGATCGGTGGCATAGCTAACGGACGCAAAGGCAGAAGCAAGACCCGTGTTGTTGCAGGGCAACATCGCATTCTCCCTTAAATCACCTAATTGGCCCCAAAAGAGTTACTTTCTTTTTTCAGTATGTTGTGACTCATTTTTCCAGAGAAAGCTGAACTAGAGAAGTTCAGATTCTCCACTAACCCCATTACATAGTTTATGCTTTGTCATTATTTTTTTTCGTTAGGTTTCTGAAACTGCGGAATGTATACAAACAATGAAATAGAGTATCGTTAATGTTTCCTGGGGGAAAAAAAAGCAAATTCTTTTCAAATTTATAATCTTTGTTTGACTATATTCTTGAATTTTTGGTTTTCTACAAGATTTCTTATCACGTAGTTTTGCTTGAATGTATCTGATAAACCAAAAGAAGTCTGCAATCATATTCTCAAGCAAGGCACCACTGGTAGGATATTAACGACGTCGTTTTACAAAAGAAAAACGATAACCGAAACAATTGCTTTTGGTTTATTGGTTAAGTTGAAACAATTTTTTCCTAAGCAAATTTCTGTATTTGTAAGGGATGAAAGAGTCTAGGGACATTGGGTAAGTACGAAAGAGCTAAATATTCATCAAATGAACCAGAATCATTTCAGCTGTTGAGGTTAGCTTGTCAATATTTTGGCCTAACCGGTTTGATTTTGTTCTCATCTTTTTTTTTTCTTGAACTTGTGTCTCGCTCAGTATAACAATATTTTGTTGTTGTATTTACATATTTGTTGTCGAGCATAAGCTCAGCTTCATTAACTGTATGGCGGATGAGGTTTGTATCATGTATGGTAAAACAGTTATGTTGTCGCGACATCTCCTTCTCTGTCACTGAAGGATTAGACGTATTCTTGGCTGGATATCTCCCAATAGAACAATTCAAAATCAGACATGAGCCGCTGATTTTCGAGGCGGTTAACAATGTTAACACTTCAAACTACCAATATCCAGCCATGATTATAGATAATGGTTTCAAGCTTGACATAATGGGGGAGAGTTACAATACTCTCATATTGTTGTTGTTCTTAGACCAAGATATACCGGCAAAATGATTTTTCTTTCCTTACTGACAGAAATAAATTGTTTTATATTTTTTTCATCAATGATTTTTTCCAGATAATATATATGTTCTGATTATTATTGACTCATCATTTTTATAATCAATATCTTAAATATTTTTCATTCTCCACATCCATCAACACACAAACTCTTAAGTTATCACCAGATCCTTCAGAAGTTTTTAGGGAGTCGAGTAGAGTTTGTTAAAAACACTCTTGACAAAATATGTACAATCTCACTTTATTTGGGACAGCTCATGGATTTTGGTGAAATTTTATTCATTAGAAAAACACTATTAATAGAAAGTCTGTGAAGTGAAAAAAATAATAAAATATTATGAATCAAAACAAGAAGAAAGAATGTGAGAATAAGAAAATATATTTTCAAAATATCAGTTTCCTTTTGCTTTGAAAGAAGAAGAAAACTTTAAGCATTTAATACTAAAAGCAATATATATATATATATATATATATATATATATATATATATATATATATTTTCTTCAAATATCATATTTTTTTTTTTTTACTTTTAAGTTTTAACACTTTACATTATTTTTTTCATCTTCCACCTAATAATTCAACACTCACTTAAATATATATATATATATATATATATATACATATATATATAATTAATGAAAATCACTGAAAATGGATATATGAGCCGTCTAGTGAGTATACCAAGAATATTGATACAAAATATTATATTACATGTATATATCTAGATATTTGTTAAAATGTACAATCTGTTGCAAATTTTCTAAAAATAGTCTAAGAAAAATATACATACCAAAATATTCAGATTCTATTAATGTAAATCTATCAAGTAAACTAGTAGTTAATCAAATAGTTAAATCATGAGATTATCAGTATACAGTAAAATCTCCATAAATTAATAATATTAGAACTAATATATTTTTATGATATTTTATTAATTTATAACATTTTATTAATTTATAAAGGTGATATTTGAGTTAAAATAGCAATTTGGGACCACAAAAATAGCGAGATATTAATAAATCGAGTATTAATCTATTGAGGTTTAACAGTACTATGTTGTTGATTTTGTTGCTAACCCTTAGATTATGGATCATCTCAATTATAAATTCTCAAATACATATTCTTTTTTTTTTTTTTGTCGTCAATACATTTTCATTAAGCATTTTTATCAATTGTTCACGTTACTTATGATATAATCAACTTGGCTATTAATTTAATACTACAGTTGTTATATGTGTTTAGTGGAGGAGTTAATGTGGAAGTACATAGATGAGTAAAGAGGATCAATCAGTATGTTAGATTATAAAAGTAGCTTAATGATTTTGTTCACAAACTAGAAACACGTTGTAGAAAAGAAGAAGAAGTTAACATAATCCAGTTTACAATACCATAACTTATATAGTAATTTGACAGGAAAGATTGGTAGCTCTAGCGCTAATTAGGTATGTGTTCACTTTGACAAGCTTTAATGACGTCCTCGGGGAAATTTAAAAAAACGATGAATAGGGAAACGCAATGATAAAACAGTTGAAGCCAAAAAAATCCCACTATAGGATATTCTTCGCCGTATAAAGTTTCAAAGAAGCCAAAAAGACAAAACAACCAACAGAAGAAGAGCGTGACCAAAGCATGTTTCATCTCCATCCGAAACTTATCTGATAGCTGAATCAGCCCGATCCCTCCGGTAAATAACGATATGGTGAATAACGACTCATACAAGACAAAAAACACTTTCTTATTCCAAATCGAATATAATAGCGGCGACTATAACATTAGGTGCATGGCAATTTCTGAGAAATCTCTCTTTAGAGGTAGCAAACTCCTTATAGCAATTGGAGGGAGGATCGGTGAAGAAGAGATATCTGAGTAGCGTCACTGCATAGAATGTTGTGACACTGACCGCGCCATCCCTGAGGAACTGAGACGAGGATGAAGAGTCTCCATGCGGCCAGAGAAAATTGAGAGATATGGAGAGGCCAAAAAGCGAGAGTAGAGTCATTACATACCATATTCCTCTGTATACAATTACATCTCTTTTACTCATCATCTTCTCCATTATGTTTCTCGAATTTCTTCCTTTTTAGGTTTTAATTATCTTCCATATCGTGTACTGGTGATTAAATAGATAGATATGATGAGCTAGGGTTTTTGATTTATTCTCTTGAGCGTTTTTAGACTATACAATACACTAAAAGATCTTCACAATCACAACTAACTAAATAAAAATAAACTAATTAAACAGATTTATCACTTTTGTTAATAATACCAATTAAATAACCACGATAAATTTGTACAAAATATCTAATTTTATTTGGATAAGTTTGATAGAAAAATTATCAAACTTCCACAAATTAAAATACAAGCACGATATCGTAACGTAACGTAACACTGAGATAGTTATATATACACTTATACTAATTTGTTTAATGTAGAACTAACGAAGTTTATAGTTAATGGGGTGATATTTTCTCTATTGACGCAGCAAAGTCATTTGTAACATGGTTTTAGTTTAATCGTCCGGGCATTTTTCATCAAGAAAATTACATGCACCGATGCACGTCTTTAAGGACACTATTTGTTCTTATTCGAGTATTAAATTAAATGCATACTTCATTATTTGGTCCTACATGGCTACGTCAATAGTTTAGAGACAATGACCTAAATTTAATTTCTTAGCTCCCTTGTGATATTATTAAATCCAGCTTAGCATGGCATAAAACGAACTAGCAGAAAATTAATTAACCCGAAAATCGCAAGCGCACTATGCTTTCAGTTAAATACTTCCGGACTAAACTTATGTATGACTTGGAAAGGAAATAAATAGAAGTAAAAGAGGAAAGAGTTTTTGAAGCAGATGACGTGTCTACATATATATAAAGTTTGAATCGTGATTTCTATTGCAGCCGATTTGTTGAAGCTTGGAAGAATGACGACAAAATCCGATTTGCCAGAAGATTTAGTAGAGGAGGAGATACTTTCTAGGGTTCCATTGACATCTCTTGGAGCAATACGATGTACTAGCAAAACTTGGTCTGTTTTATCGAAAATTCAGATTTTAGGTCGAAAAGTGGCGTCAGCCACAAGGAAGCAGTTTCTAGGGTTTATGATGAAGGACTATAGAATTTGTTCAATGAAATTCAATCTCCAAGGAATCCGCAACAACGGAGATTTCGAGATATCTATAAAGCAAGTAAGTAAACTAATTGACCAAATCGAGATATACCAAGTTTTTCAAATGTGACGGCTTATTGCTTTGCATCCTCAAAGATGACAACTCCAGGCTCTTGGTATGGAACCCTTACTTGGGGCAGACCAAATGGATCCAAGTCCAACCTAGAAAATTTTACTACATGCCTAACTATTCCATCGGATATGACAATAACCGTAACCACAAAATCTTGAGGATTATCAATAAGCATGATGATATTCCTTTTGGGTACCAAATTTACGATATTGGCTCTAATTCATGCAAGGATTATTGTGCCAATCGCTACTGGGAAATACACTCCTGTAATCGCGGGATGTCTTTGAAGGGAAACATTTATTTTTTGGCTGCTAGAGTGGTTAGAATGGAAGGAGAGCATCCTAAACATATTTTAGTCTGTTTTGATTTTACAACCGAGAGATTTGGATGGAATATGCCGCTGCTTATGGTAATGAGGAGGCTGTGTCTCTATCTTGTGTTAGAGATGAGAAGCTCGCTGTGTTATATAATCTGGCAATGTGGGAAATTTGGGTTACAAATAAGATTGATCCCAATGCGGTGTCATGGAGCAAGTTTTGAATATATCCGTTGGTTTGCCAATTGAAATATATGGGGGTGGGAGTTTTCTCATTGACGAGGAGGAGAAGGTTGCTTTGGTTTTTGATTTTAACGAAGTTAAAATTTATGGGAGCTATCGCTACCAAACAGCTCACCTCATTGGACAAGATGGTTACAAAAAATCTGTTGATATCGGAGAAGCTCCCAAGATTTTCTTAGAATCTCCAGAGATATACATCTATTGTTGCCCACTTGTGTGCCCCTCTTATGTTCCAAGCTTAGTTCAACTGATTTGAAAATCAAGCAACCAGGCAAAGGGAAAGGAAAAGTGATCATTATGATCAGTTAGTTTATTGATTGCTTTTGTCTTCTTTTGTTTCATGTCCTTTTGAACAATTTAGTAAAGATTTCGAAGCTTTAGAAATGTTTTAAGCCTCTTTTCATATATTACTTGTGATACTATCAACTTGGCAATTAACTTAAATACGAGTTCTTAGATGTGTTTAAATGATGAGTTCATGTGGGAGTATATAGATGATATAAAAGAGGATCAATCAGTGTGATTGTAAACGTAGCTTAAGATAATGTACATGAATAATTTTAAAGCCAAATTCATCTCAATAAAATGGGGGAAAAAGGAGAAATTAACATAATAAACTCATAGAGTTTTTAATGGACTTACAATACCATAACTTATGTAGTAATTTGACAAGAACGATTGCTCAATTCACTCTTTGAACAAAAGAGGATTAAGTAGGAAGAGGAGAAGCTGGGGAAGAATCAAAATCATCAATATAATCAAAGATCCATATGAAAATGCACAGATAGAGTATAGTAAGAAACCATGTCAGTTTAAGATAGTCTTCGCCGTATAAACCTAAAAAGATGCCAATAAGACCAAACAACCAACCGGAGAAGAGCGTGAACAAAGCATGTATTATCCCCATCCGAAACTTATCTGATAGCTGAATCAGCCCGATCCCTCCGGTGAACAGCGATATGGTGAAAAACGACTCATACAACACTTTGGTCTTCAACATTGAATACCATAGCGGCGACTGGAACAATACGGCGATGTAAAGTTGCGAGAACACAACCTGAGCAATCCTCTCTTTAGTGGTAATAAACTCCTTGTAGCAAGTGGAGGGAGGTTCGGTAAAGAAGAGATATCTGAGTAGCGTAACTGCGTAGAATGTTGTGACACTGACCGCACCATCCCTGAGGAACTGAGACGAGGATGAAGAGTCTCCATGCGGCCAGAGAAGATTGAGGGATGTGGAGAGGCCAAAGAGCGAGAGTAGAGTCAGTACATACCATATTCCTCTGCTTACAATCACATCTTTTTTACTCATCATCTTCTCCATTATGTTTCTCGTTTCTTCTTTTCTAAGTTTTAGTTATCTTTTTTTCTGTCGTGTGGGTGATTAAATAGATATGATGAAGTAGGGTTTCGATATCTTGAACGGTTTTAGGATTCTACAATATACTTAAAAGATCTTCACAATCACAAATTAAGAAAATCAAAATAAAACTAAAAAGATTTTTCAGTTCCAAAATATCTATGTAAAATATTATATCACGTAGATATGGCTGAGTCACAGGGAAGAGGATTGGTAAGGTTATCCGAATTGTTTTGTTCAAACTAAAACATACAATCACAACCCCATAAACACAAACTTCTTAAAGGAACCATTGACCAAGCCAGCAATACTGAGTAAAAATTTAGAATTACATTGGTAAATAGACATATAAATGCAATCTATAACACTAGCTCACATCCTTGTACAATCACAATCTGGATTTTTTTAAAGAGAGAGCTGAGTGAAGAGCAATTCTAACTCCTTCTCTTGGGACAATGTTCTCTGTGAAAACACATAAAACAAATAGTGCTGATAAGTTAGTTAATCCACAGAGTTACAAAGTTATGTGAAAGATGATTGATTTATACTTACTTGAACAGATAAAAGATCGTTGATTTTGTTAAGAACCTTGAGACGATGAACTGCATAAACACTGTTCGAAGGAAGTTTACTAACCCTTTTGATCTCTTCCTGAATCACACTCGATTTCTCTTCACAACCCATCTCATTCCATTTTTCCCCCACACGATTATTACCTCTGCTTCCCATCACCTCTGTAATTCTATAGATCTTTCGTTCGTTGTTATCCGAAATTGATTACTGAGAAGATCGAAAAGCTTCAATAATATTAAGAATGAAACAGAACAAGAACAGAGGAAATAAAGTTTGAATTTTTACATCAAAGGGTTACGAAATTCAGAGCTTGCAATGCCAGATTTTGTCACAGACGAATCACTCGAGAGAAATTGCGAACAGAAGAGACCCTAAATTCGATTCCGGTCTTTACCAAATAATTTCATTTTTATTTATTTATTTAATCTTTTTTTTTAAATGTGTCTACTTGTCGGATCCGTAACCCGACCCGGGACCTTATTAGCTCACAAACCCTTAAGCCCTAAAATGTCCGATCAAATCTGATTACTCTTCTTCCTCTTTTTTTTTGTTTTGATTTTGAGAATGGCGTCTTCGAAGCTGTTTGGTAGATTCTCCTCCCGGTTAAAGCCTCTATACCAAAATCTCAGCAACAAGAGTGCTAATGTTTCATCACCACTACCATCTCCCATCAAATCTGCATCACCTTCCTCAGCAGCTAATCGTCTCAATCGATCTTCAAGGTCCTTCTTTTATTATAAGTTCACTATCAATAGAGGGAAAAAAACCCATCTTTCTCTTTTCATTAAATGACTGACTCGATTTAAAAAGTTTGGAATTTAATCAGCAATACTAATGATAAGTTTGAAATCTGAGGAACTTTGTCTCGATTAAGTATTTTGAAATCTGAATCAACTTCAAAGTGAAAACTTTCTTAAGGAAACTGAATTTTGGATTGTTTTTTTTTTTTTAGATTACCAGTGGAGTTGAGTTCGATGATACCTCTACACAGTGCTATAGCATCGTCAAGGCTTGTATCAAGTTTGTCCATTGAATCAAAAATCTGGGGATTAGTTCCTCAAGGTCAGTTTTTTTTATCTTTTTCTATTGATATTCATGGAAACTTCTCTTTGAGTTTGATTTACATTTTCTTGTTTCTCTGTGTTGCAACCGAATCTTTTGTACTGTGTAATGTGTATAGGGCGCTAAATGTTTTGATGCTTCGATTTGAATCCAATTGTTAGCTCTAGATATATGGGCTCAAGTTCACTTAATAGCAACAGAGTTTTGTGATCATATAGCATTGTCATGTGTGTGTATGGATCTGATGAGCCAAACTATCACACATTACTTCTAAGTATGGTTTTGTTGCTTAGTTCAATACATTGACATGAGAACACTTTCTCTGATATTGCTGCAGGTATTTCAATGCCTTTATGACAGTTTTCTACTCTCATCTTACAACAAGTTTCCAAGAGGATAGAGACATAAACGAAAGCTCTGGCTGTATTCTTTCTTTTAAGCTTTTTATCAGATCCAAAGGCTCCTGTATTTAGATTCCAACTCTCTGCTTAAATTCTTTTTCGGTTTTGGGTTAGTCAGAAACTGAGTAGTCAATGTAATGTTGCAGGCAAGATCTTTCATTTTTTGGAATCTTCTTTTAGTTCTTAATAAAAATATATTGAAATACAATGATTTGGCTTTATCAAAGACCCATTGGTCAACGTGGCGGTGAAATGGATGGTTACAACTTGCAAGATTCAAATTGGATAACTTGGTTATGACAACTCAAGGTGTCGTGTTACTAAGAACCTTGACTAATTTGTAATCTCACTCTCAAGTCTCATATACAAAATGGTTTTTGTTTGTATTATCTTCTTCCCGAAAATAAGCTCATTCACTTACGCAATCTCCGGAGCCAACTCTTATATTCACCATTTACTCCACGTTGCCTCCAATAATTGAAACTTGAAACAACATAAACGTATATTTCTGGTGATGCATACTTACAAACATACACACATTTCTCCTCTTTCAAACTCATCACTTGCTTTGTAGTTTCATAAACTCCGGCGAAATGGAACCTCGAATCCATGACTTTCAGATTGAATCTCCGGTCCCTGAGTTACTCGATTTCTCGGTTTGTACAAACCAAATGTCCTCTGCAACCTACCAGGTATGTATATCATATTATATGGATACTAGGACAATAAGAACACACTAAACAAACACAGATCTTATTACAGTGTTCCAACGACAACATCGAAGAGCTCAACATTGAGAACAACCTTGCGAAGAAACCGTACAATTGTCCCTACTATGGATCTAAGTGTAAGGCCACAGGATATATTCATTGGCTGCTTCTGCATCTAAGAAATGATCACAATGTAGAAATGCATGATGGACGAAGCTTTAGTCATAGATATGTCCATCATAATCCTAAACATCTTCATCATGCTACTAGGATGCTAACTGTAAGTTAAAACAGAGATTTCTTCTTGTGCTGTTTCTGCAACTTGTTAATGTTTCACTCCCACACAAAATGATGCAGCTTCTGGATTGTTCCGGTCAACAATTCTGCTTATACTTCGAAGCATTTCACCTGAGGAAAACACCAATGTACATAGCCTTCATGCAGATTATGGGAGATGAAGAAGAAGCAATGACCTTCAGCTACGCTTTGGAGGTCGGTGGCAATGGCAGAAAGCTGACGTGGCAGGGTGTGCCGAGAAGCATTCGTGAGAGTCCCAAGACGGTTCGTGATAGTCAAGACGGCTTACTCATCACTCGCAAGTTGGCTTTGTTCTTCTCTACCGACAACACTACCAACAATGAACTGAAGTTGAAGATTTCAGGTCGTGTATGGAGAGAACAATTGGGCGATTGACGTTGTTAACAAAAATATCTTTTCTTCATATAAGATTAAATAGCAATTTAGAGGGAAATGTGTAGCTAAACTGGTGATTATCTCTCAACCCTCTTCACATTTGAAGTGGAGAAGAAACAATACAATCACCACTTTTTTGCTTCACAATTCAACAAAATGAGAGAAAAAAAAAACACAACAGAGCCTGAGAGGCCAGAGGGTCGGATATGAAATAGGAGCAGAGACTCAGAGACATCTTTCTCTTGCCCTTCCACATTTTTACTACTAAGCTATCAAGATACAGTTCGGCCATAGCTTAGCGATGCGAGGTATAGATTCTTTCCCCATTTTTCCTGCACAACGAAAATGTACAAGATCTCAGGTATTGTTCATGGGAAGGGAGAAAAAAAAAAGTTCCAAGAGATTTGTATTAGCTACTCTAATTCACCTTGACATGTGTGCTGGGGAATTGAGAGGTACGCAGCGTCTCTTGTGTCTCATCCACAAGTCTACGACGTGGGATACTTAGGATGAGAGCAGCTTGATCGGTTGTTGCTGCTGTTGATGTGATTCTGAATCCACCATCCCAACGCCTGTGGATGCCTTCACTTGGATACAGAAAATCAAGCTCCACAACCTAGGGTAAGGAGAATTACTGGATTAGAAATCAGTACGACAAATCCAAAAACTAAGAAACTCATCACATGAAGGCATCGATGATGGTGGTGAAGTCTAACCTGTTCACTGTAGCCAGAATTGCGGGACATAACAACACCCCACCGGCTTCCAGCTGTTGCCATTGAGGTTACATGGAAGCCTTCTCTCCATTTCTTGTTTATCCACTTGAATGGGAACGAATCGCTTACTTTGTAAGACTGCTGTGTATACTGAGTACCTTCATATTTCATTTCAAAACCAAACATAGAATAAGCCACAAATTCAGAGACTAGTAAAATACCAGTCATGAAGAAAGCGTGTAAAAGTTTTCACGGAAGCAGCAAAACTGTAGATACCTTTTGACATGACAACTAAAGAACTTCCATTATTTGCACCAGCAATAGAACTTATGTAGTAGTTCTTCTCCCACTGTTCCATTATCCATTCCTGATCCAGAACAGAGTTCAGTCTCATGTCAGATCATCTTGACAGAAGAACACAGACAAAAGAATAATTAACAGAGAAACAACGGATCACCTTGTGTAAGAAGACAGGAGAAAGTTCATAGACTTGGTTAGTGAAGCCAGTTCCCGCATCCATTATCAATGCCCAGAGATTCGAACATGATGATACACAGCTTATCAGCAAACCATCTGCAATACCTCTCTCGATATGCTGTGCCAGTCTTATATCAGCCACATTATAATGATACCTGGTTGAACAAGTAGATTGTCAGTCCACAACTATTCACTATAAACATATTGAAGCCAAGAATCCAAGTCTATAATATAACCAAGAAAACCACTTGAGACACAAAAGCAACCCCAGTCAGATACATTGACTTCCTACTGGAAATAGTGGAAGGCTCAAGTACATTAGCAGTTAACTGGTTATATAATTAACCATGAACTTTTGTACCTCTGCTTCATTGGTTGCCTGGCATTGTAAATAGATATCCATTGCGTTGCAGGGACTCCTAGACGGACTTTTTTCCTAGGGGCATCTTCTTCTTCTTCCCCGATGCTCAACCTACCTCGCTTCTGTCCAACTTGGAAAATGATCTAGCAGAAAAGCAAAAAACAAAACGTTAAACAACAACTCCAAGATGACTACAAATAGGAAAGAAAGGTAAAGATGTACAGCATGAAACCGTCACCTTTTGAGCACCCTCTGTGTTTATAGGCCTAATTGCCGGATTTTCCCCTAGTAAGTCTTGAAACAGAGATACTAACTTGCCATAATTGGGTTCTTCGTCAAACTTCATATTTACCACAATCTCAAGAAATTGCTTGAAAGGAGCGGGACAGAAACAACAAAGCATATCCGGCGATGTTGCCATCTTCTTTTTGCAAACGAGGAATGACTTGTTATCTCCCTGAGAATTGAGCAACGGAAAGGATTAGCAGAGAAGGAAGCAGGCTAACAACATTATTCTATAGAACAAATAGATAGGTCTGCAGTACCTGATATCCTTGCCATGGCAATCTACCTCGGTGAAGAAAGATCAGTGTATAAGCCAATGACTCAAGATCATCCCTTCTGCTAGCAGTTCTCCCTAAGTGAGCGTGTGCACTTGCGTATCTAACTGTCCCCCTAGAAAAATTAAGGAGAGAGATTCAAGAAAAGATATAAGAGTAATGTAATAGAAAAAATCAGAAACAAGTAACAATTGAACAAATATTTACCTAAACATATCGGGACGTTGATCATATTCAACGTGTTGTCCGTTACCACCTTCTCTCCACTTTGTTGCTGAAAAGTTAGTCAAAAAGTGAGAAAGATAAATAATTACCTCACATAGAATCACAGAGAGAATAAAATCAACCAACCTAGTCCCAAATCAACAAGGAATAGCTTTTTCTCTTGAGACGTTGAAGGCTGGCCAAGTAAGAAATTTTCTGGCTTCACATCTCCATGCACATAACTGAAACCGAAGCAAAGTAAGGCCAGTTAGGTTAGTTAATAGAGAGAAACATAAGAATTTAGCGGTGCCCAGCCTCAAAACAGATAGTATAAGAAGAAACCTCGGCAAGTTAAATACACAAAAAAGTTCAAAAACAAACCCTTTTGCGTGCATCTTTTCAAGGATGGACAATGATTCAACTGCGATGCAAGCTACCATTTCCGAGGACATTCTGCTAAGAGAAAGGGAAAAATACTCGTTAGTGTTATTCAGTATGGATTTTATGAACCAAGTGTCATTTTTAAAAACATAAAGAAACAACACATTATATATCACATTTCCAAAAGAAACCAAATAAATTTTGGACATTCATGTATGGCAAACTACATTAATTAAACAAAAGAGACAAGAAATCTCCAAGGATGTGTAATGGAGACTCACGCTTGCCCTGAAGTATTCCATATATCCCATAAGCTCGGCCCGAGCATGTCCATAACCTGAGGCCAAAACAAAACAAAAAGGATCTACCATCAATGATACTGACAGACGGAAAGCAGAAAGGAGAGAAGGCAAAGGGTGAATCCAGTACCATAACGTAATAGTCTCCTTGCCTCCCTTTGAAATGTACTCTAGGGACTCCATGGCTACCACCCAAGGTGCTGTTCACAATAAAAGTAAAAAGTAAATATCACATATCAAGTCAAGGAATTTCAGAAACATTGAAAGAAAGACATGAGAATCGAACACTCACTTGTACACCTGCCACTCATGAGGAGGACCATAGTTGCAACCCTTGCTGCTTCGATGCTCAAACTTTAGAGCAACCTATTTAAAAAAAAATCGAATATATGAGACTTTGTAAACCTAACTTAAGCTAATAAACAGAATTTTCGACTTGAGTTACATTACCTCCAAGATGCTAGCTCCTGCAGAACGGTCATTCCCACCACTAATACGACGTCCAACAAATACTTGTCCAAAACCACCCTTCCCCAGCTTTCTCTCAACCTTATACAATGGTGATCCTCCAACTTGGACCTGATTAAAAACAGAAACGTTAGCCACTACAACGCAAAGAGGATAAGTAAAGTCTACAATTAACCCCAAACCCTAGATGTGCATAAACCAAAGTCTAAGGCGTAACATTTCACAAAACAAATAAAATCAGATAAGAGAACAAATTTGTTTACCCTCTCAGGGAAAGGAGCAGTATTGCCTTCTTCTTCCTGTGCAGCCGCCTTGTTAGAGCCACCACTATCGTTACCAATAGCCATAACTTTCTTCTCTTCTTCTTCTTCTTCAGCAACTATCTCTTTACCTTTCTTCTTATCGAGTTTGCTATCCTTGGACACTACAACAACCGGATTCTCCTGAACGATTACCTTATCTTCCTCTTTCAATTTTCTCGCGGCTAATCTCGTCCTCGGCCTCTCCGCGGCTTCTGTAACAGCGCCGGCAACCGTTTTACGGGTCCTAACGCTACTCTTCCTCTGTTTCTTTTCTGTAGACTTTTGCGGAAGCTGATTCGGAGCTACAGCGTCAGTAACACGGCCACGGCGGACTCCACGGCGAAGCTCAGGCATAGCTCAAACCCCATGCAATCTAGACGGGACGCGAAGAGCCCGATCATTATAGTCCTCCAAATACGACACTTTGGCTCATGTCGGATTTGGTAAGCGATTTGAGATATTTTTACAGATCGATTTTTTCCGATGAGAATTTTTTTTTTTTAATTTGGGAAATTAGGGTTCGCCGGTTCGGTTGCCGATTGAGAAAACTAAAAAAAAAGTGTTTATGGATGGAAAAAAAAATCCCAAAATGAAGAGAGAGAGAGGTGGTGATGTGAAAAAGGCGGTATTATGCCACGTCAGCTTTTGTTAAAGAAGACGAAGAAAAATAGAGGGAAATAAAATATTTACAATTTAGAGAGCTAAGAAAGAAAAAAAGGTAATGATAATGTGAATGGACCTTTTATTTCAGACGTTAGAGAAAAAATGTGAATTGACATTGAGTCACTATGGTCCGTGATTTGTGATTAATGGAAAATAAACGTTCACGTTTTTGTTAAGAAATAAAATCTGATTATTTTTCTTACTATGGTCATATTTATGTTTACTATTTTGAATTATTTTCTATTTCAAAAATAAAAATAAAAAGTAGGCAAGGTTAAACGTATATACTGTATCTCCTTTTTTGTCTCTCCATCAAAAATAATTCTTAGAGAACAAAAAATTTAAGTTACAAGGTTTGATTAGCTAGTGATTGGGCTAATCATTATACAATTTCTTTTATATCACAAGCCCAAATAATGTAGACCAAATCATTTCATTCGGAAGAGAGAGCCTTTGTGCCTACTTACTTTGACCCAAATTTATTTTATAGATGAAATCAAACCATTACAAAACAAACTAGATACATTATTATATTAAGCTTTTTAATTAAAAGACAAAAACACACACACTACGATCACACACAACAGGACATGCAACAAAAACATACGTAAAATGCAAATGTTACTTCAGTAACGAAATCAAACAAGCATAGCAAACATCAATATATCAGTAGTGCAAGATATAACAATTATACTCAACAATGGCAACACCAGCCTTGGGATCGAACAACTTAGTCTCAGCCTCCACATAACCTCTAGCGAACCGAAAGATTCCACTGCCTCCAACCACCGGCATTTCTCTAACCTTCACCCTCACCGTGTTCCGGCCAAGAACCGCGAGCGTACTCCCATTGTACTTCCCTGTCTTGAAAGCAAAGTTCATCACCATCAAGAAGCCAACCTCTCTTTGGGCCGCTCCAGCGTATATCCCTTGAGCATAACCAACCACAGTCGAATTCCTCGGCATATCCAATGTCAGTGCATCGTCCATCATGCTGATGGATCCGAATAAGGAAGAGTTCGAGACCGGCTGCTGGATCATGACGGTGCTAGGGTTTTGTCCTTTTACGGAGTCATGCCAATAGACTCGGAGATGGGTGAGTTTCTCCTTGTTGTGTTTTTGGTTCATGGTTCTCGCGAAGTCGCCAGGAGAAGCAACGACGGCTAGAAGGAGGATTTGTGCGACGAGTATAAGAATGAGACTAGTCATGTTGTTTTTTTTGTGTGTGTATAGTAAATGAAGCTTTGCGCTATATATAGTGTGTGTGTGTGGTAGGTGTATTGAGTAGAAGAATAAGACATGTGCTATTTGAGATTTCTCCAAAAAATGATTGGTTTGATCCATAAGACCCTTGTGTTCAGTTTAAAAGCAATGGTGAATGAGATTTGTCGGATTGTTTTCAAAAAGTGTGGTACACCAATCAATGTGTACTAGTTGGAATTGTCAAGTCTTTTGCTTCCCATCTGTCTTTTTTCTCTGCATAGTGGAGGAATGGGGATAGTGGATACTAGTACAGTAGTACTTAAAGAAAAAAATTTATAACTTAATAGGTTTCATTTTTGAAGAAGCTCTAACTAATTAGCATATCGATACACATTTCATTGTTCTACTTCACTATTCCTATAATTTGATCCCGTTCGTTTTTTTTTTTTTTTTTTTTCTGAATAAAGGGTCCATTTCATTCATTCTATTTCTAAATAATTTCATTCCGAATGAGAGCTTTTGTGCCACTTCATTTGACCCAAATTAATAGTCTGTTTCATGTATAAACAACTACTTTTAAAGTATTTTATAGATGAAATCAAACCAATACAATATAAAAACTAGCTACATTATTAAAAGAGGGAAAAAGAACAGACATGCAACAAAAACATTATTAAAAGGAAAATTTTACTTCAGTAACGAAATTAAACAAACATAGCAAACATTATTATATCAGTAGTGCAAGATATAACAGTTATACTCAACAATGGAAACCATGGACTTGAGATGGAAAGATTTGGTCCGAGCCTCAATATAGCCTCTAGCGAACCGGAAGATTCCACTGCCTCCAACCACCGGCATTTCTCTAACCGTCGACTCCACTATGTTCCTACCAAGAATCGTGATCGTACTTCCATTGTATTTCCCTGTCTTGAAAGCAAAATTCATCACCATCAAATATCCAATCTCTCTTTGGTCCGCTCCAGCGTAAATCCCTTGAGCATGACCTACCACAGTCGAATTCCTTGGCACATCCAATGTCAGTGCATCGTCCATCATGCTGATCGCTCCGAATGTTGAAGAGTTCAAGACCGGGTGCAGGATCATGACGGCGCTAGGGTTTGGACCATTTACAGAGTTATGCCAATACACTCGGAGATGGGTGAGTTTCTCCTTTTTGTGAAGGCCCATGTGTTTTTGGTTCATGGTTCTTGCGAAGTCGCCAGCCGAAGCAACCGAGACTAAAAGAAAGATTTGTGCGGCGAGGATAAGGATTAGATTAGTCATCTTGTGGTTATTGTGTGTATAGTACATGAAGGGTTGGGCTATATATAACGATAGAGCAGAATAACTGAAATAAATAAGACATGTGCTATTTGAGTTGCTCCACAAAATATTGGGTTGATCCATATATTGGACCTTTGTTATCACTTTAAATGACAATAATGAGATTTGTTGGATTGTTTTCAAAAGTGTGATTTATACCAATCAATGTGTATTAGTAGGAATTGTCAGACTTGTTGCTTCATATGGGAAACAAAAAATATAAATATATATACCTCACCCATATGAAAGTTTCATCATATGAAAGTTTTAACTTTTAAGTACTTCAACCCAAAAAAAAACCCTCACCCAAAAATACCTCACCGATATGAAAGTTTCATATAAAAAAATACCTCAGCCAAAAAAAAACCAATAAATCAACGACGGATCAATGAGGAAAATAATATATGTATCACTGTTCCCACTTTCATCCATTCTCCATTATTTTACTTGTGTTCTTTACCAATTTATATATTTTGATACATTTAGGTCATCAATGTTTAAAATATTTTTCGGTGGTTTTTAGATTTTAGATTTTGGTTTTAGATTTTAGCTTTTAGATCTTGGTTTATGAATTTTGCAAAAAAATGAAAAAAAAATAAATGACATATTTGAAAAAACTCAAAAAAGTAGTTTTTGGTTTTTGTTTAGAAATTTGCAAAAACTCTTAGAATCTAGATTTCCTATTTTGTAGGGAAACCATTTTTCACATAATCTTGATTGGATCATTAATTAGTTTTTAGAAAATCAAAAACCAAAAATCATGATACAAACCACTACCATTCAAGGCTAAGTTTCTAAGAAGTTTAAAATTTTAGTTTATATGAGTTTGATTTTTTTTTTTTTGTATTTTATGGGATTTTATTGTTACTTTAAATTATGGTTATTATTGTTTCGAATAATGTTCCTGTATTAAATGACTTTAGACACGTCTCTGTTTTCTGATAAAGCCGAGGGAAAATGGTGTGGACATTAACTTTATAAAAATCAAATAATGAAAAAGAAAAAGTATGTCAGTTCAATAATATTGGTTTTGCAAATCTTACCACGAAAGGAAGAACTACATGATTGATCCACTATAAATTATGGTATTTATTATGTGTGTGTAGCAAAGTGGTGAAATGTATGATCCCAACAATTTCCAATCTCCTAACCGTGTGATTAGAGCCGTGACGTCTAAAATGCTCTTAACATTAATACCTCATCAAGGTCCAATAAAAATTTTGATTAAAACAAAACATATATAAAGGAAGCCCCATTGAGATATAATCATCAACTTCTATCTCTTGAGCGTTAATAGACCCAGTTGAATTTACGCAAATGACTTATAAATCAAACTCTGCTCCAAAGTCCAAACCATTACAGTTAATTAATATGTGTGTAAACTAAATACGCTAGTCAAAAGACAAAAAACAACCCATGAACAATCGTCTCAGCACTATAGTTAATAACATCGAGTCAGCACATTAGTAAATATAAAAACGTCACTCTTATGTAATTTTAATTCAAATAAACATTACATAGAGCCAAGAGGGCACAACTAATCCTGATTATAGTTATATTAGTAATGCAAGACATAACAATTATACTCAACAGTGGCGTCTCCAGACTTACGATCAAACCACTTAGTCCTAGCCTCGACATAACCTCTAGCAAACCGGAAGATGCCACTTCCTCCGACCACCGGCATTTCCCTAACCGTCGAGAACACTGTGTTCCGACCAAGAATCGTGATCGTACTCCCATTGTATATCCCTGTCTTGAAAGCGAAATTCATGGCCATCAAGAAGCCAATCTCACGTTGGGACGCTCCGGCGTAAATGCCTTGGGTCTGACCAACCACAGTAGAGTTAATTGGCACGTCAGATGTTAGTGCATTGTCCATCATTGTGATTGATCCGAAGGAGGTTTGGGAGTTTGGAACGGGCTTTTGGATCCTGATGGCAGTAGGGTTTCGACCGCTTAGGATGTCATGCCAATAAACTCGGAGATGGGTGAGTTTCTCCTGCTTGTGGAATTGTTTCGGGTTCATTGGTTTTGCGAAGTCTCCGGTAGAGGCAACGACCGTGAGGAAGAGGAGTTGCGCGGCGAAGATAAGAATAAGCTTTGACATGTTTGTGATCGATAAGTTGATTTTTTTCTTCGGTTGTTGTTTCTACCTTATCATTTGTGTTTATTTCTTGGTGTTAGTTTCTGTTGATAATGGGTCTAAATATGGAGATGAAGGTGTGTGGTATATATAGAAATGCTATTGGAAAAAGGAAGCCATGCGCTATTTGGGAAAATCTTCTAGATTGAAAAATTACGTAGTTTGATAATTTGAGTTACTCTATTGTGGCCGGTGGAACTAAACGGGAGAATATTGTACGGATAATTAGATAGATACACAAACTCTGGTTTAAATTTGGCCTTGCAAAAAAAAAAAAAAAATACTCTAACAAAAATAGTAAATTAGGAATGATTTTTTTTCACCGGTGATTAACCCAAATGACATCAATATGCCATGCATGTGACAACTGATGAGATAGTATCACTCGGCACGTGCATAGTCGAGAGTTTTTTTGCCATAATGTGGAAACTATTTTTTTTTTTTTTGTTAAATTGTAAATATCATTAAAAAAAATGAAAATTTAGGATTTACAAAAAACAGAGCTTAAATTGTTTGGTACCTTGGAAAAAATAAAATAAAAAATAAGGTAGCAAAGTTCTTCAACGATCTTAAGGAGAATAGTAGTGCAAGCAACTGTTTATCATCTCTGGAAGGATAGAAATAATGTCTTACACAATCAGGTTTCCATCCCTATGTTTACAATCTTGTCTAGGGAGATTCGAAACATCATTTCATCAAAAAAAGACAACGAAAACATTATGAGAAGCTTATGCACCAATGGCTGCAATGAAATTCTATAAATCGACACTAACTCACCTACTACTTTCTTACCGACGTGTTTTTCCACTCAAACATCCGAAATTTCTCCTCCAACACAATATAGTCTCTGATATTCACCGACGCTTTGATTTTCAACGCACGTTTACTATTTTACCACGGTCATCACCAGCACTTTATACCAACCTTTCAAAGTAAACCTACTTCAAATACTTAATCAGCCGGGCCAATTCAGTACCGGCTTATCCAACTTTAATCTCAAATCATACCAAACTGTACGTTGTGTGATGTCACAATACATCGAGATACATTTTCGTTTATTATGTATCAAAATCACATCAAGAAAAGAAAAAAAGTGTTGAAATCTATTAGAAAGAGACATAAAATATCTCCATGCACTCATCCATAAGCAGACAGAAGGCCACATAAAATATTTTAATAAAAATTAAAAACAAAAAGACACAATTTCAACACTGTCGTCAATAATGCAAGACATAACAGTTGTACTCAACCGTAGCATCTCCTGACTTTTGATCAAACCACATGGTCCGAGCCTCAACGTAACCTCTAGCGAACCGGAAAAGACCACTTCCTCCAATCACCGGCATCTCTCTAACCTTGGTCAATATCGCGTTTCGACCAAGAATAGAGATGGTACTTCCGTTATACTTCCCTGTCTTGAACGCAAAGTTCATCACCATAAGCGCAGACGCATCGCTTTGACCAGCACCAGCGTAGACCCCTTGGGCCTGGCCCACTAAAGTAGAATTCACCGAGACCTCCGTAGTCAATCTGTTATCGATGGCAGTGACTGATCCGAAGAAGGAAGAGTTGGAGACAGGAGGTCTGATCACGATCGAGCTAGGGTTTGAGCCGCTTAGAATGTCATGCCAGTATACACGGAAATGAGTGAGTTTCTCTTTACGGAGGCCAAGGTGTTTTTTGTCAATGGTTTTGGCAAAGTTTAGGCCTTTTCCGGCGGAGACAATGGCTGCGAGAAGGAGGATTTGGGAGACGATGATGAGGGTGAGCTTTGCCATGTGTGTTAGGTTTGTGTTTTATTTTCTCTTGATGGTTTATGTGTAGACTATATATAGTAGAAAAAGAAAGATGGTCTATCTATCATACTAATTAATTATGTTTGCCAATTAAACATAGGCGGGATTAATATTTATAATTTTATCTGAGCCATCATAAGTCGTATACGATGGCCGACAACATAAAATATTATTACTTTTCTCTTAATTCATAATGGAAAATAACGGTTAAGCTCGACTTGTATTTAAAATATTTGAATGTTTAATCTCGAATTTAGTGTGGTCACTGTCTGCTCTTTGTAGATTGTAAAAAGTAGCTATGAATTACAGTGAGTTTTGGTTTCTCATAATATTGAAAAGTAAAATTACTTTTGTCAAAAATATATATGAGTGTGATTTATTTGGGTCAAACACTAGTGAATTATTTGGTCAGAAAATATAAAAGTATACATTATATTATGTCAGTTTTAAAAGTCTTTAATTTTTAATTAGACCAACATGTTATTATTTTGGGTTACTTTGTTTAGCAACTAGCAACGTGGCAGCGCGTGACTGGCGGCAGATATTGCTGACACGATGTGTCGACGTTTTTTTGTCACGGTCTACGGGTCTAGTTCATATTTTCAAGTTACAAGTCTTTTCCTAATCAACACGTTAAAATTGACCATTGAAACATATAATAGTAATTGATATAAGACATGTTGTTCCATGTAAATTTTATATGGTTAAATAGTCAAAGTGTTTGGTGTAGTTTGGTAGTTGCTGTAAAAAAACATTGACATTTTTCGATACATGTGTCATGTGTGTAATATATAAAAATTTCTTAATCAGGTAAAGATTCTAGACTTCTAGTGAAAATGTTCTTACGTTATACAAGTTTGGAGTTTAGCCAGGCAATATTGTTTTTGGGCAAGCCCAATACTAAAACTTAATAGAACAGACCCAATTAAAAGAAGCGTAAGCGTAAGTGAACTAAGTAGTGCAAGTGGTCCATGTGAATGAAAGTCGAAGAGATTACCGTTAGTTGAAATCAGAGATGAGAATAATCTGGAGAAGACGTTGATGCATGCAAGGAGTTTGCAAATCTGAAGCTGGAACATCGATAAAAATACACTTCTAATTTTAATGAAAACAGATTATTTCATATATTTTGATGGCCTTATCGGTATTTTAAAACTTCTTATATTTTATTGGAAACAGATAAAATTATAAGTGTATTTTTATAAAAGTTTCTCAAATAAAATAATTAAAGGATATGAACACATCTAGATCGTATGGTCCCAAATCTTCAGCAAAGATTCGGTTTGATATGACCAACTGACTGACCATATTGCCTACACGTTTCTCATGGATTCTTTCATTTAAAAATCCGAGATCCTCCTTATATATTCGATTCCATGACCTGAATAACCCAGAAACAAAAAAAAACACAATAATGGCAATTTCAGAGACCTCGAGATCGAGCAGAGAGCTCCCATTGACAACAGCCGACACCAACAGAGAAACCGAGGATAAACTGACTTTGGTCCCTTTGATTTTCCTTATCTACTTTGAGGTCGCAGGTGGCCCTTATGGGGAAGAACCGGCGGTTCAAGCGGCTGGACCACTTCTCGCAATTCTCGGTTTCCTCATCTTCCCTTTCATTTGGAGTGTCCCTGAAGCCCTTATTACTGCTGAACTCTCTACTGCCTTCCCAGGTATATACTCATATCCAATCAAATAGACACAAAGATCTAAACTTTATCTATCTCTCTCTGTATAGACACTGTTAAGAACAGTACTTATTTAATGGTCGAAGTCACTAACTTTAATGGTGTTTTTGATGAAAGGAAGTTACTTTCTGATTCAAAAAAACTAGGGTTGTAATTCGGACCTAAACCTAAAACTTTTCTGATTTTTTTTTTTGGTGAATTGTCTTTAGGCAATGGAGGGTTTGTGATATGGGCGCATCGTGCTTTTGGCCCTTTCGTTGGGTCAATGATGGGTTCGTTGAAGTTTCTGAGTGGTGTGATCAACGTTGCTTCGTTTCCTGTACTCTGTGTCAATTACTTGGATAAGCTATTCCCTGTTCTTGCATCCGGATGGCCTCGAAACGTCTGCATATTCGCCTCAACGGTATTCTTATCTTTCCTAAACTACACTGGTCTAGCCATTGTAGGTTACGCAGCTGTTTTTCTTGGCTTGGTCTCTCTGTCACCTTTCCTTGTTATGTCTGCTATGGCAATCCCTAAGATTCAACCTCACCGTTGGGGTAGCTTAGGAAACAAGAAAAAAGATTGGAATCTATACTTCAACACACTCTTCTGGAACTTGAACTTCTGGGACAATGTTAGTACTCTTGCAGGAGAAGTAAAGAAGCCTAAAAAGACTTTTCCCTTGGCGCTTCTTATAGCTGTGATCTTCACTTGTATAGCTTACTTGATTCCTCTTTTGGCTGTCACTGGTGCTGTCTCAGTAGATCAAAGCAGATGGGTGAATGGGTTTCACGCAGAAGCAGCTGAGATTATTGCAGGGAAATGGCTTAAGATATGGATTGAGATTGGTGCTGTCTTATCAAGTATTGGACTTTTCGAAGCTCAGTTAAGTAGCAGTGCTTATCAGCTTGAAGGTATGGCGGAATTAGGGTTTTTACCTAAGTTCTTTGGTGTAAGATCGAAATGGTTCAACACTCCTTGGGTTGGGATACTATTAGCAGCTCTCATGTCGCTTGGATTGTCATACATGAACTTCACTGACATTATATCTTCGGCGAACTTCTTGTACACGTTAGGGATGTATATAGAGTTTGCCTCATTCGTTTGGTTAAGAAGAAAGCTACCTGCGCTTAAGAGGCCTTTCCGAGTTCCGCTGAATACACTAGGAGTGGTGATTATGTGCTTGATACCTTCAGGGTTTCTAGTGGTGATTATTGTCTTTGCTACTAAGATTGTTTACATTGTTAGTGGTGTAATGACCATAGGAGCAATTGGTTGGTACTTCTTGATTAATTACTTCAGGGAGAAGAAGATCTTCGAATTCAACGAAGTTAGTGATGACCTTGACAACGATGTTAATGGAGAAGAACATCCCAAGGTCGACGCGCACGATTCCTGACACTATTGAAGAGAGGATCTTATCAAAGCTATTAGTTACATTTCTTGCTTTTGTTTTAGGTTTTTTTGATAAAAGAGAAACTGTATTCATCAATTATAGTAAATTAGTTTTACAACACAACACTGAGCAGAGTCATATATGTCTCTCTTCTCTTCTTTCTTCTTTATTCACTTACACACAACACAAACATGAAAACAGAACAAACAAAACAAAAACATGAAAACAGATCATATCTTGGCGTAATCGACTGTTTTCTTTCCGTCGTGTGCCTTCCCGAAGAAGTATCTGACGTAATCAGAGTAGACAATGTCTCTGTAAATCGGTTCCTCTCCGTTTGCAGTCACCTCAGGAAGAGGACCAATCACAGACTCTGGTTTTGGATTCACAAAGATAGGAACAGAGATTCTGTTATTGTTACCATTGGCTAAGACACGATGCTCTACGCTCTTGTACCGACCGTTGCTTAGGATCTGCATAGCGTCTCCGATGTTGATCACAAAAGATCCAGGAACCGGTGGGACATGAACCCAGTTCCCTGAACTTAGAGAACGCACGTGTAAGCCACCGATCTGGTCTTGTAAGAGAATGGTGAGGGAAGAGACGTCTGAGTGACGACCAACACCAACGGTTAGGTCCGGGTTAGGACAGATTGGGTAATAGTTAAGGTTGATTCGAATAGAACCCATAAAGAGTGACTCTTTCGTCTCGTCTAGCTCTTTAATATTGAGATTCTTTCCCAAATACTCTAAAAGCTTCCTCACCATCTTCTTCGACTTGTTCATGTACTCTAATGTTTCATTCCTTCAAAAAAAAATTACAAAATCAAGAATTTAGATATGAGTCAATGTTTTTGACAGAGTACAAAAATTGTGAAATGTTTCACCTGCAAATATCAGGCCAGAACTGTGATGCTTCAGCTTCAGAGACGAAGAAGAGACTGAGATAATCTTTCCACTCAAGAGCTTTCTCTGCACGAGGACTGAAACTAGTTCCAAACCTAACGGTGCTCGACTTAGAATTCTCCTTTGTGAATTTGCTCTTCTCTGTCACAGGGAGGTTGAAGAATCTGTGAGTTGCAGCTTTAACGTTGTCAAGAACTTCCAAAGGAACTCCATGGTTGATCACTTGAAAGAAACCCCATTTCTCAGCAGCATCACAGATAGCTTCAGCGACACTGTTCTCGTCAGGGTTTGACATGTCGATCACTGGAATAGCTTCGTCTGTTTCGTTGACGAATTTGTTGATGAGTCGTTCTTCGAATGGCTGAATGTATTGATCTGGAAGAGTTTTGATTCCTGTTTCTGATAAACCCTTGACGCCATTTCCTTTGTTGACTACGAACTCGGTTACTTCAGCTGGGTTTGAGAGTTGGGCGGTAGAGAGTGTTGGAGCCATTGGAGAAAAAAATATCAAAGCTTTTTCTTTTTCTGTTGTTGTTGTTTGCTTAGAAAATAAATTGGATTTTAGATATTGCTGTGAAGATAAGATGAAGAGAGGAGAGAGTATTTAAAAGAGAAAAGTTGAAGAAGAAAATATGTAATGAGGTGATGAGCGAACAACCTCTATGCCTCACGCCATGCTTCTTCTTCTTTATTCCCGCTTTCATTCCTTTATTTAATTTTTAAAAAATTTCCATTTGTATTATATTAATGAGATTTTTTGCATCTTTTGTTCTTTGTTACTCATTTTCTAGATTTTATTTAGTCAATATTTATATGCTTATTTCCTTCAATTTGATTTAGATAAGTTCTATAAAAATTTTAGACAATGATTAATATAAACTAATTTCGAATGCAAAAACTTTTTGATTTTCTTAAGATTTAGTTACGATTTTGTAGGTAGTGATTTTCTTAAATATATTAATTTGTTATAATGCTAATTTGAATAAATTATATAAAAGATAAATAATCCAAGGCAAAAATAAAATATAAATCGAATTAAATAAGAAAAATTATTTTTTAATTTACTGAAATGAAATTCTATTCTAATTTTTCATTTAGTCAGCATAGTCAATTTAATTAATTACGAGTCAGCTCTCCCAGCTGATTTTTTTTTTGGGGCTACAGGCTCTATCTAAACTTACGTCAAATGTCATTGTATATATAGCGTGTTCTGTGATCTATCCCTCTATCCACAACAGTAAAAAAGTACAAATTTCAGTGTAATTTTTTCATTCCTAAGTACAAATGTCTGTGTAGACTCATCTAGTGAATAACGTAGACGTAGTCAATACAGAAGAAAAGGCAAACAAAAAAAGATTTTAGTGTGACCTATAGCAAAAGCTTTACATAATAACCTGAAACTTTCTTTAATCTTTAGGGCAATTGAGGTGCTCGTAAGAAATTTAATTATCCTTTTAGGACCTTATCATCCCATTATTTTTTTTTTAAAAAAGTTATTGATGGGTAGGTGGAGAAGCGTGGGACTAGCCGACTAAGGCATGGTTGTTGTTGCGGCCAGCTATTTAACAGGCCCTTCTTTCTTTCAGCTAGCTAAAATGGGCTTTTTAAAGCCCAAAACTATATGTTTGAATTGTCCAAAAAAACTCACGTGCTGCCTACCACTAGGGTCGTGTCGGTGTTGGGAGTAATCCTTATCCTCGAGAACAAAAAATTGTCTTCCCACGCTCGCATCAAAAATAGTGTAATTTTCTGGAAAGATAAAAGCGAAGAAAAAGTAGAATCTTGAATCACTACTATGTAAGTATTACAGGCTTTTACCAAAACAAAAAGCCTTGAACGAATATATCACTTTTTTCTTCTGTAATTTCTTGTTAAACAAGAAAACTAAATAAACAAATGAATTGCTGCTCTGTTACAAGTAAATAAATAAACAAAACTAAATAAAAAAGAATACAAAAGAATTTTCTAAGTCATCATCTTCTCTATTCACACAAAAAGAATAGATCAGATCGAAAAGTAACTTATTGTTGTTGTTGCAATCTGTTACGAAGGTGTAATATCTGCAGGTAATGACATTCCTCGCCATAACGGTGACATTTGAGGCGTTTGCGTTTGCGATGACGACGAGAAACAGAGTCTTGAAACAGAAGCACTTCTTGGAGATAAGTTAACTTGTTCCAGTGCTTGAAACTGAAGCTCTGATGGATAATCTCTTACACAACCGATCCTTGGTCCTGCACCTGTTGTCCATTTGCATGATAGTTGTTTCCCAAGTTGGAAAGATTTAGTTTCCTTCTTTGAATTTATCCTTTTTAGGATTGATTCTTCAGGAATTTTCACTACTTCACCCTCCTTGGTATCTTCTTCTTCTCCTCCTCTGGGTGAGCTCTGCATTGATTCTTGTTCTAAATGAAACATCTCTTCCTCTTCCTCTTCCTCGTCATCGTCACCTGAATCGTAGTCTTCAGACAGTTTTGTAGACTTTGATCCCACGGATTGAGTTTCATCGCCAAAAGTACTAAAAGACTCCATCTTTTTCGGTGTCTCGAGATTAGCCAACTCTGGAGGAGTTGTTTCTTCTTCTTCTCTTGGATCAGCTTTATCTTGGAAAGCAATGGTTTTCTCAGCCTCCAAATCCTCTTCCAAAGAATGGTTTCTCATATGAGTGCTTCTTTGTTTGTAAAGTGAGAACTCATCTTCATCTGTAGGACTCATCTGAAAACAAACACCAAAAAAAAACACTAATAAGAACATAATCCTCAAAACAGACTCAATATCTAAACAACGAAATCTCTTTTTTTCTTACCTTGACATCAGTAATATCGACATCATTCTCTCGGAGAAAAGAGAGAAAATCCAAGAAATTCTCTTCTGTAGGTTGATAATGACCACTGTGTGGCCAAACAGCTTTAAGAAGACCATTCTCAACAACTAATCTCCCTGCAGCAACAGTAGCTCCTCCAGCTAAGAAGCTTGAATGTTGAAACGTACCCTTCTTCTTCTTTCCAACGTATAAAACTTTCGATGTGCTTAGCACAAATATCCATTTGGAATCACTATCTTCCATAGCAGAAGAAGTATGAAGAATCTCTCCGCTATTCTTGTAGTAGAATTTCCCATCTTCCACAACCACTTCGTAAGCTTTCCTTTCCATCTACACAAAACATAAAGATAACAACAATAAGAAATAAGTTCTAATTTATGAGCAAGAGATAAAGAAAATGTTGATACTAACCGGACCAAGGTACTTGATGCACTGTTGTTGAAGTTTCAACCTTGGACATTTCTCCACAATATTTACTTCTTTCCCCTCTCCTATATCAAGCCTGCAACATTTGAAGTTTAGTTTCTTGATTTCTGACAAGAAAATAATGTATGAATGAGGTAATGAGTGGGTGAGAAGGAATTTACCAGTAGAAGAAAGGTTCTCTACTCTGACAGTGAAGCCATTTGTTGTAGTAAAAGTGCAAGTTGTGTCCATATCGATGTCTCGGATCAATCTATATACAACCAAAGAGCATAAACCAAGATCAGATTACGTTTAAATCCAAAAGGCGGTTAAAGTAAAAACAGACTGAGACTTACCGCTTCAAGCCAGTGTTGTAAAGCAAGCTTTTGAGCTTTTCCATTCTTAGACAAACCTTTACCAACTTTAGCAGCTCTAGTCCTCGCTCTGGACCACCTTGAAATCGCTGTTTCATGTTTCTCAATATCAAAGAAAGATATAGAACTTCTCTTCAACTCAGCAAAATCCAAAAGTTTCCACCTTTAAACATTAAAAACAGAACAACAACAACATTAGATCATCACACCACAACAAATGAAACGTTTTGAGTATTGAATGAAGAAAACTAACTAACCAGCTTTGCTCAACGAGGACGGCGCAATCAGCGAGCTTTCGTCTAGTACGGAAGCTTTTATAAACTTTCTGAAGTTTAATAGCAGCTTCGTGTTTGGGATTACTCGGATCAAGAACAGAGAGTTCTTTAGGAATCTCAAAGCTATTGTCTTTAGTATTATTAAGTGAGATCATTCTCTCAAGTTGCATCCCTTTAAGGCTAACGGATTTCTCAACAATCATTTTACCAGATCCCATTGATTTAAAAATCGTTGGCTCAAGAGTTGCGTCATTGAAATTGACAGATCTCTTTGGAGTTCTGCACTCGTCGTCGTCGCCGAAGCTAATGGACTTCACGGTGACGGAGTCTAGAGCAGCCTCGACGTCGTCTTGCTCAGCAAACGGACAGGAGAATGATACACCCATTCAACAGATTCTGACCTGAACCGAAAACATCAGGATTCTTGTTATTTCTGATTCATATACAAAAACAGAACAAAACGCATTTTCGCAAACACCTTCCGATCAATATATTTCAGTAAAAGAACAGAGTTTTTAAGAAAAATAATAATAAAAATCAGAACTTTTCGGATCTGGAAAACAGAGTATACCAAAATTAAATAAAAACCGACTAAATGGAAACAACACATTATCTCCGGAAAATAAAAATCTTTTTTGTTTTGTTTTGTTTTGTTAATTAGAGAAGAATGAGTAATGGTGAAAATGAAAGAGTCAAGTATACCTAGAATATACGGTGGATACTTTGATTGGGGTTTAAACCCAAGAAGAAAAGGTCTTTGAGGAATCTTGAAACTTTCTATTTGTTCTTCTTGAATCTTCTTCTTTTGATTCTTTTTTTCTCTTCTTGAAACGTTCTTTTTTTTTTCTTTTCTTGAAAGAATGGAGCTGATCACAATATCGCAAGTTGGAAACTCTTAAGCTATGGAGTTTGTTTATATAACAACGTAAACTCCAGAGCGACAAAGAGATGACAGAAAGAGAAAGAAAGAGTGTGTTTAAGAGAGAGAGAAGCGTCGATATTTTCAGCCACGTGTTTGTAGTTGCAGAATATTCATACAAGCTCAAAAGTTTCATTTTCAATTTTCACTTTATCCCATTAGTTATCTAAAAATATAATGTAATTAATTAAGTTCTTTTACTCTTTTACTTCTTTTTTTCTTTAGACTTAATGTAAGTAAGTCATCTTCTTATTTAAAATTAGGAATCCGTATGACCACTGAAAAGTCTACGGTTCTGTAGACTTAAAACATCTTTAAAAAACGTTACTAAATTAACTTACAAATATGCACTTAATTATTTACTTTCTTATGATTGATTATTTGTATTTTTTATCGAGTATAATTTTTTATATTATTTACAACGCGTGACTTACAAGTTATATTTTTCTTTCTTTTTTTGAGTTTTTTAATCTCCAAGGAAAATTGGTCACCCGAAACTAAATAAAGAATAATATTTGACTCGATCCATTTTCTGGAGTTTAAGTTAGTAGAATTTTAATGCCAGTATATAAAGTGACGTAGTTGCACACGTGGAATTTTTAATTTAGGTGAATACTGTCGTTGAAATTTTTGCTTTTTATCCATATTTATTAAGATCAAATAAATTCGATATTAATTTTCTCAACTAAAACATACATTTAATGAAATTTCCTTCTTCCTTTCGTGGCGACCCGGACTACTACTCTATTATTCAATCAAAGTGTCGTGGTGAGTTAATAAGAACAAAAACTAGTGAATAAAATAAGCATTTAATAGAGAGTTTCAGTTTATATATTTTAATCATAATGTAACGAGGCAATGGAACATTCAACCTTTGCATCTATCGACACTTTATTGCATAATTTATATCTATAATAGTTTATTAACAAAGTTGTCGTCATCGCTCTATATATATAAATTAAATACCGTTTATAATACACGTATTGACGTATATCTTTGCAACGGCTGAGTTGTTACGAATTGTATCATTAACAGCAGCAAATTTTACGTTTGTATATAACTATGATAATGTAACGCACATACAAATTTTGAAACAATGTTCGATTTTAGCATCGATAATGAATATTAACAGAATTTATATAAAGAGAGAGATAATCTTGGAGGTCTATTTTGTAAACATCAACCAACAAAAATAAGTGATTTTAATAATAAAGTGGTGAGTACCACATAATACATGCATTTGTTGTCGCCTCTTGAAAAAATAGGTCGATAGCGACTCGTCTCCTTATATATATATATCTCCCTCTAACAAACTCTAAACATATCAAAACTTTGTAATCGAAATGCACCTTTATTCAGCAACATTTTTAGTCAAATTATTTTTCATTGGTTCATTTAGTACTGAATATTAAAGGGTTAAACCCAAACTACAACACAGATGTATTAACTACACTAGCTACACCAGATATATTCCTAATAAATGCATTGTTTTTTATATAAAAAATTAATAAATGCATTGTTTTAGTAGTCTATATTACTATATATATACTTGTTAGTCGATTAGTTACAAGTGAATTAGATAGTACTACTAGGTATCCTAAATATGTACTCCATTTGACAAAATTATATTAATCAAACAGTGGATCATTCCTGCTGTATATATATATCATGAATGCTTAGCAGATAGGACAACCTCTGCGTTTCATTACGTATTTTAAACATATTAATACATGTACCACAAAAATGATATGATGAAGTAAAGTGAGGTCATATACGCGTAACTTTACACATCATATATACATAGTGAGATACGTACGTACATATGTACTATATCCATAAACCATATACGGATAATACTTTTTACTTTAATATATTGATTAATTATTTTGTTATACTTAACTTTTTTTATATACTTAAATTAAAGTTGCATACGTACGCGTAATACTAAGAAAAGCAACACATTTGCATCCCAAAAGAAAAACAATAACATATGTTTTCATAGCATAAAGCCACCGTGCAATGAACCAGCTGAAAGATTTGAATTTCGAAAACAATGAGCCAGAAAGATTTGATGTATGTGTCCGAATAGCAAAAAAATCGATAGTTCGGTTAAGCTTGGATCTCATCTATGGTTCCCTTCGTTGAGCATTACTATCATTTTAGATTTGTTTTCTTTTCTTTATAAAGAATCAAAGTTTTAATTTTTGGAGTATACTAATAAGTAAATACAACTGTCAGCTCAGATCTCAATAAGTACCTGGCTCGCTGCGTACGGATTCATTAAATGCATTATTTTCATAATAAGTTAGCTAATTGAATAGTTTCGTTAATGATTTCATTTTTAAAACTTACTACTGCATTTAAAAAAAAAAATATGACTGCATTTATAACGTGAGAAGACCGGTTTCAATAATTTTTTAAAAATACTCAATCACTCAAAGGAAAAATAGGGCCAGCATATTGTGTATACTGTTTTACTATAGTATAGTGTTAAATCTAATCCATATGAAAATCATTTGGAAGTAATCAACAACTAATACAAATTCAATAAACACATGGTTTCCCAATCACAAAATCGTGAACTTGGATTTCTTTCTCTTTATTTAGACCATAAATGTTCAAAACCAAGCATCTTAGATTATGTTCTCTTAGCATATAATGAAAATGTTTTAAATTAGTTATACAATAAACTGTATTTGAAAATGGACATACTTTGACGCAAAACAACTTCGGACCGTACAGAAGATATCGGTGAGCTCGCCACGTGTTGTATTGACATTGAACCACGAGGCTAATGTCGCTTCAAGTACCACACCGTACCTAACATGGAGACAACCGTATCTTTTTGACGGCACACAAATTTATGACACTTTTTTATGTCTTCAAGAATATTAGATCTGTGAATTGGTAATTAGAGGCAGTTTTGTTTATTTTAATTTACGATGGACCAGTAATTACAGAACCGTTTAAATATGGTTGATCTAATCTAACTAGTACTAGTATAAATTTAGAATGGCTTCATGTAAAGTTGATTGGTCCCCAATTAAAAGGATTCAATGATTATATATGTATTTATTAGTACTAATAATAACCCAACTTGCATAGGAAAGAAATATACGTACAAGTTGGCTAAAACTTCCTGTTTATTGAAATTATTGCCCAATTAAAACTTCTGGAACTCTACTAAATTTAAAAACTTATGAAACTCTACTCAATTAAAAAGAAAGACCTTAGATTAAAAACTTAAAAAGGTAATTGCCGTTAGTAAACAAAGATATACAAATAATTTACGTGTAGTAGCCGAGAGATAAAGTCAAAGGATGGGAGAGTGATATTGTAACAGCCAGAGTCCAGCTGGGAAGCACAAGGACGAATTAAATAATGCCAGAGAGGTTTGGATAAGGGTAAAATCGTCTAATCGTATTTAAGAGACCAAAAGAAGGAAGTCACAAAAATCCAAAAGAAGACGCGGGGTTAAGGTGGTTGGTTCAGTAAAAAGGAGAAAAGTGCACCGACGCGACGACAAGTAAGAGTGAAGCGAACCAACCACACATATGTTTCGGTGCACCGTCTCGTACTCTATTATTATTACTGCTGACCTTTTTTTGCCAAGAGAGTACGGCCACTTTTGCTTTGTTGACCTTTGCTGGATTTTTAGTCTCTTGTTGACTGACTCGTTCATTGCTTATCTACACTAGTCTTACTTCTCTTCTGTCTCAACGTGTGGAAAATACATGGATTTTTATGTTTTATAAGCCTAGAAAAAGTCATAGTAAAACTTGTAATTGGATTGTAATGATGATAGTTCTTTGGCTTCATTTATTGGACGGTAGAAGAAAAGACCAAGTACTAAACCCAAAAAGGGATTTAGTTGTGGACTATGGATAATATTTAATACTTCATTTCTCATCCATCTACCTCTTATATATTTGATCATAGATATTTATAGTTAGATTATTTAAAATATGTTTCCTATGTACTTCATAGTAGAATTCGATTCAAAATATATCGAAAAAGCATAATCTCGAATTAATTTGTTAAGAATCCACATAAAAGAAACTAGAAAAACATAGAGTATTATATAATAAACATAGAACATTCCGTCAAGTTATCCATTGGTAATAAAGCTATACTAAAACTTAACAAAATGTAAACGCAGATATAAAAGCTTAATTCTTATTTATCTTATTTATTAGTAACACCCTTCGAAATATGTTAACAATACGATTTAATCGATGACTATTTGTTTGTATATATTATTTCCCGTTGACCCTTTTCACACGGTTTTACTTGCAACAATAGGCTTGAAATTTAGTAATTTACTAATGATTTTATTCCAACGTCACTAGCATTTCCGAAAGATATTTTATTAGTAATATTATTATTTTGTTGACTTATTCATATTGCCCATACAATACTCATTAGTTAGTAGCTAGTAATTTCCGATGGCGAAAATGTCAAATTTGTTATTTTCTTGTAGACAGAAAAAAGGAAATTTTACTTTTAATTTTAAGGTCTAAAATACAAACATGTCGGTCTACTAGTTTTGAAAGAGTCAGTAAATTAAATACATTTCAACCAAATTATACACATCTACACTTTTACTTGTTCAAAAGTTTTATTTTGTTCTTAAGCAAATTGAATATATATGGGAGTATGGGACCATGTGTAGACTAAAACTTGAGTTAAGAGAAAAGTTTCAAACTACCTGTAAAAATTTGAGATGATAAACATAACACTTTAAACAAAATAATAGTCAGCCATCGCCATCATCAGTTACATCATGGCCGTCCATTTCAACATGGGGGCAAAACTTTTGGTTATATATCCTATTTAATGGTATGTTTCTATTAGGTCAAATAGTATTTTAAGTTATTAAAAGCTAGTTCATCTACTTTGGAATATATATGTCATATTAAGATACACTTTTTTTCCAAACATATAAATATACAGTTTCAATATGTGAGTTTGTAAGGTTAGTTTTTGTTTGCTAATTTTGAATGAAAACGATTTATGTCAGGAAAAAACAAAACTTGGCCTAGCCGCCTAGCTGCATAATACATTTACTTAACTCAATTATATGTGATTAAAGAATAAAACTTTATTATTATCATTAATTACCCACTAGGATTATACAAAAAGTAACCACAAAAAGTATTTTACAACTAAAAATCTACCCACAAAAGTAAGCTCTATCTACATACTTAACGTTATAATACAATATTTTATTTACTACTCAGAAAAATAAAAACTAGATGAAGCTAGAAAATTAATTAGTCTCAAAATCATGGGATTTCATTGGCTACGTCTCGAGCCAAAAATGTCAAAATCAAGACTTTTAAACACTTAGATGAGGTCAGTCTCTTGATCCAATATTTATAGAGAACTTCTTGAACGGCAAGTTGGTCTATGAAAACTACTTACGGAACGAAGTCTGATACTCCTATATGAAGTCAAACGTTAGAGTGTTTCCCAAGAAAATTACGGTCAAGTCAACAATAAAAATGATTTTAGAAAGGAAATAAAACTGAAATTTCAAAGTAAAAGCCAAGTTTTTTTTTTTTTTTTTTTTGATAGAAGCCAAGTTTTTAAGGCTTACATTTCTGTACGTGGAAAAATCATCTTTTTAATTTTCAGCTACCGAAAACAACAAAGCCACGAAGACATCAAGACATTTGTGTTAATTAGTTATGGTGATGATCGCTACACCAACCACGTAATTCTTTATAATATTAAAATTCAAACTGTACACATAATAACGTAATTATTAGATAATCATCATGATTATAGATTAATGAAACATCTTAGTTAAGATAGGTACGACCATGCACAATCCATGCCTTTCACTTCAAAAACAACAAGGTGGTCAGATCTAGAAGAAAATTAAAATTATATGCATCCAAAAATTAATTAAGAGACTTGATTTGTTTAAAGAACACACAAATACATAATTACTACAGCTACTCGATATTAATCATGCAGATTATGTAAAACATGTTCATTAGTTGTACCACTTTAAAAGTTTAAACTATTGTCTGGTTTAGTCTTTTAGGCATATAATTACGTCTTTTATCTTTTAACCTTCTTCGACTAGCTTTTGAACCAAGCTGAATCAATTTGTAAAAATCCAATAGAATATCAAATTTATAGGTTATGCCGCCATTTTCCCGCTAATCCCTCTTCATTTGGACCCAATAAGTATAATAAGTATTCATACTTATACAAAATATGATATATATGCAACAATCCGAGACCGATTAAAATAAAATAAGGATATTTAAAAGAGAATTAAGGATATAATTTTCATGATAAACAAATTAGTTGATTATTATACTAAATCCAGACCCATGTGCTTGTATTTGTAAGTTCACCATATCGATTTTTCTAAAAAAACTGCATGAAACAAACATTTAAAGTAAAATCTCTAAAAAAAGTTACAATTATATAAGAGACCCAGATCATAATGATACAAAAGCTGGCTTGCACAACAACAACCCCAAAATATAAACAAAAAAATCCATAGATTCAATGCAATGAATACCTTCCATTGACAAAAGTCTGATCCTCTGTCTCTTTCCAGATGATCTTTTTACATATTTTCCTTTATTATATGTGATTCGTGTGTTTGAGTCTTTATGTGAAAACTTTTCATTGGTTCATGAGAAGTTCGAGCAAGTTTCAAATCATAAGCCATTTCTAGTATTCCATAGCTCACCTGTCATCATCCAAGACTTATCTGTCACCCAAACGAAATCAAGCAATTCAGATGCATTGATATCTCATTCTCACCTACCATTCTATTTAAATCTTGATTTAGAAAGAAAAAAAATCAAGATTATTCTGCACTTTAATTTGCAGATAATTATATCTCTCAATGATTACAACTCAACAAAACAAATCAAGATGTATGGTGTAAAAATAGTGAATTAAAAAAAAAAGATGTAGTTTTGAATATACAATAATAAAATCTCTTTTCAGATTCCTCTTTATCGTGAAACGTAGAGAGACAAGTACAACTAGCTGTACTTGGACTTGGAGTCATTAAAAAGATGAATGTCATAAATAAATGTGAACAGGTTCGGGGAGACTAAATGCAACAACAAGGTACTACGGAAAATAAGATCTGGGAATTATTTAGTTAATAAATGAGCCACTATTGAAGCCACATGGGGATTGTGATAAGTTTTGGAGACAAAACGTTGCATGATATGGCTAAATAGCTCGAATATTAGCTGGATATAGCACTACTCCTTTGACACAATAATCTCTTTAACGATTCAGCTTATAAAAAAAAACATGATTCATGCATGAATCTGTTGAGCACTAGAAACATGATGACTTTGTGTCAGAGATCTTCTGAAACAACTACTGGATTTGTTTGGATTTCGCATCTAGAGGAACATCTAGTAAATTCTTGTTCAGAGGAATTATTCTTTAGAAATACAATTAACCATTAACCAAAGAAATTATACATGTATAATCCAAAAGTATCAAAGCTGGATTGTAGAGCCAAAATCTAGTAAAATTGAAGGTTTAAAAACGACCCAAAAGAGAAACTGATTAGTATCAATTATGGGCTTATTATCACTTTTCAGATTTCAGCATAATTTGGGCCCAATGGAGACCTCTGACTCGTACAGAGGGTTTCTCTTTCAGCCTAAGACAAGCTTGAGCCCTAACGCCAAGATAACATAAACCCCAACATGGCATTTTATTTCACCAGACGCAATTTTAATGTTCATCAGATAAAAAAAACAGATTTGTAATAAGACCATGTATATAAAGTATAAGTATGAACTTTGCTTTTCATGCAATTATCATACAGCCGAAGATATTCATTTCTTTGGCTAAAGGTATTCTTTTCTTTGTTGTGGCTAAAGAAAAAGAATACAAAACTTTTAACATACGAAATTGTTTTCATGAACATAACAATTGATCAATGAAAACTCAACTCGACAAAATTATACAAGTCCTTAGAAAAATACGCCCCCAATGAAACTCAACACCAAAAATCACCCTAGACACTTTCTTGAAAAACGGTTTTAGTTGGCTCTTTATTTTATGTTGGCCTAGTATAACCTTGGCACAAGGATAAACGGTTTCTCTTGGAGCCTTACTTCTAACCTTTTTATTCACATCTTCCTGGCTTGAACCTATACAAGTTTTACTTACAAAGAAAGTAATCTGATGATACGCTTATAAAACAAAATTATTGTTCCTTACTTTGTACTAACCGAATCAACAAGACCTAACATGCATATTTGATATTTCGAATGGATTGTCTCACGAACGTAATAGAGGACATCAGACCAAAACAAATGTATGCAATTGCGTAAGCCTAATTCCATGTAAAAAGTATCGTATTGTACTATGACATTTTCCCAAGCATCGTAAAGCCAAAGATATCCTCTTCTTTGTTGTACACAAAGGAGAATAATAATTGATCTATTTATACCACCTACGTGATTCAATTATAGTCCATACACACAGTTAGAAAATCTCATTTTTTATCAAAAATATTTAAAAAACCCTAACAAAAATCACATCATCACGATGTCCTTGACATCTGATCACCATAGACACCTATTTGAAGAATCTCCATGCGAATATAGTGATGCAATTTGCAGTTTGTGCAAAGATAAGGTTTCTTTTCAACCTCTTGCATATTATTGTCATACATGTAGATCGAGTTTCCACAAGGACTGTCTCACAATAACTTATGCAAAGACTCATGAACATACACTAACTTACATTCGTAGACATATGTCCGTCGTTTGTAATGTTTGTGGGTTGCGGGGTATGAATGATTATATCGATGTTGGTATATACGGATGTTTACAATGCGATTTCTTTGTACATAAAAAGTGTATATACTTACCAAAGGTTATAAAGATCACACGTCACCAACATTGTCTCTTTCACTTTCACGTTCTTAGTCTCTCTGGTCTCTCTGATGGCCATATAATTTGCGGAGTTTGTCGAAAAACAGCTGCTGTTAGGTACGGAGGATATTCTTGTATTGGCAAGAGATGCAACTATGTTATCCATTCAGATTGTTTAATTCGTTTCAATGTGTGGGATGGCAAAGATCTTGAAGGAGAACCTGAACCAGAAGAGATCGACTCTGAAGCTGATATTGCAGCGTTGGTGGAAATAGATGGCAAATCAAAACGTCATTTTAGCCATCACCATAACCTATTGAGACTCCATGTGGACGGCCAAGAAGAAGCATTATTATGTCAAGCATGTATCCTTCCAATTGAATTTGGTAGTTTCTTGGGTTGCAAGAAATGCAACTTTGCTCTACACCAAGTGTGTGCGAGTCTTCCTATTAAGATGGAACACCCGATACATCGTCATCCACTATTCATACATGTTGACACGATGAACATCGAAAGTGGCTTCTTCACTTGTTCTGCATGTAACCAACACTCTTGCGGATTCATGTATAAGTGTAGCCAAGAAGATTGTGGGTTTAACATAGATGTCAAGTGTGCTTCCTTTGCCCAACCATTCAACCATAGTGCGCACGAACATCCTCTTTATCTCTCAATATACTATGATCAATTTATTGACAGGTGTGTAGGTTGCTATCGCTATTCAGGGTATGCAGCAAATTGTAACAAATGCTATTTCCGCTTGGAGTTCAAATGCCTTAATTTACCGAAACTGGTGAAATACAAGTGTGACACTCATCCACTCACACTCACTTTGTACTATGATAAAAACATTCCCCGGGCTAGTTACAAGATCAGAGGGCTCGATACCAAAGGAGATGAGCTTTACCGGCAGAGAATTATGGAGCCGCTTGGTTGGTGGTGTGAGATCTGTGAAAAAAATATAAACAAAAATGAATTTCGCTACACATGTGATGATTGTTGCACCACTCTACATGTAGACTGCATCTTAGGGAAATACCCTAATTTGAAATCTGGCCATAGGATCAAAGTGAGTGATTTCGAGGTCGAGATTGCTTCAAATGGTGTTTCTCGGCCGATTTGTCATACATGTCGATGTATTTGCCAAGACAAACTAGTTTTCAAAGGAAGATATGATGATGTATGTTTCTGTTCTTTTGAATGTATTCCTTCTACCAGTTGAGTCTTTTACTAAATGTAATGTTAAACTCTGTCATGTAATGTCGAAATAAATAAATGATCACTTCTTACAATTTAAAACATGAAATATCTAAACTAAACGTTTAATTTGACATCTTTTGGGTCCAAAAGAAGCGTTTACTCTAACTTCACGACATCATCAGTTTTCACTAAATCTTTCAATCCGACTAGAGATAATGTTCACCGATAAATCATCAATACAAGCTAGTTTCAAATGAAACATGATGACTCTAAATTCAAGGGACTCAGAAACAAGGGAGAGGTCAAGCAGAGGAACATGAAACTGATCGTGGGGTCTATGTTTTACTTTCGAGAGTTGAGAACTAAAGTTAGTTCATATAGTGTGTGCTCTTTATTTTATTTTGGCCCAATGAAAGCCTGGCACAAAGATAAAACAGTTTCTCTTTGGGTCTGCTGACAATTTGGAGCCTTATTCCTAAAAGCATCTTCATTGCATAAATTTTTGTGAGTGTCTTAATTCAAATTTAATTATAAAATATTAACAATATATTATGAATATCTTTAAATTCAATAAAAATATCTTCCTAAAAACATTTTAGATATGATGTCTCACATTTTCCAAGAAAATTATCTTAGAATGTTAGTATTATTTTTTTATTATATGTTAAAACACTCACTTTAGTATATCTAATGGAGATGGTCTAAGGTCTTGAACCTTTTACATAGATCTACAATAAAACTTCTATAAATTAATAATATTAGAATTAATATTTTTTTTATTTTTTTTATTAATTTATAAAGATAATATTTGGATTTAAATAGCAATTTAAAACTGGAAAAATTACTAATTTAACGAAGTATTAATTTATAGAGGTTTAACTGTATTAGGTAAGTCTTGATTCGGTTAGTACGAAATAAAGAACAATAATGTTGTTTTACAAGCGTATCTGATTACTTTCTTTGTATTTTAAACTTGTAAATGTTCTTTGGAATGGATTGTCTAAAGAACAATGTTTTTAACCTGGACTGACCCGGCCAGACCGGTTGAATCGGGACCCAGATACTTTTTCGATTTGGATTTTATACTAAAATTTAGTGATTTAAAATTTGGAAAAATTTTAAAAAAATCGCTATTAATCCGCCATCCATCCGACCTGTCCACTAGATTACATATCAAGATAAATTTCCAATTTTTATTTTTTAATTTTATTTTGGAACACTTTTGATACAAATAAAATATTTATTTTTAGAATAAAATAATACAGTACATTCAACTTACTCTTTATATTTTTTCGGACGCAAATACAACAAATTAATTATTTGTGTTTTATCTATTTTTTTTATCTTTATTTATAATTTTTATAAATACTTCATATTTTATAATTATAAAATATTTTCAATATTTTGTGCTTTTTATTTTATGATCAACATTGTTAATGTTTATTTAGTTATTAACAATTTATATATATTTATATATTTATTGGTTTTATATTAATTTGATGGTCGGCCTGATTCGACCGATGGTTCGATGATCAAGAAAGTCATTCAGTTTTGTGTTCGGATCGGATATGAAAACATTGCTAAAGAATGTAATAGAGTATATTCGTCCAAAACAAATACATTCAATTGCGTAAGTCCATGTAAAAAGTATCTGTATTGTACTATGCTATATTCCCAAGCAACGTAAAGCCAAAGATATAATTTTCTTTGTTGTATTTGTACCTGTAGAAGGAGAAATTTTTTTAAACTATTTATACGACGTGATTCGACTAATAGTCTATACACATAAAGTTAGAAATACCATTTTTTATCAAAATATATAAAAACCACTTACAAAATCACATCACCATGATGTCCTTGACATCTGATCACCGTAGACACATATTTGAAGAATCTCCATGCGAATCTAGCGATGCAATTTGCGATTTGTGCAAAGATAAGGTTTCTTTTCAATCTCTTGCATATTATTGTCGTGCATGTAGCTCGAGTTTCCACAAGGATTGTCTCAAAATAACTTACGTAAAGACTCATGAGCATACACTAACATTCATCCGTAGAAAGATTTCCTTCCTTTGTGATGTTTGCGGCCTGGATAATGGTTTTAATATGTACGGATGCTTACAATGCGATTTCTTTATACATAAAGAGTGTATATACTTTCCAAAGGTTATAAAGATCACACGTCACTCACATCGTCTCATTCACTCTCTTCGTCTCACTGATGGCGATAACATTTGTGGAGTTTGTCGAGAAAATGATATTGTTGGGTTTGGAGGATATTTTTGTATTGACAAGACATGCAATTATTTTGTACATTTATATTGTATAATTCGTTTCGATGTGTGGGATGGGAAAGATCTTGAAGGAGTACCTGAACCAGAAGAGATCGACTCTGAAGCTGATATTGCGGCGTTGGTGGAAATAGATGGCAAATCAAAACGCCATTTTAGCCATGACCATGACCTTTTGAGACTCGATGTGGACGACCAAGATGAAAATGAACAAGCATTATTATGTCAAGCATGCATCCTTCCTATTGAATTTGGTAGTTTCTTGAGTTGCAAGCAATGCGACTTTGTTCTTCACGACGTGTGTGCGAGTCTACCTCGGAAGATGGAACTCGCGCTACATATTCATCCTCTAACTATTCACGTCTACACGATGAATACCGAAAATGGGTTCTTCACTTGTTCTGTATGTAACCAACACTCTTGCGGATTCATGTACAAGAGTAACGGAGAAAATACTACGTTTATAACAGATGTCAAGTGTGCTTCCTTTGCCGAACCATTCAACCATAGTGCGCACGAACATCCTCTTTATGTGTCAATATACTATGATCAATTTATTTACAGGTGTGTCGGTTGCTATCAATATTCAAGGTACGCAGCACAATGTAACCAATGCCATTTCCCATTGGAGTTCAAATGCGTTAATTTACCGAAACTGGTAAAATACAAGTATGACACTCACTTACTTACTTTATACTGTGATAAAGACTACCGCCAGAGAATTGTGGATCCGCTTGAGTGGTGGTGTGAGATCTGCGAAAAAAATATAAACAAAAGAAGAATTGTTTATACCTGCCATGATTGCTGCACCACTCTACATGTCGACTGCCTCTTAGGGAAATATCCTTATTTGAAATCTGGCCATAGGATCAAAGTGAGTGGTTTCGAGGTCGAGATTGCTTCAAACAATGGTGTTTCTCGGCCGATTTGTCATACATGTCTATGTATTTGCCAAGACAAACTAGTTTTCATAGGAAGAGATGATTTATGTTTCTGTTCTTTCGAGTGTATTCCTTCTAACAATCGAGTCTTGTACTGAATGTCATGAGAAAATTAATAAATGATGACTTCTTTACAACTTAAAACATGAAATATCTAAATTAAACCTTTAATTTGACATTTTTGGGTGCAAAATAAACTTTGGAACAGAATAGAAGGTAATGATAAGCGCTTACTCTAACTTCATGATCATCTGTGTCAAAACTCAAAAGCATAAGCATGTTTACTCAAATTACGGGCTAAATGATTTTAATACGTCTAAGATTTATATGGCTGAGTGTACATCTATATTATATGACTATATGTTATCTTAAATATCTCATTTCAACTCTATCCCGTTCATCTTTATTTTTATTGATTGATCCTTTATGGGGTGAAATTTGCTGGTTTCACAAGCAACCGAAAAGCTAAAGATACCTTAATTCCAATATTTCAAAAGCATATAATCTTATATCAAATCATATATTAATACGTGTGTACAATTCAGTCTATAAATAAAGTTTCGCCCTAGACACAGTCTTGAAGACTCTCCAAATAACATGAGATACAAATATTGCGTTCTGTGTGTAAAATGGCTTTCAGCTCAGTCCCACTTTTATTACTGTCGACTCTGTATTCTCCCTTTCCACAAAGAGTGTGCGGCTATTTTGATGTTGTCCAACCTCATAATAAATCAGCCGAAGATCCACGAGCACACAGGGCAGGCGCTCCAAGCCAAAACAAACAAAATGGGCCTAAAAAACAAAATTAGTCATTACTAGGAATAGTACTATCGATGTTCTCATCACCATATATATGAGAATTATATACCACTAGACCAAAGCAAACTTTACAGAAACGGCCGAAATTAGCTGGATATATAACACTACTCCTTTGACACAATAATTTCTTAAACGATTCAGTTTAAAAAAACACATGTTTCATGCATGAATCTGTTAAGCACAACTAACTTTTTTTCTGCATTAGAAAATCAATAAACAAGTCAAAGAAGAAATTGGTAGTTTTACTTCCGAGAGTTGAGAAATAAAGTTAGTTGTGGCCTCTTTATTTTATTTTGGCCCAATAAAACCCTAGCATAAAGATAAAACGGTTTCTCTTCGGGTCTACGACAATTTGGAGCCTTATTCCTGAGGTCTTGAACCTTTTACATATAAATTAAGGTCTATTAGGTCTTGATTCGGTTAGTACAAAGTAAAGAACAAAACGGATCAGATTACTTTCTTCGTATGTTAAACTTGTAAAGGTTCTTTGGATTGGATTGTCTAAAGAACGTAATAGAGCACATTCGACCAAAACAAATACATGCAATTACGTAAGTCCATGTAAAAAGTATCGGTCTTTTCCCAGGCAACGTAAAGTCAAAGATATCCTTTTCTTTATTTTATTTGTTGTACCTTTAGAAGTAGAATAATAATTTTATCTATTTATACCACCTATATGTGTTTCAGTTAATAGTCTATACACACAATTAGAAATCTCATCATATAAAAATATGTCTCACAATCCCTTACGATTTTTCCACACCACGACGTCCTTGACATCTGATCACCGTAGACACATATTTGAAGAATCTCCATGCGAATCTTTTGATGCAATCTGCGGTTTGTGCAAAAAGAATGTTTATTTTCAATCTTTTGCATATTATTGTCGTGAATGTAGATCCAATTTCCACAAGGATTGTCTCACAATAGCTGATGCAAAGATTCATGAGCATACACTAACTTTCATCCGTAGAGAGTCTTCCTTCCGCTGTGATGTTTGTGGGGTGGACGATGGTATAGGTCTGTACGGATGTTTACAATGCGATTTCTTTGTACATAGAGACTGTACATACTTACCAAAGGTTATAAAGATCACACGTCACTCACATCGTCTCTTTCACTTTCTTCGTCTCTCTGATGGCGATAACAACAACAACATTTGTGGAGTTTGTCATCGCATTGATAATGTTGGGTATGGAGGATATTCTTGTATTCGCAAAAGATGCAATTATTTTGTCCATTCATATTGTGTAAATGATATGAATGTGTGGGATGGCATAGATCTTGAAGGCGAACCTGAACTAGAAGAGATTGACTCTGAAGTTGATCTTGCGGCGTTGGTGGAAATAGATGGCAATACAAAACGTTATTTTAGCCATGACCATAACCTATTGAGACTCGATGTGGACGACCAAGAAGAAAGTGAACAACAAGTATGTCAAGCATGCATACTTCCAATTGAATTTGGTAGTTTCTTGTGTTGCAAGAAATGCAACTTTGCTCTACACCAAGTGTGTGCGAGTCTTCCTCGGAAGATGGAACACCCGATACATCGTCATCCACTATTAATACATGTTGACACGATGAATACAGAAAATGGGTTCTTTACTTGTTCTGTATGTAACCAACACTCTTGCGGATTCATGTACAAGTGTAACGGAGAGAATACTACGTTTATAACAGATGTCAAGTGTGCTTCCTTTGCCGAACCATTCAACCATAGTACACACGAGCATCCTCTTTATGTGTCAATATATGAATTTACGAAATATACTGTCACGTGTAGCGGTTGCAACCAATCTTCAGCGTACGCAGCGAATTGTAGCGTATGCGATTTCCCCTTGGATTTCAAATGCGTGAATTTACCGAAACTGGTCAAATACAAGTATGACATTCACCCACTCGTTCTTTACTTTGATAAAGACTTGCGACATAGATTATTTGTGGAACCGCTTGGGTGGTGGTGTGAGATCTGCGAAAAAGTTATAGACGAAAATACAATTGTTTACACTTGCCATGATTGCTTCACAACTCTACATGTAGACTGCCTCTTAGGGAAATACCCTTATTTGAAATTTGGACATAAGATCAAAGTGAGTGGTTTCCAAGTCGAGATTGCTTCAAACAATGGTGTTTCTCGGCCGATTTGTCATACATGTCAATGTATTTGCCAAGACAAACTAGTTTTTAAAGGAAGAGATGATTTATGTTTCTGTTCTTTCGAGTGTATTCCTTCTACCAGTTGAGTCTTGTACTTAAATGTAATGTACTGTAATGTGGAAATAAATAAATGATAACTTCTTATTTCTTCTCCTAAACTCTCTCATACATTGAAAATGAAAATTCCACCACTGATAACAAAACGTTTCCTAGAAAGTTTCAGAGCAAAAACGCTTACGGTTTCAGTTCATTCTCCTAATGAGCTCGTTGATAAAGTTTTCGCGGTTTCCAGCATCTCCGCCTTCCACGTAATGGTTCCTCTTCTTCTTCAACCCTCCCAATGGCGCTTTCAACTGGAATGGCCACAAAAAGTTATTGGCTTCCTTGAAATGTGGTCCAACCGTCATGATCTCATTGATAAGATCCTCCACGCAGATGATGCATGCTTCCCTAGCCCCTGATTTCAACGTTACAGGAGAATGTAAAAATACAGAGAAAACATAGATAGACTTTGGTTCTTATTCTAAGATGAACCTAAACCAGACATGATGATGCTATTAACCTGGTCTACAATGGAATTGTCTGTCAAAGCAATCCTCTGATGGTTGAGCTTTCCAAAACCTCGTTTGTAAATCAACTCCTTGACACTTTTCAAGTTTGGGTAGCCATAGGTCACATAGGGCTCAACACGACGAAGCATGTTTATGGTTGCCTTGTTGACCTTCAAGAACACACCATTGAAAATCTGCAATAAATTATCCCAAGTCTCAGATACGATCTTTTTGTTTCAAATTTCTCATAATAAGAATGTTGTAACCTGTCTTAATATCGCAAAAGCTGCAAAATCTTCTTTGTCTTTGGGTCAATGGCATTGATACTGATGAAAGTAAAAAACAAAGACAGTTATAGAGGTAACACCATCTTCATACATGGTGACTGAGATAGAAGATCAATATTACCCTCGGATACGGATAATGAAAAGCAATTTTGCTTCTGGGTCAACATAAAAGCCTCCTTTTAGTTTTGCCTCACGCTTCAGCTGGATTAGTTCTCTTTCCTGAAGAAAACAAGTAGCAGAAGAAACACTTGATGAATTTGCATTTCTTAATCTTGAAAAAAGATTGCAAATTAAACTTGTAGAAAAAAAATACGTTCTCTTGGTACTCCTTAGAGTACTGCTTAGCCCGGTTAAATATAACCTTCCTCTTCTCAGAGGCAGCCTCGAGCTCTTGTTTTTTGGCAAGTGACCATTCTTCCTCTCTCTTTCTCTTCTTTAACACTGACTCAGGAACAACAGTCTTGGATTCTGCTTCAGTCATTTCTGTGTATGACATAACCGAAGAACAACAACTGAATTTTAGACAAAGAGTGTAGATTTTAATAACACTTGTGTCAAAGCAAAAATAATCCGGAATTTTAGACAGCAAAAGAGAAAACATACACACTTCTACGTACACACGTCTACGTGTATACAAATCTAATAAGTAAAATTTTGCATAACCAGGCTATAAAAAGTTAAAAACCAATACTTTTTGTCACAATCCTAGGAAATGGTAATGGTTATAAGCCAAAGATCCAATTACACTCTATCACAGTGGTTATGAACTCTTTTTATGACATTATTTTTATAAACTAGTCCAATTGCTAGATCACAGGCGTTGTTTTGAGAGCTTCATCAGGAGTCCACAATTGAGATCTGTTCAGGCTAAATAAAACAGAGCCACTTACGAAACACGACGGATAAGAGACAGAAGAATACTAACCGGTGATTACAAACGTCGGCGGTGATAGAACAGAGAGGAGGCGGGGCCGTTACCGAAGTGAAAAGAGAGAGAGCTGCTAAGGCAAAACTAAAATCTTCTTATAGTTTGAAGAAAAGTTCGTTATGTTTTTATATTTCAGTTTTACCCCATAAGAGTCACAATATTACTTGTTTTTGACTAGAGATGATTTGGGTCTCCCAATAGATCTCTAAAAATTATTGGGAAATTGCGAATGGGTTTACATGTAATATAGAAAGTTTGAGCATAAAACTATACTTTAGGCAGGAGTTAGAGGGAAATGTTGACAAAGAAAAATACATAAAGGATTTGGAAGCAAAAACATAAGAAATGAAAATAAAATAAAGATTGACAAAAAAACCCTAATTATTGACCCGCTCGTTCCGACCATAAGATCCAAAACCAAAAAGTAGGTTTAATATTTTTGTCTATCTTCTTCTAATCACAGTCTCTCTTCTCCAATTCACACCGCGCCGCTTCCTTCGCCGTCTGTCGTTCTTTTCAAACCGTCCTTAGCTCCGGTAAGTCTCTAGATACCTAACTTGTCCTCTTTTCTTCTTCTTTCCTTATCGTCGGTCTAACTATATGTATGGTTAACGATGGAAATGTAACAGATCGGAGATCTTCGTTTCTATTACCTGAATAAAGTTCAAATTTTAATCGATTTTCTTAGCCCTTTCTATCAAATTGACCTCAGATTTATATTATTGGTAGAAATGTCCTTATATGATGGTTATGTCTTGTTATGGCATTTATAATAATTTAAGCCTTTGCATTTAGCTATCTATTGCTGTTGATTGGGAACATATCTACTTACTTTAATTGGTTTTTATGGCTTACAGTTAGTGAATTCAAATTTGTTTTTATACTTTTTCTTGTTGCTGCTTGTGTGAATTCAATCAATCTAAATCAGTTTCTTTCTGTTGGTTGCCTGATTGATAAAGAGATTGTCAATGAGGGGAAGAAGCTACACTCCATCACCACCAAGAGGTTATGGGAGGAGAGGTCGAAGCCCTAGCCCCCGAGGAGGACGATATGGTGGGAGCCGTGACAGGGATCTTCCTACTAGTCTTTTGGTTCGCAACCTACGTCATGATTGCAGGCAAGAAGACCTCAGAAGGCCATTTGAGCAGTTTGGTCCTGTCAAGGATATCTACCTTCCAAAGGATTATTATACTGGGTGAGCATACTCAGTAGATAAAAGACATTATATGTTTGAACACCAAAGGCATTATTTTACTTTTACCACGTTTTGTGAATCCTACTTCTGAAGCACATGAATCTGTTAGATTTGTTAAAACGTTTATTTTATGGTAACTTGGATTTATCAGAGTGAGTAAGTAGAGCTAGAGAACACCTAAAACCTAATTCTCTTCTAGTCACTTTAGGGAAAGAAATACAGTAATATATACCTTATTGAAGTTGTTGAGGTTTAACAGTGAATCTAAAGAATTGAAGAGACCAATGAAGTAATTAGAGTTCTTTGGAAGATGTTCTTAATGGTAGTGTGAAGGTTGGAAGGAAGTTGGGTTTGAATTCAATTTGAAGATGTTTCAAGTCTTGGAGAAGTCATCTTTATTCTGAAACTTGCAAGGGTTTGCAGGCAAGTGCTTGCTTTTTTCATGTTTACCATGATGGCTTCTATTACACGACATTGTAATGCCAACGGTTTCTTTGTCAAAGTGGTTTATCTTTCTTGGTCATTGTGTTTTTGGTTCTTTGGCTGAGATTTTTTTGTTTTGTTTTGCCTTATGTGATATGGTGCAGAGATCCCCGGGGCTTTGGTTTCATTCAGTATGTGGATCCAAATGATGCTGCTGAGGCAAAACATCACATGGATGGGTTTCTTCTCCTTGGTCGTGAGTTGACTGTTGTATTTGCAGAGGAGAACCGGAAGAAGCCAACTGAAATGAGAACAAGGGATCGAGGTGGAAGGTGAATTCAGATTCTCCATAGAAGGGATTAGTTTGTTATTACAACTCCAAGAGATAAAGACTTGATCTCAACTTGTATTGTTTTCATGTTTGTAGGAGCAACAGATTCAATGACAGAAGACGCACTCCTCCTCGGTACTCTCGTTCCCCTCCTCGTCGAGGTGGTGGTAGATCACGATCACGCAGCCGTGGCTATAACAATTCTCCTCCTCCTAAAAGACATCAATCTAGGTAGCGAACTCTGGCATGCCTGTTTGAATTATGTCCTGTCTGATATCATTACAATGGATTAAACCACTCTCTACTCACCAACTCTGTGTTCTGGCAGATCTGTTTCACCTCAGGATAGACGATATGAGAAAGAGAGGTCATACTCTCGCTCACCACCACCTCATAATGGGTCAAGGGTTCGCAGTGGAAGTCCTGTAAGAGTGAAAAGCCACAGCAGAAGCCGTAGCGCTCCTAGAAGAAGTGTGAGCCCAAGAAGAAACAGGAGCTTCACACCTGAACAAGCAAGGAGCCGCAGCCCTGTCCCTAGGCAGAGCAGGAGCCGAAGCCCTCGTGGGGAACGAAATGGAGACCGTTCTCCAAGCCAGTGATTACACACGCCATGTATTCCACTACTCTTCATTTCTTCAGTCTTGTTTGCATGTTCTTGCTTTTATCTGATATTTTGTTTGCCTCTAGATTGAAATTTCCTTCCCTAAGTCTTTGTTTAGATAAGTTTGAAGACATCTTTTTTTTTTGTCGTCGTCAGTTTGAAGACATATCTTTGTAGTGCTATTGGTGTTTTGTTTTATGTTTAATCCATGGATGATCTTTAGACATTACTTTGAAGCAGCATGTGTTTTTTTGTCATCTTATCTTCTTAGATCTCATCTAGCGTTGTCATGGTGAAAAGAATTGGCCTGTTAGGAAATGGAAGGGAGCCTTTTGACGTATGGCTTCCATTGATTTTGAATCGGCCTTTCTCACTTTCCAGCTAAAACTTCTTTTCTTCCCCCTAAAGCATATCACAGAGAAAAAAAGGGGCTTTGTTACTTTCTTTCAGACAAATATTCTTAAACGTAACGGTGATTACGCTTTTTTCTCTAATACTTGAAAAGTTATACTAATTCCAAGTGGTAATAACTAATATGATTTGAGTGTTATTAACGATTCTGTTCGTTTAACCAGAAATTTTCAATGGACTTGTATGAGTCTCTTAATCCGACAAAAGTCTTGGTCTTCGCATGTCTCTGTAATTCTGTTGAATTTTCAGTTTCCCCGTAGAGCACGTAGCTTGGATCTAAATGCACGGCGATAATGTCGATTATCAATTCTTCTTTTCACTTTGGAAAATTTGGAAAACAATCGTTTGTTTTATACTTTTAAATATATATATATGTACTACTAAACGAAAACTGAACTAGACAGAAAATTTTGGTCATGCGGGACTTGTGTGAGTCTCTTAATCCGACAAAAGCCCTGGTCGTCGCAGGTTTCAGGAATTTCTTTGAATTTACCGTATTCTAAATGCACGGCAATAATGTCGATAATCGTTTTTTTCTTTTGTGTGGAGAAATTTGAAAATAATTGTTTGTTTTCTTATGAAAAAAAAAACAATATTACACGACAACTGAACTAGTAAAGTATCAATTTCAGAATAATGTATGAATATGTGGTCGAATCTGTAACATAAATGTAAAAAGGACAAAGGAAGAATGGACTTCATTTTTATCAGTTTTTTTTAGTCTGTTGATGAAAGGAATCACCGAATCGAGAATAATCAGAGCATCCAAGAAGCATTCGGAAGTCCTTCATAAAAAAAATAAAAAAAATTTGGAAGTCATGCACATGGAATTAGCAAACACATGGATCTTTCTTTCGATTCAAAAACTATGTTTTAATAAAAAGGGTTAATCTTAAACGTAAAGAAAATGAGAAGAGCGTGGAAACTGTAGTCAACAGCGTCTTCAAATCTTGGTTTCTTGTTCTTTAGTTAATTTAATATTGTTAAATCACTTAAATCTTATTGAGAAGGTTGAATATTGCCGTCTATGTGTCAACTGTCAAGAATAAAGATTGTAGTATACTCTCTTTTTCTAATGTATAAACCGTTTTAGACGTATTTATGTTTCATTTATAAAAAAAAAATCTACAGAAATCAAACTAAAATTAGTTTGATTTATGTTTTGTAACTATTTGTGTATCATCCAATGTCTTATATTATCTGTTGAATTGTTTTCGATTAAATGATGTTCTTAGTTAAAACGGAGATTGTATTATTTATTTAAGCTTGGATTGAGGTAATGACAATTGAGCTAATTAAATAATTAGGTTGAGGAGTCAATAATTTATAGCTCTTTGAAGCCTCACCTTCCACATACACACCACACACCTCTCTGGTTTCCCACGCATTATAAATTGAGATGAAACCAAGTTTACTTACCACATCAATCTCTTAATTCCCTTTCCTTATTTTTTTTTCCCTTTCCTTCATTTTCGTAAATAATTTTCGCCGAAAGAAAAGAAAAAGTCTTTTACTTTCTTTTTTTTCTCTTCGGTGGGTTCATTACAGTACAAACACACCTCTGAACCAGTTCTGTCTCGTTTTCTTCGGTGGCTTTTTTTGTTCTCATTTTCTTTTTCCCTTGAATTTTCTTCACTGTGATTTGAACTCTCGCTGACTGAATCTGGAACAAGACAAGCTCGAATTAGGTACTTTTACTAATATTCTCTTGATTTTGCATCTGAGTGCTTCGTTATTTCACATTGTTGTCTTAAGCTAGTGTCCGAACTAGCTTTTACTTGTATCTTCAACATTATTCTTCTTCTCTCTGCAAATCCTGTTTCCAGTAGAGAACATATCTAAAAGAACGAAACGACAAAAGACTCTTAAAAAACAAAACAAAAAGCGTGGCTTTTCGAATCCTCGATGGGTTATTGTTTACTGTTTTACTCCGTTTGTATTCTCAGAGTGTTGATTAGTCCCTAGACCCCTTTAGTTTACTTCTGTCAGAAATCCTCTGTTTTTATTATACCTAAAGTTGCTTACTTGATTTTAGGGTTCTTACCATTTTTGACCCATCTCAATTATATAACTCTCCTGAAAAGATTTTTAAATAGTGCTGTCTGAAATAAAAGTGAGAAATTTTTGAAATTGCTGTTACAGTCATTAGCATATGACTAAATTTTGAACTTTTCAATGTTTTTGTAGGTTTTGATTTTTCAAGCTCTTGGTTACATACAATGCTGCTTCCAAAATGGTCTGTAGTAGTGTTCTTGCCCCTAATTTCAATTCTTGCCTGTTCAAACGGTAATTTCACTTAAATCACATTATTACGTATCTCTAAGTTTACTTTCTTCTTATCTTAGTGAAGTTCATCTGACTCTAAATCTGATTCTTGTATACAGCTGCATTCATCGGCGTGAACATTGGAACTGATCTCACCAACATGCCATCACCATCAGACATAGTAACACTTCTCAAATCGCGACAAATCACACACGTCCGTCTCTACGACGCCAACAGCCACATGCTCAAAGCATTTGCAAACACTAGCATTGAAGTAATGGTCGGTGTAACCAACGACGAAATCCTCAAAATCGGACGGTTTCCTTCAGCAGCAGCTTTATGGGTTAACAAGAACGTCGCTGCTTATATTCCTTCAACTAACATAACCGCTATTGCCGTTGGTAGCGAAGTTCTCACCACAACTCCACACGTGGCACCGATTCTTGCCTCTGCTCTCAACAACATTCACAAAGCTCTTGTAGCTTCAAATCTTAACTTTAAGGTCAAAGTTTCGTCCCCTATGTCTATGGATATAATGCCTAAACCGTTTCCTCCGTCTACTTCAACGTTTAGCCCGTCTTGGAACACAACTGTTTACCAGCTTCTCCAGTTTCTAAAGAACACTGATTCTTTCTTCATGCTAAACGCTTATCCTTATTACGGTTACACAACCGCTAACGGGATTTACCCGCTCGAGTACGCGTTGTTTAAACAGCTTCCTTCTGTTAAACAAATCGTTGATCCAAACACGCTTTTTCATTACAACAGTATGTTTGATGCTATGGTTGATGCTGCTTACTACTCAATGAAAGCTTTGAACTTCTCCAAGATTCCTGTTGTTGTCACTGAAACAGGATGGCCTTCGTTTGGCGGAAGCGATAAAACCGCTACCGTCGGTAACGCGGAGATATTCAACGGTAACTTGGTCAAACGTGTGTTGAACAACTCTGGTCCTCCTAGTCAACCAGATATACCGATAAACACTTACATCTACGAGCTTTACAATGAAGATAAACGGACCGGTCCTGTCTCGGAGAGAAACTGGGGGTTATTGTTTCCGAACGGGACTTCGGTTTATCCTTTGAGCTTGAGTGGTGGTGGATCTGAATCCGTAGCTTTGAATGGTTCGTTATTGTTCTGTGTAGCTAAAGCTGATGCTGATGAGGATAAGTTGGAGAATGGTTTGAATTGGGCGTGTGGTCAAGGTCAAGCTAACTGTGCTGCGATTCAACAGGGTCAATCGTGTTATCTTCCGAATAATCTTACGAGTCATGCTTCTTTTGCTTATAATGATTATTATCAGAAGAAGAAAGGTGGAGGTGGGACTTGTGATTTTGATGGTACAGCCATCACTACTACTAGAGATCCTAGTAAGTTTCTTGATCAATGATCTTAATGATTCTATGTATGTTTTCATCGCTTAAATCTCAAATTTTTATGGTGTTTTTGCAGGCTATAGAACATGTGCATATACTGGAAGGTAATAATCCTAAAGTTATGTCTTTTAAAAGTTTATGAATCTTTTGAAAACTAAAATCTGTTCTTTAACTGTTTGAAATCTTTCAGTGTAAACGCAAATGCAACGGGAGGGAACTTTCCTCCGACTGCGTTAGGACCAGTAAGTCCATTGGGAGGGAACGCAAACGCATTTATCATCTCTAGCTACTATCTTCAAATCCTGGCACCGTTAGCTCTCACGCTACTACTACTGTTACTTCAGCACGACCGCCTTTTGTAGAACGTTTGCTAAAACGCGGTTTTGTATTAAAAGGAGAAGTCTACGGGCGACTTGGTTGTTTCCGGTTACCGGTATTTGTTTCATTTTGGTTTAGTGTTGTAAGTGTAACTATAGAGACTACTAGAGAGTGAGCTCACAAGTTCCCATTCTTTTTGTCTTTATCTTTTGAACTAAATATCTTCAAATTAGAGTGATTTTAAATTTCATATTCAAATCATCAAATGAATCATCGTCTTGTATTTGAATATTGTATTTGATAAATTATGTAAGAAGTATTGAATTTGATATTATTTGAATAATCAAGCAACAATTATCGAAATTATTAAGGTATCACGTGGTAATAACATGATCCAATGCCACGTCAGCGAATATAACTTTAATTTGTTTTTTAATTGATCGGACAAAAACGCGGCGTTTGGGAAACTTTAGACGATGGAGTGCGAGCGAAACGCTGAAAGTGGTGGTGGTGGATTGGATAAACAGAGTAGAGACGACGGACGACGACGACGACGGGAGATGATGACACCTGGCGGAAGCGGGAGGTTAAGGCCGTTACCGACGGCGATGTACGCCGGATATTCAGGAACAGCATCTTCTTGGGTAGCGAAGACATCTGTTTCTGCATCGGGGAAGAGGATACAGAGAGAGATGGCGGAGCTTAATGTAAATCCACCTATTGATTGCTCTGCTGGACCTAAAGGAGATAATCTCTACCATTGGATCGCTACCATCATTGGTCCCTTAGGTTTATTAGTTTACGATTCTCTCTTTAAGATCCGATTTGAAATTTGTTAGGTTTACTTAAACTCTCTTTTTGATTTTGGGTTTAATGAAAACTTTTTTGCAGGAACTTCGTATGAAGGAGGGATCTTTTTTCTTGATATAATTTTTCCTTCTGATTATCCATTCAAGCCACCTAAGGTATGATCCTGAACACTCCAAGTTGATTTTCGTGAAGTAAGCTTAAATTTCTTGTTTAACTGGTAATGATTTAGGGTTTAGGAGTTTGATTACAAATGCTTAGTTACTAATTGCTAGAGATCATCTAAAATGGACTATATCAGTTATAGTCTTGAGGTTGCAATTTCATTACATCTGTAGTTTCACTTGCAGGTGGTGTTCAAGACTCGAATCTACCATTGCAATGTTGATACTGCAGGGAATTTAAGCGTGGAGATTCTAAGAGATAGTTGGAGTCCAGCTCTTACAATCACAAAAGTCTTACAAGCCATCAGATCTATCTTCTTAAAACCTGAACCTTGTAAGTTTTCTACTCTTCTCTTAGGCTTTAGATCAAACATTTTCAACTCCTTTGATGAATTAACCAGCTCAGCTTAGAATTAGATCTGCCTAAGAAAGTATCTTTTTTTTTTACTTATGTTCTTATTCTTTTGCTCTTCTTCTTGTTCTAGATAGTCCAACTTTACCAGTGATTGCACGGCTCTACTTATCGGATAGAGAAAAGCATGACGAGGTAGCCAAAGAATGGACATTGCGATTTGCCAAGTGAAACAAGATCGATCTATACGAGGAAAGACAAACAGATGTATTGTAATTACACCTAGTTCTTTGGTAAATGGTCATCAATGTACAACCATCAAAGTGGAACCACAATGTTTGTTAGATGACTAAGAAAATTGTTTGCTCAAAGAATAGGCAACTATTGTGAGGTAGGACCTACCCCTCAATAACTCCCAATTTATTGAAGTTTATACAATTTTAGTGTTCAAATCTTTTTTTCAAGGACTCGACAACCAAAGACCATATATGGTCTGAATTTAACGGAGGAGTTGTTTATTCTAAAAGAAACAAATAAGAGTTTTGTTCTTTTGAAACAAGAACAATAGGCGATAACTTGTATAGAGAAAGAGATAGATTTGCAAATGAGATAATTAAAGGGAAGAGTATTAGTTGGTACCTAACAGGTTTCTATAATCTTTATGATTTGATTATCTCCAAAGCAATTAGATCAGACTTTCCACATGAAGACCCTAATGAGAGAGACCAAATCTACCGGTCAATTTCTTCGTTCTTTTAACCTAATTCATCTTAGCTTAATTATTACAATTCTTCAACGCATATCGTTTATATATAGAATATAGAATATGCACATTTTAACAATAATGTTCGAAAAGAGCAGCGTTTGTTTTGCGTCTCTGCGACCAGTGTTTTTCATATCGGTACGTCGTATTTATTTACTTGTTTTGATCAACATAATATACGTATTTGAGATGAATGTGTATTTTCTGCAATGTATATACTCAAATTATTTATCTTTTCTGTTGATGTTCTCTTTCGTTGGAATAATATTTCTCTTGAATTTTTTACTCACAAAGCACAATTGTCAGTTCACACGTTTATAAACGTTTGTTGCTCTTACTTTGATACGACGAGAGATCTTGGGAGATAAATCCAGTATTTTCTTTTTGTTAAAGAGATGAATCCAGTATCTAGTTTCCACCCTATGTAAATGATGATATATATACCTTAGCCTTAGTATATATGAAAAATGAATATTTCCACAAGAATTTTATGTTTCGTTTATAAATTTGGTTGCGCCAAAGAATTTCGGTTACGGTTATTTAATATTGCTGTTGTGCATGCTGTGAAACGAAGGGTCAAATAGAAGGTTAGGTCGGAGCAGCATGCAAAGTTCGTTTAAGACTTTAAGAATCTAACGGCTGGTATTTTAAACGATTAAACCTTAGACTTGGATCCTATTTAAAAGGTTACCACTAAACGCCTTAATTAGTTTTGCAAAATCTGTGTTTTTTTTTCTTATCCAAAATTTTTGAAACCTTTAGGATTCTTTAGTCTTCTTCGACTCGAGACCAACATGTAATATTTTTCTTTTAGGCTTCCGGTTATCCTTCCAGAGCAAACTTCGAACTAAAACACTAAAACTTCGATCTAGCTATATATATATACTACAACTTCCATACGTTAAAACTAAAATCTTCAACCAACACGTGAAAGTTGAAACTTTAATTTGAGTTTTACCTTGTTATATAACCATATTCATCTACGCAAACATGTACATTTTATTAACATAAAATCATAATATAATTAATGATTCAACCTGCTCTTCGAAATTATATGATACATGTGAAAACTTGAAAATCTTAGTTAGAGTTTCAACTAATCTTTTGTCACCCAAAAAAAAAAAAAACTTACTAAACAACTCATGTACATGCACATAATTGTGACTGAAATACTTGAAAACCATGACTTACAAAAAGTACTTAACAATCTTTGAGTTTTAATTAAAATTTAGTTTTACATGAACAGGGGCCGACTCGAGTTTATACCTTAGAATACAAACTGTCCTGAATAGGTTTGATAGCGTTTTAATTTTAATGTTTTGACGGTATATTTTCCAAATTTTGCAAACTAAACTAACATATATCTTGCTACGGTTTAAAGACTTTGAACATTTTTATCACTTATTTGTACTTATCGTTACACGATGATGGAATGTAGACTACGTATTTGAACAATATATAATGCTGTAAGAACCTAGCTAATTAGAAAGCTTTATATATCTCACTGAATTATTCGCATTATGCATTATTTGGATACATGGTCTTCGGACAGACGAGAGATATGTCCATATATATTATAAAAGAGGTTTGTGTAATCAATTACACACAAATAATGTGTTTTTGTAATCACACAAATCACCACAAAAATAACTTAGCACGCACATATATATATACCAACCTTTTTAATTAATCCCATGAGTAGCTCAACGACGGTAGATATATATAGAAAACACCACGAATCGATCAATTATATATCATCTTGTCTCTTGTCATTTCCTAAGCTCAACGACGTTCCAAGAATCTCATCCGTACAACTATGCATATGCAACGGTTGAGATATTGGGATAATGTTGTCGCCAAAAGGATCATCATCATCGTTGATAAGCGAATTAAGAAACGAAGAGAACTTGTCGTCATAGCAGAAATCTAAGTCTTCATCGTCTTCGTGACCTAAGACATTGATAGTCATCTTGCTTGCTCCATCTCTGCTATTAATGGTGGTATCATCAGTGGGAGAGCTAGAATTAGGCTCTAGATGAGGGTTTTGTCCACCGGAAACTTCTTCTTCTGGTTTATGGATATTGTTTGTATCATCAATAGGCTTGTGGGTTTGAGGATCAATTCCTTGCCTTAAAAGTTTCTTACGAAGATGAGTGTTCCAATAGTTCTTGATTTCATTATCAGTCCTTCCTGGTATCCTTCCCGCGATCAAGGACCAC